>OZ022514.1:58000825-59200825 GCA_963989385.1 Ctena decussata | reverse complement strand
CCGTTAATTTAGATTATCCACATTTGATAAAATAGCCACATCTCCCTTTCAATGAAGTTGTAATGATTTTGTAACGAAAACAAGTGTCTAAGCATACGATGACAAGACGAGAGCCATGACTGAGATTATTACGAAGTCCTGATCTTGGCCAGAAACGGAAACTGAGTTGGCTTGGCCAGTTCTCTTAGTCTTCTTGTTTAGCAAAGACAATTCTGCAGGGTACAGGAAAGAGAAAGAGAGGTAGACAGAATAAGAGGTGAGAAGACAATGTTAAAGAATGGACAGGGATGAATTTTGCTAACTCAACTTTGGCAGCTGAAGACATGTCTAGGTGGAAATGGATTGTTGTAGAGTCATGTGTGGCGCCCCAACGACCTCAAAAGATTTAAGAATAGACTAGACTAGACTAGCATTCGTAATCTTGTCAGTAAGAGCTTTTGCATAGAGCAATCGAAACCTGTCAAGAAATAAAATTAATGAAAAAAATTAAACGATACAATCTTTCAAACATGAAGTTGACGTTGATTTTAGTAACGTCATTTTTGAAGTACGCATTGTTTTGCAATAAAATGAATCGAAATGGACCTTGACAAACAAATGACAATAAATTATTTTGTAATAAGGACTGAAACAATTCACACATGAAATCAGCCCAGTGATATGATTGGGGCCCAATAAAATGTGGTTTAACCCAATACAGAAAAGTGTCTTTTGTATAGTATTTGGTATCATTGTAGAGGCAAATATAGTATTTTTGAATACGTAAGCACCTGTCCCCTCCTAAGCAAGTTTAGGAGACCATTTGCAGAACTTTTCAAACGCTCTTGATATCTGAAGTTAAATATCTATGTCGCAACAAGTCTATATGTTCTTTATCGCTTTAAACAGAACAGATGGAAACAGATGGAAACAAAACAAATAATGATTAGTATTTTTATATATATTTTCATTATTACAACATCGAGGTAGAATCACGAACTGAAAAGAAATTCTAATTAACTCGTATGTGAGCAACTGAACCTCCGGATCCTTTAAATTCAAATCCAGTTTTCTTTCATCTGCAGTGCTTTTGTCTGTAGTGTTTGCTTTCGTTTACCCTTCGCCATTTTAATTTAGTAGATGATAATCACTGATTTGAGTTTAATACAAAAAGAAACTGCATAGAAAGCTGAAAATTCAACAGATCTTCTCAACGCGAGACAGGTGCCTTCTTTTTGTTGTTTTACGCAATTTGAATTCTAAAACGTGTGGTTTGCGCGGGTGATAACCAGGGGAACAAGCACGGAATTGTGTTGACGTGATTTTGTTCCAACGCCACAAATGGGTCATCTCGCGGTAGACTAAGTGCCAGCATCATAAAATGGTAAACAAAGGTATGTGGTTCTTAATTTATTTTGGATTAAAGAACAGATAATGGAGAAATTCGGCAATTCTAGTCAATATAAATATGATAAGTCGTATCCATACAAATTCTGGGCAACTACTAGACACTTCAACGGAACCGTCAATATCAAAAGGGGGTGCGCATATTGTCTTTGTGATCTTGTAAGATAATTGACAAACGGAAAATAAAATCACAAAAAGCACACAATGACCAAATAAAATATTTGCAAATCAAAACGACATATTATGCTATTATAACAAATATTGCAGAAAACTTGTTTGAGCTGCTCTTATCCATGTGCCCAATAAGGGCATCTCACATGCTTTGAATGATTAATTCTCTCTTTATAACTACGTTAAATCATTCGTGTATTCTTTAAGGATCCGTTGATATGTTAGAGAATAGTGTCAGCTGTTTTGTCCCATATCTTTTAATACACTGTATATATATGGAAAGGTTTAAAAAAAAGGCGACAGCTCTATTACCGACCTTTCTTGTCTGTTTCCTGACCATTCGGGGGCTCAATTGCTATTTTATATGCTATATAATAGTATTTCAGTGGTGTAGTTTAACACACTATGGATCTCCAGGTGTCGTTATACGTTGTTTCTGTTGAGTCCTCATCTTTGATTCATCATCGTTTTTATCCGTGATATTTGTTTCCTGTGGTGATTCATTGATATGTTACATTGATGTGTTACGAACCTTTCACGCAGACCAAATTGCTAACTGAATCATTGCAAAAGCTGAGAGCGAGAGTTTGGATTCAGTAAAACTAGTTTAAACTCTCACTCCAGTAATAGTTTACTGACTGTTCCAAAGCTGTACTTCTGTTTTGCTTTATCAATGTATATGTTCTTATGTCGGCTTGTCTCTGGTCTTCTAGCAGTATTGCTTCCATTTTAGCTACCAACTTTGCTTTGTGTTGTGTGTTGTGATTTATAATAGAAAATAGGTAAAACAGATGTTGCTATTACTTATTCTGGTTGTCTATGTACTTTCGGTCACCTGTTTGGTGAGTAGTGTTTTCAGTTGGGATAGCTGAAATACCCCCTGTCTGGAAAAGAGCTGGTCTTTCGGTCTATCGTGCGTTTGTGTGAGTTTCCTGAAATGTTATCAATTTATGTATACTCAACGTCAATGAAAACGCACCAGTCTTAAAGTACATATTTTTCTTAAATTCAATGCTCATACTATAACAACAGGGTATAGTTATCATATAGAACTATTTTATTTCGCCCATGATATGGTTTTGCCTAACACTACACTGTGATTGTGGACGTAACGTAGGCTCTGAAATCCAGAAAACGGAATTACAGCACAATTTTAAATGTCAGAAATTCCTCAATAATGAATTTTACTAGAGTATAGATAGCGTATCAAATCGCTATAGAAGAGAAATCCAGAACGCCGAATGCAACAAAAGGACTTGGATTCGAACATCACTTTATTGTCACGCTCATCAAACAATGGATAGAGAAAAGTCACTAATGGTCAATATGTTACTTTTGCAACCCGAAATGCTGAGATCAGAAGTAGAAACTGAATTTCGGAAGTTTTATGGGACAGACATCAACCATTATGCAGCCCGATAATAACGTTACATGGATAACATCACCTTTATTTGCCAAACCGCCTCATAATTCCATGGAAGAAAAGTGGTTTTATGTAAAAAGAGGTCTTTAAAAAACGATTGATTTGAAATTAAGTGTCTGGCAGAGCGCAAAATATGAATATATTATGCTTTTGATGCGACATTTGATATCGACATTTTTAAATACGTCAGTATTGATGTTACGCTTGATAGCCCCCACTTATGAATGGTATTAAGGTTGTAAACATACGATCTCAATACCCGGATTAATTGTCTATTACATAAAACCAAATATTAAAAGAACATAACATGCCATAAGTTCCAGAATGGTTCGTTTTTACTGACTCTGAGTATTCATACTTCTTCACTATTTGGGTGTTAAAAAAAAAAGAATATAAGTAAATGTTTTTCGTAAACATTGTTCTTGTTGTCAGGATTGATGATTTCGTTGGTCTGTTGTGGGGGCGTAGATTGGTTGGTTTGAACAATTAAGTGCTTGATGAACCAAGGCATAACCAACGGCGAGGGTTGGTCGACCACAAACCGGTTAAACGCATCCCCTTCCCAACCCCCAACCAAGTAATTTCATTTCTGGCCGTCCCAAGGCTGACCTTCTGTTTTGGTTTATCTTGTTTTTATGTGTTGTTTGTTGCTATGTCTGTTATTTATCTATTGGTTGTGATGTTAAGGCTAGCCCGGTGACCACTTACACCGGAAATGTCTGTTCACGTGGCTGCCGCTAGTGACGTCTTTGTTAATCACTAAGCTGGTGTTGTATTTTTCCCACATGGTGTCGTGGAAGAGATCTGGGATTAAATTGTGTCAGTTCCTGATACTTTTCCGTCTTTCTTTTGAGGACAGGATAAGGTATCTGATAGTATATCTTTTAATTTTGTCGATGATACTGCAATTGAGCAGGATCTAGAATTCCTAGTTAAAACTCTCGTAACAAAGGACATGGTATTAACAGAGATAGAGAAGCAAGGTCTTTCGGCTCAACAAAGGCGATTTTACAGGGAACAAAGGATAGAAGACGAAGAAGAGGAAGACGGAAGAAACCATGGGGAAAATTATAGAATGGACAGGGACGGACTTTGACAGCAAAACCAGGGCAGTTGAATACAACCAGTTGGAAAGGGATTGTTGCAAAGTCATATGTGGTGCCCCAAATACCTCGCGAGGTTATGTTATAGAATAGGAAAGATTAGCTATGACTGTAGTAACTTGGAAAAGGAAGAAACAGTATTAAACAAGTATAACATATTGACCACCATTTTCTTTTATTGCAGCATGATCATGCCCCTTGTATGGTAATCCACACTTACATCTGCAAAACACATGATAGTATTACACAGGATTTAGATAGCAAAAGTTGTTTGTTGTTTGAAAGTTTAAAATATATATTGTTTGTCATTATCTAAAACAATACTACGAGATAATTTACGTTCTTAAAGTTTCATAATAATTTTATGTCAATATGCACGGCAAAAGTGTAATATTGAAGGAGAAACTAATGAACCCAGTCTGATAACTTTAAGTTACTTGTTACACTGTTCCGCAGATTGTCGATAATTTTGTGACATCAACTTCAGAATATTTTATACGAACATCAAAGTAGTCCTTAACGAATAATTAGTCCAGATACCTAAGAGCAACGTTTTGATATGAGCGGTTTCCGTGTTTGCAAAGGAAACAACTGTTTATAATATCTTTTAAATTTTAATTTGTCATGTGGTATTGACGTATTAATCGCAGAAAGTGCTGTTTACTATAACAAGTGATTGGGCTTTTAAAGTTTTTAAAAGTTACTTTGGACTGTTTGAATATTAGTAACTGAATATACATCGCAGCTAGCGTATGACAAACGACACTATTTCTGAAAAGCTGAAAACCATTCATAACTGCTGTAAGTCTTCTCGCAAGAATATGAGAGAGATGGATAAAAAGCCATGATTGTGTCGGAAAATTGGCACAAGGGCGGAATGCAAGCTACACCTTGCAGCAATAGAAGCGGTGAAATTTGTACAAAACTGATAACCAAATATGAATGATTTGTCATCTGCCTGCTCTGTATTATTTACAGTATTTCTCAAAATTATTGGGAATTACATTATGGCTCACAGTTGCTTGCCATAAATGTTCAACAATAATTTAAATGAGTGAAATACAATAAAAGATCTTCATTGTCAAGTTTGATATACAAATATGGCAATATGATGCATTTTCTTGCGTCAGTGATACGTAAATTTGGGCTAGGGTACATTCCTGAAAAAAATTATGTCCATTTCTTTTGACTATGTTTTGCTATACTACTTTTGCTAGAGATAGATTATTTCAAGTGAAATAGTTCATTCTCTCTATTGCTCGCCATCATCTGAATTATTAATGATACTTTTTAAATAATACATGGTTAAATGTTACTAATTCCAGTTTCTGAGCAAGTGACTGGCTGTTATAATATGCGAAGAATACTGAAGGCATGAGTAGCAACAAAATTTCTGATCTGTTAGTGACTTGAACAAAATATTTCTGGCAAGGTATAGATAATCATGTCAAAACTCAAATCTCTAAAGGCACGTTTAATAAGCCTTACAAACATTTTGTTTGCCGTTTTCGTCGAGACGTATAGAATAAGAATGAATTTGAGCAACATACCCTCTGTCAAAGTTGCTATATTCCCAATTTTGGTCACTTTTTCTAAATGAAAATGTCTGTATGAAAGCCAGCAGAATCTACAGCTTACAAGCTCACATTAAATTCTTTTTAAAAGTAAAAAGTATGCAAAGACCAGGAACTGAAACAATCCAAATCCAAATCCAGCCCTCAAACCATAGTTGGAAACAACTAAGATTACAAATAATCAAGATACAGAGAACATATGGCCAACCGAGTGAGCAGCTTGTTCCCAAAAGGTGGCCACTCAGCAACCCAAACCGAACCAAAAATAATAATAACATACATAAGGTAAAACATCACAGAAACTCTGACACCAAAAACAGGCAACAAAGAACCACAACAGAACTACCGCCTTGGAACGGTCAGTAATGAATTACTGGGGGGCTTAAATCGATTTTACAGGCCCAACCTCACCCTCAGTTTCTGAAGTGGTACAAAACATTTAGTTGGTTGTTCGGTTCGCATGATAACCCTCTAACTCGTCAATGAATCATCACGGTAAACACATAAATCAAATTTCAACACCATGAAGAAGCAAAGACGAGGACTCAACAGATACAACGGGCCGTCTGACAGGTGGAGATCCCTGTCCTGCCAAACAACCCCACTGGAAATCTGAAGCAAAAGAAGGTCACCAGTTGAGCCCCGGTGGACCAAGCAACAGACAAAAAGGCTCCGCCAGCACTTTATCACTATATTAGACAACCATTCAAAATTCAATTATTATTTTTTCCGCAAATAATGATTTTATTTTTTAAGGGTACATAATTTTCCAGCCGGACAAAAAATCTCTGTGAGGCACAGTTCAAGGGGAGATAAAAATTTTGACTCCAACATATTAGTAATACTGGTGTGCTACAACAGTCACAGAGCTATACAGCTTGTACATGATCTGTTATCTACCAATTGTCACTTTGCAAAAAAATCTCGATAGTTTTAAGGTCTACTTTATATGGAGATGTTAAATACCTTATATCCTTCCGCTGGTCCTGGTATTCATGAGCACCGTCAGCCTGGCAACAAACTGAAAATGCCTCCAGGTCCTGCTTTAAAGGCAAGAAACGGACACATATCTTCTTTTTGAAATCAATTTTCTGAAATTAAAGTTGAAAAGTATGTGTTAAATCTTAATATTCTGCTTTGATTGTGATTTATTCCTGAATGTGTTTAATTATGATATTATAATCAAGCTTCATATGATTTCTTTTGATGATTCACAGATTAGTGACATGGTCTAGTTGTTAAGAGCAACACCATAAGAACGCAACTTTTATCTGACAACGTTAATAATTTGCATCATAAAAGAAAGTACTTCTGGCTTCGATGCCAGGAAGGAGATAAATTCATGTATATTTAAACTATATTCAATATTAAAAATCTCCATTGATCCTAACAGTTACAAAACAAAAGTGTCATAGAACAAAGTATGTAGTTGCATAAATGGGTTTGACCGAGGCAATACAAGAGCAAAAAATCATTACTTACTACCGGCATATATTTTATGTTTTATGCTAAAATAAAAGCGGAGACAAAATGGAAAAAAATCTACAAGAAAAGGCATACCTGCACAGTATCTGTTTCCTGCGGCTGTCTTTGGTTTCCAGTTTCCAAAATTGATGCATGTACATAATCTGAAAGTTGCAGATGACAACACTTATATACATAAATATTTCAGTTAAAGAAGGTGGTCTAGTTCTTATTTCTTGGTTTGATAAAAAATGAAACTAATTCTAATATATTTCAGGCTATATGTATTGGGCAGGAAACTCATGATCATATTGACTCCTTTCAGTTTGAAGATACAAGCGCAGAGTATGACGATAATGTCACTTTACTGGGTATTGATAGTGACTTAATTGGTATGGATACGTTTATATTAATGCTAAAATTTGACGACCATGTTTCTGATATTTGCAAGAAAGCCTCTAAGCAACTGGCAGTTTTAAAAAGACTACGTAGATTTTTAACAAAACAAGTAAAAATAGTTATTTACATTCTTTTGTTCCTTCAAATTTTAACTATTGTCCTTTAGCTTAGCATTTATGCAGTGCTTCCATCATAAATAGACTTGAAAAGATCCAAGAGAGGGCGTTACGTTTTATAAATTAGGATTATTTATCCTCTCTTTCCGAAGTGTTAAAACAGACCAATACACAGCCAGTTCATGTGAAACGATTAAAACTAATGGCTTGTGAGGTCTACAAAAGAGTAAATGACCTTTTACCGAAATACGTCAAAGATCTCATCCATATAATAATCTATAATTTGAAGTGTGAAAGAACAGAAGATCTACCAAGACTTAATACCATCATGTACGGGCTGAGGTCATTACATTCGAGGCCGCCCAGATATGGAAGAGTCTCCCAAACAACGTAAGACTGGCGGAATCATATCTACAGGTCCGGAGACTGATCTATACCTGTGAGGGCTTTGGATGTAAGTGTCCTTTATGTTCCGCCTAGTTTTATTTTACTAATCATTTTGTACTATACTTAAATTCCAGTAGTTTCTTTTTCGTAAGAGCCTAGATATAATTGTTTTTAGTTCGTCCGTAACTAGTCTGCTCCTGCTATGCGCCTTTTTGTTTCGCTTTTTCGAGCAAAATAGGCATGTGCAGCACAGAAACAGACTGTTTTTGCTTTTCAAAAAGACTGTCAGGGCCAGTCTCTCTCTTCTTCATATAAGGAAAGCTGGGAGCATCTTTCTATTTTCCTTGAGTTTCCTCTCATGGTGTTCTTGTTTTGTTTGCTACATCTGTTTGTCGAAGAAAAGGCCTACAGGGCTTATGTTTGTAAGTTTTATATATTCGGCCTTTAATGTCTATGCCTATGTCTATGATGCATTGTTTTGGCCTAATAATAAATTTGGAAAAAAAAACAGTATCTACATTGCATATTACGAATAAAATATAGAGTTTGCACCTACAATTAATTCCTTATGCATTTTACATATACCAAACATTTTGTGAGAATCCACCCACTGGTCGACTACTCGTAATTATATAATCTGTTATGTTTAGTCAAAACCAGTCGAAAGGCTCATAATATTCAATTTCTCCCCTTTATCTTGTGTGCTTGAAAACGAGGCAAAAGTCACCAAACCCTAATAATCTCTTCGGCTTGAAAAAAATCAACATACTTACTTAAATGGTATTGCGCATACGAGGGCATGTCACATTTTCCAGTCGGCATGTTGAAATAAAAATGAGAACAAGGTCAAGGACACAAATTTTACCTTGTCCAAATGATATATATTAATATTTCAAATTTGATAAATCTCCACCAATTAGTTCAATACATACGATTCACACGTAATTATTATGAAAAATATCGTATTTTAAAATTTCCGTCTGAGGCTTACAATTATAATTAAAGTCACAAAGCCATCATCAGATCTTTGGATTATTGCACTGACAAACTCAAACTCATGCAAGTCCAGTAAACGATTCACTTAATGGTTCTAGACATAGTAGAAATTTGGACATTCTAAGTTCAGAGTCCTTAAAGTAGGGTCTTATCAGCTTTTTTTTCCATGCAAATTCAGGGAAAATGTACCCACTAATTTTCGAAACATTCTGTATACAAGACACTGTCACAAAGTAGTAAGAAGAGCTCCGCTGAGCGGGAAAATATTTGAGTTTATACTAAAAAAGGAAACAATTGATGATCAGAGCTTTGTCGGTTGAAATTTTCTGTAGCGATGCATATGAGAGCACTTTTAAAGTTATACAAAAGGTCATATAGTCTACTTTTCCCATAAACTTGCAAGGTCGTGTGGGCACCACAGATGACTTTACAGCAATCCTTTCCATCTAGTTCTGTCTTCAGCTAGCAAAGCCAATCCCTAGCCACTCTTTAATATTGTTTTCCGACATCTTCGTTTGTTGACCTCTTCTTTTGTCTACCTTCTCTCTCTTTTTTCTTTCTCGCTAAGCCAGAAGGAGCTACAAGTAGAGATTTGAACATCGTCCGGTAGTACCTGTGTATAGTTTCACAGCAAAATCTGTGAAAGGCCACAGGTCAAGGGTCATCCGACATTTAGAAATGTAACACAAGCTGCAGCTCTTTAATCGGTTTCAAAGTTACTGTATGGCCAAATTAGAAAATATTTGTATTACAAAACCTGAATGGAAAATACTAGAGGAAGCAAAACCAAATACATATTCCAAATATTGGCTCTCTAAAATGGCAAAACACTACAAATTAGAAAGGGGCATAGTTCTGTGTAAATATATTCATGAAATATCCCCAAACGGTTATCATTTACTGGACGTTTAGTCCCCTACAAATGCTTGAAATTTCAGGACTGTATACCCAAAAACAAAATAGTTAGAGCAATAACTCTACGTATATGAATTTGAGATAAATGAACTGTACATTTATGAAAATTCAGCTTCCTACTATGTACTGTTATGGAGTTCTCCTTTTACCTTGAAGGAAATACCCATAGTCTTCAAAAAGGATAATAACTGTATTAATAATCATTTTAGTCCATCCTAACCATAATCAGAATAATTAAAACACCAAATATAAAAAGCATACCGAAAATCAGGTCTCGTATTCACACGGTGCAAAATGTGAAAAAAAAAAATACCAAAAATGACAAACCTTTGTCCGAAACACAATATCTGAATATCCAAAGTAGCATGCAAGTCTTCGGAATATGGTTAAACATTCTGTCCAGTTTCAAGTTAATTCGATCAGACATGTTGCTGGAATGGCGGAACAAGGCCTGAGTCAGCAAGAGCCATAACTCCATCAAAATGGCAGAAACAAAAATAAGAAAACCCGCATGCTCATCTTGATATCATACGAACACAATCAACAAAATTTAAAATCAATCTGATGCAAGTTATAGGAGGTGTTCCGGGGAAAAGATTTCGGACGGAAGGACGGACGGACAGACGGACCGCACATACGGACGGACGAGGGTCATTTCTATGATGCTTTTACGCCTACGTCGGGGACAAATCAGCTTTATTGTTAGGGAGCAGATATAAAATCACTTTAAGACATATTGAAGGGGCATAGTTCTGTCAAAAGCAGAAGTAGATTAATGGTTCTTATAATTTGCAGCGGCCTGATCGAAGTTTATACTATACAAACTTTCAGAAGGGGATCTTAAACAGTTTTTAATGTATGGAGCAGACACAAATTATATCCTTTAAAACTTTGGAATCTAAATGTGGCATTGACCTTTGTCTGATATTGTAGACTGTAAGTTCTGCATATTATATTAATAAGATGAACATTAGGCACAAGTAAATAGTTTGAAAGATATGGAGCGGACAAAGTTAATGAACAAACGGACATATGTAATTTGTCAGCCAGATTACCACCACGGTATAAATGCCCTGCTGATAATGTTTTATACTTGTACAAAGTTTCAATCATCATTTTCTACAGTGTTAAAATTAGGAGGCTGACATGAAATCACTGTAAAAAATTTACAAAGAGGATAGATTGTCAGCCAGATTACCACCACGGTATAAATGCCCTGCTGATAATGTTTTATACTTGTACAAAGTTTCAAACATCATTTTCTACAGTGTTAAAACTAGGAGGCTGACATGAAATCACTGTAAAAAATTTACAAAGGGGATAATTCCGTCTAAACTGAAAGTAGGGTTATATTGGTTTTCTTAGCACATTGTTTGACAATACTTTATATTTGTGCGACTTTTGATGAAGGAGATGACTTTAATACAAGCGTTTCGCTTACCGTCAGATCCTGTACCATGTTATATTGTACTTTTCTTGTAACTATGTAATTTACATTGAATAAATATTGTTTAAACCAAGAAGTCTTTCACAATTTGAAAGATATGGAGCGGACACAAGACTAATGCAAGATACTAGGCGAAAAGTACAAAAGACCATAATTCCGTCAAAACTAAAAGTAGGGTCATGAGTCGTTATTTTGCACATTGGCTAATAGGGTGGAAATATTACCTTTTTAACTTTACCTCTATGTGTGACCTTGACTTATGTCAGATATTTTTAGAAATATAAGTTCTGCACATTGTCTTGATTAGGAAACTGTTTTCACAAGTTTCAAGACATTTTCTTAAGGCGGTAAGGAGATAGGAAGCGACCAAAAAGAAAAATGGTACAGACATACAAACAGACGGACGGACGGACAACGTCAAGACATATTTAGACTCGTCTAATAATTATTTCTCTTCTCGTGACCTCAAAAATATGACAATAGAGTCAGGCCACCAAACCGTACAAGCCTTCGGCTTATCCGAATTATATATCCATGCACGTTTGGTAAAATCTACTCACTGGTTCAAAAGATATTAAGCAGGTAAACCGACGCTGACACCAACGGGATCCTTACCGCAAACAATATGTCCACCTCACCTTTGTTAAGCACGCGGGATTAGATTAAAGCGTCCTGCTGAAAGGTATTTGGTTGTTTTAACTCTACCACCGTCTTCCGATTGGATTAATCAAGCAATAGGCATTACCTTTGCCTTTAAAGAGGTCTGAGATGCTACTGTACATGTTTATAAAATCATGTAGCCTACATAAATTGTATAAATATTTTCCACAGACGTTCGTGGTTGTTCGGACTGGAGAGTAACGAGTTATAGAAGAAAGTACAGACAATACAAAGGGATAGACAGGTCGGAAGCTCGCAGAAATCTGACAGGCTAAAAAGAACAGGTTAAGGTGAAAGAATGGCTGTCTCTACCAGAGTATATCCATTCGGAAGGTATTGAAGATTTCAGTTCTTCTTCTCGGTAATTGGATGACAAATTGAATATTGAGAATAACTTGTTCAATCAAATGTACTCTTCAGAACACCAGTTAAATAATGCCAACCTCTCAGATACCGAGGCCTCATTTTTTATTTACATTCGTTCTACATCCTACGGTGCGTATATTTCTTAGCTTATTCGGTTTGCTCGAGGGTCCAATCATGTTGATGTCTTTAGTAGTCGTAATAAAGTTAAACTTCTCAAACAGGTTTGTAACTATCATAAACTTAGTATTGAGTTTTCAAAAACTTATCGACGGCATTTCGACTTAGTGTCTACATATAATGTCGGGCTGAAAACACTTCATGTACAAGCCCTTTCGGAACCTGAACTTTATGGCGACTTCGTGTAGAAAATTAATTGATAACTATTATTTTCCTTATCATTTTAAAAAGATAATAATTTGATATAAAAAGATTGGTTATAAGAAAGATGTTTTGCGGACACACGGGATGCTTGTGGCTTATTTTTACCTAATCAAGGTTAACAACTTTGCTTATCTCTGCACTTGCATTCTTAACTTTAAAGTAGAATAGACAGTTGGCACCTGACATTCGTTCCGGGTTGTCTTTGTTCAGGCCCACCGTGGTTGAACTGGTGGGATTCTTCAGGTCCGGAACTTCAGTGTTACGATTTCTGTGAATCTGAGCAACTACGTGTCTGATTAACCAAAGCGGAACCAAGAGTGAGGGATGCTCGACCGCATACTAGTTAAGCACCCGGTATTTCATTATTTACCGTCCCAAGGCAGAACTTCCGTTTTTTTCTTGGGTTTTTATGCGTCGTTTGTTGATTTGTTTGCTATTGATATATTGTTAGTGATGTGACTGTAGCCTTGACACATAAAATCTGATGAACCAAAGCAGAACCAAGGGCGAGATTTGGTTAACAATAAAATTAGTTTAGCCTCCACACATTCCCCTCAAATGTAATTTCATTCCTGGCCGTCCCTAGGCGGCACTTCCATTTTAGTTCCTCTTGGTTGTTTTATGTGCTATTTCTTGCTTTGTCTCTTTTTATATATTGTTTGAGATGTTACGGCTAGCCTGATAACCACTTACATTGGAAATAGCTGTTAATCTGGCTGCCGCTGGTGATGGTTTTAGTGTTGTCTAATTTGTGTTGTCTTTCTCCACACGCCGTCTAGGGTGGGATCTCGAACTGAATTGTGTCGTTTCCTGAGAATTTTCCTACTTACATTTCCTTTTACTTGTTCTGCTACTGAACCTCTATATTATTAACTTATTGCCTCACTGCTGTCAAAACCCATGTCATATGGTACTGTGAAAAGTTTATGAAAGGTCTGGTAAAAAGTTCGTATGGTGTATTAAAAATTCTGGTGATGTTATTGATAAATTGAAGATGAGAGATTTCCGTGCGACCAGTTTGTCAACTTATGATTTCTCTACACTCTATACTACTTTGCCACATAATTTGATCAAGGAAAAACTTATAGATTTAATTGAGTGGATGTTCCAAATGGAAGGATCGCCTTTCCTTGTCTTTAACGAAAGAAACACTTACTTGTTTTTTGTTATATAATTTTATTACTGAATCACATAGCACAACAAATACACAGTACATATATATATATACACAAGAATATACATAAATTTATGTTGAACAAGCAAGCAACATCAGAATTCAGTATATGTACAATACTAATCTTTTCTAAGTTTTACAAGTATGGTATGTGCTATCAAGGCATTTTGCTATACAGTGTGATACAGTAACACTAAAGATGTAAGAGAGAGAGAGAGAGAGAGAAGAAGAGGCAAAGAAGCAGAAAAGTGAGTCCAGGTACCAGAGAGAGAGAGAGAGAAAGAGAAAGAGAGAGAGAGAAAAAAGAATGAGAGAGTTTGCCTTTTAAGAAAAATCGTGAGATGTCTGCCGCCTTCCAATTGATAAGATTGTAAGATTGGTGTAGTATTGAATAAATATATGCTGAGTGTTTTTCCATTTATTTTCGAAGTGGGCAATTTTGTCGTTTTTCAAGGCTATTTCCTTCTCTATTTGGATTTTCTGGTATATATATGATTTAAAAGCTTGCAAAGACGGTATCGTTTTTGAAAACTTATTTGCGAAAATAAAATATTTTGCTACAAATATAATTAAATTCTTAACTTGTGTATCTAGTTTAGTTATTAACCGGCATTCACCGAAAGCTATCTTTTTAAAGTTTAGTTCAATATTTACATTATTGTCCTGTAAGAGAGAAGATAACTGCATCCAAAAGCTTTGTACATGTATGCACTCCCAAGAAAAGAGTATCTGTCGTTTCTATTTCCATAGTGCAAAAATCGCAGAGCGATGAACTTACTATGTTACATTTAGCTAAAAACTGGTTTGTCGGTACAATTTTGTGTAGAAATGTATATTGGAAGTTTCGAATTTTTATGTCCATAAGTGATTTTGTTGGCGTACCGTAAATAACTTTCCAGTTTAAATTATCACTTGAAAAATAATTATTCCACTTTGTTTCAGATTTCTTGTCTTCTATGTTTATCTTGTGGAGGAACATATTATAGATGAATGTGTTTGTTTGTTTGACTGTTAACATTTGGTCAAAGATTGTTGGTGTACGTGGAATGTTCATATTTTCAAATTTTATATTTGCCTTTCAATCAATTGGTATGCAACTAATTAACGTAATATATTTTAAAAAGTCATTTTCAGGTAGTTTATATTTTTCCTTCAAATTCTGGAATGAGCGAAATGTTTTCTTCTCACGATCGTATATATCTTTTAAAATTTTTATTCCCAGCTGATACCATTTTTTAAACAGAAGTGTACATCCACCAGCTCTTATGTGGGAATTGTTCCATATTATTTCATTACAATAACTCAAAATTACGTCTTTTTTTATTAAGCTTACACCACGCAATCAAACATTTCTGAAGAAGCTATTTTCCTTAAAAGGTTTCAGTATGTCTTCCTCTGAAAAATTACATTCAAAGTAAAGTTTACCACAAAAATCCTTTAATTGATTAATATAAATTTGCTTAAATAAAGTATCATGTTTTGGATCTGTTATACGTTTTATCCAACTTACTTTGAGTGACCAAATAAATTTTTCTAAGTCAATCATTTTCAAACCTCTATTTTCATAATTTTGTTTGAAAGTGTTGCGTTTTATTTTTTCGGGTTTACCGTCCCAAACGAAATTAAACAGTAGTTTTTCAATTCGTTTTATTGTATCATCCGAAGGGTTTCGAAGTGTTGTAAGGGGGTATATAAGCTTTGGGAGTGCTAGATTTTTAACGACTACTAGTTTACCCATTAATGTTAGTTTTCTGTGCTGCCACTGTTTTAAACAAGTTTCGAATTCTTTTATTTTCGGTTCTAAATTTGCAGCAAAGATATTATCTTTATTAGTCTTAAAGACCATTCCCAGAGAATTTGCTTCCGTTGAACTCCAAAGAAACTTCCTATGTTTTTGGTATATTATGTTTGTCATTTTTAATGAACCAATTCGAAGTATTTGACATTTTTGTGCATTAAGCTTTAAACCTGAGATATTGCTAAAATTATCCATAATATCTATTAACGTTTCAAAGGACTTTTTTGATCCGTCTAAAATGAATGATGCATCGTCTGCAAATAGTACATCTTTTATTTCATGCCCTGCTAAATGGATGCCTCTTATATCTTTGTTGTTAGTGACCTGGTATGACAAAAGTTCGATACATATTATGAACAGATATGGGGAGAGGGGACAGCCTTGTCTTACACCACGTTGCATAAGAAAGAAATCGGAAAGATTGCCATTGTTTGAAAGACAGCTATTTGCACCATTATAGAATAGTTTTATCCAATTTATACAACTATCACTAGAATTAAAATGTTTTAAGCATTGAAATAAGTAATTGTGGTCTACGCTGTCAAAAGCCTTTTCAAAGTCGGAAAAGAAAATCATCCCAGGTATATCATGTTCGTCTGTATAATCCAATAATTCAAAGAGAATTCTTATATTTTCGCCGATATATCTTTCTTTCATAAAACCAGTTTGAGGACAACCAATTATGCTAACCAGTAGTTCTTTTATTCTGTGTGCAATAACCTTGGTTGCTATTTTATAGTCTACATTTAGTAAACTTATTGGTAGCCAGTTTTTTTTAGATCAGTCGTATCTTTGCCTGATTTAGGAATAAGGGTAATAATACTTTGCTTTTGAAGCTCAGTTAATTGTCCATTTTCATATGAATAATTAATGGAGTTTACGTAAAACTGCTTTATATCATTCCAAATTTGTTTGTAAAATTCTGTGGTTATACCATCAGATCCTGCACTTTTTTGATTTTTCATTTCCTGTAGAGCTTTAGCGCATTCATCTATTGTGATTAAAAGTAAAAAGTTTGCAAAGACCAGGAACTGAAACAATCAAAATCCAAATCCAGCCCTCAAACCATAGTTGGAAACAACTAAGATTACAAATAATCAAGATACAGAGAACATAAGGCCAACCGAGTGAGCAGCTTGTTCCCAAAAGGTGGCCACTCAGCAACCCAAACCGAACCAATAATAATAAGAACATACATAAGGTTAAAAAACATCACAGAAACTCTGACACCAAAAACAGGCAACAGAGAACCACAACAAAACTACCGCCTTGGAACGGTCAGTAATGAATTACTGGGGGGCTTAAATCGATTTTACAGGCCCAACCTCACCCTCAGTCTCTGAAGTGGTACAAAACATTTAGTTGGTTGTTCGGTTCGCATAATAACCCTCTAACTCGTCAATGAATCATCACGGTAAACACATAATCCTTCACTCTTTAATTTATCATTTTCGTTTAATTTACCAATGGAATTGTCCAGAAACACTTTCTTACTTCTAAACACCAATATCGATATAAATTTTAGTCATGTCAAAATATGTGTGAAGCCTTAACATATCTTTTAGATAATATTTACATTAGATTTGGTACTTAGTTATACAGACAAATCGTTGGTATTCCCATGGGTACTAATTGTGCTCCATTTGTAGATGTAAGTGGTCAAAGTACCCAAATCATAAGTCCGAACTCATAGGTCATTTAAACATAGACAATTCCGGAATATTTTAACTACACAGACATGGACCCCAAAACAGAGGTGTGATCAG
Organism: Ctena decussata; assembly: GCA_963989385.1. Taxonomy (NCBI): domain Eukaryota; kingdom Metazoa; phylum Mollusca; class Bivalvia; order Lucinida; family Lucinidae; genus Ctena; species Ctena decussata. The sequence continues at coordinate 59,183,299 of OZ022514.1, read as the reverse complement.
CTGCCCATGGGTAGTAAGCATCACCTGCCTATTATAATAGACCCGCCATATCTATGTATCTGTGGAAAAAGTTAGTGAAAATGAAAGTCGGTATTTGAAAGCTTAACTAAGCTTCGGCTGAGGCCATCAGATCTGAAATTAGTTTAGAAACGGCCACATTGTACGGATCAACAAGGTCATGGTGTCTCCCATAAAACTTTTTAACTGTCGACACAAACTTTACTTTATGATAACCCTGCTTCAACAGTTTATAAGTGAATAGCTTCCCTATTTCAACAAAGTCTTGATATTTGAAACATGCCCTAGCAATAGCGCACTAGTTGAGAAACATAAACTCCGTACGCAGGTGCCGAAGGGACATTACTGCTCAAAACCGGAAAGTTAACTATGGGAAAATTGAAGTCATCCCTCTTATCATAAAGCCTTGTAACTAGCTTTCCATTGTCAATATAGAGATAACAATCTAACTATGACACAGATGAACTGGACTCTGTGGTATGTTTAATTTCAAGTTCACATGGATAGATGAGGTCAATAAACTCCGAAATCTTTGGATTATTCAGAGACAGAACATCATCTATGTATCTGTAGGTGAAGTTGAATTTCTGTGCAAGGTGCTTATTACCTTCTTAAAAGAGTCCTTGTATAAACTTGACCTTATACTCGTAAAGAAACAAGTCGGCAAGTAAGGGGCGCAATTAGTGCCCATTGGAATGCCAAATGTCTGTTAAAAATCTGTCCGCTAAACTCCACGTAAATGTTGTCGATAAGAAATTCCAGCATTTTAATGACATCATCTTCAGAATATTTTGTAGGAATATCAGAGTGGTCGTTAACGAAATATGTGTCCTTATACCCAAGAACAATGTATTAGTACCGACGATTTCCGTTTTTGTGTAAGAAACAATTGTTAACAATTTCTTTTAATTTAGATTTTAATTTGTCATGTGGTACTGTCGTAAAAAGCTGAGAGAAATCGAAGGTTTTATGCTATCTACTTCTAACAGTGTTTGGGCTTTTAAACTTTCTAAACTTTCTTTAGAATGTTTTAGGATCCACATCTGATTTACGCCACTTCTTGCGTAAGATGGATCACAATATTTCTGAAGATAATATTTCTAAGGTCACTTTTGCAACATCCCTATCGGAACCTGAATTTTATGGTGACTTAGTATATAAATTACGCAAAATCGTAGGGAAAACAGAATTTCCTGATCAATTTTAGAAAATTTAAAATTGCGATTTAAACGCATTGGCTATAACATAGATGTAATGCGACAGTCTGCATGCTTAGTGGTTAACCCAATCACGGTTGACAACTTTGCTGTCCTCTTTAATTGCACGCCGGTGGGTCGGGGTTCAGACTCTGTGATAGCCTCTACATAAAGCTATATATTAGTTGGTTGGGGCCGGATGTTTGTCTGTTTCTAGGCCCACCGGGGTTAAACTGGTGGTCTTCTTTTGCTCCAGTGTTCCAGTGGTGTTGCTAACGCCCCAGGGATATCCAGGTGTCTAAACACGTTTTGGCTGTCAAGTCCTCATCCTTGCTTCATCACAGTCTTTTCTTGATTTTAATTGTTGCCCGTGATGACTCTCTGATGAGTTAAGGGACCTCCATACGAACCGAACTACCAACTAATTGTGTGCAACGCGGCGGAGGGTGGTGTTGAAGGTTTGTGCCCAGTAAAACCGGTTTAAGCCCCGCAGTAGTTATTACTGACCGTCCCAAGGCGGTACTTTCGTTGCGGTTGCATTTGTGTTATGTTCGGCGCTGTTTAGTTTATTGTGTTTTCATTTTAACCTTTCTATAATAAAAAAAGAAAATAGGTACAAATAGTTGTTAAATGTATTTCATATAATTTGCTTAGTCTGTTGTAACCCTTCTGTTGGTCTAAATTATTTAGTTCAGTAATGATAGTTGAGTTGCCACCTATTTGGGATAGAGCTGCTGACTCGGCTTATCACTTGTAATTTATTGTTTGTTGGGATGTCTTTGTCAATCTTTCCCTTTGATGTTGGGGATAGGGTTTGGGATCTGATTCAGTCAGTTCTTGAAGTGTAGTTACTCTTAAAATTTAGATGATGCGCACGAAACAGCTAACTAAATGTTTCGAACCACTGCAGAAGCAGAGGACAAGGTTTGGTACCAGTAAAACATGTTTAAGCCCCCCCCCCCCCCAGTAATCTTTTGCTGACCGTTCCAAGGCAGCACTTTTGTTGTGGTTCCTTGATGTTACGTTGTGCTGTGTCCTCTTGTCTATGTTCTTTGGCGGTTTGGTCACCTGTTTTGCTACACAATCTGCCTTTTGTTCTTTTTTGTATTGTAAAGTAAAAATAAAACAGATAAAATAGATGTTGATGCTGTTTTAGATTAGGGTAGCTAAATGACCACCTGTTTGGAAAAGAGCTGCTCATTCGGTTTACCGTGCGTGTCTTTCGTGAACATTTTCGTCATATTTTCCGTGTGTGTGTCACATCCCGCTTTTGACAGCGGGATGTGACATTTGATTTTATTTATTCCTGACCATTGCCTTTCCCTATCGTTTTACTTGAGGAAGCCTATATGTGCAATATATGAAAGCAATACTTTTTTCGACCATGAACAAATTGATGGCCGTAGCTGGTACCAAATTCTGCTCTGAGGTCTTATGGAAACCTTTAAAGAAAACGTAGCTGCCCCCAAAGCTTAGAAGTCTGAGCTGCGATCACATTGTCCATAGAGATTCACCTGAGAACACCTGATACCACAGTCTTTCTAGAGTTCTTGTTGTACACTGAACCGATACTGCTACGTAATAACTTGAACTGTAGGAAAAAAGTGTCCATTTACTTCGTTTTCAACGAACCATAGTGTTTTCTGTGTATTTAACAAAAAATGTTCTACATTATCAGTGATATTTTCATAATCTGTCTTTCATAGTCAAATAAGTTCTTAGGGTAACTAGTGAGGCTTTGGGTACTATCGTCTAGGTCATCGTGGTCAAGCTAGTGGTTTCCATTTGCTCTGGTTCGGACTGCGCTAAGTCCTCAACTTTGTTTCACGATAGTTTTCTAAAGTTTTTGTATGCAAAATGTAAACAGGGGTTTGCTAATTGTCTTGAAAATGACGAAACAGACATAAAAAAATCAAATATCCGAATACTTTCTGTTGTTAAACATAATAGATGACGAAGTTTCCAAACATTTTGCTGTTTTTGTAAATGTTTTCGGTTACATGTACATATAAAGTAACAAAGAAGCAGCTACGTACGTTTAACAGAATAGTCAAAGTATTATTGCAAACAATGCATTTATAGTCATATTTGATTTATTTGAGTTTAGATTCCGGGCTTTAACCTGTTTTTCTTTTCTTTTTAGTTCTGTTTTTGTATCAAGATGAGTGGGTAAACCTCCATGTTTTTTTCCGCCATGGTTTCAAAGGAACATCCTGGTTGCTTCCCTTGATCCTTTCAAATAGGGGTCTACCCGTAAAGAAAAATAATTTGCCCCAAAGGAGAAAATTTGTTCCAATAAGGGTTGACCCCCATTAATCAGAGAATCAAAACTGAAAATTACAAGAGTTGCTGCTCCCGAAAACGTATCTATTTTACCTTTATTCTTAATCCTTTAACCATAAATAATTGTTTGGTTTCATATTAACTCGAGTCGTCTTGGATAAATATGTACTAGTTTGATTTGCAAACCATCAACTTTTAAATCAAGCGCCAGAAGACTTACACCTCCCTGCAGCGATGCAACATACCTTTTAGTAGGGGCATGTCAATGCTTGTAGAATCGTCTTCACTTGCCATCGAATCAGCCTGTAAAAGAGAAATAAATGAAAATAGCATCGGTGGTCAAATACATCATACTTAACATGTCATATCAAATACACAACATGAGTAATACCAAGTAACGCGCGACATGACCTCAGACAACTCATGAAATACTTACTGGTAGTGCATACGGAATGTCTTTTAACGGAAGCGTATACGTACGGAAGCGTATAAGGTCCCCCTGATATGGAGTTACAGTGGTAAAGGCGATGTAAAAACGACCACTAAAATTAATATATCACTTTATCATATGACGTCGCTGTTATTCAGTGGATAACGTCGTGTCATAAAAATCGTATGACCACACGTGTAATAACACCTTGGCGTGTACACGAAACGTCATTGACAACGTCCATATCAACAATGCGTTTTTTGTAGAAATAATTTTCAGTATGAAGGCGTTTAACTCTCATATTAAAGAGTCATACGATAAACAGAATCTTACACTCGTGGTCATTTCATATTAACTTTATGAAATGACCACTCGTGTAAGATCCTCTATTTATTATTACATATTTATTACTGTCACTCGTTAACGATGACAACCATAACTTCTTAGATATTTTCTTCTAATAAGGCAAAGAAGCGATGACGCTGTTTGGAAATGACAACATGTTTCAAGGTGCTGTCAAATAAATTTTAATCGTAAACGATTTTAATGTGTAAGTACATATTCTCAGCGTCAACGAAAACGCACCAGTCTTAAAATGTCATATATTGTCATGATGTTGATTTTCCTAAACATACGCTGTGAGTGTGTGACGTAACGTATGCTCTGAAGTCCAGCAAAAACGAAACACCATCATAACTTCACATGATAGAAATATCGCAATGATAGATTTTGCTAGAGAATAGATAGTCTGTCGAATTGCCATAGAACAGAAATCTAGGGCGCCGAAGGCAACAAAGTAAGATGGAGTCGAACGTCACTTTATTGTCACTTCATAAAAAACTGGATGGTCAAAAAGTAACTTATGGTAAATGTGTTACCTTGTGCAACCAACAGCGCTGAGACCAGTGGTAGAAACTGAATTTCAGAAGTTTTGTGGGGCATTCTTCAACCATAATTTAGCCCGAGCATGACGTTACATGTATAACGTCATCCTTATTTACCAACCCGCGTCATAATTCCGAGGAGGATATTTAACAGCTAAAGTGGTTTTATGTCAAGAGACCTTCCAAAGAACGATTCAGTTGCAATCAAGTGTCAGGCAGAGCGCGAAATGTGGATTTATTACGCTTTTAATGTGTCGTTTGATATCGACAATGTTGAAACACGTCATTTTTGACGTTACGCTCAATAGCCCCGATTGATTAACGAATTCAATTTGTTAACATCCTATCCCATCACCAGCAATTAAAGAATTATCAAATTTTCTGCTACACAAGTAAACTAAATATTAAACGCACAAACTGGTGCTACCGGTTTCGCTTTCAAACAAATTACAAACAGATTTTTAAGAAGACATTTTGAAAATAACCTATTAACAAACGTTACGTCCTAAATTATGTTACGTCATAGTTGTTGTTATAATTTCCGACGCAGACGGCGCACCTCCTGCTGGAGTCTTCTTAGATTGTCTAAATACCTTGATGGCACATTTCCTACTAAAATGCCCTGTGCAGTTTTGGTCTTATATATATCAAGGACCTGTTGTGAAACTGAAGTTACTGTCAGAAAGTAGCTTCCACTTCCTGTGGTCTTTTTTCCGGAAGAAAATGACTATAACTTTTACATAGTAAAATGGCTCTGTAGTAGAATTTCCCCCGAAAACTTGACTATATAGCCTATTTTCCTCAGTAGGAAATCTGCCTTACGTAGTTTGTCATGGTCGTTTTCCTGTAATAGGGTTCCAGGAAAACATATTATATGGCGGAATTCGCTCCCTCCTCTCACATAAAAGTGAGATTCAAGACTGAAACAGATATTATTTATGCGAGTGCACGTTCGCAAAATACCGCTGAAACGCAAGCATGTTTCTATTAGTCAGTCTTAATTATTTCTGTTTGGGGAGAAACAGCTACCAACATGGAAATTTTGTGTTTGCTAAGAAAGGGTATCTATGTATGTGCAAACATATATTGTGTATGTGTGCTTGTGCACGCGTTCGTCTGTGCCCATGTGTATGTTGCTTAAGCTTGCTTGCAAATGTATGTGTGTGCTTATCTGGAAATGTATGTATGATTGTTACAGTAAAAACAGCGATGGCGAGAGACTTAACGAAAGGATTAATTTTCTATTGTAAAGTAAGCATATTTTCGTGTGTCTGTATGCCCGTCTGTCTGAGAAGAAATAAGAAGGAAAAAATAACCAAAAGTACTTTAAGACTATTTAGTTTAGCAGTTATTACCAAGCAATTAAGAAATGAGATATGAGCCGCGACACGAGAAAACCAACAATGTGGTGCACCCAGCACAGACTCAGATCAGCCTGGGCATCCGCCCAGTCTGATCAGAGTCATCGCTGTCCGCATAGCGGTAGCTTAGACCCTTAGCTACCCTTTAAGCGCTTAGCAAAGAGTCTGATCAGACTGGGTGGATGCCCAGGCTGATCTGAGTCTGCGCTGGGCGCACAACCACATTGTTGGTTTTCTCGTGTCGCGGCTCAATTATAATTGTCTCCATACTCATGTGGGCTCGATTGTGTTCTTATGTACCTGCAAAATGCAGGCGTGCATGTATGTGCGTGCTGCGTGTATATGTTTACATGCGTATGTGTGTGCATTCACATTTGGTGAGAGCTGGGAATCCCACAGTATAGTATCGAGTGTAGACTGATCTGAATCCTCTGGACCCAGAGGATGCTGTATAACAAAAAAAACGGTGCTCTGGTTAGACGCTACCGCTGCACAGGTTAACCAATATCTTCACTCGATGCATGTGCTGTTATAGATTTTGAGATCCATTTCACGTCTATTGTTTTTATTTCAAAGATACAATCAGCAGACAAACACTGTCAACTATTAAAGTAATTTTAAACATATACGCCTCCGCATACGTATAATATCACAATACAAAATTGAAATACAAATAACCTTGTCCGCGACTAATTGCAGTGTGTATAAAGTGTTCATTGAATCCTTTGAATGATATGTATACAATGAATCGAACCTAAAATAATTACCCTACAGTGCAATGTGTTATGTGTCCCAAAATTTAGACATTTTGTTTTGGAACTGGCCTGCTTCTTGTTTACAAACTTAAACTTTTCAAACTTAAAATTTTCAAATGAGTGGCATCATCTTCATCCCTTGAAATTGTTTATAGGTCCTTTGCCGGGTGCACCCCAAGATTGCTACGCAAAATGTAGCGATGACACGATTGATTACCCATCCCCCTACCGTCGTAGTCAAAGAGGGCAATAGATATGGTTTCTCTACGTTTGTCTGTCTGGCCATTGGTCTGTAGAAAAATCTTGTGGCAGCAGTTGTTTCCGTTTTTGCCGATTTTCATGAAACTTTCAGGATATTGTTATCACCACAGGCAATGATCATATTATATCGAGTCTCTGATAGGTTCCGTACTCTCATAGTTATGGTATTAGATCGCTTCACCTGTGGGCGAAATTCTTGGCCGCCTTTTTTCCTTCAGTTTTCAATTTTCAGGATAGTTTTATCACCATTTGACGTCAATCATATTTTGTCAGGGGTTTGATCGAACCGTTTTTATTTTTGTCAAGAAATATTGAAATTATGGACACGACTTTTCCTTCAAATTGTATGCGATTTTTCATGACACTTTCAAGATATTGTTGTCATCTTCTGAAGTAGATCATATTAAATTAGGAATATGCTTTGATATTACAGCCTGATATGTCAGCATTACAAATCCTGACTGGTTTTCTTAAAACTTTCAAACCATTGTTAGAGCCATCTGAAGTAGATCGTACTTCTAGCCACGCCCTGAAAAAGTGGCGTAATACTGTTTTCGTTTTTCTCCGTTCATCTATCCCTACGTTCCTTCCGTTCCCCTCCCTTTTGCGATCGATTTTAACGTCAGAGATTTCTGTACGACTATGTCAGTAAGAATAACAGGTTGGTGATAACTTGATGTATCTCGGAATTGAAAACCAGCCTTCTTCTGCGTTTACTTTCTTGTATTTGTTCAGCATTCTTTCTTCACATGCTTTGAACGTTGATATTGTTTCGAGCAGCAAATTTTAAGGCAAACTTTTCGTTTTTGGTTTATAGATTGGCAACGATTTATCATATCGTTGGGTCGAGACTGCTCATTAATCTCTATATTTTATACTGTTATTTCTCTTCTTTACTGTAGTGGACACTGAAATATTGTTTAACAGATTTCACAGCAAATCAAGAAAGTTCGTAACTCATCCTTATAGAGTTTTGTTGCGATCTCTTTTTGGAGTCCTGGTAGCTCAATGGGTTCACTGGCTTCTTTAAGTAGCGGTCGGGTTCGAATCCCACTGGAGACGGAATCTTTCCAATCGTTAACAGAACTTCATTACATACATCCTTTTTTATCAGCCTTTCATCGGTTAGATATGACTGAAATATTGTTGAAAGGGCTAAATTCCGCTTCCAACGAGCTTTACAGTACAGCGTTTAAACAACTAAGCTACAAGGACTCCTTTACCTCTTCTTTCAAATAAACTTTTGTGATTTCATAAAAATAATCTTCATTTGTAGTCACTTCTTTCTATAAACAACAAACGCAGGCTCCGTTAAGCTTTTATTGAGACTTATGTAGACTATTGACATGTATAAACAGGCTTAGCTGTGGATATGGGGCAAACTGTAACTGTATCTGTAACTGCCCCTTCCAAGGCAGTTTGTTGTGATTCCTCAATGTTACATGTTCTTATGACCGCCTTTCTGCTGGTATTCTAGCATTATGGTAATCTGTATAGCTGACAACTTTGCTTTCTATAGGTACAAAAATATTTGTTAATGTTGTTTTCAATTGGGGTAGCTGAATGACCACCTGTTTTAGACGAAGCTTTTCATTCGGGTTGTCATGTGTGTCTTTGGTGTACTTTTGTCAATTTATGTATAAACGTCTTTCCCTCTTTGTTTTGAGAGCGGGATGTGGGATCTGATTTATTAGTTTCTGATCATTTCCTATCCTTTTACATTGGTTCTGTTTACTTTGTGCTACCCAAAGGAAGCCAGTTTAGTAGCACGACGGACGAGAGTCTATGGTTATACTATTGTGGGAACTATGTAGACCAATATATCCTTTTTATCCAATATTATAAAACGCCTTGTCTAGGTTTGGCATATAATGGGCCATTGAGACTTGAAAAGTTTGGAACAAGAGATAATTTTAATTCTTTGTGGCGAAATAATGATGCATTCTAAAATTACTTACGTGCAAAGGCTTGCTTATCTACGCAGGCTGTCAGAAAGTTAAGTAATAAGAAAGCATAATAGCACATTTATTCAGCAAGGGGTGGCCCGAATACTTTTCCGTACCAGATATCTTAACTTTGTTAGAGGCCCATGGTGGACCTTAAGGCTCACCTGTGCTCAAAGGTTGGCCAAGGTCACTCAAATTCTACAGCATTGAATAATCTTGTGGGCTTCAAGCATGATCAAATAAAAATTTGAAGCTTGTTTTTCCAATTACTCAGGAGTAAGAGAAATGATCTTTTTTTTTACTTTTGTTCATTATAGATGGACATGATATTGATGTACTCACAATATTTCTTCCATATTTGAATAATATAGATGTTGTGATGAACTGAGGTCATCATTTATATGTCAAGCGCACAATTTTTGTTTTGCATTTCAATACCACAGGCATCATACCGTTTTCTTGGCTCGTTTAATTTCATGCTAGTCTTGGGTGGGCGTGAATTTTTGGAGATACAAGCAAATTCGGTGAATTTATATCCCCCGCCGAAGTGGCCCTGATTTGTTTATGGTTTATTTTAAGTTACATAAAATTTCATTCACTGATTACTTAGTTACCGCTGAACTTGTGGATTGTAAATAATATCAAGGGCAATAACCCTGGGATAAGTGAGATATAAGCTGAAGCTGTTACATTTGTCTCAGCATCACTGCACAATGATGATACATTTTTTATTCAGTTTCAAGAAATTTTGTTCACCGATACCTAAGTTATGGCTAATTTGTTGATTTTAAATCCATTCAAGGGCATTAAATCATGCATTAATGCAGCAATTATGACAAAACTTAATGTGCACTGCTGTGTCATGACAGTACCTATTCATTTCAAGTTTCATGAAATTCCATTTATTGGTTACTTAGTTATGACTCAATTTGTTTATTTTAAACCAATTCATGGGCAATAACTCATTGCTTACTCAAGCAATTCCTACAAAACATAAGATGCACCAATGTGATATGGTGATACATATTCAGTATAAGTTTCATAGAATTCTATTCATTGATTACTTAGTTACGGCTAAATTTTGTCAACCATAAATTAATTCAAGGGCAATAACTCATGCACTACTGATACCCTTCTAATGAAATTTTATGTGCATAACCGCATTATGGTGATACATATTCAGTTTAAGTTTCATGAAGTTTCGATAATTGGTTACTTAGTTATGACTCATTTTATTAATTTTAAGTCCATTAAAGGGCAATAACTCATGCATTACTAAAGCCAGTCTGATGAAACTTCACGTGCATCAGCGCGTTATAGTGATATATATTTATTTTAAGTTTCATGAAATTCCGTCCAGTGGTTACGTAGTTATGGCTCCGGACGGACGGACGGAAGGACGGACGGACAGACAGAAGGACGGACGGACATGGAGAAAACTATATCCCTCCGCCTTCGGCGGGGGATAAAAAGTAAGAATAGGGTGTCAGTTTAAGTATTAATAAAAACAAAACAAATGACAATCTATTCTAAATGTATACATGCATGATATTTTAATGATTTTTCCGTCAGGTTAAAATAATTAAGATAAGTTGAAAGCAGAAATAAATGTGCATCGGGACAAAATATCTGAATCGAAACACAAAAATGACAATAATTTGGCTTTGGCCAGCAATAACTCTCATTTGCATTTATGATGGTAGTGTACCTTTGGGAACGTGGAAACAACCACTTTTACCTTTTCATATGGGAGCCTTTTTCTGACGTATATCGTAAATAGTGAAAAAGATCATTTGTGGGAATAACCCCTTCAGTGAGTGCGAGTAATGACCACGTAGCATTCTTTGGTAATGATTTAATGGCCGCTGAGATTTGCTTTCCTGCCCGCAGCGCAGTGCTTTATTTAGGAATCGATTCACTCTGAAAATATGGTGAATCAAATCTTTGTCTTAGAAAGAACTCCTTTTTAATCTTCCACAGATTTTAACCTTCCGACGATACTAGAATGTAAGGAGGAAAATTCTCAGGAACTGACACAATTCAATTCCAGATCCAACCTAAGACACCACTTGGGAAAGTGACAACTTAAAACTAATCATCACCGAAGACAACACCAACGACAGCCATTAAAACAGCCATTTCCAATGTAGACGGTCAACGGGCTAGCCTGATCATCACAAACAATATATCAATGACAGACATACCAACTACCAACATATAAAACAACCTAAAAGAACTAAAACAGAACTCCCGCCTTGGGACGGCCAGAACTTTCATTACTGGGGTGGGGGAGGGCTTTACCGGTTTGTGGTCGACCAACCCTCGCCCTTTGTTCTGCCTTGGTTCATCAGGTACTTAGTTAGTCAACACAACAAAATTCAAATACCGCCCACACAACAGTCTTACAAGAAACACCAAACCTTACAACAAGAAAAAATTATACGAAAAAGTATTAAACATCTATGTTTACCTGTTTTCAACTTTATATTGTCAGGGCTAGCCCTAACATAACAAACCATATATCAAAACAGTCAAAGCTACAAAAAACCAAGAAGAACCAAAACAGAGATGCCGCCTTGTGACGGCCAGAAATGAAATTACTTGGGGGCTTAACCGGTTTGTGGTCGAGCCCTTGGTGCTGCTTTGGTTCATCAGACAAATAGCTGTTCGATTTGCATGGAAGATTCCTAACTCATACGTTTAACTTCTCAGGAACATAGAGATCAAAATTAAAACTAAGATCAAATAAGCAGGAGGACTTACAGAATAGCAACACTGAAACTCTGCAGCAGAAGAAACCTACCAGTTGAACTGCTTATGTACAGATTTAGATGCTAATGTGTACCACGGCGCAAAACCGTAATGCTAATACGGTATTAGTTGAAAAGTTGTCTCTGGTAGGTTAAGCTGGATATATTTTGTATGGATGATCATGCCACCATTTTTTTCTTGCCATGGTAATTTTGCTTGTTCGTCTTGTTTATATCGTGGATGACTTTATAAACTTGTATGACGTTGTCTCTTTTTGTCCGTACTCTGATAATCGTAATTATAGGTTCTGTACTCTGTCGCCATAAGGCATGTGCGATATATTTTTCAGTAACTTCGTAGCTTTACGTTGTACATTTCCATTGCAATTCTATCTTTCTTATACACTGGCGACCATACCGTTGCTGCGTACTTTAGATGTTGCCGCACTAGTTGTTTATATAAATGTAAGAAAAGTTCCTTATCAAAAACTTTAAAAGTTCTGAAAGTCCGTCCAAGATTTCTATTGGCTAGTTTGATATTATTATCAGTTTGTTCAGTAAATATCAATGATTAGTCCACAGTTACATATATGTCTTTTTTGCTGTCAACTATTGTAATGATCATAGATTCTTGGCTTATTTTTATGGTTCATTCTTGATTCAGATCATGTTTCCCAACATGAAGGTGTTTGGACTATTTGGACATTACCACTTTTTAGACGAATTAACGGCGTACTTGATGTTTTCCTGAAAATCTTCAATATCTTCGTGTGAGGTGACAGTTTAAAGTATTTTGCATAATCTGCAAAGAGTTTGATTGAGGCGTGGATCACTTCTGGCAGATAGTTAATAAATATTTGAAACAAAATGGGTCCTATGACACTGACCCGGGGAATGCCACTTGTAACTTTTGCTGTACTTGAACCTTTGCCGTTAACGATTACTTTTTAGCACGCCTTTGCAAATGCAAATAGAGCTTATAACCCCCGGCGTCGAAGTCAGTATGCGTTAACATTCTCGATAGCGTGCTCGTCGGCGTCTGTGATAAGGTTAACCAATGTTTAGAATTGCGTTTAAATCGATGTTCAACTATGTCTCTTACAAACTGCAACATCTGTGATCATGACACTTAGTACATATATACATCCATATGTCTGCAGCAGAGTCAGCAGGAGCATCACACAATTATATGTCCTTGACCTATATGTCAAGGTTGACTGACTTTGCTGTTTGGTAATGTTTTAAGGCAACATTTCAGTTTTTAATATAGTTTTAGTTAATAGAGTTGATACTTTGTTAAATAGAATATCCCTATAATTGCAGCAGCTGCAAAGCATCCATGCTGACACCTGTGTCGATAACCTTTGCTCATGGTCCAGTTAGTTTGCCTTATATTTCCAACACTATTTGATGGATTAACATAATATCTGATATAATGGACCAGTCTGGCATTTAGAATGACCTCATACTATTATATAACTGTGACCTACATTTCATGGTTCAGTGATTGTGAGAATCGGGCACCCATGAGGCTCACTTTATTGTCTTCTGACAACTTTTGTTGTACCCTGATGTTTAGAAATGCCTTGGTCCAGGTATACAATTTGCCTCGTTTTCCGTATTCCCATACGTATTCAGCAATCTTATTACGTCATTTGATAAATGTAGTGTCTGAAAACGGTTTTTGTGTACTTGTTTTATATTTAAATTGTTGAGAAAGACATGAAAATAAAGTTTCAAAAATGAAATAAATAAGTAAGGTACAAACTGATCACACAATTCAATATTAGGCTAGGCTACACAGGGCGAATACCTTTTATCCTCCTCAGATGAGGTATGCAAGCCTGTACACTAAAATCTGATTATATTACACTGTGTTGCAAAATAACATTAACTCCTAACAGCCGCTCCGAGGAAGAGTATAAGCATTTTTACATGCGGTAACCGATGCCATTATCAGAATTTCGTAAAATAAAGCCGCGGGCAGTATTAGCAGAAACAGTATATGCACCGCGGTCAGTAAAACACACATCCGTGGTATAGACCAACATTTGGAGATACAGGCATCCTGAATTCATGGCAGTTACTACAGAATGCTTGATCAGATCAAACTGACATTTTAACAAAATATTTTTCAGTAATTTACCTTAAGATTCGCTAATGCTGACAAACTGTTTACAACGTTTTGGTCGACTGAACGCATTTATTTGCCGCTTTTATTCCGATTCCTTCTTCTTATTATTCGTGTTGTAAATGGTAAGAACGTTTTGATACGAGTGCAAAGGTGGTTCAAAGCTATGCTGTTTGCATGAACCTTTTTTTTTAAAAGTCTGATTATCTATAATTTACCATTTAGGGCCCCGTCAACCATTCAGTCAGTATTAGCTGCACAGATTCAAGATTAGCAAAAAATCATAAGCACGACCTATGAAATATCCAAACTGAACCTACAACAATGGCTGATAAGAGCAAGCATCTAATGAGGCATAAGCAAAGCAATGCGTTAACATGTCCAGGCAAATTGGATCTGTAAACATTAAGTTATATGAAGATATGTATTTTTCTATTACCATAATCCCACGAAATATCTGCGTTGTTATCGTTATTTCATTTTAATTGGGCAAAGATGGCAGTAACCTATATAGTATTCGAGTACTTATTGTCAATTGTCAAAAAAAAATAGCATGTATTGTCTGAAAATTATCTGGATAGGGAAAGAAAACAAATGGCGAAAACTAGAAAAAAAATAAAAAAATATATAAAATACTAAACAAGTTGAAATAAATGTGCATAATAAACTTTATTTTCTGAGGAAGTCATCTCGCAAGTGGGGCCGGCAATACGTTTCTATACATTTCAACATCCTTTATATGTAAAAGTCGATTATTTACGAATGCTGTCAGTATTCAATGTAACAACGAAACTTAATATCGCAGAAAAAAAAATAAAGTTTAAGCCTGATTAAAGTTAATTTTTAGAACAATGATTAAGCAAGTGGTGGCCCGTATACGTTCCGTTATTTACATCGCCTTGGAGTCACCATACGCTTCCATATATGATGCACAGACATTTGTCTACTGAAGTAGAGAAAAAAAAAAACACTTATGGCTTTGATTCCATCAGAGCCTCCGTGGCCTTCTGGATAAGAGCGCTGACTCTTAAACATTAGGTCTCTAATCGTTGGGGACTGTCGCTCGACGCACAATTGAGAAAGTCACGCTCTACTTGCGGAAGGTCAAGTAGTTTTTCCCCGGGAGCTCCGGATTTCGCCCACCTCTGCTTAACGATCAGCTTCTAAAGTAATTAAATATTCTTAAAGGAGGTGCTGCTTCAACGGCTGGGATAGAATAGAATTACACCTTTCAACTCACCTTTAGTTTTTGTATGATCATTATTAAAAAAAAATACTTTTACCTCGTCGTTTTACGGATTCAAACAAGCAGACACACTGTGGTGCTATGATATTATGTTTATCTAAGGTATTGATTCCCAGCCCTTCCATGGTACTGTAAGCGTCTGCGTGGCCGAGTGGTAAGCCTTCCCGTTTTTGGATCACGAGTTAGAGTCTCACTAGAGGCGACATTTTGTCAGAACCGAAACGCCGCTTCTTTGCACAGACCTTTCACAACGACCCTCTCACCATCCGATGATCGAAACTGTTGAGAAGAACGTAAAACCAACAGGTCATCCATTCTTGACACTGCCCGGAAAAAAGCAACGACCAAAGCCCCGCACACTTCTCCTGCCTAAGGGGAGGGGAAGGAATTAATACACACATTCGTGCCAAATCATGTGCTTAGCTTGGAGCAATTACATAATATGCACAATTATGAATTATACTGCTCGGGAAGCAATGAGTTAAGCCCTAAGTATATTTTAAAGTCTCGTGTGTTGGCAGTTGGTATTGAAATTTTGCCCAGCTAATAAAAATTTCAGAATGCAAATACGCATGTGCGTATTGAAATTTTGTCAGTTTGACATTTTTAAATATGCACCTGCTCGTTTGCGTATAAGCAGCTACACTCTTAAAAACAAAGGTATTTTGGAAACGCCCGTAACCAGAAGCGCTGTGGCTCAGGAGAAGCACGGTGGCTCACGAGAAGCGCGGTGGCTCAGTAGATAGTGCACTTGACTCTGGAGCCAGAGGTTGTGGGTTCGATCCCCGCCCAGGACGAAGTCTTCCTATGTCCGTACGCGTTTTTCTGGCATCATTTGCAGGGATGACGTTAACAAGTGTGCCGTTCTTTGGATCGGGACGTTTACTGGAGGGCCCCTGTGCAGGTGGAGTCATCCCCTGTGCAGGTTAAAGATCCGCACTATAGCTACATGGCTATATGTAGGCTTTCATCCAGTAACACCGGAGTGTACAAAAGTACACCTGCTCATATTGCTCTGAAAAGAGGGAGTAGCAGTATATATAGAAACAGAAAGAAAGAAAACATTCTGCTAATAGTATACGTAATTGTCCCATTTCTGGGTGTCTTAAGAATACTTACCACTTTAAACAGTATATCCAAAAGAATCTCGTTTTTCTTTAACGGGCTTTGCAACTCTTCGGGTGTATGTATAATACGCTGATATATGTTTACACACCCACGTAAAAGTTTTATTTTTCCTCCTTTGTTTAACAGAAAAGGGGTGGTTTTCCTTCAACAATCAGAAAATATATAATAATATCGGACCAAGGTTGTCTTGCGTATAATAGAAACGGCAATATTATAACCAGTCTATTTATCTGATTGAAGATATCATAGTTACGTTGTGACCAGGAAATAGTTACGTCATGTTACTACACCGAGGTTATAATGATAGCTATGTCAAAATAATTATCTAAAATAAAGTCATGAAAGTATCTTACGTCATAAAATCGGATGTAACTTCTGGCCATTTTCCCCTCCTCCAAATGGTTATCATTCTGAATAATGTTAATAAAATTCATGTTAGTAAATAATTCTTCATTGCTAAAACTGTTACGCGCACCTGCTGTAAGTTGATAAGTCAAAGCTTTACTTATTGAATCTTAAAACATAATGTCATTAAATTCAACATTAATCACATCAACTTTTTTAAAAAAAAATAAGAATCCAAGTAATTAAAGTTTAATTGTACGTGATTAAAGTTCCAGT
The DNA here is from genome assembly GCA_963989385.1 of Ctena decussata. Taxonomy (NCBI): domain Eukaryota; kingdom Metazoa; phylum Mollusca; class Bivalvia; order Lucinida; family Lucinidae; genus Ctena; species Ctena decussata. The sequence goes on along the minus strand of OZ022514.1, from coordinate 59,166,289 downwards.
TCTAGTGGACATAATTTTGTCACTGGTTTCATCAATGTTCCTTCTTCGGTCTGGATCTTTGCAACGCGTACGTGCCCTCTTTCTCAGGATACACCTCGAGCACCCATCCAAGCAGGCAGCTCCCTCTTGAAGTGTCCGGTGATATTACCGGCGTTACGTCTCCAAAACTGGATGTCGCGATTTGTATGGAACCATTTCCGTCGTACGTTCAATCCCTGTAACCATTCTCGCATCCATCTGTTCCAGAAATGACAAACCAGCTCCTGTATTCTGCGTTATCTTCTCCGAAGGTTGACGTTAATATCGTCGCATAAGGTCGGATAAATTGACCGCCAATGTGTCTGTGAAGAAAATGATTTGGGATCAGTGTAACATCATCTGCCGGATTCGCAGATTGATATAAAAGTGGTCTTCAATTTACTAACGCCTCAGCTCCGATTATTGCTGTCATGAGCTCTTCATCAGTGATGTCCGCATTACCCAGAATATCTTGTAGCTTGTATCTTCTTCGCAGATTTAATCAATGTTTCATGGACACCACCAAAATGAGGAGCCTATGGTGGGTTGAAATGCCATGTAACTCTCTTGATTCCTACAGACTGTTTGGTTTATTCTGTTATCATCGAACTTTGACACCAGCAATTATAAATGTACAAATATATTTTTAAAAAATCATCTCTACAAGCAATGCGCTTTCGTTCAGATTCTACTCGCTGGTCATATATATATGATAGAGGATATGGAGCAATACATTTAACAAAATTCTCTTGCGTAGCATCGGATCGGAAAAGGATACACAAATGATTTAACGTTGATATAAAGAGAGACTTAATCATTAAACAGTGTAAATTTGTTAATTGTAACTATTTGCTTACGGCTTTACGCCTTCTTCAGGGTTAAGACACACTCACACATACATACAGGTAAAGCATACAAACAAATGAACAAAAAATCACACACAAAAAACAACAACATGAATTATGACCAAACTAATGTTTGCAAATCAAAACTACATAAATTAATGCTGTAATTACAAATATAAGAAAAAGCGTTTGATATGCCCTTATCGGGCGCATAGACTCAAAAGTTTGCGGACGCGAGAGTGACGCCGCTATGTTCAGTCCTTATGTAACAAATAACTTTAAAATTCACCGCTACAAATCGATTGCAAGAGCGCATGGAACCAAACATTTTGCGAACGAAAATACGCCCTTATGAAACTTTGATAAACACACCGCTATGATACGAAGGTTGATTGGTTGGTTGTTTAGGGTTTAACGACCCTTTGAGACAGTATTCCAGTCGATGTCGGGCCGTTTCCCAGAGAGAAGAAAGAAACAAATGATAAATAATGTGTCCAAGGAGTTCCTAGCCGCACTTGCTGCAAGCACAGCAGACGCATGTTTCACTACTTTTCAAATTAGAAGGAGGCACCTGCACTTAAAGTTACCCAGCATTTTGTGAAAACAGTCCATACCCACAAGTAGTGCTTGACATTGCCCCTGCTCCACTGCTATTCAGATAAGTAGGAGGCCCTGGCCCTGAAGTTACCACCTAGCACAATAGCCCGAATCTCCAACCTCACAATTCGACGTCAAGTGAGGAAATTTTAGCGGGCAGTTAAGTAAACGGAAAATTGAACGGATGTCAGAGATGAAGTAACAATTGTACAGGAAAAGCATACAAACTAATGGACAAAAATATCACAAAATGTAAACAACGGTAAACAACGGCACAAACAATGTTTTAAAACAAGTTTGAGCCGCGACACGAGAAAACCAACAATGTGGTCGTCCGCCCAGCACAGACTCAGATCAGCCTGGGCATTCACCCAGTCTGATCAGACTCTTTGCTAAGCGCTTAAAGAGTAGATGAGGGACTAAGCTACCTTCATGCGGAAAGCGAAGACTCTGATCAGACTGGGCGGATGCCCAGGCTGATCTGAGTCTGCGCTGGACGCACGACCACATTGTTGGTTTTCTCACGTCGCGGCTCATTTACATATGCTGTAATTACAAATTTACATAAAGAGCGTTTGAGATGCCCTTGTTGGGCGCATGCCCAACATAAAGATTGCCAACGAAAGAGTGGCACCGCTATGGTCAGTTCTTAAATAACAAAATGCTATAAATACAACTCGATAGAATTCAAGGGCGCATTGGGACAAAAGTGAGCGATCCTGTATACGGCCCGTATGAACAACGCTACGATTCAAAGTCGAGTGAGGACATAATATTATGCGGTAAAGTGAATGGAAACACTGAATGTCTGCCAAAGAAGAATGGTGTTGCTTCAAAGTTTGCTGTAAATTGGTCGCCTGGGCTAAGGGCACAAATTAAGTCACCTTTGTTTATAGTCCCGGGGTTCAGAGTGTTCAGGCGACGAATCCAGTAGCTCTCTCGAGTTTTTCTGACCACTCAGAATTGTGATCAAGACAGCATAAAGAGGCATGGCTTATGAAGTCATGCTCCGGCAAACAGAAGTTCTCTTCAACAGGAGATATTTCTAATCTCTGATGCCTCCAGTCATCTCGATGTACGTTCATCCCTATGTTGAGGCAGCCCTTGGTTTCCTCGAGGTACTGTTTCCCACATTTACCGCGCGATATCAAGTAAACCACATTTTGTGTTCTGCAATTGTATCGTACTTCAGCTTAACTACTGCACCGCTGTCTGATTGTACTGTCTGAGAGGAGCTAATCATCTTGCAAGTTTGGCATCTTGCTCTACCACAGGTCTTGCATTCACCTAGGAGCTCATCATCGATAGGGTCATGCTTGAGTCTAGCCCGAACAAAAAGATATCTAAGACTTTTTGGTCTTTTGTAGGTCTGAGAGGAGGTAATCATATTATAGGTTTGGCATCTCGCTCTGCCACAGGATTTGCATTCACCTTGGCGCAAAAAGTCAATAACTCCATTTTTTCAACTTTTCAGGAGAAGCAAAAAACATTTTATCTCTTTGCAGACAAACTAAATGACCATCAGCATTTCTAAGTTTGCTGTAGTTTCCTCCTACGGTTTAAGCAGTAACAAATCCAAAATTTATTTTTTAATATACAAAAAATAATTTATAAAAAACTGTAGTTATCACAAACTTACAACCAGAGAGTTTGGTGCAAAAACCCAATAAGTGCACTTATACTGTTTTTGCGCCAAAATAAGTTGGTGTAAAAACTCTATAAGTGCCCTTATTGAGCTTTTGCACAAAGTTTATTATTAAGATATGGACTTAGTCCTGAAGAAAATTTTGGAAAGACATGCTACAACTGAAAATAATTGAAAATACTTTTGTGTAATGGTACTAGACGGAAGGAAATGACAATATAGAATGATTAGAAAATATTGGTAACTCCAGCTGAGATATATAAGTTGACTTTACTTTAAAGGAAAAGTCTCGTTATGCATAAAATGTCTTTTATTATATAAATAAGGAGAAATAATCAGAACTACATTGTGGATTACATGGTTAGAAAGAACAATTCATTGCTACATTGCTAAGAACTTAAGGCATATCTCCGTTTACTCAAGTGTAGAACTGGGCAAGCAAACAGGCATATGCTTTATACCAAGACCACAACTTTTCACACGCAAAGAAGCTCTAGACCTATAGAAGCCAACCTGGTGTCTTCCGACTTTTTGTATTTTTTGTTAATCATGTTCATATGATGGGCAAGTGCGAGCTATCTTGTGCCCGGGCAGGTCTCGCTAAAGTGACATTTTGATTCCTGTTAGATGTGTGAGACTCGTAAGATGTATGAGACCAATGCACTTAAACATATTTCTTCTAATAAATGCCCGGGGACATTGCAATACTGAAGTTCTATAAATGGCATTTATGCGACACAATTGGGGCAATATAATAATTTTTGGAGGTCTAAAGCCATTCTTGCTGGAATTTGTCAACTTCTTACAGAAAAGGTGAGTGGAGGCATTTTTAGAGAGAGGATGGTTATGAGGAGATGTTAATTAGAAGCCACACAGTACACATTGTATCAAGTTTGAAGAATATCTTGATTTATTAATCAGAATCAAGATCGGGATAGGTGGGCAGACATGTGGGTGTTGAATTCTATTGTGTTGTGGGGTATAAAATATTGGAAGAGACAGGCTGTTCTCAACAACTCAAAAGTCATAATCCTGGCGTTAAGCTATATGTTTAATGTCACAGACAAGACCTAGTAAAGCAGGAACCCAGTAGTTTATAATATTACCAGTTGCCCCAAGTAGCTGCTCTAATATCTACTATTAACCCCTTCAACTGTGTGTTTTACCGGTATATGAATATAAAGTTACTTTTGTTTCTCTGTTATGAACTACAAATAAAATATATTTAGAAGTTTTAGCGCGCCTTCGTGAAGCAAAGGAGAGCTTATGCTATACCCCTTCGTCGTAGTCTGAGTATGCGTCAGCATTACCCCTGTGAGGAATTCATGAAATCATTCTAGAACATTTCTTGAACTAGTTCTAGAATGTTCTTGAATATTAAATGGCCATTCTAGAATGTATTCTAGAAAAAGTTCATGGCCAATTCTAGAATTTGTTCTAGAACATTTTTCTAAAGTTCTAAACTTCAAGTTATAGAACAATCTGCCCGTCTGTAGAAAGTCCAAGGACATTGTTCGGCTGGAGTATTGGAACGAGGGTCCCTGCACAATGTTCACTGAGTCCATGGACATTGTCCAGTCAGTCCTTGGTGTCCATGGACAATGTCGACTCAGTCCCTGGATACTTCTTCCCTACATTTTATTTAGTAATGAATTACAGCAATCCAGCCATGCTGAACGCATACATCCAGTTCACAATACATGTCATTTATATTTTCATGACATACAAAGCCAATTGTATAATGATAGACAGAATGTCTCCTGGCCCTCTGCCTTACAAGCAGATCCCATAAAAACAAGCTATATTGTTTTGATATTGTTCAGTTCAGTTCAATTCTCCTATCGACGTTCCCCAAGTGCCTCAACGGTACCTTACCATAGTTGCACACACTTGGCGCCGTATTGTCCTGTTGTATTCTGTTTATAACATCCTAAAAAATCATAATTAATTGGTGTTCAACGTGTTGTTGTCAAATTATAAATGAAATTGCCAGTTTTGCCAATTGAAACAGTAAGTCCTGTATAGGTGGAAACCTAGATGGTGTTTATTGTTTTCTTGTCTACTTAGATAATTTGAATGATTACTAGCTTGGAAGTAAATAATTAAAATACATGTAACTAGATTTTTTAGCTTTAATTGAAAGGGAGGCTACTTTAACTTTAGTTCTAGTACAGTTCTAGAACCAGGTATTTCAGAGCTTCCAGTCAGGTCATCTAACCTCAGGTGCTGAAGATTGAATAGTTAAATTTTTATAATAGGACAACAGTTCTAGAACCCACAAGTCAGTGCAAGAAGTGTGGTAGTTCTAGAATTTTTGGTCTTTCACTTTTGTGATTTTGTGACAACTGTTCAAGAACCATTTGAATGTTGGCCAACAGTACTAGAACTTACAAATCAGTTCAAGAACTGATTTAGTTCTAGAATAAATGTTCTTCAGATCTCATAGTTTTAGAACAAGTGTTCAAGACGATTCAGGTTCCAGAATCACAGTTCAAGAACTGTTTTATCAGTCTAGAACAGTTCTAAAGGTTCAACGAAAGTTATTGAACGCTTAAGAAATTTATGTTAGTTCTAGAACAAATTTCGCAGGGGCTGAGCATACCCGTCAGCGTCCTCGGCGGCGTCCGTGATCAGGTTAACCAATGTTAACAATTGCGTTTAACTCGATGTTCAACTCTGTATCTTACAAACTACATCAGCTACAATCATTATACGTGGTACATATATACATCCATATGACTGCAGCAGCTGCATGACACAATTATTGTATGTCCTTGACCTATATGTAACGGTTGACTGACTTTGCTGTTTGGCACTGTTTTTAAGGCAAAAGTTTTAAAATTGATGAAACCTTTGACAGAAGAGACTTGATACTTGGTAAAATAGCATATCCCTATTATTGCAGCAGCTGCAAAGCTACCATGCTGACTCCTGTGCCCTTGACCTTTGTTCATGGTCCAGTGATTTTGTCTTATATTACAAGCACTGTTTATTGGATTAACATCATATCTGCCATAGTGAATCAGTCTGACATTGCGATTGACCTCATATTATCTATAGATCACTGTGACCTATATTTCATGGTTCATTGATTTTGCCTTGTGTCTCCAAAACTGTTTATAGATTAACATCATATTTGAGAATTTGAGGTCACTCTGACATAAATTTTATCACTTAGTGATTTTGCGTCATATTTAGAGTTGTATTTAGTATGTATTCATCATATACCTGGGATAATCGCTCTGTCTGACACTGCAGATGACCTGATATATTTGTAGGTCTTTGTGACTGTGAGAATCAGGCACCCATAAGGCGGCTTTGTTGTCTACTGACAGCTCTTGTTTACTGTTTGCCCTACATCTTGAGTTGTGGGGTGATTCACTTTTTCAACTTCCATCAATGTTGCTGAGTGTTCACTTCCAAAAACAAAATGATTATTACAAACATTGGACTTTATGCTTCCTACCCTAATTGTGTACTATTCTTACACAGTGCGCCTATAGAAGCAATGGAAAGTTGCCGTGTTTTATTCTGCAACAATTCACTGTTACGGAGCGCGTGAGTCTAATTGCTGATGCACTGCAATTACTGACGTAATTTTGTGACGTTTTGAAACATTAGACAGTGTAAGGTCTTTTTTTTCTTTCTTAAATCGCCATAAAAACGTACATTTATCTTAGATACAGTTAAGAATATTGGCGGGAGCATGAACGCGCTGGTAGGAAGGTTGGGAGAGTTTGAAAGAAAAGAATAGTTTTTCAGCGTTTTTAGTGTTAGAATCGAAATAGTTCAGCTCCAACATTGAAATGTTGAGTAATAATTCACTGTTTGTCGGTCAGTTGTAAGTAGATATATCACTCGCGCTCCGCGCTCGTGATGTGATCTACTTTACAACTGACTTCCAAACAGTGAATTATTATTCAACAATTCACTGCTAGAGCTGATCTATTTCTTAAGTAGTACCTGCTGCAGAACAACTATTTACTATGGCACTTAAGTTATGTATTAACAAAACAAACAGAATTCCTCAGTGCTATTTTGTTAGTCAGGCTCTTTGTAAAAACAACAGGTCCTTTCTTTTGCTGTCAGATGACATGCACTTTTTATGTGGCCAAGAGAAAAAAGACAGTACTATTTTATATCTTCACTTTATCATTGTGTTTATTTATTATATCCGGCTTTTAATTATACAGTTATCATTATCGTTTATGACAACATCAACATGTACAAAATACTCTGAAAAGAATACGTTCTCTTTGGTTTCTACAGCAAATATAGGGAGTGTAGCTGCAAACTCGAACCCTGTACCCCTTGGTCTTGCTCATTTGAGTAGTTCATATTCCTGACTCAAGTCTTTTCTAATTACGGTAGCAGGATTTATTCAGAGGAAAGTCACTGAATGAGTGAGCATTATTCTGCAAGCATTCCATTTAACATGAGGTCAATGAAATCCGACCATCAGATATAGAAAATAAACAAAGCACAGTAACTCGAAAAAAAAGGCCAGAGAACTTTACTGGATCTACCAGCTTCATACATTCTGTCAGTTACACTTCTTTGGGTTGAATCGAGTAAATCTACTAATGTTTGCTGGTTTGGCCAAAATAAAAGTTAAGTGTGGTAACATCTCATCTGTAATAGTTCTATGTAGGGCGGGAGCAAACTAACATACTTTAATGTCGCACTAAGGACACAGATGCACGTTCTGTTCAATATTTGTGTATCTCTCGTCTTCAATAGCAAATTTGTTGCCCGAACAATGAAACCAGGAAAGTGCTGACTGACATTTAGTATTGGTGACACAATCTAAGTAATTTTCTCACCTAATTGAGAAGCCCTTGAAGCTCAAGGGGTTAAATGCTGGCCTGTGATCTAGCAATTCTGAGTTTGATACCAGGAGGCAGAAAACTTTTCAAACATAATGGGGTTCCATTGCACACAGCCTTTCATTATCACCCTACCATTGTTCTTATATGAATGAAAGAAGTGTTGAAAAGGATGTAATATCTCAAGTCATCCATCTACTCCTTAATTTAATTATATGTAAATATTGTACATACTAATCAGCCTCATAGGTACGATGGCCCAATTGACTCATTTTTTTATTTCCATACTATTTCACAATTCCGAATTCCGAATTCTGAATTCTGAAATCAGAATTCCAAATTCCGAAATTCGTAGAACAAACTGGACGCTTGATTATTCTTACTTATTTTATATCGTCGAACCTTTATCAAGCGTTTAGCATGTTCTCCGAATTTCGGAATTCGGAATTCAGAATTCGGAATTCGGAATTGTGAAATAGTATGGAAATAAAAGTGAGCCAATTGGACCATCGTGCATATGGGGTAATACCAATCTACGTACCTTTGCTGTTGACCGAGCCAGTCAGTTACCATAAATGCAAAAGTGGCTGCCAATTGAGACACTTGACAGCAGTATCGTCTTTCGATAGCCATTATCAATAGTATCATTTATTTACTGTTATTAGTATTGCTCATGACTGCATTCTTTTCAACAGCCACTTGGTATAGTACTAGATTTGTGAAGCACATATTAGCAAAGTGGCAATACACTGAACTGTCGGCCCTTTCGACAGCAATAAACAATAGTATCATTTTGTGTTATTGGTATAGCTTAATTTATCAAGTGAATTGTTGTTCGACAGCCACTTCGTATAGTACCGGATCGGTGGACAGCACAGGTAAGCAAAGTGGTAATTACTTTAATGCTTATTCATTCCTTTCTCTGAACATAAGGAAGTAACCTTATACTGTATTACCTTCTGTAATAACCTAAGATGTTGACTAACAAAATCTAGCGAAAATCACAAGGTTATTATTTTGCTTAAAAGAGACGATTCGTTGAAAACGTCCTTGTCATGGCTTATCAAACCACATGGTCAAATGCTTATCACACACAATCTGTCATCACCATCACATTCGCTCACATTTTACCACATTATGGTGGTGTCATAAAACCAGATATCTGTATCCCTTAGGTACCTAACTTTGGTATCAATGTTGATATTAATATATCATGACAGTGTCGTCTATAAGTAAGGTCATATTGATGCCAAAAATGAACCCTACTGTTACGTTTTGTGTGCTAATTGTGAGACAGACTCATGCTTACTACTATTATTTATTAAAAACAGTAACAGTTTACAATTTATCTGTGTTTCATAATGTTAAGCAACAAAAAATGGCTTTTATGGTATTTTTGCACCAAAATAATTTAAATTCACAATAAAATCTGTTGGTGCATAAACCCAATAGCTGCTCTTATACAGCTTTTGCACTAATCTATTTCATATATATTTCAATATAATTTGGAGAAAAAACTCAATATGTGTTCTTATTGAGTTATTGCACCAAGATAAAATACAGTTGTACATAGACCATTTTGCATTTTATGCCAAAAACACCTTTTTCGTCCAGAACTAGACTGTGAAATTTTAATATGATATGAACATAATTATTAAGTATCAAATTATCACACCGGGTAGACGGCAATCGAAAACGCTCGTGCAATCGACGAACTCGGATCAAAAACTGTTAGAAACGGTGTTTTCGATTTGGGGGGTTATTTTGGAAAAGATAACCCAAACTTATAGCTGAAATATACAAGACCATATTTGCGGTAATGTTTTGAAGGCTAAATTTCCGTCTTATAACCAGTAAATACGGCATATTATTTTTTTAGAAACCATGACCCATGTTTGCCTATCATGGTATGTTATCCTGGTACTGGCATGTTATGTAACTGCTGCTTCACACGATTCGGACAGCGAGCAAAGAAACAGAGGACAAAATGACAAAGGTTTGTCTAAAAGCGTTGTTCATATGGGCAAAGTTTCTGTGACAAAGAAAGAAACAGTTTTGATCGTCTTCAAAAAAATTGCCAAAATTTTGTTGGCAAAGATCCAGTGCCACGTTTTGCCTCGGGAGCTGTTTGCTCCGTATTAACGCAAAATGTTTGGCAAACTTTCTTTAATACAGTTCCCATGACAAAGAAACTTTGTTCGTTTGAGCAACCTTCTGGACAGAAATTAATTGTATCTAACACTTATTTGAGTAGATATAAATTTACACACGTGTATACATGCACGAGCTCCTTCTTATTTGCATATTCTGTTGTTGTTTTTTTTGTTTTTTTTTTTTTAAACTTTGTGTACATTCGAAAAGATTCACCGCTGTTTTAATCGATACTGGAAAATGTGATCTTATCCAGCCCCAGTCCTTAATAAATAAATAAATAAATTTATTAATTAAGCGTGCGTTAATGTGCTAGCCGTTAAAACAAGACAGGTCAACCCCCGAAATCTGATTTGAAACAGTTCGACTGAAAAAAAAGCGGTAAAAAAGTTGTTTCATGTCTGTCGTATAACTTATTCTTGTTGTCTATAATTTTACTTAAAATTTTCAATCTTTAATTTGGCAATGTTTGGTTGGGTTGTACCATTTCGGAAGCTAAGGGCGAGGATTTGGATCAATGAATCATGTAAAGCCTATTCAAACCCCCTCAACCCCCCGCCGCAACCCCCCCCCCCTTCCCCCCCCCCACACACCCTCCCCAACTACATTACTGACCAGTCCAATCAATACTTATATGTGTTCCTTCACTTTATCTGTTTGTTGTCCATTTCGATGCTTTTGTAGAGTAGTATTCAGCTGGGATATTCGAATGCCCATCTGTCCTAGGAAAGAGTTGTTTCTGCCGTTTACAGTTTCTGTCTTTCATGACCAGGCACAGAGGTTATAAAACTTGAGTATATTCTCAAACTCAAAATAAAGCACACTGATTGGCTGCTTCCGAGCATGTGCTCGGAAGCAGCCAATCAGTGTGCTTTATTTTGAGTTTAAGATTGTACTCAAGTTTTATAACCTCGGACCCTGTTCTCGATTTCTGTATACACTAATTTCCTTTTTAGTTTTGAGGGCGGGATATTGCCTATCATTTTTATAATGCACCATTTATATTTGCAATATGATCTGGTAACAATAATAACAACAAGTATATCTAAGATTGATTGCTAGATTTTCTTGTGATTCATAGACCCCATAGACCCCACTACGAAGTCTGTAAACAACAACAACAACAAAACACCCCCCCCCACACACACACCACACCCACAAACACACAACACACACCCACACCACACACACACACATACACACACACACACATGTAGTTAGTGCATTGGTTGTATGGGCGGTCACACGTGAGCAACGTCAAGTGACACGTTGTTTTTAAGATTATGACGTTGAGATGACGACAAATTGACGTCATTTTATGCCACGTCGGACAGAACGTAGAGAACCGTACGTCGGTCGTTGTAATTTCCGGCTTCTTTCAAAATGTACTAGACTTAGAAACTTCTGAAACGCTAAAATTTGCATTTTATCCCGTTCTTTCGGTAAAATTAAATGGTGTTAATTTAAAGGCGTGCATGAAAATGTATATGTTATGGGTGTGAGGTTCAGATAGAAAATCAGTCACTCAAGATCACTGCTCGGGAAGCCATGTGATGCCGAACAGGGACCCTAGTGATGATGTTTTTTTATATCTGCATCACATAAACGAGACATGGCCAAACCGAGTTTGAAAATCGAACGTATTTGTCTAGTCCAGGTCCTTTCCTTTTTCTAACAGAGACAGTTTACTTGGTGTTAATTATGTTCTTCACGAATAGATCAAATTGAGTGTACTTTTCCAAGTCTAACTGACCTTCAATGTTTCACCTTTTTAACGAAAATAAAAGAATATTTTGAATTTTCTAAAGTTGCATTTATATTAAATTACAGAAACCTTTCACAACATGCTTTTTGTGTTGGCGGTTTTAAGTGTTCTCATTTTTTGTTCAGCCAGACTCTCCGTACAAATATATCTCTAGTAGAAAAATTAAAAAGAGTATTGAATATGCTTTTGTTGTTTAAGGTAATCCGCGTCAGGAAGAAATTACCGAGGTTGGTCCTTCGCTGCCAGGAGATACTTTCATGGAGATAAAGGTAATAGAAGAAATACGTGGAATATAATTGAGCTGTGACATGACAAAACCAGCCAAGTGCGATGTGCGCCCAGCCAAGACTCAGACTAGCCTGGTCATTCACCCAGTCCGATCAGAGTCTTTGCTGTACGTTTAAAGGGTAGCTTAGAGTCTAAGCTAGCTCCATGCGGACAGCTATGACTCTGATTAGACTGGGCGGATGCCCAGGCTGATCTTAGTCTTTGCCGGGAGTACATGTCACTTTGTTGGTTTTTTCATGTCGCGGCTCGTGTGGTTGTTATAGTTTCATACAGACTAAACACCCGCTTATTTTTGGAGTTGCATGGGGTGTGTGTATGTGTGTGTCTGTGTGTCTGTGTGTGGCGGGGGTGGGGGGTTGAAGTTAAACGCATAAAACTAGTTTGTGGGGACTGGGCGTGTATGTTGACTGTGCGTGTATGCCTCCTCCCTCAACTTTTATATGTTCAGGCTTTCTTGGTGCCTGTAAACGTTCATACTGTAAACCATTCACCCACTCACCAGACCTGAGTCCATGTGACTTTTTTTATTGCCGATGTTACGAAATGGATCTAATCGTCCGCTATGTCGTCGAGATTATTTTAATCCTTTCAATCAGTAAGGCTACAGTTTTTAGGGTAACTGTGGTAATAAAACATTTACGGAAATTGTGGCTACGTTATGCATGGGTTGTTTGTGAATACCTCTCGTGGACAGCGTATTGCATGATTTTAAGGTGAATACCTGCACGTGTCTTTTGATTGTGGAAAGCGTGTTGCATGATTTTAATGTGAGACGCATAGTATTTATACGCCTATCTTTTAATGAAAAGTTAGACGTGGCTGTTTAATTCTTGATGGATGTTATATTGTTGTGTGCCCAGATTCTGTGTTAAGACCTAGAAGGGTAAGATTTTATTATATTTATTTAGAATAGTTTGGCTAAGAATGAAAAATATGACTTCTGATTGATATGGTATGATTATATGTGTCGACTGATTTGATTTTGTTGGCAGTGATCAGGCTGCGCATGTGTCGACCGATTTTGTTAGTAAGCATGCTGCGCATAATATTTGTATATTAGGAAGTTTTGTAAATTTCGGAAATAGTTTATATCACTGATGTTGGTTGCAATGGTGTGCGTCTATTTGACGTCCAGTGACGTCAGTTGCATTCATGTTATTCATGTGACGTCAGTTGCATTCATGTTATTGCGACGTCAGCACTTTTTATATTAGTTTCACGTATACGTGGCCTATAGAAGTAGATTGATTTGTAATGGAACTAATTTATATACTCGTGACGTCAATTGACGCCATAGCATGCACCGCATTAAGGGTTTTTTCCATAAGTTATAATGGTAACATTTGGTCATCATGCGTTTGATTTGCCTTCATTAGACGGCGTCATATGATATAACATCATTGATGTCATGATGTCAGATCAAACGTTATGATCCCAAATGTGTTAGAAACGCTTATTCAGTTATTATATTCTATGGCAAATGGTATTACGCTTAGTTTAAAGAATTGAATTAATACATATGCGAGTTAGATTTTGGTCAATCAATTTAATGTAAATAAGTCATTGTTTAGATTATTCATGTTTTATGTGGGATATGTCATGGTAATACCTGTTGACGTCAGTATACTTCTTGACAATGTTTGACGTCAGATCCTTCGACGCGCATGCGTGGTAGGATCTACGTTTCTTCATTGGCGGAAGTGGTAAGCACACTTTAAGCTTTACATCGTGAGCGCGAGTCGTGTCTAGTGACACGGCTGGCGTGTGCACGTTATGCTCGGCATTCGCCGAGGGCGTTGTATGGTATTTCCAAGACAGGCCCAAGTCTTACGTATTGTTATTATGTAGTTACAATGTATTAAGTGTAAGTTCGTTATTTTTAGGCACATCAAGTCCGGCAGTCACCTGTTAGGGCTTAGAGCCACGTCTCACCTGGAGATTCGATTTACGTCTCCAGGTTAATACCAACCCGGGTAGAGGCAGTTACAACGCCGTTTGTTCAAGGTTCCTAAGCAGAGGCGGGAAGCACAAAATGTAGGCGGAAGTGGTTAGCTCAGTTTTGCCAGATTCTGTGATAAGATCTGAAGGTCACATCAAGTGTGGGACAGTGTTCGTCCACTAAGGTGTGTTAATATATATAGACTGGTCCCTGGTACGATCCAGGGAGCGACCAGTATATAATCGTGCACGTGTTAATAAAGTTGGTGTTCCTCATGATATATGGACTGGCCCATGACATGATCCTGGGAACGACAAAGTGAAGTCTACCAACATAAGGCCTTGTTTTTTTGTATGAGCTCAAACTAACGTTTTTTGTCCTTTGTGTTTTCCTTTAGTTCATGGCGCTGAGCCGAGTACGGTGTTGACGTCAGACGGTAATCTATTTGCGTATTGTACGCAAATCGATTACAGATTTGAAACAAACACCTTACTTGGGCCAGCGACATGAACTGATATGTGTTGTATATTATTGTAATTGTGACAGTTGTAAATTGTATTGTTGTATATAGAATTTACATTATATATAAACTTCAAAAAATTCTAACGTTGTTAGAGTTTCCGTGTTAGTGTAATACACTGGTAGATAACCCTTTAACCGGAAGTCACCCTCCGCCGTCCTGGCGACGCACAAGGCTCTACACCCGTGTCGACCGTGTGTAAAACCTTCGGCGTAACATGGTGTCATGAAGTAACGGGATTTGACTTCTGGTTAATATCTGCCAGTGTAAGACATTGACAATATATACAGAATCTAGGCACAATTTTTGTCAGACATTTTTTTTATTATTGACTTTCTGATTGTTCTTTTCTAAGGTGACGTAAGGCTGTGAATTTTAGGGGAGCAATTTTGCCACTAAATTCTTTGTAAATGTAACCTACACTCAATTAAGGTCAACTATCCTTATTCCCTGCGTGATGAAGTGCGATAGCCCATGCATTAATTTGTGATAAAATGTAACAGGTTGCATATCTGAGTGGGGAAACTGAGGTATATAGACCTGAATTGTCTTGGCACGGATGATACATATTTAGTTTTAAGGTCCGTTTGAGTACCTTGGCACGGCTGTTGCATGACAATCTGTTAGTTCATTAATTCAAACGTTTGTACGTGGTGTCGTAACCGTTACTGAGGTCCATTTTATGTCCTGATTTAGTAACGTAGGTCACTCGTAACGTTATATAATATCGTTACAATGAATTAAACCTAATAGCGGAATCTTAAGTTTGATTTACCGTTGGTATCTTATATGGTTTTGTAAGGTAGGACGTACAGTTGTCGTGTCAGTGTTAATACGTTGCGTTACATACGTTACGTTTGTATATCCGATACGCTTGATCAAGTTGGGCGTAATTGTATGTGGGTTATTTACGTCATCTAATTACGTCATCTAATAGTGAAAAGTAATTCTCGGCAAAGTCAACGTCAGTTTATGACGTCATTTCCGGTCTGTTATGAACGTAACTTTAATGGCTACGTCCAGATCGCGAGTATACTAATTAATCAACGTTTTAGTTGGATTAGTTCGTTATTATTATTGTTAACGTTTTAGTTAACGTGTGTGACTATAAGTGAACGTCGGTTTCAGTTAAGTTAACGTGAGCTTTACGTTAAGCGTCATGGATCAGTTAGTTAAGACGGGAAGGGAGTTAGGTTATGAAGGGCAGGCATTGCAGGAATTTGTAAAGCAACAGCAAGAGACTGAAAGGGCAGAAAGGCACGCGGTAAGGGAACTTGATAAAGAGAAGATCGCGGCGGAGAAAGAGAAGATCGCGGCGGAGAAAGAGAGGATCGCGCAGGCTGAAAAAGACAGGGAAATTGAGTTAGCTAAAATTGCGCAGGCCGATAAAGACAGGGAAATTGAGTTAGCTAGGATCGCGCAGGCCGAAAAAGATCGGGAAATTGAATTGGCTAAGATTGCGGCGGATAGGGAAATCGAGATGGCGCGAATTGAAAGCATAGAGCGGCAAGCCGAGAAAGATAGGGAAGCTAAGTTGTCTCAAGTCGAAAGCGATAAGGAAGCGAAGTTGTCGAGCGAAGTTGAGTTAGAAAAGTTGAAGTATAGTTTTGAATTGCAGCAACGCGAGTTAAAGAATCAGATAGATTTGCAGAAGGTAACGTTTAGAGTTGAATTAGAAAAACAGAAGTCTGAAAAGTTAGCGCATGCGCGAGATCCCAAGTTACCGTATTTTGATGAAAGTAAGGACAAAATGGATAGTTACTTATCAAGGTTTGAGAAATACGCGACGGCGAATAAATGGGATAAAAACGTTTGGGCTGCATATTTAAGCGCATTACTTAAAGTTTGCGCGCTTGATGTCTATGATAGATTGTCTGCAGATGATGCAGCAGATTATGACAAGTTGAAAGATGCGTTGTTAAAGAATTTTGATATGACTGAACGCGGATTTAGGAAGAAATTTCGCTATGATAGGCCTGAAAAGTCCGAAACGTTTATTCAGTTTAGTAGTAGACTTAGGTCGTATCTTAATAAATGGTTAAAAATGGCGAAAGTAGACCAGTCTTACGAAGCTGTTTGCGATTTTTTCGCTAGAGATCAGTTTTTAGAATCTTGTAGTAAAGAACTGTATGTTCATTTGAAACCGAAAGCATTCACGAATCTAGGTGAGATGGCTAGGGAAGCAGATTTATTTGCAGAAGCACGTGGCGATGTCTACGCTTGTGTTAATAAGGGGCAGCGTGATAGTAAGGGCGTAATTCAGAGTAGATCTGATAATAAGCCGAGTGCGAAGCCAGAGATAAAATGTAGTATTTGTGGTAAGGGACATTTAACATATAAATGTTTTAAGAATCCCGATAGGAAGCAAGCATATAGTGCGGAGGTAGGTGCCAATGCAAGCGGGTATAGCGGAAGTAAGGGGAGTAGTTATGCACCGAAAGATGAGACACAAAGATCACAGAGTAAGAGCGATACTGTACAGACGAAGGGTAGTAATTCAGATCGTGGCCGTGGTCGGGGTTATTCCCGCGGACGTGGTCGGGGTGGCGGACATCAAATGAGCTTTTGTAAAACTACAATGAATAGGTCTCATGAAATTGAAGGTCTCTATAAGAGTAAGGAAGAAAGTCCACTAATCAATGATAACGTGGATAGGGAAGGTGTCTGTTACTTTTTAAGGTCGCGATTACCAACAGCGCAGGGTACGGTTAATGGTAAGACTGTTGTAGTTTTAAGGGACACAGGTTGTACTGGGTGTGTCGTTCGTAGAAACTTCGTTTCTAATGATCAGTTACTTGGTAGAGAATCTGATGTAACTTTGATTGATGAATCTACCCAAAGGTATCCCTTAGCAATGGTTGACATAGATTGTCCATTTTTCACTGGAAAAACTGAGGCATTGTGCATGGAAGATACATTGTATGACCTGGTTATTGGAAATATTGACGGGTCAAAACTTCCCGATATGTCCCATTTTGCAATGGCGGCAGTGACTAGGTCACAAGCTAAGCAAGGTGAAGAGGTCTATAGGAAACTTAAAGTTCCTGATCAAATTATTGCTAGTGATAAGGAGGCATTAAAGCAGGCCCAAGTTGTTGACCCTAAATTGAATGGCATAAGGCAAAGAGTGGAATCTGGGAATGTGACTATTAGTCGTGGATTGAACCGGGGTGAAACTAAGTTTATTCGAAAGAAAGATTTATTGTATAGGCAGTTTACTAAGGGAAACAAGGTCACTTTGCAACTTATTATCCCTGAAGGTTTTCGTGAAAAGGTGTTAAGATTGGCGCACGAAACCTTGATGTCAGGTCATTTGGGCATAAAGAAAACTATGGATAGAGTTTTAACTGAGTTCTTTTGGCCTGGAGTTTGTGGTGATGTGGCAAGGTTTTGTAAATCTTGTGACATATGTCAAAGGACTATTCAAAAAGGTCGTGTCACTAAGGTTCCTTTAGGAAAGTTGCCACAGATTGACACACCATTTAAACGAGTCGCTGTTGATATAGTTGGACCGATAGAACCTCGTTCTGACAGGAAATCCCGCTATATTTTAACAATGATAGACTATGCGACGAGATATCCCGAGGCGGTAGCGTTACCCGGCATTGAAACGGAACGCGTAGCCGAAGCGTTAGTTGAGATGTTTAGTAGAGTTGGCATACCTGATGAAATGTTAACAGATTGCGGAAGTCAGTTTACTGCTGAAGTTATGAAAGAAGTAAGCAGGCTGTTATCACTCCAGCAGTTAACCACGACGCCGTATCATCCTATCTGCAACGGTCTCGTAGAGCGTTTTCACGCGACGTTGAAGCAAATGCTACGTAGGATGTGCGCAGAACGTCCAAAGGACTGGGATAAATATCTCCCAGCACTACTGTTTGCAATAAGGGAGGTTCCGCAGGAGTCATTAGGGTTTTCTCCGTTCGAACTGTTATACGGACGTAACGTTAAGGGCCCTATGGCAATATTACGTGAATTATGGTCTGAAGAGGTACAGGATGAGCAGGTTCTGTCTACGTACCAGTACGTAATTGAGTTGAGAGAACGGTTAGAGCAGACGTGTAAGTTAGCACATGATAATTTACGGAAAGTACAAGTAAAGCAAAAGGCTTATTATGACAAACGCGCTAGGTCGCGTAAATTTAACGTGGGAGATAAAGTACTGTTATTACTGCCAACTGACAGTAATAAACTGTTATTGCAGTGGAAGGGTCCATATGAAGTAGTAGAGGTGGTGAATAGAATGGACTATAAAATCGACGTCAATGGTGTCGTGAGTACATATCATGCTAATATGCTGAAACAGTATGTCGAACGTCGTACTGTGCCGTCACATTGTTTATTGTCGACTGAGACTACAGAGTCGGTTGATGACGATGGTAGTGATGAATTTTCTCTTGATGATTGTGCTTTTCCGACAGCTAAAGAGCCGGAAACTTATAACGACGTCAGTATTTCAGATACGTTAACGTCAGAACAACGTATGGAGGTTGAAGCGTTGATTAAACAGTACCCGGATGTACTATCAAGTTTACCCGGTCGAACTGATCAAATACAGCACGATATCAAACTACTCACGTCAGAACCCATACGGACGAAGGGTTATTCTATCCCGTATAAGACGCGTAACGTCATGGAGACGGAGATACAGGATATGTTGGATTTAGGGGTAATCGAGCCGTCGATTTCACCGTATTCATCTCCTGTTGTCCTAGTTCCGAAGAAAGACGGATCAGTTAGATTCTGTATCGACTTCCGGAAGCTTAACAAAGTGACGGAATTCGATGCAGAACCTATGCCAAATATGGAGGAGGTTATCAATAAAATGTCGGGACATAAATTCTTCACAAAGATGGACCTGAGTAAGGGTTATTGGCAAGTCAGTCTTACTGAAAGGTCTAAACCTTTGACGGCATTTGAAACGCCTAAGGGTTTATTCCAGTTTAAAACTATGCCCTTCGGTTTGGTCAATTCGGGAGCCTCATTTTGTAGGTTAATGAGAATCATATTGTCCAATCTCCCAAATGTTGACAGCTTTGTTGATGACATGTGGATATTCACTGAAACATGGAAGGATCATGTGACGTCATTACGTCAAGTGTTAGATCGGCTCAGGTCGGCCAAATTGACGGCAAAACCATCTAAATGCATGATCGGATATGGCAGTATCGAGTGCCTTGGTCACAATATCGTCGGACAGACGGTACGACCGCAAGAGGACAAGATACAGGCTATCAGAGATGCTCCTCGTCCATGTACGAAAAGACAAATTAAATCTTTTCTGGGATTAGCTGGGTTTTACCGTCGTTTTATCCCAAATTTTTCATCCATAGCTTCTCCTCTGACTGATTTGACTAAACGGGATAGACCTAATTCTATCAAAGATTGGCAAGATCAGCATGAAAGGGCATTTCAAACCCTGAAGAGTAGGCTCACGTCTAGTCCTATTCTTCGCTTACCTGTTTTTCAAGACGGTAACCCGTTTGTACTCCGAACAGATGCTTCAGACGTTGGTCTTGGAGCTATTTTGCTTCAGGAGTTCGAAGGTGAAGGTCGTTTGCCGATTGCTTATGCTAGCAAGAAATTGTTACCTCGGGAAAAGAGCTACTCTGTAATTGAGAAGGAATGTTTGGGTATTATCTGGGGTGTTGAGAAATTTCGTAAGTACCTGTATGGGGCGGAGTTCCTACTTGAAACTGACCACAAACCTTTGTCTTATATGCAGACAGCTAAGGTGCTCAATCCCCGAATCATGCGTTGGGCCATGAAATTACAGCCGTACAGATTCAGGATCGTTGCTATCCGCGGCCAAGATAATTTGGGGGCGGACTACCTTAGTAGATAGTTTGGCCACGTTATGCATCGCACCGTTGTTGTGTATATAGCTAGTTTTCCAGTTTTGACATAGCCTACGATTCGATCGCATTTCGTACTATTTCAGAAAAGAAACATTGTTATGTTTTTTTCTCCCTAAGGGGAAACCTATGTTACGAAATGGATCTAATCGTCCGCTATGTCGTCGAGATTATTTTAATCCTTTCAATCAGTAAGGCTACAGTTTTTAGGGTAACTGTGGTAATAAAACATTTACGGAAATTGTGGCTACGTTATGCATGGGTTGTTTGTGAATACCTCTCGTGGACAGCGTATTGCATGATTTTAAGGTGAATACCTGCACGTGTCTTTTGATTGTGGAAAGCGTGTTGCATGATTTTAATGTGAGACGCATAGTATTTATACGCCTATCTTTTAATGAAAAGTTAGACGTGGCTGTTTAATTCTTGATGGATGTTATATTGTTGTGTGCCCAGATTCTGTGTTAAGACCTAGAAGGGTAAGATTTTATTATATTTATTTAGAATAGTTTGGCTAAGAATGAAAAATATGACTTCTGATTGATATGGTATGATTATATGTGTCGACTGATTTGATTTTGTTGGCAGTGATCAGGCTGCGCATGTGTCGACCGATTTTGTTAGTAAGCATGCTGCGCATAATATTTGTATATTAGGAAGTTTTGTAAATTTCGGAAATAGTTTATATCACTGATGTTGGTTGCAATGGTGTGCGTCTATTTGACGTCCAGTGACGTCAGTTGCATTCATGTTATTCATGTGACGTCAGTTGCATTCATGTTATTGCGACGTCAGCACTTTTTATATTAGTTTCACGTATACGTGGCCTATAGAAGTAGATTGATTTGTAATGGAACTAATTTATATACTCGTGACGTCAATTGACGCCATAGCATGCACCGCATTAAGGGTTTTTTCCATAAGTTATAATGGTAACATTTGGTCATCATGCGTTTGATTTGCCTTCATTAGACGGCGTCATATGATATAACATCATTGATGTCATGATGTCAGATCAAACGTTATGATCCCAAATGTGTTAGAAACGCTTATTCAGTTATTATATTCTATGGCAAATGGTATTACGCTTAGTTTAAAGAATTGAATTAATACATATGCGAGTTAGATTTTGGTCAATCAATTTAATGTAAATAAGTCATTGTTTAGATTATTCATGTTTTATGTGGGATATGTCATGGTAATACCTGTTGACGTCAGTATACTTCTTGACAATGTTTGACGTCAGATCCTTCGACGCGCATGCGTGGTAGGATCTACGTTTCTTCATTGGCGGAAGTGGTAAGCACACTTTAAGCTTTACATCGTGAGCGCGAGTCGTGTCTAGTGACACGGCTGGCGTGTGCACGTTATGCTCGGCATTCGCCGAGGGCGTTGTATGGTATTTCCAAGACAGGCCCAAGTCTTACGTATTGTTATTATGTAGTTACAATGTATTAAGTGTAAGTTCGTTATTTTTAGGCACATCAAGTCCGGCAGTCACCTGTTAGGGCTTAGAGCCACGTCTCACCTGGAGATTCGATTTACGTCTCCAGGTTAATACCAACCCGGGTAGAGGCAGTTACAACGCCGTTTGTTCAAGGTTCCTAAGCAGAGGCGGGAAGCACAAAATGTAGGCGGAAGTGGTTAGCTCAGTTTTGCCAGATTCTGTGATAAGATCTGAAGGTCACATCAAGTGTGGGACAGTGTTCGTCCACTAAGGTGTGTTAATATATATAGACTGGTCCCTGGTACGATCCAGGGAGCGACCAGTATATAATCGTGCACGTGTTAATAAAGTTGGTGTTCCTCATGATATATGGACTGGCCCATGACATGATCCTGGGAACGACAAAGTGAAGTCTACCAACATAAGGCCTTGTTTTTTTGTATGAGCTCAAACTAACGTTTTTTGTCCTTTGTGTTTTCCTTTAGTTCATGGCGCTGAGCCGAGTACGGTGTTGACGTCAGACGGTAATCTATTTGCGTATTGTACGCAAATCGATTACAGATTTGAAACAAACACCTTACTTGGGCCAGCGACATGAACTGATATGTGTTGTATATTATTGTAATTGTGACAGTTGTAAATTGTATTGTTGTATATAGAATTTACATTATATATAAACTTCAAAAAATTCTAACGTTGTTAGAGTTTCCGTGTTAGTGTAATACACTGGTAGATAACCCTTTAACCGGAAGTCACCCTCCGCCGTCCTGGCGACGCACAAGGCTCTACACCCGTGTCGACCGTGTGTAAAACCTTCTGCGTAACAGCCGATGATAAGAAAATGTTTGTCTGGGAAGACATTCAATTCCTGAAGTTCTCTTGGCAGCAAAGACTAATTAATGCACTCCACGACTGAGCAAAGCGGTTACGAAAATGTGTTTCGGTTCAGGGGGAATACTTGTAAGATTTTTAATGGAACCATTTTTGATAAAACGCTTCTGTTTAAAATACAGCCTCGTCCAAGACCCTCGTGTATAGCGGTTTTACAACTAAGGACGTTGATTCCCTAGGTTGCTCAGAGTACAATAAACGCTTGTGGGAAGTAAGGTATAAGTAATATCTTTAGCTACATAGCTCTTTGTAGACCATGTAGTGCTCGGGCAAAAGTTGCATTTAATTGTTTAATGAGTTCACTGTTGTCATATGTTTAAAGACATTTATTCTCTGCTTTACATAACACCCCTACCTACCCAGTTGTTACCTGTTTTATGGCCCTGTTATGTCATTACCTATGTGAGGCTACGTTATCCCTTTGATGAAATAGCAGTGTCACTGGACTGTTGCGTATTATTGCATACAATAAACAACAATATTTGTCCTTAAGCATAGACTTGCAAATATAAATGAGTTTTGTTTTGTTTAATAAACAAATAAATAGATAACTAAATAACAAATAGAAAAAATAATAAAATCAAATATTTACATTCTCAGTGCATTTATTGAAAAGCCCAATGGTAAACCATTAAAACGTAATGTAGTTTACACTTTAATATTTACATACTTGGTGTATTTACTGAAAAGCCCTATAGTAAACCGATGAAACGTAATGTAGTTTACATTCCAATAATTACATTGAGACACGCGACGTCAGTGACGTAAAGATAAACAATGGCTCTGTACAACCTGATTGGACGTCAGCAACGTCATGACGCCGTGCATGCCGTTCTGCTGTTAGCAGAAAAACTGCGTTTACATGTTTTACTGCTTCAATTTTAGCGCTTATATAAGATTTTTCAAGAAAGATTTAATTGAAATGAATGTAAATATAAGCAATGAACTTTATTTTTCTGAGATTTATCGAAATGTAAACTACATTGGATCACTAGCAAAGTTTACATGAACCCCTTCGGGGTTCATTCACTTTGCACGTGACCCAATGTAGTTTACACTTCGATAAACCTCAGAAAAATGAAATTCATTCCTTAAATAACTACATCGGTTCAGGCGACGTTACATGAGGTCAAGTAACGTCAAAATAAACCATGGTTCTTTCCAATCTGATTGGGCGTAGGCGATGTTATGACGTCGTTGACACTGTTCCGCCTTTAGCAGAAAAACTGCGTATTAATGTTTTTCTGCTTCAAATGTAGCTCAAACGCAAATTTGTGGTAAATAAATTGATAGGAAAGAATGTAAATGTAAGCAAGGAACTTATTTTTTAGTATAAACTACATTGGGTCGTTAGCAAAGTTTACATGAGCCCCTTCGGGGTTCAATTACTGTGGACGCGACCCCATGTAGTTTATACTTCGATAAACACCAGAAAAATGAAATTCATTCCTTAATTAAATACCATTAAAACTACTTGCACAATGAATGATTTACGTACTCTGTCTTTTGTAGCGTTGCACGTCTCAAATGAGTCATAAAGAAAAGGTACCAATTGCTGCAAGCAGCGAAATTCTGATCCGCCTGCGTATCTGTTCAGTCTTTTAAAGAACTTCTTTAACATTGTTTATAAACACAAATAAAGACATAGATCCTTGGGACCGGCAAAGGGTTAAGCTACCTGTTCGAGATTACGTGTGCTGAGCTATTGTGAAAAAAAAACTGTTTAACTTCCAAATACTTATCTCAAGGGACAAGTCTATTGGTCAATGAGATAATAATAAATTCTTCCATACAATTAACGTCCAATCATATCTGTTTTAGAGCTATATGGCCTACTGGAGAATTTTCCAGAGGAATACTGGGCTACGTTACCAATTTCTGCCTTTCGTTGTTCACCTACGCCCTTAAAACTGTGAATGTTCTGTGGATTTCAATTAACACAATGGCGTTTATACAAATATATATACTATACATGTACACTGATATTTTTCAACAGCTTTTGAGGCATAGGCGAAGCTTAGTAGCACTAGGTGAGAACACTTTTATCCTGTACGTTGCAGAAAATTAATACCACTTGACTAATGTTAAATAGTATTACTAACGTTAATGATGATGATTTTTATATTCATAACATTATTAATACAGCGGTAATGACAAAAAAAAAATCAATAATAATAACGACGAAAATAATGATAATGATAGTGGGGAGGATGATAAGCACAATGATATAATTATTATAATAATAATATTTATAGTGCATGATAATAATTATTATTACTACTACTACTAACACTAATAATAATAATAACAATGATAGTACTGGCGAGGATGGCATTGATAACTAGATAATAATAATAATAATATAGTGGTAAATTTTATTATAATTATAACGAAGATTCTATACCGGGCCTACTTTTGTCAGGAATTAACACACATTTGCAATTGAAATCACATTTATCATATGACGCCGCATCTGAGAGTGTAATAATGCCATGCATTAAAAACGATAATCCACCAGTTGATTAAATATGCAAATCACGTCGTAACATTACGCGTTGACGTCCATGCAAACATCGCATTTTCTAGTGGCGAAATCGTGACGTTTAGTGTAAAATTTGCTCATAAAATGCGATTTTAGTGTCATATGATAAATAGAATCTTGCTCTCTCGGCATAGCCTCGCATCTTATCGTTTTCCCCAACTCGTTTAATAAATTCAATAATACATGAGCACTAATGTAAGATCCTCTATTTAATCCACATGCAAGAAGAACGCCGACATAGACAAAAGAGCAACCATTTGATAATTATTTTATGCTTTTTTTGAAGACAGCCTCATTCAGGTTTTGAAAATTTCATTCTACAATAATAAATTATAATAGAACTGTAACATACATAGCATTAACAGAAATACAAATGCAAAATACTATCACGTCATGAAACCAAAGTTTTCAAAATTTCAGTGAACAGGCATAATAAGGCTATAACGTATACAACAATCGGACACACAGATGCAAATACTACGGCGTCATGAAAACAAATGTATGCATGCATGTGACCTTACCGAAAAAACACTAGCATTCATTATCATATCAGCACATATCGAGCACAACTTAGTAAGATTGCTTGATAATAAACTGATCATTAAAATGATATTATACAAATCCAGGTTATTGTTTTTATGCCCCCGCCACGAAGTGGAGAGGGGCATATAGTTTTGCCCCTTGTCCGTACGTCTGTACGTACGCCCGTCACACTTTTTAGTACTGTTTGTGTCTCCCTAACTCCTCCTACAGTAATGTATGCAGGGGTTTGAAACTTGCAACACAGTCAGACATGCATTGAACGTGTGCTTAAAGGAAACGCAACTTTGATCCAGGTCACTATTGCTGAATTATGTCCCCCTAAATGACATATATATTTTTGACCATATTTCACCATTTCTAGTACTGTTCTTGTCTCCGTAACTCCTCCTACACTATGTAATGCAGGGATTTGAAACTTGCATAGTTCACACGCGCATTGAACATGTCCATAAAGGAAACAGAACTTTGATCCAGGCCATTATTGCAGAATTATTTCCCCTTAAGTGATATACATATTTTGACCATATTTCTCACTTTATAGTACTGTTCGTGTCCTACAGTATTTGATGCAAGGATTCGAAACACAGGATTTGTAACACAGTTCAGACATATATAGAAAATGTGCATAAAGGGAAAGGAACTTTGATCCCGGTCATAATTATATGATTATGCCAACTGAAATGACATACATAGTTTGACCATACGTCCGTGACTTATGTTCAAGGTTACCTTTTGTCAACGCTCTATAGGTCTTATACAAATTTTAAGAACAGGTCTGATGCGTAGCCGACAAGTCCACTTTTTGCTGAGGTTGACTGCCCATTTTAGCACAATTTAAACTTATTCTGCTACAGCTGACTGCTTACTGATATAATACCTTACCATGGCAGCTTTAATATTGACAGAAACCATCTTTGCAGCAGATGCCATTGTAGACCTAAATTCAAGATATTATACCGTCACTGATTTGACTGTCATCAATTTGGCACAAAGGTGCTGGCAGAATGGGAAATACTACTGCAGTCCCTGAACAGTCTGGTCTTTGTCTACAGTGTTTGCTCAGACATTCCTGTCCCAATATTTCGTAAGGTGGATCATTTTTGAACATTTATTTGCTTGTAAGACCAAATTCATACCTGCGTTTACATATCACTTTGAGTGAAAATCCAAGTATATGCATGTACATGGTAAACAGTAAATTAAATAAGATGAAGAGGGAAAGATATCAGAATCCAATTATGTCTAGGCATTGCAAAGAGATATATTAATAAGCATGAGTTCTGGAAAGCCTAAACTACCATGGTGAAAGCCAGTTAACAAGTTCTTATAGTTTGAAAACTGTTTCTCAAGACCTTGTATTGCTTATATGCCGTTTATTCAAGGTCTTCTGAATAGATGTTTTTAGGTCTAGTTTCTACAAATATCTAGTTTTAGTTAAGAAACCAGTTCAAGTATTTCAACAGCAGAGTAGTAGCATTCGAATCATGAAGTTCAGAATTTGGCCTTTTCTATGCTTTCATTTTAAGAAGTCATAGGATGGCTTCTAAGCGTGTATTTACGCACAACTAGCCAGGTAAGAGATTGTGGACAGTGCACTGATTGCACATGCATAGTATGCTAAATCATACAGGTGTGACATCCCTTATTCATTGAATAAACCTTACCACCACTGAACTAGAAAGTGCAAACAGTTCTTTCAAAATTCGTAGAAGAGCTATAGCGACCTTATTTATTAAATGATTTTGCTATAATATCACATCTATAATCAGTATGAAAGTTACTCAAATGAGTTCGCGTTTCAGGTTCGTAGGGTTAATGTCAAGGTCACAGTTGCTATTTTGAGAACAACATTGTCATCGCTCTCCCGCTTTTATTTGTTGACCGATTTTAATAAAACTTCACACAAATGTTAGGTATGGCACCTTCTTAGATCGATTAGCATTTCAGCACCGAAGGTCTAAGGTGGAGGTCACATGTGCTATTATCAGAAAAACTTTATCATCGCTCCAGCCCCTTTGTTTATTGACAAAGTTTAATATAGCTTCACCTTTATGTTTAGTATGACAATATCTTAGATAAGTTTGTGAACCAGAATTTTAGGGTAAGGTCAAGGTCTCAGAACTTTGCGTTTTTTTTGTGTGTGTGTGTTTTTTTTTTTTAAATAATTTGTCATTCATCTAACACTGTTTATGGACCGGTTTTGCGACAGCTTCACATAAATATTAAGCATGGGAATGTCTGAGACAAGTTCGTGTTTCAGCATTATATGTCCAAGGAAAAGGTCACAAATGCTATTTTAGGTAAAGCTTTGTCATGGTTTTAGCGCCTTTATTTGTAAACTGGTTTCGATAAACTTCACACAAATGTTAAGTATAACAATTTCCTGGACAAGTTCGAGTATCAGAACAGTACATCCAAGTCAATGTCACAGTTGCTAGTTTTAGGGAAAAATTCTTTGTCATCCCTTCAGCCCTTTTATTTATTGTCAGATTTTGATATTACTTCACACAAATGTTTAGTGGGACAATATTTTGGACAAATTCGTGATCCAGCATTTAAGAGGCAAGGTCTGGGTAACAGCTGCTATTTTCAGAAAAAAAAACTTTGTCATCCCGCTAGCGCCTATAATTATGGACCAATTTTGATTTTTAATCTACAGCTGACAGTACTTTTCTTTGAAATTGTCAGTACTGATAAATTCTGATAACTGCAGAGTTATCATGTACTGTTATCATGTACAATTATCATGTACAGTTTTGAATAGACCAATCATTACAGAGCTGCAATTAAACAAACTTCTGTTTCGATAAACTGTGCTGTTTTCCTTTTGGCCACAGAAATATTTGTTAAGGCTATACATTTGACTCCCCTCGCTTAGATGAGTCTCCACAACATATGTTATATGAAAATAATCCATTAAACCATATGATTGCATTAGACACGCCTCAGAGGTTATTGATGGTTACCAATTTTATGTGCGGAAAATGAGCACTGAATTAAGGTCACAGTAAATTTTTGACTCCCTTCACAATGGGAGACAACTCTTGAAAACAGGGAATTGCTCCTATAGGAACGTTTTTTCTTTTAAGAATAGACTACTTGGAAAAGCTACGTTATCCAGAGAAGAAATTTGTTCCCTTTGCATGTATGGTAGAAAAACCATGGCTGTGTAACCTTACATCTTAAAACATAAGTTGTGTTTACTCATCCTTTAGGTGAGTCCCTACAACATATGAGCCGCGACGCGAGAAAACTAACAAAGTGTTTGTGCGTCAGATCAGTCTAGGTTTCCGCCAAGTTTTGATCAAACCCTTCGTTAAGTGCTCAAAGGGTAGCTAAGGGTCTAAGTTACCTTCATGCGGACCGCGAAGACTCTGATCAGACTGGGCGGATGCCCAGGCTGATCTGAGTCTGCGCTGGGCGCACAACCACATTGTTTGTTTTCTCGTGTCGCGGCTCATATATTTTAGTAGAAAAATGTTAAAATTAACCACTGAACCTTGTTGGTAATCCATACATAACGGCACACCAGCGAGGGTATTTCAGTAGCACAACATATGTTTTAGTTGAAAAAAATAGTCCCTATGTCATGGGTTCTGATGGACCATATATACACAGCACACCTGGTGATCGAAAAAAATGAGCACTAAAAGATACGTTCTTTAAATAACCCAAACAATGTGAGATTAATGAATACCCTGACCTAACATTTTCTTTGTGATTAAAAAGAATAGCAGAGCTTACCCAACAAAATTTGTTTAAACTGCAGCCCAATTTTCTGGTCTTTCCTCTTCTGTGTACAATGTTAAAATGAGACAAACATTCTGATTCAAATATCTCTGATCACTCAAACCGTTTCTGATTGGTTAGGTAATTGATGACATTAGTGCATCAGATAGGAGGGTCCATTTTCCAGACAAGGTGAGACAGGTTGAATCATATCAATCAAAATAAATAAATAAGATAACATATATTTTCTATTGGTTGAATTTAGGTGAAAAGTTCCATAAAGGTGTGGATTAAAACAGATATATCCATTTCTTTTTGACATGTATTAGTAAATATTGACATGTATTAGTAAATATCAGTACTGATTGTTAGGTGTACAGGATAATTGGACTCGTCTTAAAGGGCTCGTCAATTATTCCTGTACACCTAACAATCAGTACCGATATTTACTGATACATCTCAAAAAGAATGGATATATCTATCAAAACTTCACATAAATATCTCTAAGCACATTACGTATCTAGTGAGGCATATGGCGGGGGCATTCATCATCTTCAGATATTGTCGGGTTTTTTGTTTTGTTTTTATAGGCAGGGCTCTTTTGGTGGGATATAACGCTGCAACGAAACTACTGTCCGGGGCCAGAAAAATTCTTTCAAGTCGCTATTATAGACAATATGTTAAACGTGGGGACTATCAAGAAGCAATGAAAGATTTTGAGTCAGTCAGTCCTGCGAATGTCCAGACTTTCCAGTTGCCAGATGTGGTATGTTTGAGCCGCGACACAAGAAAACCAACAAAGTGTCCGCACGCCCAGCGCAGACTCAGATCAGCCTGGGCATCAGTCCAGTTTGACAAGACTCTTCGTTAAGTGTTCACAGGTTAGCTAAGGGTCTATGCTACCTCCATGCGGACAGCGAAGACTCTGATCAGACTGGGCGGATGCCCAGGCTGATCTGAGTCTGCGCTGGGCGCACAACCACATTGTTGGTGTTGTCGTGTCATGGCTCATTTGTATCTATCATACATTTTAAGAAAGCCTGCCTTGCAAATAGTGAACACCGTACCTGCATTTATGGTTCCTATCAAAGCCAGCAAGATGTCTGTTTAGATATTCAAAGTCCAAACAAGAGGGTGGAAAATGGTGAGTTCACAAAGTTAATTACGACATTTCCCAGGTAGAAAAGAAGACAACGAGCAGGAACCGATACTGTCACTAAAATGTAGTCCTTCATTGCATTCATTGAGGAGTAAAGAGTTGACTGTTTTGCTTTTCGTTATTTCTGTCATATAAATTGTGAAGGGCTTAGTTGGTTTAGTTTTCCTCTTGTTGCAATTGAAAGGTTATGATTCTTGATCGATAGTAATGATTCGCATATGCGTAGACCCAGGTCTACAGGAGCAGTCAGATCAAGATATTAACTTTTGTCATCGCACCTGCATTTCATGAGTCTTCATCGGAGGGTTACAGTCTGTTCGAATTTTATGATAAATATAGTAACTGGCTCCTGCGTGCAAATTCTCTTCTGTGTCTTCTATCTCTGCCATTTCATCTGCCTCCTTCTGACACATTGTGAGCCCACCCAGTTTCGTTTCACTTAAGGAACGAATTTCATTTTTTTGATGTTTATCGAAGTATAAACTATATTTGGGCGCGTGGAAAGTAAGTGAACCCCAAAGAGGTTCATGTAAACTTTGCTAGCTACCCAATGTAGTTTATACTTCTATAAACACGAGAAAAATTAAGTTCATTGCTTATATTTATATTCTTTTTTTATCTATTTTTTGACTAAAATTTGCGTTTGGGGCTACAGTTGAAGCAGAAAAAAACATTTATACGCAGTTTT
Source organism: Ctena decussata (assembly GCA_963989385.1). Taxonomy (NCBI): domain Eukaryota; kingdom Metazoa; phylum Mollusca; class Bivalvia; order Lucinida; family Lucinidae; genus Ctena; species Ctena decussata. Next base: position 59,134,841 of record OZ022514.1, on the reverse strand, counting down.
TCTACTAAAAGCGTCAGCGACCCAACAATGAAGTTATAACGTCGCCTAAGTCCAATCAGATTGGAGAATCATGGTTTATTTTGACATCACTTAACGTCATGTAACGTCGCGTGAACCGATGTAGTATTGAAGTATATTTACATTCTTGGTGTGTTTACTGAAAAGCCCTATAGTAAACCATTGGAACGCAATGTAGTTTACATTCCAATAATTACATTGACGCATGCGACGTCAAATAACGTCAAAATAAAATGCTCACCCATCTGATTGGAAGTCGGGCATGTCATGACGTCATTGATTTTTTTCCGCTGTTAGCAGAAACACTGCGTGTAAATGTTTTACTGCTTCAATATTAACGCTTATATGAGATTTTTCATAAAATTTTTGCTTGAAATGACTGTAAATATAAGCAATGAACTTAGTTTTTCTGATGTTTATCGAAGTGTAAACTACATTGGGGGCCTAGCAAAGTTTACATGAGCCCCTTCGGGGTCCATTCACTTTGCACGCGACCCAATGTAGTTTACACTTCGATAAACTTCAGAAAAATGAAATGCATTCCTTAAATAAATTGCATTTCGTTCTAACGGTTTCCCATTTGGCTTTTCATTACATGTACGGATAAGGTAAATATTGACAATTACGGTACATATTTAGGTGTGCAACTTTTTACATATTTACGATATATAATTTCAGGTGATGACGATGGGACAGGTCGGTGACAGGACGATTACTATCAAAAGCGCACCTGAGAATGGGTTTCCGACATTGACTATGTACAAATCTAAGAGAAATCGTAATAAAAGTAAAGACATGATCGATTACAATATACTATATAACAAACATGAGCAACAAATCCCTCAAGTGCAGGGCTTTTTACAGACCGATTGGGCGCATTAATAAAGATAACTAAATAATTATTTGTATTTGTAGATTGATTTCATGTTTATGTTTTAGTTGGACGAATAGTGCAAACCGCTAGAATGCTATAACCTGAATAGATTGATGACTTGGTGGTTTAACTTCCGCTGGAATAGCAGTACGAGCGTATTTCAGGCATATCAAGACGATGGAAGGGCGATTTTTAAAGAATCTGTGCAATTGAGCGCCGTTTAGGTCGGACGGTGTCTCGCTTCTAGCAAGACTCGAATTGGGACCCCCGATCCAAAATCAGGAGTGATAACACTTGGCCATACGGTCGATCTTAATACATGAATGGAAGAACAGCAATTGGTCATGGAAACTAAAGCACTAAGCAGTACAACTTGCCGTATTTTATTTGTTCAAGTATATGACACTTGAGCGAAATTACTTTAATGGCAATCTGTATATGGCAACATATTTTATTAAAAGCTGAAATAAAAAATTCATGTCTACGCTCATATATACAAAAATAGCCATCAGAGGAGATGGCAAATCCCCCGACTGAAGGCCCCTTGCGCTTTGGTAAACAGGGTGCACTTCAAAGCACATATAAGTAATATATTGTCATTCTTCTATGCTTCTGATTGACATTATCTGTTTAACAGATGCATGATTATCTAACACTCAGACCAAAACAGTATGCCAGACCGCTAAAAAGAGGTGAAACTGCATACAGCCACCATGTGCACAATGTATATCATATGATACACTCAACATTTCAAAATGTGTAAATAACTTCTTAAGAACAAGCCCTACAAATCTAATTCTGAGCTCTCTAGTAAGTGAATTTGGACAAAGAATCCAAATCTGGGAAAAAAGAAATTGGGGGGGGGGGGGGGGGTCACAGAGAATTGGGAACATGATAAGATATCATGGCATGATCATCAATATTCTAAAAGTTATAAGAATATTAAAATTGTGGAGCAAGCCAGGATTATACAGATATTAAGCAGAGACAGCTAACTGCAGCTCAAACTTCCAAAGGGAAATAACTCGGACAGTAATGTATCAGACAAATTTTCATGACCTGTTCCGCATATATGTCAGGTATCATAAAAATATTTCAAAGGGTATATAAGTTATGGAGTAAACACAAAATCACAGCAAAAACCATCAAGGGAAAATAACTCTAAATGTAAGAAAGCAAGAGTTGTCATTCTTGTTCGCGACACATTGCCATGACCTGTTCTACATAACTGTGAAGTATAAGTATCATGAAAATATTTAAAAAAAAATATTAAAGTTATAATGTGGACACGAAATCACACCTAAAACCATCAAGGGAAATAACTCAAAAAGTAAGAAAGCAAGAGTTGTCATTTTTGTTCGCGACACATTGTCATGCCCGTTCTACATGTCTGCGAAGTATCATGAAAATATTTCAAAAGGTATTAAAGTTATAGAACGGACACGAAATCACACCTAAAACCATCAAAGGGAAATAACTCAAAAAGTGACAAAGCAAGAGTTGTCATTCTTGTTCGCGACACATTGTCATGACCTGTTCTACATACCCGTGAAGTATCAAGAAAATATTTTAAAAAGGATTTCAAGTTATAGAGCGGACACGAATTGACACCTAAAACCATCAAGGGAAAATACCTCAAAAAGTAAGAAAGCAAGAGTTGTCATTCTTGTTCGCGACACATTGCCATGACCTGTTCTACATATCTGTACAGTATCATGAAATATTTTAAAGGGTATTCCAGATAGAGAGCGGACACGAATCTGCCAACAATTCACCAAAGGGGAGATAACTCAAAAAGTTCAATAGCAAGAGTTACCATTCTTGTACGCAACACATTGTCATGACCAGTTCTACATAACTGTGAAGTTTCATGAAAATATCCAAAAGGGTATTTAAGATATAGAGAGGACAAGAAAAAGTTTACGGACGGACGGACGCCAGGCTCATCGCTATATCCCCCGAACCTTTCGGTCGGGGATAAAAAAAAAGAAAGCAAAAAGAAAGATAAAACAATAAAACATAAAAGCATCGCAGACGATTGCATGGTACTTCATCACTGCTAACCCATTTCACTCGTCGATGTTTACCTGATATGTATTATTTTCATTATAACCGTGGAAATAGGCAGCCAAACCTGACGGAACAATTGTATTGTCATGCCAGGACGCTTTCATTACTTTGATCAGGCTGAAATTTTCAGATATACACTTTTCACAATGGTCATATACGTTTAAGTGATTTATCGAGGGTCATCCAATTAGTCTAGCAAATGACTAAGATTCAGGCAAATGATAATTAGCAGCAAATCAATGGGACTACTTTCTTCAACTGCACCTTCACTCCTTTCCAGTCAACAATTTCTAGGAACATCATGATCTTGCATATGCCTTTCCTGAGCAACAGAAGAAATACTAACATTGCGGGTGCGTTGTTGGCTACTAGTCGTTGCTTAAAATCCCTTAGATTAGTTTAGAACAATTGTTCATATCTGAATTTTGCTGGGAGACACGAACAATAATACTGAGATAAGTATACGGTATCAAAGTGAAGCTATTGAATCAGTCAAGATATAACTATTGTTCGGAGTGCAATCATCATTTTTCTCAGTGAACTACAATATCCTCTAAAATAATTTTTCAAGAAGCTGCCTTCACAACCGATATAGTGTAGCCGCGAGATGCTGAAATATAGAAATTAAAGAAATGTAAACATCGAACCTTGTTTAATATCGTTTGCATTCTTCAAATACCGGTAGCAAACGTCAATTACTAGAAATTTGCTAAAATTCTGTAATATTCTTTCTTGCCTAGGGACCTCATTTGTTGATTTCTGTCCCTTACCTGAGGTCTTTAACATAAAACAATCATTAAAGAACACGAATTCTTACATTTTGAAAGAATTATAAACAGATATGCTGCAATTGCCATCCTCTCACCTGTTGTGAAAGTCGTCTTGTTTGTACAGTTTCACGTCCAGTCCTGATCGGCTGCGTCCTTCAGAACCGTCCCATTGTTTGAGAAAGATATGGCACATGTCTGATTTTAGAATATATTTATATATTGTACGTGATCAAATTATTGTCCAATTCGATAAACGGCGTTTGGAAACTTTGATGAACCCTCGTGTACACTTTATCTCGGGGTCTTTCCGCCTCTTACCGAAGGAACAAACGTGAATGAAAGCACGCTCAATAAAATCGAATTCGGAATTATGTCTCTTACAACAGCTGACCTAAGCAGGAAAAGGATTTCGCTACGATCAAAAGTATGTCTCTGAGTTTGACTCCCCCTTACCTAGGATATATTAATCTATGAGAACATATAGAAATAGCTAAAATCAAATTTTAAAGAAATTTCCTTTGAAGGTATAGAAAAAGACGGAGAAGAAATACTTTCTGTTATCTACATAGTTATAAAACATAACAGGAAGCACAGTAGTTATGACCTCGCGACAATAAGCATGTAAAACTAATAGTTTCAATGTAGAGCTAAGAAAAAAGGCACCAATGGATAAGAAAGCAGGTCACACTTTAAAAAACCACACAAACTATGAACATTGGAGTAAGATTTGTCTATAAACTCCCCAACTTTGACAGATTCTACTTAATATTTTTTTCTTAAATTACATGAAAATGATTACTTTGGATATTACGTATGACAATGACAAAACAACCTTTAGCGGATCAAACATAAACAGCAAAAACGAAGTTTGTACAAGAATAAGTCCCGCCCTCACTGTCAAGTACTAAGCCTCGGACCAGCTTTTACTTGGTTTTAAAACCAAAACGGCCATATACGGAGTTAGACGTAGTGAAATCGTATTACGTACGGCCTAAATACTAAGTCTTTATACGTGGCCCAGCTACGTTTGAGTTGGAATGTTCAATTCAGTTGTGACATTTTGATATACGTGGTGTATACCTGGTAAAACAAATTGTAAAGGAGTCGAAACGTAATAACATGTAGAAGAACCGCACTAAATATTTGTTAGAACTCTCGTTTTGTAGGGTGTTAGGTTGTACTACGTTTCCGGTAAGTTTCCAATACGCTTAATTACGATTTACTCCGTAATACCTGATTATTCACAGCTTAGTTCACTAAGAATGGGTACATTTTGCGAGGTGCCTGCTGCGTCTAAGATTCAGTACGTTTACAAGGTATTATAAACAAAGTTTGCAGGATAATTACAATGTCGACAGTATCAAGATCGTAAGTAACTCGAACTACAAGAAGCCAGTTGTGATCAGCTGCTTTAAAACTCGATTGCATGATGCATGAACGTATAGGTGGAAAGACAGGGAGCAAGGAGGCGCAAAGGATGCCATGCAATCAAGTGCACATAAAAGAGATATGGCTTGTTACGTTTTGGTACGCATTTAGAACGTTTAGTATAGTTTGAGTACGTTTTACTAGCTATAGCAAAACACCACACTGGAAATGAGTATTCTAACCCAAACGATGCTGGGCCACGTATATAACAGTATCTTATACGTTTTACTACGTTCTACTACATGTATTGCCGTTTCGCTACGTTTTGGATCCCCTCATTGCATGATAGTGAGACCAGGGCTTCCAGGGCCCAGTCTCACTGTCACATTTTGAGGGCTAGGTTGAACTACGTTTCCCGCCCTACGTTTGGCAGAAAATGTACCCCGTTTTTAGGTGTCACTACGTTTCTAGTACGTTTCCAATATGTTTACCTACGATTTACTTCGTAGTACCTGGTTATCCAACGGCTTTGTGCCATGCTTTCAGAAGGGATAAGAACAATTTACTTACCTACTACGATTTCGTACGTTTTACTAGGGACTACTAGGTAGTGTCCGGGATAACTACCTAGTCAAAGTGGCGTTTGAGTTGATATCGCAAAACACACCAAATCGTAATAAAACGCAGAATAAAACGTCACAAAACATAATTAGACGTGGGAAAGCGTTTATAATGCGGAGTAGTACGTAGAGGTCCTTCACGTACGGCTACGTATTTAGAACGTTTCATCTACGTTCGAGTATATTTAGACTACGCTTTAATACTCCTTTACTACGCATACAGTAAGTATATCGAAATGCGACGTTTAAGCTGATTTTACAATCCAGACGTAGCTCGGCCACGTATGTAGCTGTCTATATCCGTATATAAAACGTATTCACTACGTTTTAACAGGCATATTCCCGTTTTGGTACGTTTTAAATACGCAGAAAAATCTAGTCCTCAATACGTGACAGTAAGGCCGAGGCTTAGAGAACCTCTAGATTATGTATTAAATACGTTTCGGCTACGTTTTAGTACGTTTTGACCATGTTTTACTACGTGTTGGTACGTTTTACTACGTATACGCTACGTGTATCATAATGCCATGTTGAGTTAAACATTTTAAAGCAAACGTAACTAGGCCACGTACTAAGCTATATCTATTTACGTATTCACTACGTTTTACAACGTATACTGCCGTTTTGCCACGTTTTAAAAACGTAGTAAAACCTAACCCTCAATAAGTGACAGTGAGACTATGGCTTTAGTAAAACCTAAATCCCTACAAGAGGGGGAAAACCTTTGGTCAAATTCAAGGGTGGGAAACGTAGTAAATCGTAGCACTCTATACGTAACAGTAAGACTGGTGTTTTACAAAAGTACAGCCGTACAGAAACGTTTCAAAAGTTTGGCCATTCCATTCAAACTTCGAAAATGGGTAACCGGGATCATGGCTGTAGCTAAACAACGTTTCAATCTTCTCCATGAAATACACGCCTGCATTCGTCATTATGCGACAGTATACCACACAGTGTAATTACGATTAATAACACCGACAGGTGTAGTGGGTAATGTTACATATTTTTTGTTTGTTTTGTTTGTCAGTTTTGTAATGGGAATGCCGTTGTTTTCCTATTTTTTTCAGGAATACACGATGATATGAGTTTGTATTGCTTATGGCCCAAACTTATGCTGAGCAGTACAGTTTATTGTTCTGTCATACCCTCGTCGTTTAATCATTGGTTTTGCTTTAAATGAAAGCAGAAGATGCTCCTCTTTTTTTAACTTTATTTCCGTTCGTATTTCGGACTTTTCACCTTTTAAAGAGTCAAGCCTTATATATTTGGACCATATGCGCATGTAGGCACCGCATCGCCTCTTTTTCTTGTGGTACAACCCTGTCTCCTATTTTTTACCGACGGAATTTCATTAAAATTGCAGTCGAATTACTTGACTAAGTTTCGACACCCGCTCTGTGACATAAGCTGTTACTACTGATCATATCAGAGATATGAGCCGCGACACGAGAAAACCAACAATGTGGTTGTGCGTCCTGCATAGACTCAGATCAGCCTGGGCATTCGCCCAGTCTAGTCAGACTCTTCGCTAAGTGCTTAACGTGTAGCTAAGGGACTGAGCTACCTCCATGCGGACAGCAAAGACTCTGATCAGACTGTGCGGATGCCCAGGCTGATCTGAGTCTGAGCTTGCCGCACAACCACAGTGTTGGTTTTCTCGTGTCGCGGCTCATATCGGGTTTTATTATATAACGTCATACTATTAGAAATAGACAAACAACATAATTAGCTAAAACTACACCCCCCCCCCCTCTCCCGCAACTCCTCTCTCGGCACAAAAAAAGCTGAAAATAAAAAGAAACGAAAGAAAAACAAAAACATAAAATAGAAGAAAAGACAGAGCAAAAATGAAAAAAAAAATATATATAAACCTGTTCCGAACCACTAACCTATGACTATTATATTTCAACATGCTGAAACTGAGCCACTGGACCAAACTGTAACTGATAGGATAGTACATAAAGATGTTACAGATTAGACGGTAAGAGTCGACTGTTTCTGTAAGAAACACTATTCAATTTACATTTCAAAATTTGGTCTAATATTAAAAGTGCATCGACAAGACAATAAACAAATTTGATCTGAAAGTCCACTACGTTTTGTGTAATCAAAAATACATAAAATTGTCATCTATTTAGAAAATAGTCTCGATACACTGTGCATAACTTGTCCCAGTCTACATAGATATATCTGCCTTGGTTCACTTAGAACATTGATGTCTTTGTGAAATACAATGAACCATGAACCAATCATTAGTAGGGGGTCTTTGTGGCATATTAAAATTTCATTAATTAAAAGTAAAAGGTATGCAAAGACCAGGAGCTGAAACAATCAAAATCCATCCAAATCCAGCCCTCAAACCATAGTTGGAAACAACTAAGATTACAAATAATCAAGATACAGAGAACATATGGCCAACCGAGTGAGCAGCTTGTTCCCGAAAGGTGGCCACTCTGCAACCCAAACCGAACCAAAAATAATAAGAACATACATAAGGTAAAACATCACAGAAACTCTGACACCAAAAACAGGCAACAGAGAACCACAACAGAACTACCGCCTTGGAACGGTCAGTAATGAATTACTGGGGGGCTTAAATCGATTTTACAAGCCCAACCTCACCCTCAGTTTCTGAAGTGATACAAAACATTTAGTTGGTTGTTCGGTTCGCATGATAACCCTCTAACTCGTCAATGAATCATCATGGTAAACACATAAATCAAATTTCAACACCATGAAGAAGCAAAGACGAGGACTCAACAGATACAACGGGCCGTCTGACAGGTGGAGATCCCTGGCCTGCCAAACAACCCCACTGGAAATCTGAAGCAAAAGAAGGTCACCAGTTGAGCCCCGGTGGACCAAGCAACAGACAAAAAGGCTCCGGTCCCAACCAACTAAAATATATAGCTTTAGGTCGAGGCCATCATAGAGTCTGACGCCCGATCCCCCGGTGTGCAATTAAAGAGTGCAGCAAAGTTGCCAACCGTGATTGGGTTAATCACTAAGCATGCAGACTGTCGCATAACATTTAAATTATAGCCAATACGTTTGTGACGTATTATTATTTTTCGGAATTGATCAGAAAAATCAGTCCTACCCATAATCTTTTTGAATTTGTATACTAAGTCACCATAAAATTCTGGTTCCGATAGGCCTTGGTGTAAAAGAAATTTTAATCCGACATCAAATTTTGAAACCAATTCATGGTGTCTGCGATAGAATTTAGAAAAAGCCTTTCTAAGCTTATGATACCGATAGCCCTGTTGAAGAAGTTTAGCAGTTAAACATTTATTACGAGCATTAAAGTCCTCTACATGACTACACACTCTAGCAAATCTTATAAGTTGAGAAATATACACTCCATAAGAGGGACGACGTGGAACGTCACCATCCAAAAATGGAAAATTAACTACATCAAAGTCAAAGTCATCACGTTTATCATAGATTTTAGAAGATACAAAACCGTTAGAAATAGATAGATGTAAATCCAAAAAGTGGGCCTCGGTATCTGAAGTATTAGCTTTATTCAATTTAAGTTCAGGTGGGTAAATTTGGTTGACCATGCTTTCAAAATAAGGATTATCAATATTCAGAAGATCGTCTAAATATCTAGAGGTTGAGTTAAATGCCTCAATGATATCAGCTTGATTATCAACAGAAATAGAAGTCATGAAATCTCTTTCATAACAAAATAAAAACAAATCGGCCACAAGAGGAGCACAATTTGTACCCATCGGAATACCAACAATTTGTCTGTATAACTTATTACCAAATCTGATGTAAATATTATCTAAGAGATATGATAAGGCGTCACATATATTCTGACATGACCAACGTTCATATCATCTATATATTTTACGGTCAGTAGAAGTGAAAAACGCTTTCTTATCGTTACAGGCAATATAAAGGGTATCTTCATTTTTGGAGAACTTTTTGAAGGCCCTCTCAATCAAATCATCAAGTTTTTCCTTTATTAAAGTCTTTACTCGAATAGATGGGGACAGACTTGTCTGGTCCTTCGCTTTTTGAATGTGCCCTTATTCTTTCCTGTGTACGAGAGTAGTTGTTTCTTACAATTATTTTACATCTTTCAGTCTATTTCTGATTCAACCCACTGTATCTTTTCCACGAATCGCGTCAGAAATCTTTTCAGCGATCATAATAGTTGGTGCGTTGGTGTTACCACCGGTGACATTAGGAAAAACTGATGCATCCACAACTCGAAGGCCCTTTATACCTTTTACACGTAGTTGTGGATCAACAACTGAAGAGGGATCATTTGCATTCCCCATTTTGCACGTGCCCGAGTGATGATAAACAGTTACAGCCAGATGGCGCGTGACACATTCCCAGTAATTATCGGATCGGAACTCGTGTTCCGTACAGAAGGGTATCTTCCCGTCTTCTACTTTCGCATCTAATTCTCGCATAGTAGGAGTTTCAATAAACTTCTCACAGATTCTTAAACCGGCTATGAATGCATTTATGTCTCTGTCATCAGTTAGGTACTGAGGGTCAAGTACTGGATAATCGAATGGGTCATTGCTCTTAAGTGTGATTCTACCCCTGCTTTTCGGATGAGTTACGCTTACAACTGTCGCAAATCATTTTCGTTTGGACCCTTTGCCATTTGTTCTTTGACAACTTCATCTCTGAAGTTATAGAAGTTTGTATCGGGTAAGCTGCTAAAGAATAAAAACTGGATATCAGCGTAGGTTTTCCCTCTCATTGCATCATCGGTGTAGAAGAACCCTGTACCATCCAAACCTGATTTACCCAAAGTTGCCAAACAACTTATATTGAAGCTTTGTCCACCAGTTGTCCAGTAAGTTCTCAGTTATACTTATTGGTTTGTTTATCTTGTTGAACATCAAAAGCATCTGATGGTCCTGCAGATTTTGACCAACAGGTAAATCAGCCTTCACGTCAATACCATGAGCTTCTAAATGTTTTTTCGGACCTATACCACTAAGCATTAACAGTTGGGGAGAATTGATAACCCCTGCAGACAGTATAACTTCCTTCTTAGCTTTTAAGAAATACTTCCTATGATTTCTAATTACAAACACTCCAGTTGCTCTCTTATTCTCAATTTCAATTCTGGTGACCATACTTGTAACGGCAATGTGAAGGTTGGTCCTATCCGCAGTATTTCCAAGATATTCCGCGCTGGTACTACTTCGAACTCCATTTCTGGTATCAATTTGAATATAACTAAACCCTTCCTGGTCCTCACCATTATAATCAGTAATGTTATAACCTGCCTCTTCACCAGCTTTCATATACAGGTCAGCTAAAGGAGTAACTTCACAGCTGCTGTCCGCCAGCGGACCTCCCGAGGAGTGATATTTAGAAGATTTGAGATCATTTATCTTGATGTCTTCAGATTTAAGGAAATATGGCAGAACATCTTTATAACTCCAGCCAGTACATCCATTTCTTGCCCATTCGTCATATTCATACTTAGATCCTCTCGTGTACTGCATAGCGTTTAACATACTTGTTCCTCCTAGCACCTTTCCTCGGGGCCAAAACCCTCGATTATCCTTTAAACCCAGGCACGATACCTTCTGAGGTTCTGTGTAATACTCCCAGTCATAAACTGTGTGCAGCAAGCCAAAGAACACAACTGGAATATGTAATAATGGATTTTTATCGTAGTGGTCTCCGGCTTCTAACAGAAGCACTGTTTTATCTGTATCTTCGGAAAGCCTTGAAGCAACAACAGAACCAGCGGAACCAGCACCTACGACTATGTAGTCGTATTCGTCATCTAGCTGCTCCGTCAGTATAGATGCCTTTTTGAACGATTCTTGTCCAAGGTAGTAAGCCATAACCAATGCGAGAAGCAGACAAATGATGGCATTTTGAACTAGGCCCATTGTAAGCAGATTATGTTCTCTGAAATTTATAGAATGAAAATAAACAAATGCAGCTGGTCATTCAGCCCTTGTCAACGACTTTAGGGCAAACATATTTATTTTTATATTATTTTTTGTCTTTCGCTCTGATCATTGATATAATTAATAGAACAATTCAAATCGGAAAGAGTTGTAAAGTGCTAATAATGAAAACATGATCTTTTATTGCTTTGATTTTTTTTGTTACTACTGAGTTAACGTTGTAGTTATTTCATAAAGAGTCTTCATTATTGCCTCTTGATTAACTTACTGGATTTGACTCTAAATAACATAAATAGGTAGTGGATATACCTTTTCCTTTTATAAGACGGATTGCATCAGTAAGCGTATGCTCGAAGGGGGGAAAGTCTGCTGTCTACCGAAATCTGCCCATCACGTTTTTTAAACGTTTAGAATTAAGCGACACGACGGAATTTGTATCAGGAAAGCCCCCCTCTGTCACACTTAATTCGATATAGATACATTTATCTATATTCCTAAAGAATGTCATGTCCATTTTGCTGAAGCAATGAACAAAAATAATTGAAGATATCCAGATAAAGTCACGAGCAGAATACATAAGCCAGCCAAGTCAGCCAAAGAAGCCGAGAGAAACTGAAATGAAAAAAATGAATATTTCATTCTCTGTAACAGATACATGTACACCTACGGCTTTAAGTTCTTGCTCATCCTCAGCCAAACCGCAGATTGATAATAGTTTTGCCGCCTGTACTAGCCTTCCACCATGTTCTTCCAGAGCAGCATTATCGTTTGGGGAGCAAATGTTGAAAGAAGGCATTCTTGCATAGGTCCAATGTTACGCTGAATCAGTCTCCCGTGCTGCCATTCACGTGCCTTGTCATGGAGGTGTTTAATGGCCCCAAATAGACAGAATAAGAACAATTACCTCGTACACTTACCTTGTTTTCCTGTTTTCCTGAAGACAATAAATATCAAATAAAATGGATAGCCTGTTCCTCTTTATGTTCTCAATGCAGAAAATTGTCAATTTAGTCTAATATATACTGCTCAAAATAAGTAAGGGATATTAAGACATTTAAGACAGCGAAGGTAAGGAAAATAAGTAGATGAATATTAAACTGTTATAGTTCATAAAACAAATATTCATAAAGACCATCAATATGAATATTGAAAAGATTCAGCTTGTCACGTGATCTACAGTAAATTGGAAGTCGACAAGGGGTCGACACCCAAATTTCGCACGAATCCAGCGCAACAATGACTAATAACTTTTATGCAAACTTTATTAAGACAGGCGCCTAGTGCCTCAGTTAACAAAATACAGACACTTTTTTCATGCGGTTTTATCACAGGAGAAAATGATAGGTGTAAAAGATACCATCGTGTGGTGAATTGTCTCACAGATGGTGGCACTTGTAACGGCCCTACACCTTAAATATAGCAATAAAGCCTACCAAAGTGCGTGTTTTCAGTTTGGTAATTATAAAGAATTTTATTATTCACACACAAAATCATGGGTTCAAAAGAATGTTTTTCGCCGATGTGAAATTTGGGTGTAGACCCCAAAGTCCTTATGTGTTGCTCTAGGTCACATGGTTTTGTGACTGTTTCTGTTTTTGTTGAAAATTGTTAGTTGAATAGTGCTCAGTCAATATACAACAATAAACTAACCCAGCCATTATCATTAATTTTTGTACTCGCTGCTATGTTACAATATCCCCTTCTTTTTGTGAGCAGTATAATTTAAACAAATGAGAGTAATTTTTACTTGATACTGCAAAAATTAGTATTTTACGTGATGCTGTATTTTTGACTTCTGGTGTTTGTACTTATCTTATATCTATACCTTGGGCCATCTGACAATGGGATGTATTAATCTTAAAGGGATAATATTGCGTGTTACTGTATTGACAAAAGTCATTTCGCAGGTGAAACAGTGTCAAGTTACGAAACAGATGATAAGACGTGTCAGGAGAAAACCTTTCATGTGGAAATGGAGTTGCGCGTTTACTTGGCATAATGCAACAACATGCCTGTTAGGTCTTAAATTAGTCGTGCAACTGACGACCTTCTTGCGTTATTAAAACAGGTTTCTTGAAAAGATTTATTATAATCATACTACAGCAGATTTTTATATCTTTCCCTATATTCTTCATTCATCCTTTTATTCTACTGGGTGAAAATAAAAAGAAATATTAATGAGCCGTGAAACGACAAAACCAACAAAGTAGCATGTGCATGTGCGCCCAGCAAAGACTCAGATCAGCTTGGGCATCCGCCCAGTCTGTTCAGAGTCTTCACTGTGCACTTGAAGTGCAGCTAAGAGTCTTAGCTACCTCAATGCCGACAACAAATACTCTGATCAGACTCGGCGGTGCGTAGGCTGATCTGAGTCTTCGCTTAGCACACATGCCACTTTGTTGGTTTTGTCCTGTTGTGGCTCATTTCTTTTTTGTCTCAGGGGCCGTATTTATAAAACGACTTAAGTCGTTGCTACGGTGTTGCTAAGGCTAACATTCTATGAAGGAGATTCCCTACAACTATGAAATTTGCTCTGAAGGAACAGTCTGAAAAGACTGTTCCTCCAGAGCAAATTACATAGTTGTAGGGAATATCCTTTATAGAAATTCCCCCTTAGCAACAGCATAGCAACAAATTAAGTTGTTTTATAAATACGGCCCCAGGATTCATTCGCTTGTACCGAATTACGATAGAGCGACACGATATACTGTATGATTTAGTTGCAGCGGGGTCCCGTTTCGGTCACATAAACTCCACTATAAGGACTCCACTTTTCCTCTTATTCTACGTTCTGCTACTCTGGTGAATATTTCTAACACATAATTAGCCAACATGGCCTGAGAAGTCTTTTGAAATTAAATTAGACAGTCATTTCTGCCGGTGGGAGGATTTTCGTGAAACCATATTACACAAAACAATGTACAAAACTTACATTTTAATGATGTCGGATCGAATTCATGATCAAATTTAATGGTAAACCAATATTTTATGTCCGATCCATGTTTTGTACACCAGTATCAGAATGCATGCCAAAAACAGGATAGCCCTCTTATCTGCGAGGGAGTACGAGTAAACTTGTTCGTTCAGACCGGCACTGATCAGCCAGGAATACCAGACCAGAAAATTATGAATTTTTCGCACAGCGTTATAAACTTCCATAGGAAACCGTGTAAAAATATTTTTGCGCACAATATTTTGAATGAGGTTTAAAGTTTTCGCACAGCATATAAAATGCCTGTTGACAGCCAGTGTGCATACTTTTTCAAATATATAGACTATAAATTTAACTTCGTTTAAGTAAGTATTACGAAATTTCTAGTAATCATCAGTCACAATAACAGTGCACTTATTCCTACTGCAGAATAGACAGAACTGATCAGAACAAAACGTTATTTGTGTAGGTACACATGTTAGATCACACACAGGTGACATATGATGTTTATATAGGAGACATATGATATTTATGAATACCCCTCCCCCCACCCCCTACCCCCCGCCAAAAAAAAAACAAACACCACCACCACTCAAAATAAAAAAAAAAAAAAAAAAAAAAAACAGTTTCTCACAGATACTGCCAGCCGATTGGTCAGCATTTTGAAGGAATATCGGCAGAAACAAATTATACTGGGAGCAAGTTACAGTTAGGGTAATATTATTTTAGATCAGTCTTAGGGTAATATTATATTAGATCAGTCAAGGAAACTGAAAGTCAGTTGAAATCTGGTCTTATGTGCTACTCCTGATTCAATGTATCTTTCATGTTTTGTTTTTTCTTCAGGCCAATACTTTATCTAAAAAGAATATAATTTGGTTAGTTGTTTCGAGTTTGAAGGCCTCTTTGAGAAAGCATTTCAATCTATATCAAGCCGTCTTCCAGAAAAAGGGAGAGAGAAAAAAGATATAGGAGACGAGAGTAAAAAAATGGTAAAACAAAATCCCTCACTTACTTCAAGCATAATTGGTCCTTGTCTTGCAAGTTTCGGAATTAGTTGGACGCCCCAACACTGGAAGTTATCCAGCACATCCGTCGAACCCGACCGCCTCATGACTCTATATCACTGTCGAATCATAATGAACAGACACATTCGAAATGCGCCCGCTTTAATTAACTTAGGCACAGTCTGATCTTATCTACACAGATAACCCAGGCAATAACCGGAATCGTTGAGCTTTTAAAGGTAAACTGCCCACCCTTGTGTTGACTACGTACATGTACGCAAACGTGCATTGGTCTGGGACGGAGCAGTACGCATGTGTTTTCTTACATATTTTGTTGCCATTAGATGAGTTAACTCCTGTTACATTTATAAAATTGTGTTACCTTTACATAACAATGGGTAGCAAACAGAAACAAAATATTGGCTAGTTAAACAAATATGTCAAATGCGAATTATCGCAGAAGGCCCTATGCGAAAAAAAGAAAGAATAAAAATCAAACTCACAAGGTAAATTATGTATTTTTAAGACACTGATGATGCCCCAAGCCCCTGTGCTGTGGCTGTCATCTCCTCCACCACTCCCCCCCCCCCTACAACCCCACTTCCTAGACCTCGATTCTTCCCCAACACCCTTAACCCCCACTCTCTCTCTCTCTCTTAAAAAAGAAATGAAAATCATATGCATATCTTTGGTATGTCTGTAAAATCTGTACAAAGTTTCAAATAGATTGACAAAAGTATACAAACTTCTTAGGCGGACGGACGGACAGACAGACAGGCGGCAGACAGAGATCGACTTACTAGTGTTAAAGGCCATATAAACCAAGACAAAGTGCTGAAAAAAAAAAACAGTTTTTATTTAGCTCTAGAAACTCGAGTGAAGCTCGAGTCGGACTCGAGAAAGGTGAGGTTGAGATAGTTTTGTGAATATGAAAGCTGAACTCCACTCACACTCTTGTTAATCCCACTCCAACCACACTTGAGGGTAACTTACTGGAGTCTGAGTCTAGTGTGAGTGTGAGTTTTGTTCTTGAATATAGCCGTTAGCCTAGTTCTAGCGGTGTTTTAGATATGGTGTTGACAATAACGGTGCGGTATAAAAAGCCTTGGGCAGAAAAGGGGCATAGCTCAACCAGATACTTACGAAAAAAATGCTAAACAGGTTAGGTCATATAAACTTTCCCGTAACCCTGTGCCAATAAAATGACCCTGGAATATATTATTTTTCTGGTATTTGTTTACTTGGACGTTCTGCAGCTAACTTCAATCGCCCAGTCTGATCAGAGTCTTCGCAATGAAGACAGCTTAGACCCTTAGCTATCCTTTAAGCGCTTAGGAAAGAGTCTGCTCAGACTGGGCGGATGCCCAGGCTGATCTTAATCTTCGCTGGGCGCATAACCACTTTGTTGATTTTCTCGTGTCGGGGCTCAATTATGTTTTCTGTTTTGCCATCATACCAACGCAGTTGCAAGACCGAACACTTAAAGTTCAAATACTTCGGACATGTAGCCAGACAGACAATCAAGAACAAGCCAATATGCTCCTAAATGTTTCTGATATTTGAGGCATAATCAGTATACACTACGTACTAAACAGCTCCTCATAAGGATATACAAGAGATCGTAATATCTATCGGTGAAGCAACGCTGTTGATTAAGGTAGTTGGATACTAAATAAGAATATTGGTGGGGCATTCAAACCATTTTATCAGTCTATTAACCTACAGGGCTATAAAACATTTAGATAAGAAAAAAAATATTTTTACCGTTTCGTTTTCCAGAACAAAAACATTTTTTATTTCTACATACATTTTTAGACAGTTTCTATTTAAATTCATATCTCTAGCATATGAATGCTTTTTCATTTCTGCGATTCATATAACCTATAATATAGGATATTTAAAACAAACTAGTAAAAAAACCAATGCACTTATCTTGATAATAAGTTGTTTTTCACAGTTTTTTTTTTTTTTTTTAAAAAGCAAGAAAATTTAATTACATGAAAACTATATTTGATCGATGGGGCATGCTTATGCATATTATTTCAGAAAAACTTACATTTTATGTTACAGAATAAGACAAAAATACAAAATTTTCACCCGTTTTTTTTCCTTGCAAAACAATGTTAAAGTTCAAAAATACCCCAAAATCTGAGGAACCCAAATAAACAGACAACTCCCATTCCGCATCTGCTGCAACCAAAGCAGGCTATTGTCCTACTATTTATTCCCCTGTTATTTCGGTTCTTCCATAAAGTAATGCCACCAAAAATGTGCAGACGGTTTGGCAAATCAGAAAGGTTCCTAAGGAGCAGTCTGATCTCAGTTTCCACTACTTGTATAAACCTTTCTGCCTGAAAACTTAGGATCTTTACGGTAGTTAGTGTCATTTGTAAAGGTAGCTTATACCTTGATTCAAACGAAATGTCAGGGCGGTAACAAATATGCGCTGGCAATCACTGTCAAATTCGATCAGTCCACTAGAAGATTCGGTAGAATAAATTTTGCACGCTTGTTCAAGTTCACTAAGCATAACGCATTGATATATTGTACCTCTTGTTACCACATTTACTGTCGTGTATGAAAGATGTATCTATGTTGATACAAAAAAGTAAGAAGGAAGGTGCATTTTATTAAGATGATAACGATATTCTGCGCACAAGGAAGCGCCGTTTACGGTGTGACAAATTCCGCTGCCGCGGGATTCGAACTATGTAAGCCAGACCGCGCTTCCGACGTTTATATATACTGAACAAAAATAAAAACTTGACGGTTTTTATTTCTCAATTCCGGCCAATTAAGCAAATTTGTAATGTATAAATGGATGTTTTCTAGTTGGACAGACATCTGATAACTTAAATCATGAAAGATTATTGGTAAATGTTTGTACTGTCCGGAGTTATCTAACTTATTCCTATTTTAATAATCCAGAACAGAACTTGAATTTGCGCATGCGAAGAAGAAAGTTCTCTTGTACGCGATAAACAGTAGTTCCAGTGCGCATAGAAAACACTTTAAACGCTTATGTTTATTGTAATCACAACCTGAAAATAACGTTTAAAGTTTCAAAACTTTTAGATTATCTCCCTTTGAATTAAACATATAGAGATTTATGAGATGCCGTATCTCCTATACCAATGCGTCTTTTTCGTTATTTTCTTCGAGATTAGTTTGCTTGTCTTGCAACCTCAATGTCTTTATTACTAAATTTATTTGAAAGCCATTTCTTAAACTGCCACAAAGACTTAAATTAGTAACGGGAATCCCATTGAAACTGGATTTCTGACTTCATAATGGCGTTGACTGAGGTTTTTCGTTTGGTCCTTACGGCCTCCTAGTCGACCGTGCATCGGCATAATTTTAGCTTATGAGTACATACAGATTGGATTTAATAATGGAAGCATTGCCAACAGATTTTTTATCATTTGAGCAGACTAAATTTGGTAATTATTTGGTTTTGAGCATAGAAAACAGAAAAGTACCCTTGTGATTTTTACAGTAGCCTCAATTTTGCTGTATCTAAGGAATCTTGAAATTTGTGCGACTATGATGTTACAGAATGATTACATTTTCTTAAAATAAAAGAATTTTCATGTCTCACTTTTCCCCCGACTACCTTAGGATGAGAAATAGCGACTGTCAAGTTTTTATTTTTGCTAAGTATACTTGTAACATCATCCCTGTATGCAAAACCTTAAAATAAGGGTCAGCATTGTACCTAATTCGAGCCACACCCTACATATAAATACTCGCGACAATTTATTTACGCTTATATTCGCGAATATCTCTTTGCTCGCAAAATGAAGCATTTCACGAATATTGGGACGCTTAAATTTTAGGGTGTAAACTGTCAAGTGCAATTTTAAAACACGGTATCTACGGTGATGCACTCTAAATCTAAAAACAACATCGTGGCAACATTGAAATTAATACATACGTTCTTTCAGCGGGTTTGTGCCCATTGGATGTTATGCCGCAACTGCAATGCTTGAGACATGCCAAAATAATGCTACATGTATTTATACAATGTGCAGATTATCAGTGAAAGCAAAGCATCAGATCAGCCTGTGCATCCTCCCTGTTTAACAATCAGCTTCGTTCCTATTTTGTACGTGATGGATTCAGACATGACACATTGTTACTTGAAATTGGAAGAAACATTATTTGGATCATGAGGACATAATGTCGTCCCCGTTCACATAGACGATATTTGGATCATAAGGAATATACAAAATGAATTTGGTCACACAGGCTGTAAACTTCGCAAGCAAAGGCTGCTAAGTCCATTTGCTTCTTATTTCGTTTATTACGTAAGGAACGAAGTGGACTTAGTACACTTAACTTGCGAAGATGACAGGCCGTATGATCATACATGAAGATCAGGAGTTGGGCTGTAGATGTACTTAGATAGCATGTGCAAATAGCGAAGACTCAGATTAGCCTGTGCATTCATTTCATCCCTGTCTATGTTTATGACAAACCACGACGCTATGTTCTTTATTTCGTTACTGAAAAAGCAAAACTTATTGAAAGTAAGATCAAATATGACTCAGGTCAGTCTGTACATCCTCGCAGTTGCTCTGGTAAATTTAAATAGTAAATGATTGGCGTTGCCTGAAAAGATATCTGATCAGTCGTGGACGAAGCGCCGGCTTGCTGATCTAGCGGCCCCGAGCTCGATTCTCGGAGGCGTTCTCAATCGTAAACCGGATTCCATTGCACAGAGCCTTTCATTATTACCCGCCCATCGTCCTGATATGATTAAAAAAACTGCTGAAATGGACGTAAAATCGCAAGTCTTATTGATCGACATTGTACAAGGACAGGTAATACGGTAGGCTCTTGCGTCTATTGTTGTCCAGTTGTTGCATAACTTTACACTGTATTTGCAAGTTTTGTTACAGCTAAATAATTTTTGTTACCGGTGAGTAAGCAACGTGTTTATCCTATGCCCCTTTTTGTGCAATAGAAAAGTCTAGGGGAAGGTACAAAGATAACTCCGCCCTGACATTTCTTTTGGATCAGGGTATACCACCAATTATTTTACATAGGCAACAGAAATTAAGTTTGAGCTGCTCACTAGAAAACGCGAAATTAATACCGCATTTTGAAGAACGACTCTAGCCGATGGTTTAAGGAAGAAAAAAAGCATATGTTTCCCTGCTCTGGAGCCCGCTATTTTAACTAGAACGTAATCCCAGCGCGTGCAGTAAATTTGGCGCGTCATTTTAATACTAACTATCTGATACATCAGTGGTTTACAGCAAAAAAAGATCAATGTTGCCTTGCAATATTTTCATCTAGGTCTGTTATTTTATTTAACGATTGTTTACATTAGTTACCTGACTAATGGTGATCATTCTAACCATTCTCTTTTTGACTGAAGCTTCTCCTCCTAAGAGGCGGTTCATAGATATTTAGTGGTTGCTCCCCCAAGTTTGAGCGAACAATAACTCTGTTTTGTTTGGACAAATGCAAGACAGAGTGATTCAGTGTCGGAATACCTTAAGAAATAATTGGTCCTTAACCGTTAATTATCGCTGATTAACACATGTTTTTGGAGGGCAGATCACGAAATATTAATTCACATCGGCCGCAGGCCGGAGTATGGTTTAGCCAAGAGTACTTTTCTTTGTTTTATCATAGTGATCAATTTGATTTTCATGTCGTCGCTATGGTGCATTGATTGAGTTAGGGAGCCATTACACGAACTGAACCTTCTATGTATTTTTGAATTAAGTATTGCATTTGGACCAGGATGATGTTTGTCGACAGTATTTTTTTCGCGTCGCAGACACGTATAATTTAGATATTGTTCCACATTTCACAAGATTCCATTGGTCAGATAACGCGTGTGTAAAAATTTAGCCAATAATATCAAAGGTCAATGAATATCTAATCTTCGTTCTTTCCCGTCGCATGCACTGTGAATACTAGCACTCTGTCATTTATTAATTCAAAATGTTTCTCATGTTTGTAATTATCGAAAACAGACACAGACATTCAAAACTTTTTTTCCGAAGAAGATATAGTTTTGATTTCTACTTTCAGTTTAATACGCACTTTAAAAATCTGTTAGGTTGTTCAGTGGTAGAGTACTCGGTGGTTCAGTGGTAGAATGCTCGTCTGCCATGCGGGCGGCTCGGGTTCGAATCCCTGCCGCTGCAGGTTTTTTTTTTTCTTCAAACGTTCCCCGTTTTATTTTCATCTAATCTTCTTTGAATTTCAAATTGTACAGCCCAATTTTGAGATAGGTCATTGTCGCTACCCAGTGTCAATATTACGGTTGTGGGTGCCTTCCTACACAGGTCATTGTCGCTACCCAGTGTCAATATTGCGGTTGTGGGTGCCTTCCTACACAGCTCATGTGAATCATATTCAGGAATATTATTGTCAACTCTTCAACTAGAGACATATTACAAAACAAACTTCCATTTAATCTACGGGGATTATCTTTTTTTAAAGATTTTTCTTGTTTTAAATTTCCTGTATTCTATGCAGCTGGCCGTTCTAAGGCGGCAGTCCCGATGCTATTCTTAATTCTATGCTGCTTTGTGGTTTTACCACGATGCTCTTTATGTTATAAAGTATTCTGCTCTTTGTCCTCGTTTCTGTGTTTGTTTGAGCATTCTGATCACCTCGCTTGGGGAAGGGAGGGGGGCTAGTTTTTCTGCTTTTTGTGCATTTGTTGTTGTTTTTGCACGGGTGTATATTGTCGTTTTTCTTCCTCTTGGTGCCGTGGATTGGCTGTGGTTTGTGATTGTGGCATCCCCTGACCCATTTCTATTAATTCTTTTTATATATTCGCATCTGCCCGACAACACATGTGTTAATCAGCGAAATTTGACGGACAAGGAAAAATATTTCGATTTAAACATTATACAGAATGAATATGTATGTAAAACTTCATGTTAGAATTGATGATAATTATTCAAGCATGGGCATATAATTTCTTTATGTTACGTCCATAACTAACAAAAATGAAGTTTACCTTGAAAAGACCAGGATTACAAATCATAAAGAAGAGATATTAATTTATCATGGCAACATTTATCATGGCAAAAAAACAAAGCATTTGCAGTAACGGATACAACACACATGAGGAAGTGTGATAGAATTACTCTTAAGGAATGATCAGTTGTACATATTTTCTGAAAAGTTAGATCCGCCAATATGCTATTTCAGCCATTTTACAAGGATGCAAAAAGATAGGCAATGATCAGAAATGGACAATCAGATGCCACATCCCGTCCTGAAAACCTAAAGGAAAAGCAGCACATACACAAACTGACAAAACGTTACGAAAGACACGCACGGTAAACCGAATGAGCAGCTTTAATAAAATAATATTTACTTCTGTCGAAAAGAAATTGTTTTCGCAGAGTGTAAACATTCCTCCTCATTTAAAGTTGCATCTGCAGTTCATTTTACAACTTCATATTCATCACAGGGTCATTGTATTACGTAGTTGATAATGGGCCCCAAGATGACATCTCCTATACCGATACAAAATAAAAGTAAAAGACTCTCGTAATCTGAAACACTCTCAAAGTTCCCGCTTATTTCAAAGATTAAATTTGGATTCATTTCCTATTTTTCAATATATTTCAACTCCTGCTATCTCCTCCAACTACTGTTATCTCAAAGTAGTTTTTTCTTGAACCAGAAAATTTACTTTGAGATAACAATAGTTTCAGTTGAACTTCGACGTCGAGATATTGAAAGTTGACTGTATTCGTCTCATACAACGTTCTAACACAACGGCAGTACAAACAGAAAAAAACAACAACAAAAAACAAGCAAACCAAATTGAATCATTTTGATGAAAACAGATGGCCAATGGTATATAGTACGACTGTTAGCGTAAATGCAAATGCACCAGTACCAGACTTCAACTGTGTCAGTGTCGCTGAATCCGTACCCAGCAGACACTTGACGTAGAAAGGACGTCAAGTGTCATGTCGAGGTCAAGTGCCGCTGGGCATATCCCTCTGACACCATGTTGCAGCTGTATACCAGATTGCCATTTGATATGCTAAATTATTGTAATTAAACCCACAACTGAGAAAAACACGGCAGCAAAGTCTGCTTGTTAACGCGTTTTCATGCATATTCAAAATTAAATATTGACGTTTTCCTGTCCCTTACACTTGACATATCATTTCAGACCATTCAACACACGAGAAATTCTGGCATTAAGTAAGGTAAAAAGATAGGCAATGGTCAGGAATTAATAAAATTAAATCCCACATCCGGTTCTCAAAACCAATAGGGAAAGAAGCACACACACACACACGGAAAAATTAAGACAATTTCACGAAAGACACGCACGGTAAACCGAATGAGCAGCTCTTTCCCAAATAGGTGGTCATTCAGCTACCCTAATAAACAAGTAGCCCAAAGGGCAACAATTGCTCACCTGAGAGACATTGTAAACCTATAGGGACATTTAAGATTTTCAAGGGCAGCTAACTCCACAGTCAGTGGTCCAATCAGGCTGAAAATTAAACTCATCCAAAACATTATGTATGCCCCCATTTAATATATGCAAGTTTAAAAAGTATCCGATCCAGAGCACAATAGACAGAGCCGTCAAGGGCAGCTAACTTCGTAGTGGTTGGCCTGATCTGGCCAAAATTTGAACTTGTTTAAGATATTATGCATTTTCTCATTACCTGCAAGTTTGAAAAGGATCGGATCAGTAGAAACCAAGAAAAAGTGGCGACATTGATTTTTTGGATGCTCAGGGCAGGTACTCCATAGTCAGTGGTGGGATCTAGCCGAAATGCTAACTAATCCAAGCTTTTATGCCTATCCTGATTACCTGCAAGTATGAAGAGGATCCGATGAAAACTGAAAATGTGATGACGTTGTTTTCTCCATTATAAGACTATGGGATTTGTTTCAAACGCTCAAGGGCAGCTAACTCCGTAGTCTGTGCTCGAATCCGGCCAAATTTCGAACTTATCCAAGCTCTTATGTATGTCATCATTACCTGCAAGTATGATAAGGATCTAATCAAAAACCTTGATTGCAGCACCCTGAAAGTCAAACTTGCTCGAGATATTGTCATGCCCTTTATTTGTGTGAATTTATTATAAAATCCGTTGAGAAATGTAGGTGCTAGAGTGATGACAAAGTTTGTCTATAAATAGCCACAGTGACCTTGCCCTTGGGCACAGCATCCTGAAAGTCGAACTTGCTTGAGATATTGTCATGCCCTACATTTGTGTCAAGTTATTTCAAAATCCATGGAGAAATGAAGGTGCAAGGGCGATGACAAAGTTTTTCTAAAAATAGCCACAGTGACCTTGACCTTGTGCACAGCACCCTGAAAGTCGAACTTGCTCGAGATATTGTCATGCCCTACATTTGTGTGATTTTTTTTTAAAATCCATTGAGAAATGTAGGTGCTAGAGCGCTGACAAAGATTTTTTTCTAAAAATAGCCACAGTGACCTTGACCTTGGCGCAGCACCCTGGAAGTCAAACTTGTTTGAGATATTGTCATGCCCTACATTTGTGTGAAGTTGATTTAAAATCCGTTGAGAAATGTAGGCGCTAGAGCGATGACCAAGTTTTTCTAAAAATAGCCACAGTGACCTTGACCTTAGGTGAAGCACCCTGAAACTCAAACTTGCTCGAGATATTGTTATGCCCTACATTTGTGTGAAGTTATTTTAAGATCTGCTGAGAAATGTAGGTGCTAGAACGCTGACAATGTTTTTTCTAAAAAAAAGCCACAGTGACCTTGCCCTTGGGCGCAGCATCCTGAAAGTCAAACTTGCTTGAGATATTGTCATGCCCTACATTTGTGTGAAGTTATTATAAAATCCGTTGAGAAATGTAGGCAATAGAGCGATGACAAAGATTTTCTTAAAATATCTAATGACCTTGTTTTCTCCATTATAAGACTATGGGATTTTTTTCAAACTCTCAAGGGCAACTAACTCCGTAATCTGTGCTCGAATCCGGCCAAATTTCGAACTCATCCAAGCTCGTATGTATGTCGTCATTACCTGCAAGTATGATAAGGATCTAAGCAAAAACAATTGAGAAAACGTGATGACGCCATTTTCCCCATTATAACCCTATGGGATTTTTTTCAAACGCTCAAGGGCAGCTAACTCCGTAGTCTGTGCTCGAATCCGGCTAAATTTCGAACTCATCCAAGCTCTTATGTACGTCATCATTACCTGCAAGTATGCTAAGGATCTAATAAAAAACAGTCGAGAAAACGTGATGACGCCACTTTCCCCATTATAACCCTATGGGGGCTATCTGTTGCCATGGAAACCAGAGTTCTGAGCTGATTGGCACCAAAACCTAATGCAGCCTTTCCCCTGTCCAAATGATGCTCCAGATAAAATTTGATTGCGATCGGCCCACTGGTCTCTGAGATATTTATGTTTGAAAGTGTTGACGCACGCACGCACCCACGGACGGACGACGGCTCGACTCCCATCCAATAAGCTCACCTCTGAGCCTTCGGCTCAGGTGAGCTAAAAAGCCACAGTGACCGCGACCTTGGGCGCAGCACCCTGAAAGTCGAACTTGCTCGAGATATTGTCATACCCTACATTTGTGTGAAGTTATTTCAAAATCCATGGAGAAATGTAGGTGCTAGAGCCATGACAAAGTTTTTCTAAAATTAGCCACAGTGACCTTGACCTTGTGCACAGCACCCTGAAAGTCGAACTTGCTCGAGATATTGTCATGCCCTACATTTGTGTGAATTTTTTTAAAATCCATTGAGAAATGTAGGTGCTAGAGCGCTGACAAAGTTTTTTTTCTAAAAATAGCCACAGTGACCTTGACCTTGGGCGCAGCACCCTGAAAGTCAAACTTGTTGGAGATATTGTCATGCCCAACATTTGTGTGAAGTTATTTTTAAATCCGTTGAGAAATGTAGGTGCTAGAGCGATGACAAAGGTTTTCTAAAAATAGCCCCAGTGACCTTGACCTTGGGCACAACACCATGAAAGTCGAAGTTGCTCGAGATATTGTCATGCCCTACATTTGTATGAAGTCATTTTAAAATCCATTGAGAAATGTAGGTGCTAGAGCGCTGACAATGTTTTTCTAAAAATAGCCACAGTGACCTTGACCTTGGGCGCAGCATCCTGAAAGTCGAACTTGCTCGAGATATTGTCACGCCCTACATTTGTGTGAAGTTATTTTAAAATCCGTTGAGAAATGAGGCAATAGAGCGATGACAAAGATTTTCTTAAAATATCTAATGACCTTGTTTTCTCCATTATAAGACTATGGGATTTTTTCAAACGCTCAAGAGCAGCTAACTCCGTAGTCTGTGCTCGAATCCGGCCAAATTTCGAACTCATCCAAGCTCGTATGTATGTCATCATTACCTGCAAGTATGATAAGGATCTAAGCAAAAACAATTGAGAAAACGTGATGACGCCATTTTCCCAATTATAACCCTATGAGATTTTTTTCAAACGCTCAAGGGCAGCTAACTCCGTAGTCTGTGCTCGAATCCGACCAAATTTCGAACTCATCCAAGCTCTCGTGTATGTCATCATTACCTGCAAGTATGATAAGGATCTAATCAAAAACAGTTGAGAAAACGTGATGACGCCGTTTTCCCCATTATAACCCTATGGGGGCTATCTGTTGCCATGGAAACCAGAGTTCTGAGCTGATCAACACCAAAACCTAATGCAGCCTTTCCCCTACCCAAATGATGCTTCAGATAAAATTTGATTACGATCGGCCCACTGGTCTCTGAGATATTTATGTTTGAAAGTGTTGACGCACCCACGCACCCACGCACCCACGGACGCACGGACGGACGACGGCTCGACTCCCATCCTATAAGCTCACCTCTGAGCCTTCGGCTCAGGTGAGCTAAAAACAGCATCAGCATCTATTTTTACCTATTTTATTTTTAACTTACAAAAGGAAACAAAACAAAAGACATATTGGGTAGCAAAACAGGTGACCAAACCGCCAAAGATCATAGACAAGCGGACATAGCACAATGTAACATCAAGGAACCACAACAGAAGTACCGCCTTGGAACTGTCAGCGAAAGATTCCTGGGGGGGGGGGGGGGGGGGGGGGGGGGGGGCTTAAACTTGTTTTACTACTACCAAACCTCGCCCTCTGCTTCTGCAGTGGTTTGAAACATTAAACCACTTTCATAGCCGATTGGATCATTCTACGTAACCGATGCTCATACATGACCAAGGCTAAGGAATCAGAAAATTTCAGAAAAAACTGGAAGAATATACAGTTGAGTTTGTCTTGGGGGGTCACTCTTTTAACGTCTCTACAACCAAATACTGTGCAAATGAATCTGTATTGAGATGCCACCTGTCTTAAGCCGCAAGTTATTGCGTGCCCCTCTGGTGACCCCTTACAACAGGTTTTAATGTTCTCTCCTGTTATCCCAAGAGATCTTGTCCCTTCTTTAATCCAATTTACCAAAAGGTTGTTGACAAAATTTAACAAAATCACACACTTATAACCGACGTCGAATTGTCTTTTGAACTGCCACATTTTGACCGGCTCGTATTATGTATTTCTGTATCTCGCTGATAGACAATTTTCGTCCTTATTTTGTTGCCCGGCTTTCCAGCAGGTCAACATTTATCAGCAACAGGTCAAGATTTGAAAGTAGCATTTCTTTTGTAACTCAGTATATATGTTGCTTGTCCAGACGAGGCTTTTTCAGCATCACTACTCAAAGCCAACACTCAGACAAGCCTGCACACCCGTTTCGACTTATGATATCCGTTTGTTACCAACGTTACTTAACCGTCGGTACTATAGTTTGATCAACAATTGTATAAGAAACGGTCTGTGTATTACTATTTGCTTTTAAAACTAATTATTGATTATAGAGAAGCATCTAAGAACAATTAATGACAGTT
Source organism: Ctena decussata (assembly GCA_963989385.1). NCBI lineage: Eukaryota > Metazoa > Mollusca > Bivalvia > Lucinida > Lucinidae > Ctena > Ctena decussata. The sequence goes on along the minus strand of OZ022514.1, from coordinate 59,106,384 downwards.
CCTTTTCATTTTTTACCTAAATTCTGACGGGTGTGTCGACTTAACGTTGCTAAATTGACACTAACAGCAAAGTTCCCGTCGTTTTAGAATTTATAAATCTTCGAGCAAGATTGCTTTTGCATTATGGTCTACGGAATAGTACGTGGTTGAAACCACCAACGGTTTAATGCCACCTGAAATCGGCGGTTAACCTGTCTCGATTTAACCAAAAAATTAAAGAGTGTATCAGATTTCTCTGACTATTGCATTTTATGATACGTTTGTGTAGAAGTAAGTAAGAAATGAGGTAAGTCCATTGCTTCATTCTATGTAATTGATTATTTTACTATTTGTAATTCAAAATATATGTGTAACCAGTCAAGGTACTTTGCAGAACGTGCGTACAACTAAGACTCAGATCAGCATGCATACATATGTATATTGATAAGATTATTTTGATTTTTTTTCTGACTATCAAACCAAGGACGACATGACACACTTGTTTACCAACTGTTGTGATGTAATTTAATAACGATGAACAGTTGTAAGTTATAATTTGATATGTTTCTTTTTCCCAGTATGAAATAAAACTTTACAAAATGTAGAAGCTGGGTCCAACTGTCTGGGCCCAGTCAACCTTTTTCAAGCCCCACTCCCCCATCTACTACTGATCGTTCCAAGGCGGTTCTTCTGTTGGGGTTCCTCAATATTACTTGTTCTTATGTCTGTGGTCTTCTAGCATTATGTTCATCTGTACAGCTACCAACTTTGCCTTCCGTCCTCTGTTGTAATTTAAAATGGAAGTAGGTAAAAATAAACTAAACGCCAAAAGAAACATCAAAAAGTTTATGTTCTGTTTTCACCCTACTGTCACTGGGTGACAATGATCAAAGGTCCAAATCGATCATTGGTAAAAATAAACTAAACGCCAAAAGAAACATCAAAAAGTTTATGTTCTGTTTTCACCCTACTGTCACTGGGTGACAAATGATCAAAGGTCCAAATCGATCATTGCATAGACTGCGATTTAAACTCTAGTAAATGAATTATCTCTCATTCTCGAAGCATTAAACTACATAGATTTATCTTTCCTTTTCCAATAAAGGATATTGTATTCAGAGATGATCTCTAATATGTAAATGTACGCGGGATGATAAAAAATACGTGGACTTTTGCTGTAAAAAATATTATTAAGAATAAACCCATCAATTTTGCAGTGAAGACAGAATCATCTTTCGTTTATCCAGCGATGTATTTAATTTACCGGTCAGTCTTCGGAAAGTAGTCTATATGTGTCGTCAAATTAACCTTATGACGGTACTGCTGAGCATGGTAACAATTTGCCTTATTATTTCAAATTGGGTGTTATATCTTTGGCTATTGCTAATATTTGCAATAGGGTAGAATGCTTGACGTTTGGTATGCTATTTTGTTATGGTTTCTGCTTTTCACTGTCAAGAAATTATTGCCGTCAACAATTGTTATGCTTGCATAAGCAGTGTAAAATATGGTATGTGGGTCATACAAGGCTGATAAAATGACGTCAAACATAATACCGGGTATTCTATGCAAATTCCAGTTTTTGTATATAAAATGAGGGCAAAATCAAAGAAATTTTACATGATCAAATTTAATGCTATTTTACCCTTGTATGTTAGTTTTATCTGATGTTGGCACTGATAAAACGGTTGCAGACCTGCATTTAGACCTGCACCGCAAAACTAATGTACATTAACACGATACTGAAGCAAATGCTCGACTTTCATTTATGAAGCCAAAAAGTATGAGGAGGTATGCTACACTTTTCCCAAAACAATCACAGTTCATGTAGATGTGTCTAAAGTTAGTCTGAATCCTGAAAAACTTGTAAAGAGGGTGTTAGTTTGTGAAAACTGAGAAAGAGAAGATCCACCGCGATGTTAAAACGGGACAAAACGGCAAACGTCATCAATGTAGTACTCCGCTGTAGCTGTACCTACCTAACATAAACGGAGAGAAAATACTTATTTTTCATTTATTCAAAATTTCACCTAACGTAGCTAAAAGACTGTACTTCTCTGCGGTATGAGAAAATTTACTATCACTGCATTATCTTTGCCGCCACAGCAAAAGTCCACTTATTTTTTATCACCCCTCGTAAGTAAACTGCTTTTGAATTTCAGTATAGATTTTACTGGTACTGCTTCTGGTTTCCATGACCATGCTTTCGTTCACATTTTGTGTGATTTGTGATTTCAGCCAGGGTAGTTGAGTAACAATCTGTCTGGGAATGAGATTTTCATTCGGTTTATTGGTGTGTCTTTCATAGCTGTTGTAAATAGAGAATCTTACATGAGTGCTCATGTATTATTGAATTTATTAAACAAGTTGGGGAAAATGATAAGATGCGAGGCTTTGCCGAGCATCTTATCGTTTTCACCAACGAGTTTAATAAATTCAACTGGAGCTTATGTCTTCAATTCGGGCTGAGTAGTGTAATCGGTTACCTGTTACCTGGAGAGAGTATTAATCTGAATGCAGTTATTTCCCTTAGACCCGGGGAGCGATAGGCATTAATCGATATTTGGAATGTCCTATCGATGTCCATATCCCAGGACAGGTGTTGAACTTCTCTGAAGCCGGTTTTGTCATCACTGTGTTAACAATACGAATGCGCTGGATGGAAACATTTTTAATTTTTAACAATGTGGATTTTCTTTTTTTTTCTCAGATCAAATCAATTTACTTTTTCAGTTGCTCCTTCTCGTTTTAATAAGTCTCGTTTTTCCCCTCTCTCTGATATTTAGGTCAAATTTCGTAAGAATTGGCGAGAAAATAAATCTGATTATTGGTCAGTTTTTGACAGCGGTTTGATTTAGTTTCTGACAACAAAAACAGAAAATTACTTATAATAATGAAATTATGATATTTCTATCCCTTTTACGGTCTCATCTTTATGGAAAGATTAAGCCTGATATAGATACCCTTCCACCCACATAGTTTTTCTCATTTCTTTTTTTTTTTTCCTTTTACCCCGCCCATCGGGGCTCGCAAAATAGACTGGCTGCCTGGTGCTTCTGCGACAGAGCTGCTAGTCCTGGGTGTCATTTATCGCAGGCCGAGCAATACTAATTCAGAGGCAACATCTCGACGACTAATTTTTTTTAATGGGACGTTAAAACACTACTCAACAGGAACGATAACGTTTTCTCTTGATTCTCTGTTTTGACAAAACTGTTTAAAAGATTTATGTAAACTGTGTCTTTCGGCATGTAACTAAGCTGCGCTATTTAACACAATAAGATAGAAATTTAATATTAGTCTGACTTTCTCTGTTTTTCTGCGAACAAAAGTAAATAAACTAATGAGCCATACCACGACAAAAACAAATTGGCATGTGCGCCCTGCGAACACTCAGAATAGCGTGTGCGTTCGCTCATCTGATCTGGGCCTTCGCTGTCCGCATAGAGGTAGCTTAGACCATTGCCTGTCCTGTAAGCGCACAGCAAAGATTCTGATTAGTCTGGGCGGCTGCCAAGGCTGATCTGAGTCTTGACAAGGCGCTATGGCACTGCGTTGATTTTGTTGCGACGCGACTGAAATTACTGTTTCATACAAAAATAATCACAAGAATGACGTTCGGATTAAGTATCCATTTCTGACCTTCATTGCCGTTAGCAGGTGTTAATTTTGAAATTGCATTGTTTTGACAAGACGTGTGACCAGCTGTATTTTCACACCTTCAGACCGACAGCGACTACTCAGTTGATGTCTTTAGCAAACAATTAAATGAGCCGCGACAAAGGTGCACGTACGCCCAGCGAAGTCTTAGATCAGCCTGGGCATCCGCCTGATCCGATCACAGGCTTCGCTATCGGCATGGAGGTAGCTTAGAGTCTTAGCTACCCTTTAAACTCAAGTTCAGACTCTGCTCAGACCGGGTGGCTGTCCAGGCTGATCTGCGTCTTCGCTGGGCGCACATTCCAATTTGTTCGTCTTATCGTATTGCGGCTCATATGAGGAAACTTTTGAACATTGAGCAGAAAAGAAAGTGACCTGTCCATGGGCGGAACGCTGACCAGTGCCTTGCAGCTTTCAACTGTTCTTTCCGTATTTCTTACTGCATTTAATTCTATCTCAATTTGATTTCCACATGATAATTTAAATGGTTTTCGCACAGTCACAGCCTGATTTGATAACAAATGTTTAAAATATTTTGAACAGAAATGTGGATCAGTTTGGTTTGTGCAGAAACACGGGTAAGGTTATGTACAAACTCATATTCAACTAATATTGACAAATTATTAACTGATCATAAACTCAGACCAGTGTTTTGCAAGTGCATAAGTTGGTCTGAGTCAGTTTGCATGCATAATTAATTCCATAAATTGACTATTGCAGCTTTATATTTTTTGCATTTATTTTTGTTCAAGTCATGATGACTTTAACAAACTTTAACGGTTTGACAATTACGAAAACAGTTTACAGGTAATATCGGATCGATAATCGATTAATCCTCGTGTAATTATAAGTATGTTAATTGTACTGTATATTGTCAACAAAGTCCGATCAGCTTGCGCAAACTGACATTGTTTAATCTTATCAGTTTGCACATATCAGAGGCTGATACGTGTCCGCAGGTGCACAGGTTTATTATCGTAAGTACTCATATTATAGCAAAAATACAAAAAAAAATCACAAAAATGTCTTTCAATACTCCTTGCTAGCCTCACTAAAACAGTCATAAAATTAAAGTGACAAACTTGCATTATGAACAGAAATATTACTAATAAAGTTAATTTATAGCCTTGCAAGAAAAATGTTTCATAGCATTTTTTTCCCATAGCGATTAATCCTTACACTACCACGGTTACGCGAAAATCCTCACCATGATTTAGTTTCTTACATTATTTTATTTTGACAGTAATATCTTAAGAGAGCAATACAGTGTATATATCTTCGTGTCTCCTGATTCTGCCAGTCAAAAATATAATTCTAAGATTCTTCCCTGGGATACACAAAACATATTTCGGTTTCTTTGATAAAAACGCCCCACCACACTCAAATAAATTTCAATCAAAAATGTTAGAACAAACATTAGCAATTATGATAATAATTAATAGACTGATCGAACATTACCAAAAAATATGTAATTGGTTTGCAAAGTTTTTTTTTTTTAGCTTATAAAGGGATTTTTAAAACTACAAGTAGTCGATTAACTGTCTGTTCATTTTTGATGGTCACGTGTAGAAGTTACGTGGCTTCTTTCTCTTTTTTCCTTTCTTGTGTTCATTCGTTTATTCTTTCTTTCCTTCTTTCTTTCTTAATAAGACAATATGAATAGTCTTCCTTTCTTAGTTAGAACATAAAAGCACATATATAAATACATAAACAAAACACGAATACCAAGAAATGAAGTGTTAAGCCTTTGAGCAATATAGGCGGATTTGGACTTAAACTATTTGAAACTATTATGAGCGAGGTTGTTTCGAAACGCGATTTTCTGTATGTTTAGAGATCGATGGAAGTAACTTATAGTATACTTATTTTATAATGAATTACATCAATGTAAACCTTATAAAAATCTCTCAGTGGTGATAACTTATAAAAGTTTTATAGAAAATCCGATCATTTTCAAATTTTAGGCTGAACATAGCTTCTTAGGCCTTTTCGTCATTATTCTTATATAATTTCATGTGACTGAAGCTTCAAACTTCAAAAGCCGATGGAAGTATCAAAACATGAAGTTAATTTGTATATTTTTATACCATATTAACGGACAAAGACTGAAGTTTATGATCATAACTTATAAAAAATTGTCGTAGTATCATATATGTATTTAATTTCACATTTTATATTATATTTCTATGTAATTGCATATAACACTCGACATTATTTGAACAGGTAAGCTCTCGGATAAACTCGTAAGTCGCTATCGGTAGCTTCCGCCATATTGAAGCATTAAGTTCCCTATGCAATAAAACAGGAGCACGAATGCAAGATTCTATTTATCATATGACACTAAAATCGCATTTTATCAGCAAATTTTGCACTAAAACGTCGAAATTTTCACCACCAGAAAACGCGACGTTTTATGGACGTCAACGCATAACGTAACGACGTAATTTGCATATTTAATTCACTAGTGGATTATCGTTTTTAATGCATGGCTTTATTACACTCTCAGGTGCGACGTCATACGATAAATTCATGTATACTTCTTTCCCTTTTAGTTTTGACTACGTGATAAGGAAACTGATTGTATTAATTCCTAATCATTGCCGACCGATCTTCTTACTTTTCAAAAAAAATCCAGGAAATCATATTTTAGAAAGTAACGTCGCATGGGGGAAAACCAAGCCAGTAGACTTCAAGTATGTCATGAGATATTAATTACGTTCTGCAACAATGAAAATCAGTTTATTTGTAGACATCAAGTATGTCAAGAGTCTGCAACAATGGAAATCAGTTTATTTGTAGGCATCAAGTATATCAAGAGATTTTTTTACGTTCTGCAACTATGGAAATCAGTTTATGTTTAGATAATATAATAATATATGATATTGTTTATTTAGACACCATGAGTCCACTTTGCGTAACATGTCACGTTTTACTGGTACTGGCATACAATATGACTGCTGCTTCACATCATTCGGAAAGGCAACGAAAGAACAGAGGAAATAACTACGAAGGTTTGTTTAATTTAAAGCATATAATTCATTTAAGGTGGTGATAATCACTGATTTGGGGCAAAGACAAAAATCTGAATAAAACACTCAAAATGCCACTGATCTTTCCAAAACTTAGCATACGCTTTCTTTATGTTCTTGCTCACAATTCAGACTCAGCATTTGTTAGTGTTAAAAAGTGTTTTTATCAGGAAAGATCAAAAGGTAATTTTGTGCGCAATAATCTGAAAAAATAATATTGTTATTGAAAATATACTTAGTGCTGAGAGTTCCTTGTTGCATAATGGAGAGCGTCCTAGCAATTATTTTTTCAAACTCTTTCACACATTATCATGCTGAGCAGATGAAAAAAATGCGGTCTGTGTCCAACTGTTTTTGTCAAAATACACATGTGAGAGGTGAGACTATTTTAACAAGGTTGTACAATTTCATCTACACACCAGTGATCATGTAAGTAATGTATTATTTATACTGTAGGTGTTACATAGGTATGCTTGCCTACCCTACATTTAATAAATGCATCCAGTGTGCATTACCTTGAACATGGTTGAACATTTGAGAAAAAAAGCTACCGTTTTCATCTGGTCTACATTACATTGAAAAAGAGTTGGAATAAATAATTGCTAGGACGCTCTTCATTATGCAATAGCGCACTTTCAGTACTACGTAAATTTTCAATAACAATGTTAATTTTTTAGATTAATGCGCAGAAAACTACTCTTTGATCTTTCCTTATAAAAACACTTTTTAAGCAGCATGTACGTCTATTTTGTATTCAAAATTGTAACGAACAACAAAATTAAGAAGTCTGCTAACTTTCAGGGAGATACCTTACTTTTTATGGTTTTATGCAGATTTTTACATTTACCATAAATCACCACCTTAGATATTACGCGCATAATATTTTAACACTTGCTCGCATGAATATGGACAAAAGCATATGCTCCGCAATTTATCGTTATATCTTAACTGAGCTTGATGCAGTTTTCCTCATATATTGATGTTTGACTTTAGCTAGCTATGCCACCATCTGCCAGAAAAAAGCGATCTGTATTTTGTTGCTGTGTATTATAAGATATGAGAGTAATGGAATTTGTATGTCTAATACACAGTGTTCGAGAAGCATTGATCTTTCGTGACCTTTGTCATTTTTACAGGTAATTGTTACATTTAGTAACGTGCAACTCGATCGGGAGAAGCGGCTGTAGTGTTACGATTTACACCCGAGACTACCAATCGAGGACTCGCATGCTCGATCCCCAGCTTTGTTTTTCTTTCTTTTTTTTTTCGGATCAAACTATAAGCCGAGGCTCCCTCTGAGTGTGACCTATATGTTGGTGAGACGTTAAACCCGAGTTCACTCACTTAGTCTCAATCGGGAAATAAAATACCATCCGAAAAGGGAAATTATAAATGTTCTCTGCAACTTTTAGGAGCAAAATGATAAATAAACATATAAAAATTTACAGCTGAGATTTTTTAAAGTTGTGCATTCAATATTTATTAAGATTTGAATCTTAACATTTTGCGTCTGTCTGGAACACCCAACTTAGAAGCATCTGAAACTTACGTTTTCCGATCGCGCAACAAAGCAGCTAGCTGTTACTATTCAATTTAAATACAATTGAAGCCAGTAAAAAAGCAACTTTCTGGTTTTAGACCACGTAAGGATTTATGCCTGTAACGCTCCTATATCAAGGAAACCAGGTCGTTTATCACACTAGTGTTTAACATCAACATTTGCGGGATATTGACGACGGTAGAAGTAATGACGATTGCATTTGCATATAAAGGGACGTAACTCCGATTTTTGATGAGGCAAACGCGAAATTGACGTTTCATTTAAGTTTTCATTTAGCATGCTTTGGCTAAATTGCTCGATGATTCCAATACTGGTCCAAAGTCTTTGCAAGCATGTTATTTTTTATTAATTTAAGGAATACCGCCCTCATAAATACCGAAGAGAGTTTGTACCTTTAAACCGGAAGTGCTTGTAAAGGGTGCGACTTTTTAGGTAAAGAAAGACACAAATGTGAACCATTCGGCACGATTTCTTATGCCTTTTTCTCTAGAGTGCATTATTTGGACCTCGGACTAAGTTTTACATGATTCTCAAAATGTGTAAAAACTTAACCAAAAACGGTTTTATGTTAAAATCTTTGACATTGCACCTGCATAAGAATTTTGTTTTTACGTTGTTTTTCAAGTTGAGGCATCACACTGAAGATCGTTTCTATAAAATAAGACGGATTCTTAATTTGATGAATGCTTAGTGCTGAAATTTATTGATTTTAACTGTTGCCTTGATTTTTGTCTCAGACAACTGGGCCTAAGCTAATCTGTCCCACAAACCTTGCCGGGAGAAAGGCAAATTGCATCCAATATATTACAGCCTCGTGACATTACTTTTAATTTGAATGCATGACAAGTAAACACTTGCGTGTTTAGTGGTTTTAAGTATACTTTTAACTATCTCACACTCTAATAGTATGTGATGTATTTGGCACTGATGCAATTAAATATAAAATACCATTAACTCTTAATAGGAGAAGTATTTAGGCACAAGTAAATATGTGCTACCCAGATTTTGCTTCATGATTGACTGCACTTTAGTTTGAATTAGTGTTGAAATATTTTTTGTACACGCACTTAATAATATTGTGTTTTTAACTTGCTTGAATCTAAAATATATCATGGTGTATGCTTTGTTTTGACTAGACTTAAAATGTATTGATATTTCTTTTGATACTTAGGCATTGCGGGGCAGGAAGAAATAATCGAAGTTGGTTCCCTGCTGGCAAGAGATACTTTCCGACGGCTGAAGGTAATTTATAAACAGTGGCAAAATATGCAGAATACATATACTGAGGGGATTTAATAACTTCCACCTCTTATTGCTGGCTGGTGTCGGATCGTTTTATTCGTGACAGTGTATGATATTAAAATTGTTGAAAAATCCCCTAATTAAAACATTACGCAGTTCAAATATATCATTTAACTGAATGCCGTCAGGAAAAGAGGATTACATCTCGGAACCGCATAAAGCGACGATGTTGTTGCCGAATTGGTCTTTTGTATAGCCATCTTCTTGGACAATTTTCTTTGTCTAATTGAGGAGCCCCGGTACGTCCGTGGCTAAGCACTGGCATACCGAACTAGTTGTTCTGGGTTTGATTACCGATTACCGCTACACTGGAATAATTTTTAATCGTCAACGGGCTTCCATTTTACACACCCTTTCATTATCACCGTTTCATCATCCTGATATGACTGAAATACAGTGGAAAAGGTCGTAAAATTGTAAGTCATCAATCCTTTACTGTTTTGATATTCATACGTCATCCATGCTGGCTTGCAATTATATGTATCAGTGCAGTCGACATTGTAATGCGAAAAATTGGACACAACAACTATTCATCTCTGCCACTCTCAGAACTCTTTGAGCTACAAGTGGCATAGCTGCTCTTGATTCTGCCAACAGAAAGAGAGAGATGTATAAAATAACATCCAAAGGGTATACGTTCAACCTTGTCATTGGTTTACGTAAAGCTTTTCAAATACAATTGATATTTGATGTTTAACACAATAAATAAATCTACGTGGGGTGATCATTATGTCCCCCACCCAAGGTGGAGGGGGACATATTGTTTTCAGTGCGGATCCCGGTGCGTCGGCGTCGGCGTGACCGTTTCTTGTATGCGCGATATCTCTTGAACCAATGGATGGAATTTCACCAAACTTGCATGGATATATCATTGGGACAAACTTAGGAGCTGATTAGATTTTGGTGACCTTGACCTCATTTTCAAGGTCATTGAAGGACTTAGATGACAATTTCTTGTATGCGCAATATCTCTTGACCCAATAGATGTAATTTCACCAAACTTACAGGATATATCATTGGGACAAATGTAAGAGCTGATTAGATTTTGGTGACTTTGACCTTATTTTCAAGGTCACTGGAGGACTTAGATGGCGATTTCTTGTACCCACAATATCTCCTGAACCAATGGATGGAATTTCACAAAGCTTGCATGGATACATTAGTGGGACAAGGTTATGAGCTGATTAGATTTTGATGACCTTGACCTCATTTTCAAGGTCACTGGAGGACTTAGATGACAATTTCTTATACCCACTATATCTCCTGAACTAATGAATGGAATTTCACCAAATTTTCCTGGGCACATGATTGGGAGAAGTATATGAGCTGTTTAGGTTTTGGTGACCTAGACTTTATTTTAAAGGTCACTGGAGGACTAAGATGGCAATTTCTTGTACCTACAATATCTCCTGAACCAATGCATGGAATTTCGCCAAAATTTCATGAATACATCATTTGGACAAGTTTATGAGCTGATCAGATTTTGGTGACCTTGATCTCATTTTCAAGGTCACAAGAGGATTTAGATATGTGAAAAATTCACTAAAATTGATATATCTCTTTAGCCTTAGGCTTGATTTCCGCTTTACTTTCATAGATATACCTATGGGGCAGTCTCAAGAGTGTACTGTGTTTTGATGACCTTGATCACATTTTCAAGGTCAAAAGTTATCGTACAAATGCTTATTTTTTTCTCTCTTAAAAATGAGATATCTTGAGCCAGTGGATGGATATTCATCAGACTTGTATGAATGTATCGTTGTGACAGGTTTAAGACATGTTTAGAAGTTGGTGACCTTTACCCATTTTTTGAAGGACAAAGTCTTTTATGTAGGATATCGTAAAAACCAGCAGATGGATTTTGTCCAAACTTGCATAGATATTTTATTTGTACAGGTTTTTTATTCATTAGAGGGGATGGGAATGGCCTGGTGGGGAACATCAGTTTTTCTCTGAAAAACATTTCTACTTAGATAATGGAAACTAGCATTTATTTCATTAGCTATTTGTCATAACAGTATTCCATAAAATAATACCTAAGAAACAAGCATATGACATATAATAAGTTCAATAGTACTATTTAGGAATTTCGTTGTCATGGCAACGCCGCCTTAAAAGTTATAAGGGTTTAGTCTCTCAAGTTTTGCATATTTCCATGTATATTTGCTGCTGATGTAAGTAAAAGCCAAAACTTAACTTAAATGGAAGGTACTCCAAAATTTGCCATTTCTCTTTATATATCATACATAATAAGCATATTACACGCACCTTATTTACCAACATTACGTCGAAAAAATTTACACGCGGTACCCGGCATGAACGTGACGTCATATATTAATATGGTAACACATTTAAATTTCATTTTCAAACATGGATTTGAAAGCTCAAAAGACACTCTTTGGTGTTACATGAAGGATATATACTTATTTTTGTATATAATCAACTGATCTACAAAGGTGTTTCAATTATGTAATGATCAACCCACGTATATAGTTGTTGTTTTTCAAATAAAGCAGTAACAAAAACACTGATAAATAAATACATAAATAAAATAAATGAAATTAAAATCGGCAAGTTGCATCATGAAAAATTCACGTACATATATTAGATTCTAGCCATTCTGTGCGAATTTGCAGGATTTAACTGGCGTTTATATAGATCTTAAACATGTACACTTATTTTTTGTAACAGCTGTTGAGAAATCGACGAAGTTTGGTAGCAATAGGTGAGACACAGTTTTATTTAGTTTTATTTAAAAAGTAATATTAACGGTAATGATGACGATGATAATGATAATATCATTTTTAAAAAATTGTAATAATAATAATAATAATAATAAAATACTGTTGCTGCTAATGATGATGACAATTATTATTATAACAACAATATAACTATCGTAGTAATGCTACTACTAATAAAGATAATAGTGGTCATTGTATATTGACTATAATTAAATAAAAGCATCGTAAACGACTGCGTAATACCCCGCCACTGCAAACCAATGCCCCTTCTTTTATCTTTTATACATTTTTTATCATGACATGAAGCTCATATTACCTAGATAATGTGTTGCAAGTTTCAGAAAAATCCTGTTCATCCTTGAATTTATACGGAATTTTTTCATAATTTTATACATGTATATATCTCTGGGACAGGGGCAGGTAACCTATGTGGACTTATTACTACTAATAACAGAAAGCTTATGTTATTTCAATCATTTATATGAAATTTCATCAAAATATATTCCTCGATTTTCTTTCGTTGACTGGGTGGTGCTTATTTCTGACCTTACCTTCGACGAGTATATTTTCTGAAAAGGTATAATGCGGATATGAGTTTTCTACGGAACCCCGGAAGGGACACGTGCAATTTTTTTATTAACTCGAGGCCACGACTTATTAAGTCGTTCCCACGACTTACTAAGTCGTGGCCACGAGTTATTATGTCGTTCCCACGACTTAGTAAGTCGTGGTAACGAGTTATTATGTCGTTCCCACGACTTACTAAGTCGTGGCCACGACTTACTAAGTCGTGGTAACGAGTTATTATGTCGTTCCCACGACTTACTAAGTCGTGGCCACGACTTAATATGTCGTTCCCACGACTTACTAAGTCGTTACCACGAGTTAATACTGTCCTCCTATTGGCCAAATTAACTCGTGGCCACGAGTTAATAAATCGCTCCGATTGGATCAATCGGGTCTGGTGTACTGTTGATAAAATCCTTTACCATGTTTTCAGATTAATCTGAATATATGGTGTAACTAAAAACAGAGATACCAAGGTAGGCATATTATGCTGACTTGAAAGTGATGCGGACCTGGGTTCCGTCAGTTTCACACGCGAAACAGCATCTACTGATATTATCTAACGGAGACGCGTGTATAAATAAGGACGGATTTTGAGGATATTTATTACACTCCTGAGCAATAGATGTTGCGAATATTCATTAGAACTTCGTCAACAAGGCAGCTCTAGTGAGGGATCACGGCATGTTTTTTTTTTTTTTCTGAGAATTAAGAAACATTATCCCAAAAGTGTCCCCAACTATCCAAATTATCTGGACCCCTGCTTTAGCAACTGCATATTGGAATGATATTTAAAAAGCCATAATTTCTACAAAGTACACATTAAAAAAATTCCGTAGATTTTAAGGTAGAATACTTGGCAACCAGCTGCCGGTCCTTTTCCCGTTATTTTTACGGGCGCCCGTAAACATTGGCGAAATCATCACGCAGAATAGGGTAGAATAAGAGAGGTTTTGGTTTGGTCATATAGCCCTTCAACACTATAACGGTCAGTTAACATAACTCTACCAAATCGAGACTTCAAACAAATTTTCTACAGGCAGACGCCCGTAAAAATAACGGGAAATGGTCTGGCAGCTGGTTGCCAACTTGCCAGGTATTCTACCGTAAAATCTACAGAAATGTTTTACAGTGTAAAAAGATAGGCAATGATGGATGGCTGGCTGGCTGGATGGATGAATTGCAATTTTACGTCCTTTTCAACAGTATTTCAGTCAGATCAGGACGATGGGCGGGTGATGATGAATGGCTGTATGCAACAGAACCCCCTTTACAACTTTACGGTAGGAAAGATTCTCGCCTCAAGCAGGGCTCGAATCCGGATCTGCTAGATCAGTAGACCAGCACTTAACCCACCGAGCCATCGGGGCTCCTATATAGGCAATGATCAGAAATTGATAAAGTCAAAGTATTCTTGACAGCCCATACAGTTTTAAACTTGACACACTTAAATGGCAGTAACCATGCTGCTACCCACACCCTCGCCACATATTCGAAATCCGAAAATTCGTGAATGTGCTTAATATTTCCAAAATCTAGGAATGTTATTCAACCTTAATTAATTGCATATACATTTAATGCAGTTTATGATAATGAGTCATCCACAATATTCGACATATAATCCTTTTCCGTTAGTTGCTCTCCTAAATCACGACATTTACAAAAATTGAAATCTGACCAAACGATATGAAATTTACAGTCTTGACAAGTAGTTGCATTAACATAAAAAAACGCTTGCCTTCTTGTCGGATTCCTTGCAATAACCGTGTGCTGAGCTATACATGCATGTGCTAAAAGGGGAGCCCCGGAAGCTCGGCGGGTTAAGCGCTAGCCTGCTGATCTAGCTGTCCCGGGCTCGAGACCCGCTGTACGGTGAGACAAAGAACAGACGGACAAAACAAAAAGTAACTTTTGAAATAGATAGACAGCGACAGAAAGAAAATACTTCTATAGAGAAATCAAGGTATATTTGATTGTAGCTTGTGTCTAATCTGAAACTCGCTCCAGCAACCCCATTTATGGATCAGTCCGATGCGAGGAGATTGTATCGGTTGCCTTTTATGAATGAAACCGGTTTAACCATGCCAAGTCTGTACAAGTCGGATCTTGACATGTTGCAGAGCTATGAATGATGACTGGTGGTGGTGAAATGAAATACTGATGATAATAGCAACAAGTATCGGCTTTTACAAAAAAAAAAGCTTTGGTCTACGCTTAGCACACAATAACTTGTGTAGTCATTAGATTGGCACCTTGGTCAAATCGCGCCGCTACCAAATCCAAGTCATTCTTCACCTCGGTCTTATCGCACATTCTCAGTTTTAATCTAGTAGATTTCTGGTTGGCGTTTCTAAGCTAACGTTGGCATGTAATTACCCTAATTCAATTAACTGGCATGTTTGGTCACCTTAGAAATCTAAGGCATTTAGTGATACTACTAGACCGTCTCCATGTCGATCCTTTTCTGGCACTTGCGAGCCTGATCAAACCTGCGCAAAATATCATTGATAACCAGTCAAAAGAAAATAACATTCAACCAGTCATGACCTTTTCTAAAATGCTTCCGGAGCAAAATCAATTACTAAGATTTCTACGCCCATGGGCGTAGACAATAGAATATATCATTTCGATTTAAGACAGACACTGTTGGATATTCGCACATGTGAAGCTACGATGTAATTTTAAAGTGACGGGACGGACAGATGCTTTACACCGTATCTGTCCCAAGTATTCCAACAACACAATTCTTCAGCAGTAGAGTCTTAAACATAAACCAAAATTTTAAGCAAAGTGTTAAAATAATGATCGCAGGTATTGCATGCATCGCCCCGACATGTCCGCATAGACAAGCTGATTAAAGCCACAGCTTGCCAAAATATTGACGTCGGAGTAACCGGGGTAGCTACGCCATAAAAACTGGCAGAGCACAACAGGTTAGCACTGTTGCAGAACTGATTAGACAGCTGCGGAAGAGCATTCTGATCAGAATCTATGATGCTAGCCCAGATTGTAGTGTCCTATAATCATGCGACACAATGCCCCGGAAAGATTTTTAAAATTTCTTTCAGCGTGGCTTAGTCTACCGGCAGATATTGCAGATTATTGACTCCTTGATAGAGCTGTTCGGTCAAGCTCTGCAATGTCAGCTCAGGCATCAGTGTCCAAATATTCGAGGTAAATACTTAACACTGTACGACCATTGTCAAACATCAGACCACTTTACCCGGGAGCAGCTCAACAAGGGCGAACGGTCAGTCTGCATAAACCGTCTGAGAACCCAAGACAGTCCCGTTGCCATAGTAATAATACTTGTAGCAGTAGTAAAATATCGCAGATGGCAACCCTGCCACTTATTTAGAACAAAGACACCATTGTGACCACAGAAATCTAGCGAAACTGCATGGTGGAGTTAGTCGACGAACACTGGAAACCCCGATCATACTGCTCCAGGAGAAGAGCAGCATGACGGGGATGTGCACTGCCTGCTCAGCTATCTGCGTGAGCTGGTGCAAAGTCAGCACAATTAAACAAATCAATAGCAAGACTCAGCCAGTTAGCCAACACTGCAGAGTCCGATCAGACTGCTCCACTTGGCCAGTCCAGCTAGGGGTCCACAGATTAGCGCCTTAACGGCGACATACGAAGTCTGGTAAGGGATTTTATCAATATTAAAACAGGTCCAATCAGAGCGCTTTATTAACTCGTGGCCACAAGTTAATTTGACCAATTGGAGGGCAGTATTAACTCGTGGTAACGACTTAATAAGTCGTGGGAACGACTTACTAAGTCGAGGGAACGACATAATAAGTCGTGGTAACGACATAATAACTCGTGGTAACGACATAATAAGTCGAGGGAACGAGATAGTATGTCGTGGTAACGAAATGCTAAGTCGAGGGAACGACATAATAAGTCGTGGGAACGACTTAATAAGTCGTGGCCACGACTTAGAAAAAAATTGCACATGTCCCTTCCGGGGTTCCGTAGTTTTCTGCGCACTCGCGCAGAACAAAGCTCACCTTCAGAAAATGATCGGAGATCGCACGACAATATACTTTTTTTATCTTTCAACCCAGCATACAGACAGCGTCTAAACAACGTTGTGACGACGGCGATGCAACGTTATAACATCGGAACAACCTTTTATACATGTCAATAAAGCGTCATAACGTTGCATAGACGTTCTCCGACGTCGTTTCGACGTAGTGTGCCTGTATGGAAACTGTTTATCATTTGCGAGGACCGATAGCGTTTACCGGGCATTTTTAATCTGCCAATTATGCGTAACAACTCATGAGCATGCTACTTTACCGATTTTTCATGTGGACTGCTCGGTTTTGACATTGAATGGCAAACCTCTAACAGCACCGCCCAGTCCACGAAAGGAAATCGAGGAATACCGAACATATATAGATTGTTTTTCGTGATTTCATATATCTATACAGCTTGTGTCAGGGTAAGATAACCACTGGGGGGCAAAATTTTGATCAAGACATAAAGCTTATATCAATATGATAATTTGTTACAAGTTTCAGAAAAATCCTTTGGACTCTAATTTTATACATTTTTTGTCATTATTTCATACATGTATAAAGCCCCAGGGCAGGGGCAGATAACCTAGGTGGACAAAACTCTGCTTATAACAGAAAGCTTATATTACTTCGATCATTTCTGTGAAATTTCATCAACATTTTCAAAGTGTAAAGGAACTACAGCCCAAACACTATTTTGAAGACCATACCAAGGGCATTTACTCCATCAGAACATATCGAAATTTGCCCATTAACAATCCCAACCGAGATCTTGCAAAGACCAATGCACATACCAAGTTTGAAGAAAATCTGTCAATAAATACTCAAGTTATTGAACGGAAACGAAGTGCTCACGGACGGATGGACGGACGTACATACGACGGACGGGACGGACACACGGACAACCAGGAGGAAAACATAATACCCCGCCTCAAACGTGTGGCGGGGTATAAAAATGATAAATTTATTTTTATTCAATAATAGTATTATGTTTATAATAATAATAGTAATAATCATGATAATAATGATAACGGCGATGCTGCTTATAATAATAATATAATAATATTTATACTCATAGTGATGATAACATACTAATAATAATGATATATCAATAATGATATTATTCAGTAGAGGAATTCAGACAGAAATAACAACCATAAACGGTACCTCTTTAAATTGTTGTTTTTTACTAGAAGAACCAAATACGCGCAATCGTAGTATATTTTGTATCTTGTAATATAAATAATATGAAAAAAGAGGATATATTTATAATATGGCTAAACTAAACCAGAGATTCTCTCAATGATTGCGCAACCCATTACAGCTCTGTCAAAGCTGAAACCAGTTTGGGAGATAACAATATATCTCTTGGTTCAAAGGTGAAACTGATGCTCTTCCTTGTCATATCCTTATTTTGTATGCATGTGAGTCGTGAACCTTGACAGCAGAGTAAGAGAAAAAGAAGTCAAAATTTTGAACTGAAGATGCTACCGAAGAATACTGAACGTCTCGAACAAGTATAGCATAACTAATGCAGAAAGATTAAAACTCCTGGCTATGACAGAAACTGAAATGTTTTGGCCACATGCCAAAGTTTTTGGGTTAGCAGAAGATTCTTGAAAGCATAGTGAAGGGAAAAAGAAAAAAAGATAGAAAGAAGGAGAGGTGGGAAGACAGTATTAAAGAAAGGACTGTGACAGATTTTGCCAACTAGGGGAGAGTCGGGTAACTTCGGACAGCGGGTAAATTCGGACACTGACATTGTTTCCTTTATTTTTCAGTTGTTTGGAACTAAAACAAAAATTAACTGGCCAAACAGAGAAAATCCTGATGAGACGGCCGTCTCATCTGGATTTTCACTGTTTGCAATTGTATGTCCGAATTTACCCGCCTGTCCGAAGTTACCCGACTCTCCCCTAATTTAGGGCAGCTGAAGGCAGGGCTAGGTGGAAAAGGTTTGTTGCATAGTCATCCCTGGTGCCCCAACAACCTTGCTAGGTTATAAGAGAGGCTACACTAGACTAGGTATTTCAGTCGAAGGGATATTGATACAAGTGTTTTGTTGGACAAAAATGATACTTTTATAGACAGATGGATAACTTCTAAAATCAAAGTACTGAAAGGCGGGCATTTTATTCAAATAGTTCAGAGGAGACGTTTTGAAAAAGTTAACGCACAGACATATAATGGATGATGACAGAGGCACACCATTCCATCAGCTAACTTTTCGGGATGAAATTTAGATAAAATCCTTGAAAACAGTAGGGCTTTGTCAAATATTTAGATTGTTTTATTCAATACCAGAAATCACAAATGTTAAGCAAAGATAAAAGGTTCTAAAAGTGTTGTTTTTATACAGTAGGGGTGCTATTGTGGTTGGTTTCAGTACTGAATTGAATGGGTGGAAGAAATGGTGCTGGCATTTTCCTTCATCCCTGTTACTTGTTCAATAAACGTTGCCTTATCTTCTCAACCGTAACACGGTCAAGGTTTGAATCATATTTGAGGCAAACTTCTTCTCGACTGTAGACGGTGCTCCATTGCAAATTTCACCAGCAATTGATTTTGACGACATCGACGATATCTGTACTGTTGAAAATGAAGTTTGTTATTCTTAATAGTAGCAAGGGTGCAAGCATGTGCATTCACCCATTTTTTTTATTCATGGGACTCAACATACCGCAAGGTGAGCATTAGGAAGAAATACAGGATAATCAATTATCCACAAAATGTTGACATTTGGCAGACTGAGTTATATTGGAGTCTGACTCTTGTGTGTGTTTGCCAGGCTGGGCCACTGTGCCTTGGTCTGGCAATAACCGCTTTATAGGTAAACAGCAGTACAGCAATACTTATGAAGGGGCTTTGTTGGCATTTAGTGCATAAATTTAAGTTGTCTTGACTGCATGTTCGCGGTTTTCTACACTTGATTCAAATTAACCAGGAAATGCCATTAGGCAAGCTTTTTACTGCATATAGCGTAACGGAATACTCCTGGTGGACCACGAAAGACTCTTCACTGACTCCTAACGATAAAAGAGCGACCGTAGTCTGTCTAAACTGGTTAAATGCTGACTGCAGTCACTCTGCAAAAGACTAAGTATCCACTGCATCCATCTGCAAAAGATCACTTTTAACTGCAGTCATCTGTAAGATATAAAATGATGACTGCTGTCTTTTTCTTGTTCAGTTAGATTATTCAGACATAACAAAACTGCCTAGTGGCCACAACCTAGTAATCTCACCCTTAATGACACGTCAGTACAATCAGTCGGCTTCAACTATGCTTTGCATAGCACAGCAGATCTTTGCTTTGGATTCTTTTTTTAAAAAAGCCAACTTGTATTCACCCATCGGCGAATAATTTACGTAATATATTTATACGCGTTGATCGCTGGGATAAACATTGATTTTTATGAGTCGCAAACTGAAGCTTTTTTTATTTTCAATTTGAATAAATCAACATTGATTATGACGAATCATTATGCCTTGTTTAATGGGCTGGATTTTCGAAACTATACAGAAATGTCAGAACTATCTTCTCTGTTTCAAAATGTAGAGCGCGTAGCGTAGGCTTATAAAAACAGAGATATGTTAAGACCTCCGCAAAACCGTTTTGACAACCGTAGCTATAGACGGGCTTACAGCCCGCCTAATAAAAGTGAAGTGATATTGTATACATCGCTTCATGTAACGGATGTCGATTGCAAAGTTTACTGAAGTGATATTGTATACATCGCTTCATGTAACGGATGTCGATCGCAAAGTTTACATATTAAATTGAGAACACGGTGAAAGTCTTTCCCAATTAAGTCTATTCTTCTGTTGTTAGTGGTGGTGTTGTTGTTTCTGTCGTAATGTTTTGGTGCAAAGGTATAATTCAGTTACAGTATCTACATGTTAACACTTGGTTGGAGAAGGTCGACATAGGCCGATAGCTGATGCATTTCGGAAAATATAGCTAACATTAGACAAAAGTTTCTTATGCTTCCATTTAAACAACGATAGATTTAAAGAGATAGAAAATTGTCTTCGAAAATGATCATACAAGCCAGTGTAGCTTATTATTATTTGCAGGTAAAGCCCTTCTGGTAGGATTAAAAGCTAGAACAAAACTACTGTACGGGACCAGGCAAATTCCTTCAAGTCGCTATTATAGACAGTATATAAAGCATGGTGACTATAAACAAGCAATGGAGGATTTTGATTCAGTCAGTCCTATGAATGTCCAGAGCGTCCAGCTGCCAGATATTGTATGTTTATAATAATTGATCCGCGAAATGGGAAAATGAACAAAGTAGAGTGTGTGGCCAGCAAATATTAAGATCAGCCTGGGCTCCCGCGCAGCCTGATAAGAGTGTTTTGCTGTGCACTTAAAGATAGTTAATGGTCTTAGCTGGCAACATGCGAAGACTGATGCCCAGGCTGATCTGAGTTTTCGCTGGGCGCACTTGCTACTTTATTGGTTTGTCGTGTCGGGTCTCATTTATCATGAATCTAAACACACTGCACACTGTCGCTGTTAGGTCCTGGATTTGCCGCTGTTCCATTTCTAGATGGCAATATCTCTCTGTCTCTCTATAACGGGTTGTACATTCCTGTTGCTAGGGTCCAAGCATTGCTCTTGCTGAAAACGTTTTTAAAGACTTTGAATTGTCTGTCCGCGAACAATTCATGAGTCTCCAACGTGACGTCTTAAAGATTTTGATTGTTTCAGTTCCTGGTCTTTGCATACTTTTTACTTTTAAAGACAGGGATGGCACTATATAAGGAGGATTAACTTTCACAGTGTCACTCCCCGGCGCCAGGTGTGTGCAACTATGGTTACGTACCGTTGAGCCACTTGGGTAACGTCGATACGAGAATTGAACAGAACAGTGTCACTCTGTCTCTTGATCACACAGTGTCAACACCTCCAGTCAGCCAATGAAATTATCATAACTGGTAATTCTGGTCCACTGATTGGTTGAGTAAGTTTTCACACTTTTACCTATACAGGTAACTTATGCTATTGCTGGGAACCAGACCCCCCGGCAGAGATGTCCTGTCTTTAAGGACTTGCATTGCAGAATTCCTGTGGCCATATATCTGTGCTCAAAAGATGGCCTTCACATGGACTTCTTCAACAATATGGCAGGCGATTTGTAGCTGATTTAAAACATTTTTACATGATATATCATTAAAGAAATCCGTCTTCATAAGAGCACGTGCAACCTAAGCATTTTGTAGGGGTATGCATTAAAGTAATCGCCAAAGGATTTCAGCTATTGTCGATAGACAATAATGTTTTATAGTTTTGCTGAAAATTTAAACGCGGCACATATATATATATGGATGATATTTACATTTGTGAATCTAATTTACGCTTGTTTTTAAAAATATTTTAAACAATGTCGTTACAGATGGTGAAAATTAAACGCTTGCAATCGGCAACAGTATGGCCAGTGTCTACTCTGTTTGCCACTCCATCTGCCTTTTTTGATAACTTTACTGCATTGTAAAATCACACATTTCCAGCTTTATTACTGCTTTGTGAAACCACAATGTTCCATTTTCCATAAGGCAATGTTACACTATTAAACTTCTTTGATCAAATGCTCTTGATTTACACAGTTTTTTTATCAAACATTCAAGATACTTTATTGCTTCTTTGGTCAAATTTTCTGAACTTATTTTTCTAACGAAATGTTTGATTCAATATTCAAGACGCACTGTCAAATGTTTAGCATCAAACTTGGTGGGTGCATCGTTACCCATCTGAAAGGCTGGAATGCTTAAAATATTATAGCAATGACTGACCTGAAACACAAGTGCTTGTGTAAATATCAGAAAAATTGTTTTTACTATCACAACTACCGTATGCATAGCTAGAAATTCCCTTTTTACCACTGGTATGCAGGACTGCATTCTTATAGGACACTTGTCACGAAATATTTGAGGAAAAATTGGACCTGTTCTATCGCCATCCAGTGTTTGGTATATTATTTGAAATACAATTAACATTATTTGGCTGGGGGTTACACTGTCAAATGATTTAAATGAACATAAATAAATCCATGTTTGATCAAACAAATTGGATAGGGTAACATGGGCTTTACTGCATTGTAAAAATTGCATAGTTCCGTTTATATTTAAGCATTGTGAAACCACACAGTTCCATATGTATCGCTGCTTTGTGAACCCAAAACGGTTCCTTATTACTTATTACTTATTAATGCATAATGAAACTACGTAGTTTCGTGTTTAGGACATTCAAGCTTATTATTTAATGAGTCATTTTTTTTTTTAATTTTATATCTAATTTCAGGTGATGAAGATGGGCCATGTCGGTGACAGAACAGTAGTTATCAAAAGCGCTCCTAAAAATGGCTTTCCGACATTAACCATGTACAAATCTAAAACGATTCGTAAGAATAACAAAGACATGATTGACTATAGCATTCAATATAGCAGACATGAGCAACAGCAACCAAATTATAATGAGTTCGACTTGTAGCCAACAGACTCGGTGCTTTATTAGTGATAGAATTATCATTTTTTGGCCTTGTATTTAACTCTACCGTGCTATACATAACTGGAAGACCAGCAATTTGTCATAGAAAATAATACACTATGAGTACAGCATGCTGTATTTTGCTTATCCCTGCATATAACACGGCAACACATGTTACATAACAAATGTTGGATGACGCATATAATGCAACAATTAAGCTATATTATCTGGCCGAAAAGATCTGTTACATGCAACAAATTTGTGTCATGTACTTTTTGTTTATCGGGTGTTTACACGGTGACACATGTTGCATGACATATTTGGCATGCAACATGTGTCGCCGTGAAAGCCCACCTTAGTTGATCAAAGTTACGTAAATGACAGTATCTAGTAGGATAACTATTCTATTCTATTCTATCCCATAACCTAACAAGGTTGTCGGGGCACATAGATGACTTTGAAACAATCCCTTTCCACGTTGTCCTTTTTTCAGCTGCCCTAGATGAGCTGGCAAAATCCACTTTTTTAAAAATGTCTTCCCACCTCTTCTTCAGTCTACCTCTTCTTCTTTTTCCTTTCACTGTGCCCTGTATAATTGCCTTTGCTAATCCAGGAGACCTTGAGACATGGCCAAACCACCTTAGTTTCAGTTTCTTGACCAGGGCCAGGAGTTCATCATATCTCCAATGGCTGCTTGGATCTTTCTGCAACCCTCCAGAATGGTTATATGGTCCTTGTACGAAATGTTCAGAAACATTCGGTAGCACCTCATCTCAAAGGTATGTTTACTTCCTTTAACTCTGCTGTCAAGGTTGACGATACAAAGGCATACAGAAATACGGAAATGACAAGGGAGCACATGAGATTCACGTTTGATCCCAGAGGTATGTTGTTATCTCATAATTGGTTTCAGCTTTGTAAGAGCTGATGTGGCTTGTGCAATCCTTGAGAGAACCTCCTGTGCTGAGCTATCATCTGAGACAACTTCTCCGAGGAGATGACTATCATACAAGCATTGAGCTTACCGTCAGAGCCTACATTGAAATGATTTGTAAATTTGTATATAATATTATTTTTATTATTATTATTATTTCTGTATGTTAAGCTACTGAATAAAATACTGTTTAAACCAACTACTCCGAAGTATTTGACGCTTGTTTCGGCACCCAGCTTCTGCCCTTTTACCTTGATCTCCCTCTGATTGCCATTCGCGATGGTTGTCATCTGTTTGGTCTTCACAGCACTAATCTCCATCTTATGAATTGCGCAGGTTTTGTCGAGACTTTCAACTAGGGCTTCTAGTTCTTGCTCTTCCTCAGCTAGAGCGTCTGTGTCATCGGCAAACCGCATATCGGTAATATTTCTGCCGCCTATGCTCACCTTTCCATCATGTTCTTCCAGAGCCTCAGACATGATCCGTTTGAAAAAATGTTTAATAATGTGGGTAACAGAAGACATCCTTGCCTCACTCCTACTGATGCTCTGAACCATTCTCCTGTGCTGCTATTCATCAGGACTGCACTTGTAGCCTTGTCGTATAGCTGCTCAATGGCACGAACTACGAGGGTCCTTTATTCAATTGTGTCACTAATGACCCACCGTACCGCGTGGCTGTAAGGAGCACATGGAAACTGCGGGGATTTCACGCGCGGAGGGGGTGGATTTCAATATAATAGGATGAAATTTCGGTCTAATCCGTTCAGTCTTTCAAAAGTTCTTGAAAGTTCAAGTTGGTTCTGCCATATGCACTCAACCCTTACTGTATGCAAAATGAAAAAACAATACAAGCTTTGAAATTAGGGCCTTCATTAAGGTGGTGATAATCACTGATTTGGGGCAAAGACAAAAATCTGCATAAAACACTCAAAATACCACTGATCTTTCCCAAACTTAGCATATGCCTTCTTTATGTTGTTTCATATGCCTTTATTTTTTATTTATTTATTCACAATTTCATGGCAACATATATATAAAAGTACATACATGAGCCAATGGATTGGACGTAGGCACTGCCTATATTTGTCCTCTCCAGTTGGTGTAGCAATACAGATACATATATTTGATGACATAAATATTAAGGTGCTATACAAGAATTCTGTGACTAAAGTGTACATACATATAAACTAGAAGTAGTTGATATAAACATGAATATAACAACATTTTAACTAGAAGTAATACCAATGTTTGTCTAACTACCTACATAGACCTATACGAGTTTGGAAATCCAACCCATTGGGCACACAACGCTGAATCAACACCTAACAAACGTTGGTTCAACGTCGTGACGCTGAATCACCGACGATCCAATGTCGATTCAACGCCGCGTGCCCGCTGGGAAGGCTGACAGCTTCAGTATCCCTGCGGGCACGAAACGCAGAAACGACGTCGTCGCGACGTCAATGCGACGTAATTACGCCACATTGACGTCAGTACTACGCTACCTCGACGCCACGTGCCCGCCGGGATATCATCTTTTATAGTCACATGTTTTCCAATCTTAATAATAATAGTATTAATAACAATAATAATAGTAACAATAATAATAATAGTAACAACAATAATATTAATAATAATAATAATAAAGTATATTACACTATAATAGAGAGAAGAACCGACCAGAGCTGGATCACAGAGGGTGTAACTGCAATCGGAACACCGCTCGGCCAAATTCGTAAATCGTCTGATTCACGGAATTGGCCGAGCATGCTCCGATTGGGTGTACTTGATTTTCACCAAGACTCCTCGCCGCACAATGAAGTGGGACATCAAATACCAAGCTGATGAGCCGTTACTAATAATATAGGCTTACGCCAGCGGCGTGCGACGGGCGCAAATCAAGTGCACGCACAGTCATCGAAGAGATTAGCCATTCCTAACGGTACTTTTGTTTTGAAAAGTCAACTTGCTGACCAAAGTAACATGAAAGATAGATTGCTGTTATTGTTGTTTGACACCTATCGGTGCTGATGTCAAGTCATGTGTGACCGGCGAGACGGTAGGCTAAATGTGTACAGTAAGTATAGGTAAGGTACATGTACCGAAACGTCTAGAAACGGTCCGTAATACTAATAGATTGTAACGTTAGTGAGACAGTATAATCACAATTAATGAGCTATATATGTAATTTAAGGAAGAGTGGAAATGTCGCAGGTCCTTCCGACAAATCTAGCTTGCAGTGCAGACCTAGATCAGCATGCCCCGAGAAGCAGGCTGAAGCAGATCAACACATACATACGGACATTCCCTTTCTTCAGCAAAGTCTAGTGACAAAGGATAAAATATATAGAACCATAAAATCTCCGTGCACTGGGACATACCAATCCGAATGACTAGTGCAGATCCAGAGCAGACAGCTTCTCAGGGAGCAGTCTGGTCTGGAATACATTAGATCTACCACACACACAAAAAAAAAAGAAGGAAAAAAAAAAAAAGCTTGAATATAGGATGCTATAATCACACAGTGACTGGTATGATTTGTGAATCATGTGGTATTCAAACAGATTCTACCCAGTAAAGTGGTCATATATTGATATATATAAGATGCACTTCCCACACTGTGATCCAGCTCTACTATATGTACACATGCCATAGTTTATTTGGGGGGTACCAATATAATGCTTTGATTTGCATTTATAGGGCATTTCCGCTTTATTAGTGATTTATTTGTGGCATTTCCTAGGAACACTTGTAAATACGGTATTATTCCTGTTGAAGGCCTCGAAGCATTGCATTTTATGAACGTGACACATTACTTACTATCCAAGGTGTAGTAAATCAGCCACTACCAAATACCTCTTATAAACAGTATCAGGACGAATGGGTACTCCTGCAAGGGAAGCAACTCTTCTAGTTTTGCTCCCTCCCTTCGGTAGGGGTCAACTCTTGATGGAAAGAGCTTGCTCCTCTTGGTGCAAATTCTCTCCCACAAGAGCAGACATCCACGTCAGAGAGCCGTCCAATACAGAGAAGTAAACAGGAGCCCATGCAAGGTAGTGTATCACCACTTTCCGAAAAGAGGCACATGGCTTCTACCAGGGCAGGGCTGTTGATTAAGACCACTAAGGTAATTAGGTATTTTTTTTTTTTTTCCAAGAAAGTACCCAATCAGATTTTGCCCAAGTTTAATTAATTTATCTAAGACATCATGCATGGTTATGGCATGTATATATATATATATATATATATATA
Organism: Ctena decussata; assembly: GCA_963989385.1. NCBI lineage: Eukaryota > Metazoa > Mollusca > Bivalvia > Lucinida > Lucinidae > Ctena > Ctena decussata. Next base: position 59,078,833 of record OZ022514.1, on the reverse strand, counting down.
TATATATGTAAATATGATATCAGTTCTTAAAAATTTATATAATAAGCTACATGTATATTCGTACTACTAGCTGAGACAACACAGTGAGCATGAGTATACTAACTTATGTTCAGCAGTTAATTACTATAGTCCAATGATACAAAATAATGGATTGACAACCAAAATCAGTTCTGATTAAAACGTTCTGTTGAGTCAATGAAAATAGATACATAGTTTAGAATTATGCAGTTATCCTCAAACGACAAATTTGAATTGCCTTTTAGTAAGTCATCTATACTCAGTCTCATTGTTTCATATATAATTGGATGATTTTGAAGGGCATTAATTAATTCCTGCCTTTGGTCTCTATATTTAGGGCATTCAAGAAAGAAGTGATGAGAGGATTCCAGTGTAGCGCCACAAGTGCAAGAGGGCGAATCTGCGAGATGGTCGTTATATAAATCAAGGTTTAGTTGACTTTTAGAGTTTCTAAGTTGACATACTGTTATATTATCCTTACGTTTCCCATATGAGAAGTGTTTAGGTGGTTGTGGCAGTCTCTTTTTAAGTATTCGTTTAAATGAGTATAGAGAAGTTGCATTATTAAGCTCAGGATCAATGTTGTTCCAAGCATCAGTTGCGGAGAGAAAGAAACTATTTTGAAACGATGTTGTTCTAGGAGTTGGATATCTTAAGTTTTGATTTCTTAGAGTATAATTTGTTTGATGTGTGTTGTATCTATCTATAATATCATTTATATATTGCGGTGTCTCGTAATTGAGTATCTTATAAAAATGTATTAACTTACTGTTTTTTCTTCTTACAGATAAGGGGCACCAACCTAGCTCTTCATAAAGAATAGAGTGAGATGTTCCCCTACGAAGTCCTGTTATGATCCTGGCTGCGTCAAGCTGTATACTTTCTAAGAGGTCAGATTGTTGTTTATTACAGCCATCCCAAATAATATTGCCATACTCAAGTATTGGTCTGATGAAAGATAAGTAGAATCGTATTAAAGATTTTCTGTCTAAGTCATACTTTAACATACGAAGCGTGTTTAATCTATAAGCTGCTTTATCATATATAGTATTAATATGTTCCCCCCAAGTTGCATCAGATGAAAGTGTGATTCCTAAATGGGTATGACTTACTTCATCTTTGATAGTTTGATCATCAAACAGTATGTCATTACTTATATCATTAATTTTTTTTCGTGTAAAAGTCATTGATTTTGTTTTGGATGGATTTAAAATAATACACCAATCTTGGGCCCATCGAGCAATATTAAGAAGGTCATCAGTAAGCACATTTAAAGAGTCATTATTATCTATTACAGTAAATAGTGATGTGTCATCTGCAAAAAGTCTTATGTTAGATTTAATATTATCAACTATATCATTTACATAAAGGAGAAAAAGGTATGGACCAAGTACCGAGCCTTGAGGGACGCCAGCTAGCGTGTCCTTCCAGGTTGAATAAAATCCGTCATTAAATACTCTCTGCTTTCTGTCTGAGAGATAGCTAGAAAACCATCTTAATATATTTCCATTCACACCATACTTTTTAAGCTTGCAAAGAAGACCTGCATGCCATACTTTATCAAAGGCCTTGCTTACATCACAAAATATAAATTTTACTTCCTTTCCTTTATCTAAATTTTCAATTATAATGTGATAAATTTCAAGTAACTGATTTACTGTTGAATCATGAGGACGAAAGCCTGATTGGTATTTAGTTAATATTTCATATTCCTGAAGGTAATTATAAAGGTATTTAAATATGATTTTTTCTAGTATTTTGCCAAGGCAGCTGGTGATAGATATAGGTCTATAATTTGATGGATTGTATTCATCCCCCTTGCCCTTAAATATAGCCGATATATTACTCATTTTCCACTGACAGGGAACTTGACCGAGCTCAATGGATTTATTATAGATTAGAGTTAGGGGTTTAATAAGGTGTTTTCCAGTTATTTTAATCAGCCGAGGCATTATTTCATCGGGGCCACCTGGTTTATTTGCATTTAGAATTTGAATTTGGTCACACACATCCTGTTCAGATATTATTATATTACTAAGATTAAAATCAGGTACAGTTTCATGTGGTAGTTGCGGTTCATTTTCTGTAGTTGATATGTCGGAAAAGTGTTTATTTAAGATTTCTGCTTTGTCAAAAGGATGTACATTTGTAAAGCCATTTTTCACTAGAGGTGGGGATGGGTCATTTTTATTTTTCATTTTTGATACATCTTTTGCTATTTTATACCATTTATTAGTGGGTAAATTTTCACTTGCTAGTTGATCCTGAAGGCTTTGGAAATAATTCTTTTTTGCTTTACGAATTTCTTCAATAACTTCATTTCTTTTTCTTTTATAGTTGTGCCATTGGGTTTCATTATTCTTTGTTTTAGCTTTAGTATGTAGGCGATCTCTCTGTCTCATAAGTCTGCGAATATCATTGGTCATCCAGGGTTTGTCATTAGGTCGGACAGTAAGAGTTACCTTTGGTATGCATTCATTACAAATATCTAATAAAGTTTTTGTGAATGTTTCATTTATAATATTCATATTGTCTTGAGTATTTATAAATGACCAGTCTGTTGTTTCTAATTTGTGTTTAATAGACTCTAAGTCGGCTTGTTCATATTTCCATAGTGTTTTCTTGTAAGATAAGGTTTTATATGTTTTAAAAGTTACCTCAGCTGTTACCGTACAGTGATCACTGTGAAATGGGGCTAAGACTTCATATGTTGTAATTATTGATTTATGATTTGTTAATATAAGGTCTAAGCATGTTCCAGATGTGGGAGTTATTCTTGTTGGTTCATTAATTAGATTTGTTAAGTTAAATTTTGACATTATTTGTTTTAGGTTATTATTACAGTTTGACTTAAGCATATCTTGATTAAGGTCTCCCAAAACTAGCAAGTCACAGTTCAGATCTGAGACCAGCTCTATATTACTCTCAAAATAGTCCCAGTACTCAGAGCTACTATTTGGAGGACGGTAATATAAACCTAGCAGAAATTTCTTATGTAAAGACCTTATTTCTAACCATATATTTTCACAGAATTGATCCTCAAGATCATTTCTTCTGATGCTATGAATATTGCTCTTTACGTAAATCAGAAGTCCACCCCCGTTATTTATATCCCTGTCTTTGCGATAAGGCTCTTTAAATCCATCAATTTCTAATTTACAAGTTTCATATGTATTATTAAGTTTTGTTTCAGCTATACATATTATGTCATAGTCTGAGAGTTCTGTGCCTACAGAGTCAACTTTGTTTCTGATACCATTTATGTTAGTGTGCGCTACTTTTATACCTGACAAGCTATTATTATTACTCATATATTTTGGCATAAAAAACTCCTAGAATAATGCTCCTTGTATCTGTTAGGTCTGTAGAGGTATATACTTTCACCATTACAAAGTTTGTCTCAGCTAGTGTATGAAACAGTAGAACATAATTGTACAGAAATATAAAAGGCATAAAGAAGTATTCATACATAGTTTGTAACATAGGAGAAGGAAGGTATGTCGAAAACATACAAAAACTATAAACTTCACTAAACAATAATGATAATCTCATTATATCTCTATGGCGCAATTAGTTTCTATTTTCATACTATTTAAGATGACAGTACTTGATATTGATAAACCTATTGTTCTGTTTTATTTACTAATTTTTTCTTTCTTTCATATTACAATTCTGTATGAATAGTATGTTTGCTAATATACCATTTGATATCTATTTTTCCTTTCTTGCAGGTTTTATATCAGTTAGAGGTAAATGGGTACACCCTCAGAGAGGGCAACTATGCCAATCCCTCCTCATTTGAGGTCAGTTCTGAAGGAAAGAACTTGCTCCTGTTGGAGAAGCTCCTCCCTCCAAGGGCAGACCTCATTTAATGATTGGGAATCAATTATCAGGGAAGCAATCATCCAGGGAAGCAACAGAGGCCCAAAAGAGGAGCTGCTCATTCTTGTAAAAAATGGGAGACGATCATGGAGGTGCACCCATACAACTCAAGGATCACATGTCAGTGGATGAGAGCTCAGGAAGAGAAGAGAATCACCCCACATATAATAGTTTGATGACCAACTAGCCTCACCTGCTACAGGACTACACGTCATTTTCCATCACCAGAGCTATCTCAGTGAGCCAACTCTACTAATGGACCAGACAGCATACCCCAACAGACAGTCAGTGGGAGCCACCACAGAGCCACAACTAGATATCTCTCTTCTCATTCAGAGCCCACCTAGAATGTGCTAGTATATCAATAGGAAATAATATTTATGTTGATAAAGGTTATCTGTGTTCATCAGGCTACTGTGCAAGTTAACGGATAATAAAGAAAAAAATAAGATGTGGATTTTGAATGGAATGCTTTGAATGCTAAGAGAATAATTGATAGTTTAATAATATTTGTTAAATTTTTGGAACATTTTTATGATAAATATTGATGTTTCATTTGGGTTTCATACATATTACTCAAGTTTTTATACAAATGAAATGAGTTACAGTCGTTGTATGCCACTTAAAAAGGTAGCACAATTTTGGGTTTAATATTTAAAATTGGGTTATTTCCCTTGGTATACTGGAGTTGCTTATTTCTTTTTTTCCTACCTTTATCTATTACACATTTATTAATCCACCCAAAGTGGACAGTTACAAGAGAAGATCTGTCCGTGCCCCACATGAGCACACATTATGACCCCTCAAACGAGCTGTCTCATTGAGACAGCTCCATTGAGTGGGCACAACACATGTCCCAGAGAGTAGCAAGGAGAGATCTGTCTGAGTCGTCCCACAAATTTCATAGTGATTGGAGCCTTCTAACTGATGGACCGTGGATTGACTTGCCATTTCACATCCTTTTCAACAGTATTTCAGTCATATTAGCCTATTAGGGTTCTCTTACTGGTAGATGAATGAATGACTTGCTTTTTACATCCATTTCAACAGCATTTCAGTCATATGATATTAAGATGATGGGGTGGTGATTATCAAAGTCTGTGTGCAATAGGACGCTGTTTACGTCAGAGGAGAATTCTGCCTCCAGCAGAAATCGAACCCGAGACCTCCTGATCAAAAAGCAACTAGCAGCAATTTCAAGAGAGAGAGAGAGAAAAAAAGCATCTGCAAACCAGCTAAAACTATTGCTGAATGATTGATATGATTCAGTACTTACACTTTGCTCTTTAGAAATTTCATCTGACATGTTATTGAAAAACAACTTTTGGGAGAGACATTTGTGCATTTTGTTCCCAAGCATATAATGCCATGTCAGTTTTCTACACCTCCCGACAGATGCATGGCATCTAGTGGTATTGGCAAAATGACATTTTATATTGCTGTGCATCCAATAGGGGAGGCAGGCACTCAGTCACCAGTGGTATTCTAAAATCACCATGATACTAGTCATCATGTGTTTGGGAACTCAGCATTAGTGGACTTAACTCTGATTCATCTACCAGTACTTTAGGGCTTCTCAATCCACAGGCCAGTAGAACAAGAAAATAAATCTTGACAACATCACAAAGAGAGAAGAAAAACATATACCATATAGATTGCAAACTTTGGGACAAGCAGGTGTGAGCAGCCAGTGCAGACTCTGATCAGACTGCCTTTTCAAAAGCAGTCTGATCAGGGTCAACATTGTCTTCCATTTCATCTGCATCTCCCAGTTGCATTACTATTTTGAAAACCCAAACTGTTAACCTCTAATACAATTGAGGTGTCCTAAATCGTAGGATCCCTGTTGTAATAATATAGATCAGATCTTATTTCCCTTCCCTCACACTTTATACCATTCCGTCCCAACAATGCTGGTGAAAAATGATGCAAAATGAGAAGGGGGGCGGGGACTGTTAGAGGAACAGTCATAATACTGATCCTAAAATGCAGCTTTACCTGATGACTAATCTTCTTCAGAGCCAAGAAAAGCCAAGATATTATATTGTCACAGTTATATGATAGAAGCTGAGCTCTCTTAGCCTGATAACTTTATATACGCCGGTACCATAAGACACCATAGAGGAAGACACATAAGAAGGAGCTCTGATTCAGCTTTCCAATCTTGGCTTTTAAAGAGCTCAATAAATTTAAGGCAGACAATATCATATACATTTTGTAATTTCGACTCAGTAATTGCAGCTAAAATTTTCACCCCAATTTATGAATAACAGTTCTTGCACAGTTAGTACAACACACAGTACTTTCAACTCTGATCCTATAATTTGACATTGTTTGTATTATTATTCATGTTATCATTATTTATTTTGTACATTCAGGAGGTTCAGAGTAGAGTGGATGGGCACTGAGGACAGTCAAGAAAACCTCCACAAAAAAATAAAAAGAAACCCCTCATCAGAGCAGTCTCACTGAGACTGCTCTAACGAGTTGTAACAGCATGTATTCATCAGAGCCCAGATTATTTATGTTATCATTATTTATTTTGTACATTCAGGAGGTCCAGAGTAGAGTGGGTGGGCACTGAGGACAGTCATGAAAACCTCCACAAAAAAAAGTAAAATGAAACCCCTCTTCAGAGCAGTCTCACTGAGACTGCTCTAAAGAGTTGTAACAGCATGTAATCATCAGAGCCCAGAGCCATTATCAGAACTCCTCCAGCTGAACCTTATGTAAGGTACTACAGTCATGATTTAGACACGTTTCAATTTCATATGCCTTCTTTATGTTGTTAATGTTAAAAAGTGTTTTTATGGGAAAAATCAAAGGGTAAATTTGTGCGCAATAATCTGAAAAAAATAAAAACAATATTGTTATTGAAAATATACTTAGTACTGAGAGTTCCTTGTTGCATAATGGAGAGCGTCCTAGCAACTATTTTTTTAAACTCTTTCACACATTATCATGCTGAGCAGATGAAAAAGATGCGGTCTGTGTCCATTTTTTTTTGTCAAAACACACAGGTGAGACAGGTGAGACTATTTAAACAAGGTTGAACAATTTCATCTACACACCAGTGATCATGTAAGTAATGTATTATTTATACTGTAGGTGTTACATAGGTATGCTTGCCTACCCTATATTTAATAAATGCATCCAGTGTACATTACCTTGTACACGGTTTAACATTTGAGAAAAAGCTACCGTTTTTATCTGGTCTACATTACAATTTGAGAAAGAGTTGAAATAAATAATTGCTAGGACGCTCTTCATTATGCAATAACGCACCTTCAGTACTACGTAAATTTTCAATAACGATGTTAATTGTTTTATATTAATGCGCAGAAAACTACCCTTTGATCTTTCCTTATAAAAACACTGTTTTAAGCAGCATGTGCGTCTACTTTGTATTCTAAACTGTAAAGAACAACAAAAAATAAGAAGTCTGCTAACTTTCAGGGAGAGGCACCGTAGTCGAGTGGTTAGAGTGGCTTGGCTATTGTGCAGAAAGTCATCGTAAGGTCGTGAGTTCGCGGCTCACTGTCGCAATGCGATGACTGGAAAACTCTCTCTGTCAACCCAGCAGTAAATGGGTACCTTTTTCGAATCAGGGAAGGATAAGGCAGCGAAAGGAGAGGGATGGGCTCCGCCTTTCATTAGCTGTGCCCAAGATATAGTGGGTCTCTAACCCCCACTGCCCCTACGGCTATTAGGCTATGGGAAACCTTTACCTTTACCTTTTTACCACCTTAAAGGTCGCGTTGGTCTTAATGTTTCAGTTTCACAGATATATAGTGAAGTGTGTCTGATACATGGGACATCTGTTGTCTCTAAAAGGTCAGTTTTCGGGTGGCATAAAAAATTAGAGGTGGTAAAACTGACCTGAAAGATGAGCCCCGTCCCGGCCAGCCAAGAAAAGCTGCTGGTCATTAACAAAAGAATTAAAAGCGCGGCAAAAGTTTTGTATGCGGTATTTTTCAATTGAGATGAGAAATTGCAATTGCAAATTTTTCAGTTGCAATTTCCCATTGTTCAAATTCCCGTACTAAATGGCAAGACAATCACAGTTAAATTTTATAAGAATGGTGTGTTGTCAAAAGTAAAGGCACACTATGAAAAACGTAGTAAAACGCAACCGGTTTAAGAGGTCTGTGTCTTATCCATGACAACGCACCTGCTCAAAAGTGTGTTCTTGTCCAAGACTTCTTGAAAGAGGAAAAGGTAGTTCAGCTCTCTCATCCACCTTATTCGCCAGACCTTAGTCTCTGCGACTTTTCCCCATTTCCTTTACTGACGAAAACCCTTCCTGGTCGTCGTTATGAATCCCAAAGTGCACTTGGTAGTGCAATTTACAGTGTCTGCAGGGGATACCTAAAAAGGCCTACTTCTCTGCCTTTACGGAATGGATTTCGAGACTTGAAAACGGTGTTTCCGTCAAGGGAGAATACTTCGAAGGGTTGAAGTAAACGAAATGCGAATGGGATTAATAGAAATTATAGCACGCCCTGTAGAACCCCAATGACAACATTAATGAACGCCCCTCGTAGATTTGCACAAATATTGTACTTCCGCATGGTGGCCCATAAGGCTGCATGCCATACCCTGTCATAGACTTTTTTTGAAATCAGTGAAGACATGGTACAAATTTTGCAGATGTTGGAGATACTTTTCACACAAGATTCTAAGGTTGAAGATCTTTTCTGTGGTGCTCCTTGCGGCTCTGAACCCAGCCTGTTCCTCAGCGAATATCTCTTCAGCTTGGGGTTTAAGCCTGTTCAAGATGACTTTCAGCATGACTTTGCTTGAATGACCGATGAGGCTGATGGTTCTGTATATCTGGCAGAGCTGTAGGTTGCCTTTTTTAGGGAGTGTGATAATCAGCAACTGAGTCCATGGGGTAGGCCATTCTCCCGTTCTCCAGATCCTGTTATAGCTCTCTGTTAAAACATCAATCATGGTCTCTGTCATAAATTCGATCTTCTAAGCACTAATCTCCATTTTATATCTTGTGAAGATTTTGTCAAGACTTTTACTTAGGGCTCATAGTTCCTACTCCTCCTCAACAAGAACGTCAATGATATCGGCAAACCACAGATGGCAATAGTTCTAGCGCCTGTGCTTGCCCTTTCATCATGTTTTTCAAGAGCATCAGACATAATTCTTCGAGAAAATATATTGAAGAGGGTGGGTGAGAGATGGAAGCCTTGCTCCAACTGTTGTTCTGAACCATTCTCCCATGCTCCAATTCATCTAACACGGGTGGTAAACGAAGGAACTAGCTCGAAATTTTGTAAATGTAATTTTGTTCCCTCGTCATATACGGGATCCTTTCGAGCTTATGCCGTCGTCAAAAAATTAATAAACAAAGGTAGGTGTTGTCGATTATTTTGTTTAATTTCTTGATTATTGTCCAAAATTGAAGAATTCTGGCAATGGTATTCCGTGTAAATATGATTTAAGATTGTTCACGACTAGAACATCTGCCGTAAACTGCATGACTTGGGTTTGCCAAATTGGACACGGGCTTGAATTTCTCAATTTTCTGTCAACACAAGGACTTTAAGACAGTATTTTTTCATTTTCCCATAAACTTACAGCCTTGATACCCACTGAGACACTTGCTCGGTTGAAATAAACATGAAATATTACATATTAGCTGGCAAATGCTTCCGAGGAAGACCGGTTACAACCCAAATTCGACTCGAGCTAGTTCCCTCGACACAGAGCAAGTTCCAGAGCTAAAGAGCCAGTTCCATCGAACAGTTGTCAAAGTCCACTCTCGAAGGTTCTTACAAACGTTTACAACTTTGTACCGATTTGTGCTTATGTCTCGGACATTCAGGCTTTATCCCAATTACACTTGTATTTGATGTTTAACGTAGACAAAGGGCCCTATAGGCTTTTAAATGGCATTAAATTTCAACTACTAAAGATTCAGGCATGAGTCATATACCATTTTAAAGAGAAGGCAGAACATTTTACTGAATGCTAAAATGAGAATAACTTGTAATTCTATAGTTTGCATAAAACTGCATGTGCAAAAATTGAATCAGTTATATTCGTAAAGAAATTTAGTTTTCAAAAATGTCTTGTTTTTGCCAATCTGTCGCTACCTAGTGATTTTATAAGCATAATTTATGCAGTTTTATGCAAATTAGTTAAAATCACGTGTGTATAAATTCCTATCAAGTAAACTGTTGTTTGGTGGGTTTTCTTTTTTAAATCTGAAAACAGTTTGTTAAACACTACTTTTAGCAAACATATACCAAAGGGTGTATATGATGTAGGAATTTCAAATTTTTGCACCTGCATAGTTTATGTAAATTAATGAATTTTGAATGAATTTTGTATTGTTATGAGTAGCAATTCGGTAAAATACCCTGCATTTTCTCTAAAGCGGAATATAATTCATGTCTGTGTCTTGTGTCTTGAATAGTTGCAATTATACTCAGTGTTAAAGGCTTAAGGGCACCTCTCTTGCAAAACTGTTAAAATGTGGTCTGTCTATTGAAACGCTGTACATGTATTTGGTAGCAAACGTTTTTTCCACATTCAGTGCATGAATATGTCTTTTCGGCACTCGACATCTTAAGTCTGAAAATAAAACATCAAAAGATTTTCACGATATGTTTACCTTACTGCACAACTGTTACGAGTATGCGTTACCTTTTCCGTATACATGCAAATACCCATACAGCTATTGGCAAGGCATAACACGGCCAATGATTTGTCCTACAATCACTCCAATGTTGTAAACATCTGACAGAGACCTCCAACAACGGTCGCTGGAACTAGCTCTATAGCTCTGGAACTTGCTCTGTGTCTAGGGAACTTGCTCGAGTCGAATTCGGGATTATTGCTGGTCTTCTCCGCGAGCATATGCCAGCTGATATGCGATATTTTATGTTTGTTCCACCAGGGCTAGTGTCCCAATAGCTACCAAGGTTGAAAGTTTGTGGGAAAAGGAAACTTTGTGGCTCAAAGTCTTTCTGTTGACAGAAAACTGAGAAATTCAACTCGGTGTTCAATCAGGCAGAAAAAGATTCAGTCCAAGCCATGCAATATTCGGCAAAAATTTTGGTCGAGAACAATCTGAAATCATCTTTACACGGAATACCATTGCTGGAATCCTACATATTTTGCTAATAATCAAGAAATAAAACAAAAACCTCGACAGCACCTACCTTTGTTTACCAATTTTTTGACGAAGGCACTACCTCGAGAGTGCCCGTATGTGACAAGGGAACAAAATTACTTTGACGCAATTTCGAGCTAGTTCCTTCGTTTACCGCCCGTGTCTAAGCTGCACTTACAGCCTTGATACAGAGGTGCTCAATGGCGCGAACTGGGATTTCATTGATACTGTAACGTTACTTCCCTATGGTAGACCATAAAGCTGCTTGCCATACCCTGTCATATACTTGTGTGAAATCCTTGAAGACAAAGAACAGATTTAGCTGATTTTAAATTCCATTAACAGGAATCTCTGAACTATTTTCCTTCCACTGGCTCCGCAAATCGGTAACATTGTGTACAAGAACAAGCTTTTTAGGACAAAGTTGGGATAATAATGAATGGATTATTATTGTCACCCGACGTAGGCGGAGGGGAACTATAGAAATGACCCTCGTCCGTCCAGTAACATCCAAATCACGAGCTGCCGCTGCTAGCCTCAGCAGCAGCTGCTGATAGCCTCGCAGCAGCTGCTGATAGCCTCGCAGCAGCTGATGACGTTTTACCCCAGTAAGTTTGGTTTTAGCCCACTTTCTAGGAACGATCGGCTCGATATAGGTAAGTGTTCTTGTAAGGGCTGTAAAAGCCCAAAATAATAATGACAAATGATGATAATAATAATAATAATAATAATAATAACGTCTGTGTTTAAAATGAATAACTGTAGTTGCAGTTATACAATAATAAGATTTATCTTTCGCAGGCTTCTCCCTTGTGCCTATATATAGTTTACAGACATGTTAACTTATTTCCTTTGCGAGAATAATATATACTTGAATGGAATAGCTACAAAAATAAATTTAAAAAAAATAAATAAATACAAAAAAAAATAAATAAATCTATTTCCTAGGCAAAGATTAAAACATGGTACATATAAGACACTGAATTGGAATAGTTTGCTTCCCTTACATACCAACAAAATATAATAAGCTTCAAAATTATAAATAAAAAAATAAAGGTGTACCGTATTCGACCCATTAAATACTTTCAGTTGACATTCTTCCTAATAAACGTACATTTCAAAGAATTATTATATATAGAAATAAACTGAGTCATTAGAGAAAAGCTGCATATAGTCATGCAGGATGGAGATGCTTTGTAAGTGAAAACTGTAAGATTTTATAGTGTTTTCAGCACTTGTAACAAGCAATCAAAGGGATAAACCAGTAAAAATATGTGCTCTAAAAATCATATGCCTCAGAACTTCCCATGATCTGCGCTTATTGGGTCACGTGCGCTAATAGGGTCGATTACAAAATATAAATTTGGACGGCTGTGTGCAACTATAGTCATAGTTACGTATCGCTGACCACATGGGGAACGTCGTTAGGAGAAGAGAAGAGAACAAAACAATATACATAGGACTTGGACGAACACTCGGCGCCAGGGGTGTGCAACTATAGTTACGTACGCACTTGGCGAACGTCGTTAGGAGAACTGAAACAGAACAGTACATAAAATCCAATGTCGTTACGAGAATTGAAATACACATACAATAAAATCCAACAGATGGAAACCGCTGAGCCACTTCGGGAACATCGTTACGAGAGATGAAAAAAATCAGCAGTGCGAATGCAGGTTGGGGTGGGGAAGGAGACATTTTCAGCACTCTTTTATTTGGTTGATACATGTAAAAAATGCTGAAAAATAAAGTTTATCATATATCTCAGCCCTGTCTCGTAGATCACACCTGTAATCTCTTTCATCGGAAATTTGTGTTACAACAATAATTCTGGAGAGAAGCAAGAAATTTTGCTGGTCAAATAAAAGTATTTGCTTTCCCAGTGCGCAGTGAGCAAGTAGATAATTGTTACATTTGTCAGGTCTTGGTCAGCCCATTTATTGATATCACTTATTCAAAGAATGGATATCACAACTTCGAATTATGGATGTCAAAAATCCGATTTTATGGATATCACCAATTCGAATTATGATATCACTAATTCGATTTGTGGATAGCCATAATTAGAGTTATTGATAGCTACGGGCAGTATTATGGAAATACATATGAGCCGCGACACGAGAAAACCAACAATGTGGTTGTGCACCCAGTGCAGATTCAGATCAGCCTGGGCATTCGCCAAGTTTGATCAGACTCTTTGTTTAGTGCCCAAATGGTAGCTAAGGGTCTTAGCTAGCTCCATGCGGACAGCGAAGACTCTGATCAGACTGGGCGGATGCCCAGGCTGATCTGAGTCTGCGCTGGGTGCACAACCAGATTGTTGGTTTTCCCGTGTCGCGGCTCATATATGTAATTCGAAGTAGGGATATCCATATTTTAAATAAGTTATATCAAGAAATCGGGCTGAATAATTGATATCCATAATTTGAATAGTAAATATCCATAAATAATCGCAGAGCAGTCGTTATTTAAACTTATTATTTGTAACGAAGAATATCTGATATCCATAATTCTAATTAGTGTTATACATAAACGGGCCCAAATATTGATATCCGTAACCCGAATTATGGATTTTACTTAATATTTGAATTATGGATATCTAATAATCTTAATGATTAATGGATATCACTAATTCGACATTGGTATCACCTATTTGATTTATTGATATCCATTAGTAGTGAGTGATAGCCGATATCCATAATTCGATTTATGACCATCCATAAATCAAATTATGAATATCCAAAAAATCGGATTTGTGATATCCATGATACAAATTATATCTATTAATAATTATGATTTTCGGATATCCTGAGTTCGAATTATGGATATCGATAATTCGAATTATGGATATCTATAAAAATATTGATGTTCATAATTCGCATTATCACTAGGATACGTGTACAGTGTTTGAGAGTCCGTGTATTATTTAATGTTATTAGTTATTATAAATGAAATAAACTCAGAGTTAAATATGACCATTAACATCTTAAACAGCGTTGAATTTCGGAGTTAAAGTACTTATTACAGAAACGTATCTTTAAAAAAAAAACATGATAAAGTTGTCTCACAATACCGTAATACCGATATATCGCAAATCCGTTTTCGCTCAGCTTGCAAGTTAATTTAAGGTAGGTCAATAGTACCTCTGGCATCAACTATCAACTGCAGCTGTACAGAAAGAAACAACTGCTGCTGCCTCTGAGACAACACCAGGTCCGCAACTTCAGCTGAGACTCCCGCAGAAGATACTATAACTAGCTATTCAATATGACATTTATTTTTTCTCATCGTTTTTAAATTTTCCTACAGATCTTGGCCACTCTTTTCTCTTTTTCCCTCTCTTCTTATTTGCCTTTTTATTGCTCATTTATCCCCTGTTTTTAGTTTGGCTCTACTTGTTGGGTAAGATCAGCAAGACGTTTGAAAAAAAAAGACAAGGTCAAAGTTAATTTTCAGAAGTTAATTTTTCAAGTTTATTTATTTAATCACAATTATTTTTTCCTGCATTTAGAGCTTCTAGTGTCATCTCAATGTATGTGTTTGAGGACTAATACTAAGAGCATGCAAGACCATGGTACTGGTACTGAGAAATAAAAACAACAGAATCCTTGAATATGCAAGGTCGTTAGGGTTGTTCAGAAAGCCATTGTCAGCATCAACGAAAAAAAAAATATATAGCAGCTGATGTCCCTCTGCTGCCATATATTTACGTAATGTTTATTTTCTCTTTTTTTCCTTCAAATATGTGTTTTCAGTGTGCCACAAAACTGTTTTGTTTGTTTAGGTACTCAAACTGGTGTTTGCTTTTTCACATAGCCGCTTTGGGTGTTTTGCATGACAGATATACGTTATATGTAGTTTAGGGCTCGCAACGAATTAAGTACCTTACAAATATCCCTTCGGGCACATGGGGTTTGATCAGCTTTGAGCCAACGTCGATTCGACGTCATGATATCGAATCGGCGTTGGTTCAATGCTGGCTAATCATAGTGCCCGAAGGGATATTACAAGAAGAAGCGTCACACAGTTCTCTTCAATTTGCATAACAGATGTGCCTTATATGTAGTTTAGGGCTCGCAACGAGTTAAGTTACCTAACAAATATCCCGTCGGGCACATGGGGGTTTGATCAGCTTTGAACCAGCGTCGGTTCGACGTCATGATATCGAATCGACGTTGGTTCAATGCTGGCTAAACATAGTGCCCGAAGGGATATTACAAGAAGAGTCACACAGTTCTCTCGATTTTGCATAAGAGATGTGCGTAGTTACCTTACAAATATCCCGTCGGGCACATGGGGTTTGATCAAGTTTGGACCGGCGTCGGTTCGACGTCATGATATCGAATCGACGTTGGTCAAATGCTGGCTAAGCATAGTGCCGAAGGGATATTACAAGAAGAGTCACACAGTTCTCTCCAATTTGCATGACAGATGTGCCTTATATGTAGTTTAGGGCTCGCAACGAATATAGTTACCTTACAAATAACCCGTCGGGCACATGGGGCTTGATCAGCTTTGGACCAACGTCGATTCGACGTCATTATATCGAATCGACGTTGGTCCGATGCTGGCTAAGCATAGTGCTCGAAGGGATATTACAAGAAGAGTCACACAGTTCTCTCTAATTCGCATGACAGATGTGCCTTATATGTAGTTTAGGGGTCGCAACGAATTAAGTTACCTTACAAATAACCCGTCGGGGACATGGGGTTTGATCAGCTTTGAACTGAAGACGATTCGACGTCATGATGTCGAATCGACGTTGGTTCAATGCAGGTTAGGCATAGTGCCCGAAGGGATATTACAAGAAGAGTCACACAGTTTTCACCAAGCAAAGATAAGGTCTAAGTGGGATAGGTTAGGATATAGCTCAGAGGAAAGAAATTAATAGCTTTAAGTATTTTAAAATGATTATTGACTCACATATTATTCTGTATTTATTAAGGTGATATTATGCACTTATTGTACTACCTGTCACATCGTTTATATTTGTATTGCATGTATGTACATGTATATGCTCAAGGGCTACATAACCTATATAGCACTTGAATAAACATTCAAATAAACAAATGGCAGAACAGCCTTGTTTGCTGTCGGCTTGGGCTTGTACAAGCCCAAGCCGACAGCAAACAAGGCTGTTCTGCCATTTGTCTTGACATATCATCCAGACCTTCCTAAAGCCAGGGGTATCGTCGACAAACACTGGTCCATCATAGACTCATCAGACCATCTGAGCACAGTCTTCCCGCAGAAGCCAATCATGGCCTACAGGCGACCAAAAAGCCTCAAAGACCATCTTGTGCGGGCTAGACTGAAGCCAGATCCGACCGATGACGAACCTCTTGGAGAATGTAAACCCTGTGGCAGATCAAGATGTCAGACCTGTAGAATGATAACCCCCTCTCAGACAGCCACATCGTCCAGTGGTGCTCGTGTCAAGCTTAAAGGTGACACCAATTGTAGGACACAGAATGTTGTGTATCTGATCTCTTGTGGCAAGTGTGGAAAGCAGTATGTTGGGGAAACCAAGGGCCCTCTGAATATCAGAATGAATGGTCACAGAGATGACTGGAGACACAAGAGATTTGAAAGATCTCCTACCGCTGAGCACTTTTGCTTGCAAGGACATGACTTTCTCAGTCATGCCTCTGTTTGCTGCTTAGAAAGCAATTCAGAGTGGAAAGACAATGCCAGAAAAAGTCGTGAGAGCTACTGGATACGTCGTCTTAACACTTTGAATCCAAGCGGCATTAACAAAGGAGATTAGCCTCGGTCCCACCTTCAGTCTATTTCTGCAGGGGCATCTTGCATTATTCCAGACATACAGTGTTCCACTCTTGCTTTTGTAGCGATGTAATTACATGTAAAATTCTCTTTTTCCTTCATTATGGTGAGTTTTGCATCATAGCTGAATGGCCAGTATACAGAATGTATGTATATCGCTATAAATACACCGCTACAAATCGCATAATACGATTTTTCTCATTTTGGCAGCCATTTGCAATTTCAAATTCGAACTGGGGCCGTGAAACGGCCGCCTTGTAGCAATTTTGCTTTGTTAAACGACCTTTTTTCAATTTCTTTGGTCGTTTAATGTGAATTTGAATAGTAAATTGAGAAACGTTTTCATGATTATTTTGTTTTTTCTTGATTTACCTGTAGAAATGTTGAAATTTTGATTTTTTTCTTGTACCTGTAAACTCTGAAGAAGGCGAAAGCCGAAAGCGCTCAGTAAATATTGTTTTGCACTGTTGATGATTTAATCCTACCATATACTTATTTCAATCATTTTGAATCCATTTGTTGGATCCAGTGCTACCGGGAAGATTTTTGTTTGATGTTTGTCTCATTTCTCCCTATATATATATATATATATATATATATATATATATATATATATATATATATATATATGTCCAAAATAAAAGCACATACAAGGATAGTCTATAAAAAATACAATTGAGTCCGATTTCACAGTAACGTATGATTTATTTCGCTGTTTTCTACCGGTTTCACTGTTACAGTACAGATCATCAGGAACAAATATGGCGACTTTGTGTCGCATGGAGACGACGTTAGCAACGTAGCGTTCTTGTCGCATGCGCCGTAACGTCTACTTCCGCTCATTACAGTACAATACACTGTCACATTAATATCTATACAGTATAGTGTAATAATGGCGTATAGTTCATTTTACTAATATAAGAGTAAGTTGTTATTAATACATATATACAATAATGATATACGTTGATGGTACAGATTAGGAAGACCTGTTTAGCTCAGGTTTAAGGAGATTAATGAAATATTTTTCTTTTGCGCGCCTTAATGACATGCTTTCAAAATACATTTTGTAGAATGGGAAGATGTAATATTTCGGATCTAGCCGATTGGCACATGTACTTATGTGTTCACTTACATATATATATATATATATATATATATATAAATGCTACGGGTGTGAAAAGAATTTGTGATGCAACATTTGGTGGTGAGAGAGACACTTCCTGACACTCTTTTTATTGCAAGACTGACATCTTTTGATATTTTGTGCTGGGGCCTAATATTTGTTGTTTCTAGTTGTTGATAGAGAGTGTTGCAACTTTTTCTACTTTGTTGCTGTTACACTGCTGCTTCTGTTCGTGGTATGATAGTGACAACTGTTGCTGATGTTTTCAATATTCTTTTCTTTTTTTAAGATTGATATATGCTGCCTGTGATAATGGTGTTATTAAAAGTGTCAGCCACTGTTTATAGTAAGGATTTAGGCTTATATTACTGTTTTTGCCGTGTGTAGTATTTGCAGACACTAATGTTGGTGGTTTGACAGGAGTAACATCTGCTGCTCCGCCAGTGTTCATAAGCAGATGCTGATGTTTGTACCAGAGACCACATCATCTGTCGATATTGAAGATCAGAGGGACATCAGGTGCTGCCATTAGTACTGAGAATAAATTTTGCTGCTGCTGTAAGTAAAAGCAATAGCTGCTGATGGAGAAGTCAATTCCTGATGCTGGTGTCATAAGCGGCTGCTAGTGTTTTTTTTATAGTTACACCACCATCTGCCGATATCGGAGAACAGAAGGACATCAGCTGCTGCCATAATGTATTCAGGATAACTTTTGCTGCTGTTGTTGATGAAATCTTCAGCTGCTGATAATGTAGTCAGTTGCTGATGGTGGTGTCATAAGCAGCTCCTGATGTTGTTTATTAGTGATAGTGACACCACCATCTTTTGATATTGGAGAACAGCGGGACATTAGCTGCTGCCATAAGTATTTAGAATAACTACTGCTGTTGATGAAAGCATCAGCTGCTGATGGTAATGTCAGTTGCAAATGGTGGTGTCAGAATGAGCTGCTGATGTTATTATTAGTGACAGTGACCCTACCATCTGCCGATATCGGAGAACAGAGGGATATCAGCTACTGTCATTAGTATTGAGAATAACCATTACGGATGCTGTTGATTAAGTATTAGCTGCTAATGGTGATGTCAGTTGCTGATGGTGGTGTCATAAGTAGCCGCTGCTTTTAGTAAATGACACCATCATCTGCCTATATCGGAGATCAGAGGGATGTCAGCTGTTGCCACTAGTGTTTAGAGTACATTTTGCTGCTGCTGTAAGTAAAAGCATAGGCTGCTGATGGTGGTGTCAGTTACTGATGGTGGTATCATAAGCAGCTGCTGGTGTTGTTTTTAGTGGCACCACCATCTGTCGAAAGCATTAGCTGTTGATGGTGGTTTTTAATTGGTACAATTGCTAATGCCGCAGTTGCAGTTAGTACGGCTTATCGCTTTTGTCTTATTCTTTTCTGATGATAGAAGTAGCAGATTTTATGGGGGGGGGGGGGGGGTTAATTCACACGCTGCTGCAGCTGGTTGTAAAAGAGCCGCATCCTGCAACCGAGGTGGAGAGTAAGATTTGCTGTTGTTGTCTAAGGGGAGGAATGAAATAACTTCTACTGCTGTTAATTTGAAGATACAACAGCTGCTGCTGTTGTCACAGCAAATATCACAGAAACCATCAGCATCAGTTTTCACTCGTTGATAGACAACAGCACAATATATCACTCTAGTCACGTACACCACAAGAAGTAGTAACTCTCACTAAAACTTACTGCAGATATCACTCCGTCCACTGTCAGCAGCAGCTATCACCCTCGTAACAGAAGGCAGCAGCAAAGGTTAGTTTCGTCTCCAGAAGCAGCTCCTGGTATCATGAGTATAACCACCAACAGATGGTAGAAAAAAGATATAATTCAAGCAGCAGCAGCAACTGAAGTCACTCTCACTACTTTCCTCCAACAGCAGGCAGTCCACAAACAGATGACATATACAGATATTTAATCCAGCAGAAGCAACACCTGCCATTCTCACTACCTATCTTCAACAGCAGGCAGTTCATCAACAGATGGCAGATACAGATATTTAATCCAGCAGCAGCAACAGCTGTCACTCTCACTACCCTTCTTCAAAAGCAGGTAGTCCACAAACAGATGGCAGATACAGATAATTTGTCCAGCAGCAGCAACAGCTGTAACTCAATACCTATCTTCAAAACGGGCAGTGCACAAACAGATGGCAGATACAGATATTTAATCCAGCAGCAGCAATAGCTGTCACTCTCATTACATATCTTCAACAGCAGGCAGTCCACCAACAGAAGGTAGATACTGATATTTAGTCCAGCAGCAGCAACAGCTGTCACTTTCACTACCTATCTTCAACAGCAGGCAGTCCACCTACAGATGGTAGATACAGATATTTAATCCAACAGCAGCAACAGCTGACACTCAGCTGCGGCTATTAGTAGTAAGAATAGCTTCTGCAGATGCGTTTGATAAAAGCATCAGCTGCTGATGGTGGTTTAGCAGTTGCTGATGGTTGTGTCGTAAGCAGGTGTTCATTTTCGTATTAATGACAACATCATTTGGCGATATTGGAGAACAATGGGATATCAGCTGCTGCAATCATGAGAAAGAATAGCTTTTGCTGCTTTTTTTATGAAAACATCAGCAGCTACTGTTGGTGGTTTGGCAGCTGTTGGTGGTGATGTGGTGGTGATGTGATAAGCAGCTGCTGATGTTAATATCTGCGACCACATCATTTGCCGATATGAAAGAACAAAATGACACTTGCTGCCTATTAGAAGTAAAAATAGCTTTTGCTGCATCTTTTGACGAAAGCATCAGCTGCTGATGGTTCTTTGGCAGCTGATGATGGCGGTAACATAAGCAGCTGCTGATGTTACTGTTAATTACACCATCATCTGCCGATATCGGAGAACAAAGGGACATTAGCTGCTGCGATCAGTAATAGGAAAAACTTTTGATGCTGATTTTGATGAAAGCATCAGCTGCTGATGGCGGTTTGGCAGCTGGTGATGGTGGCATAAGCAGCTGCAGCTGTTATTATCAGTGACCATATAATCTGCCAATATGGAAGAACAGAGGGGCATCACCCGCTGCTATTATTAGTAAGAATAGCTTCTGCTGCTATTATTAGTAAGAATAGCTTCTGCAGCTGCGTTTGATAAAAGCATCAGCTGCTAATGGTGGTTTAGCAGTAGCTGATGGTGGTATCATAAGCAACAGCTCATCTCAGTATTAATGACTAATTTGCTTATCATTTGCTGATATCGGAACAGAGGGACATCAGCTGATGCCATCATGAGTAAGAATAGCTTTTGCTGCTGATCTTGATAAAAGCATCAGCAGCTACTGATGGTGGTTTTTGCAGCTTCTGGTGCTGGTGTCAAAAGCAACGGCTGATTTTAATATCAGTATACTTGGCAAGCAGAATTCTCGGTTGGAAGAGAATTATCACATAAATGGTTTATTAGGTGTGAATCTATATATAGTCTCCCTTGAACCGAAATACTCAGAAAATTATGTCCTGAAAATGCTATTTATTGTGCAGTCTACAGGTTTAAAAGACGTTCTTCAATTAACAATATAATCTGCCTGAATTATGTATTATCTCATGTGCTTTCATTTTGTGTTGTTAGTATAATTTAGTTAAAACGGCTGAGAATTGGAAATTATGCTAATGAAGTTGGTATTTGTCTATAATATCTGGTTTATACTATAATAATTTATATACTACGGTAAAGTGTGATTGTATAATAAGTTTTCCAATAGATACGAAGTTTTGCCTAAGAAGTCGTTCTCAGGAACACAAGTAGGCCTACCATGTTTTACCTGATCTCAAATTTCTGAAATCTGATCTTTCCTGAATTTCCTCACCCCCTAACTCTGGGGTTGGGCTGCAAAATACGTTCACTTAAACTAAAATAAGCTTGCTAGTTAGTGTTAGGCTATAGAGGAAACATTATCTGAAATCATGCCATTTTTCATTAATGAAAATAAAATCATTGAATACAAATTACTTTTTTTTTCATTTTCTCAGGCAAGCTCAAAAGAAGAACCCTTGGGGAGAAGGTTTGTTATTGTTCGTCTGTCTGACTGCCCTCGACTGGGACTGGTCGTCCGTCTGTCTGTCCTTATCTGGGTCTGTTCGTCTGTCTGTCTGTCTGTCTGTAGGACAGTATTTGTTCGTTAGTCCGTACAACACTATTGTTCGTGTTTAGTGTTAGACAGGGCTATTGACCTGCCCGGGGGTGCTGATTGGGGCTAAACGGACAAATACTTATGTGTATAAACTTGTACAAAGCATAAGAGAGCCAGTATGATAGAAGAAATAGTGCAATATACTATTTCAGGACAGTTTAATACTTAAGTTGAGAGCTAACCTATTGCGTTTTTTTCCCTTTGAATTATTAAAGGGCTCGTCCCGTTACATTTTTGGGCTCGTCCAGTTACATTTTTGGGGCTCGTCCCGTTACACAGTGACTAAATTATCTGCCGATATGGAAAAACAGAAGAACACTTGCTGCTGCCATAAGAAGAAAGAATAGCTTTTGCTGCATCTTTTGATGAAAGAAACAGCTGCTGATGGTTCTTCGGCAGCTGCTGATGGCGGTATCATAAACAGCTGCTGATGTTACTGTTAATGACACCATCATCTGCCGATATCTGAGAACAAAAGGGACATAAGCTGCTGCCATCAGTAGTAAGAAAAATCTTTTGATGCTGCTTATGATGAAAGCATCAGCTGCTGATGGTGGTTTGGCAGCTGCTGATGGTTGTGTCATAAACAGCTGCTGATGTTAATAAAAGTGACCACATCGTCTGCTGATGTCGAGGAACAGAGGGACAGCAGCTGCTGCCATTAGAAGTTAGAATATCTTTTGCCGCTTCTGCTGATGGAAACATCAGCTGCTGCTGATGGTTTGGCAGCTGCTGATATTGGTGTACAAAGCAACTGCTGATGATAGTTTTATTGACAACATCATCTGCCGTAATCAGAGAACAGAGGGACATCACCTGCTGCCATCATGAGTAAGAATCGTTTTTCTGCTGCTTTTGATGAAATCATCATCTGCTGATGGTGGTTTGGCAGCTGCTGATGTTGGTGGCATAAGCAGCTGCTGCTGTTATCATCAGTGACCACATCATCTGCCGATATGAAAGAACAGAGGGGCATCAACTGCTGCTGTTAGTAGTTAGAATAGCTTCTGCAGCTGCGTTTGATAAAAACATCAGCTGCTGATGGTGGTGGCATAAGCAGCTGCTGTTGTTATCATCAGCAACCACATCATCTGCCGATAAGGAAGAACAGAGGGGCATCAGCTGCTACTATAAATATAAAGAATAGTTTTTGCTGCAACTTTTGATGAACGCAACAGCTGCTAATGGTTCGTTGGCAGCTACTGATGGTAGTATCATAAGCAGCTGCTGATGTTACTGTTAATAACACCATCATCTGCCGATATCGGAGAACAAAAGGAACATAAGCTGCTGTCATCAGAAGTAGGAAAAACTTTTGATGCTGCTTTTGATGAAAGCATCAGCTTCTGCAGCTGCGTCTGATAAAAGCATCAGCTGCTGATGGTGGTTTAGTAGTTGCTGATGGTGGTTGGCAGCTGCTGAAGGTGGTGGCATAAGCTGCTGCTGCTGTTATCATCAGCGACCACATCATCTGCTGATATGGAAGAACAGAGGGGCATGAACTGCTTCTATAAGTAGTAAGACTTTCTTTTGCTGCACCTTTTGATGAAAACAACAGCTGCAAATGTTTTTTTTTGGCAGCTGCTGATGGTGGTAACGTAAGCAGCTGCTGATGTTACTGTTAATGACACCATCATCTGCCGATATCTGAGAACAAAAGGAGCATAAGCTGCTGCCATCAGTAGTAGGAAAAACTTTTGATGCTGCTTTGAGGAAAGCATCACCTGCTGATGGCGGTATGGCAGCTGCTGCTGCAGCCGCATCTGATAAAAGCATCAGCTGCTGATGGTGGTATAGCAGCTGCTGTATGGTTGTTTGGCAGCTGCTGATGGTGGTGGCATAAGCAACTGCTGCTGTTATCATCAGTGACTACAACATCTGCCGATATGGAAGAACAGATGGGCATCATCGGCTACTATAAGTAGTAAAAATGGTTTTTGCTGCATCGTTTGATGAAAGCAACAGCTGCTTATGGTTCTTTGGCAGCTGTTGATAGTGGTAACGTAAGCCGCTGCTGATGTTACTGTTAATGACACCATCATCTGCCGATATCTGAGAACAAAAGCGACATAAGCTGCTGACATCAGTAGTAGGAAAACCTTTTGATGCTGCTTTGAGGAAAGCATCACCTGCTGATGGCGGTATGGCAGCTGCTGCTGAAGCTGCTTTTGAAAAATGCATCAGCTGCTGATGGTGGTTGAGCAGCTGCAGATGGTAGTTTGGCAGCTGCTGATGCTGGTGGCATAAGCAGATGCTGCTGTTATTATCAGTGGTACAATAGGCAGCTTCTGATGTTACTGTTAATCAGCATCAGCTGCTGATGGCGGTATGGCAGCTGCTGCTGCAGCTGCGTCTGATAAAAGCATCAGCTTCTGCTGTTGGTTAAGCAGCTGCTGATGGTGGTTTGGCAGGAGCTGATGGAGCTGGCTCTTTGGCAGCTGCTGCTGTTATTTTTAATGACACCATCATCTGCTGATATCGGAGAACAAAAAGGACATAAGGTGCTGCCATCAGTAGTAGGAAAAAATTTTGATGATGCTTTGGAGGAAAGCATCAGCTGCTGATGGCGGTATGGCAGCTGCTGCTGCAGCTGTGTCTGATAAAAGCAACAGCTGCTGATGGTTGTTTTGCAGCTGCTGATGGTGGTTTTGCAGCTGCTGACGGTTGTGACATAAGCAGCTTTGCTCTTACTGTTAATGACACCATCATCTGCCGATATCGGAGAACAAAAAGGACATAAGCTGCTGCCATTAGTAGTAGGAAAACCTTTTGATGCTGCTTTGGAGGAAAGCATCAGCTGCTGATGGCGGTATGGCAGCTGCTGCTGCAGCTGTGTCTGATAAAAGCAACAGCTGCTGATGGTTGTTTTGCAGCTGCTAATGGTGGTTTTGCAGCTGCTGACGGTGATGACATTAGCAGCTCCTGCTGTTATCATAAGTTACCGCATCATCTGACGATATGGAAGAACAGAGGGGCATCATCGGCTACTATAAGTAGTAAGAATAGTTTTTGCTGCATCATTTGATGAAAGCAACAGCTGCTGATGGTTCTTTGGCAGCTGCTGATGGTGGTCAGTAGCACTATCAACGGTAAGTTTTGTTCCAGTAGCAGCCCCTGTTATCATTACCATCACCATCACCAGATATCATTTCAGCAATAAAACTAAAGTCACTCTAATTACCTATATTTTAACAGCAGGCCGTCCACCAACAGATGGCAGATACAGATATCATTACAGCAGTATTAACAGATGTCACTTTCTCTACCTATCTCTAACAGCAGGCCGTCCACCAACAGATGGCAGATACAGATATCACTCCAGCAGTATCAACAGCTGTCACTCGCATTACCTATCTTTAACAGCAAGCAGTCCACCAATAGATGGCAAATACAGATATCATTACAGTAGTAGCAGCAGATACCACTATCCCTACCTAACTTCAACAGCAGGCAGTCCACAAATTATGG
This sequence comes from Ctena decussata, assembly GCA_963989385.1. Classification (NCBI taxonomy): domain Eukaryota; kingdom Metazoa; phylum Mollusca; class Bivalvia; order Lucinida; family Lucinidae; genus Ctena; species Ctena decussata. Next base: position 59,053,264 of record OZ022514.1, on the reverse strand, counting down.
ATATCAATAATCCAAAGTGTGGATATCCAATAATCTAAATGAGAAATAGATAGCACTAATTCGAATTATAAATATCACAATTTCGATTTATTGACATCAATAATTTGACTTAGTGATATCCATAATTGGGCAAATTTGTTGATATCTATAAATCGATTTATGGATATTCATGAATCGAATCGGTGATATCCATAAAGTAGTTAGACTAGTTGATATTCATACTTCGAATGCTGTACATCTATAAGTCGAATCACGGATATTCGTGAATAATTATGGATGTCGCTTATTTGTATAGTGGATAGCACTTTTTCACTTATCGATATCATAAAACGATAATGAATAGTTAACCGGCACCCCATAGAATTTCGGTGATATCTATCTTATATTACTTACGTAAGATATAGGAAATCCGCTGGTGACAGACAGACGCATAGACTGGCGGATGGACAAAAGGTGTTGCGGAATATATTATCATATACCTCAAGAACCCTTAAGCAAGCTTCATAGTCTAGTTGACATGGTGCATTGCTGGAATTGCTTATAATTGTCAATCTTTAAATAAAGACTCTCTCAAAATCAAACTCTTACAACTGTGAGCTCTGGCCAGTTGGACATGATCAGGCGACATAGTTTCAACGTCTAAGTTCTCGCGAAAAAAAGTCTTTTTTAATCGTAAACGGGGTTCCATAGCCCACAACCTATCATCATCACCCTCCCATCGACCGGATACATGTACATGCATGACTGAAACCTGTTGAACAGATTGTAAAATCGCAGGTCTTTTCTGAGAAAAACGTGGGAAAAGAATAAAAAATATAACCTGAAAATGTCATTTCTTAAGCAGATGACCCATTCGAACATTCTAAGACTTGTCTCCGAATCAATCCTTGGTCTGTGTTACGTGTATTTATCGCAAAAAGAAAGAAAAAAAATAAATGAAATATATGCCGTGAATCCAACTTGCTGCATTTAGCTTCCCTATACGTTCCGACTGGACAGAAAACGTTTGCTGGGCACCTCGCGTTAAATCAACATTGACACAACCTTGATTCAATGTCCCGACGTGGAATCAACGTTGAGTCAGTGTTGATTCAACTCTGTGTGCCTGCTGTGAGGAGACAACCGATGGTAGAGGATAAACCCTTTTCACTGAAGAATTTACAGTTTGATATTTGCAAAAACCCAATGACAACACTACTGAAAATGTTACATGACGTTTGACTCTCCGTATTTTTTCAGTATTTTCTTGTGTATAAATACCATAAATCATTGCAAGATATTGTTTAGCATTAATGCTTCACCCAAGCACTTAGCTGATTAAAAACACACAAAAAACTCTTTCCCTACACATAAAGTCTTTTAAACGGTATGCCCAATGAGCGTTGGCATCTTTTTTTAAAAAGCGAATACTTGTAAAATGAACGAGAACTGCTAATGTCTCACACTTTCTATACATGCAGCTGCACTCTCAAATATCAATAGATTGGCATTTTTGTCTTTATTTCAAATCCAGGCATGTAGCAATCGTTCATTAGGTAGAATTTGCAATATATTAGAGTATGACGGCTTCACACATACTTACCTGCATGAATTTTAGTCAAAAACTATAATTTACAGAGAAATCCTCAGCAGCAGCTATTGTCGCAGTAGCAGCTGCTGTTGGGAGATCAGCAGCTGCTGTTGGGGACAGCAGCGGCAGCTCGTGATTTGGACCCCTTAAACCTTATCCGAAACCTTATCCCCGCAACTCCTACGTCCTTCATCAGATTGATTTGAAATTTTACAGATTCTTACGATATGAAGATATGCATGTTTTTTTATTATTGTTTCGGCCATTTTAATGAAGTTACGGCCCTTGCTGACTTAGACCTTGTCCCCGCAACTCCTGCCACATCTTGTATCAGATTTACTTGAAATTGTGCAGAATGTTTCATTATGATCTGAAGATGTGCATTCGATTTTGGAATTTTAATTGTTCCATGTTTTACAAAGTTATGGCCCTTTGTCGTTTTTGGCATTTTTTCCAACTTTTGAACCGTTTTACCGAGAGAACTGAAATTTAGTATGCAAGTAGCATTTGGTAGATTGATTAGTCTGATTATTGTTAGGATGTGCTAAATTGATTAGTGACAGAGTTATTCCCCTTTTTTAGATAATTGACATTCACTTAAAGGTATTCATATTAATGGGCTGAATTTTCATAAAAGGATTGTTCATTCTTCATCAGATTCATATTAGCAGGATTATGACCCTTCTTATTTTGTTATTGGGTATACAGTCTTGATGTGTTGGGCATTCTGTAAGGGCCTAAAGTGTCAGTAACCTGATATATGCCCCTTTCTGAACTTAATTATTTTATAACCTCATAGAGGCCCAGTGATTGGGTATATGTCTTTGCTTATGCTTCAGATATTATTTGCTTACCAGGTTCTGTAATACACATATTTTCTGTTTTTGGCCATACAGTAACTCTGAAATGGAATAAAGGGCTGCAGTTTGTGACACATTTCAAACGTCGGGTGACACTTGGCCGATGGCCTTTCATTATTATTATTATGAATTTTAGCTATGTGTTAACGCCGTCGAATCACTGAAAAGCAGGTTTTATTCAGTTCGTGAATGATACACCAGAGTTTCCTGGACATTTCTACAAAATAATTGAGTTTTATGCCAGCTTCTCTCTCCCCAAGATCCCGACCCCTTATCTCCTTATCCTGGTACCCCTTAGCGTTATCAATTTGCAGAAACGTGAAATGAGCCGCGACACGACAAAACCCACTAAGTGGTTGTGCGCCCAGCGAAGACTCAGCTCAACCTGGGCATGCGCCCAGTCTGATCAGACTCTTTGCTAAGCGCTTAAAGGGTAGCTAAGGGTCTAAGCTACCTCCATGCGGACAGTGCAGACTCTGATCAGACTGGGCGGCTGCTCACGCTGGTCTGAGTCTGCGCTGGGCGCATAACCACTCGTTGGATTTGTCGTGTCGCGGCTCAAATAACATTTTTCAGTTGGGGAATGGGATGTAGCGTTAACTAGGAGTGCGCTTGTAAGATCATATAACGGGTCAGTTTACTTGTAACTGAAAGTAAGTTTAACCAACTGGTCTCCCATTTCACTTATAACACGCGATATCTACAGATTAAAGCATCCGTATCAGGTCATTATAACAGTTCAGTACTAAAAAACGGACAACACCTGTAACATCAACACAAGTCATTCGGTGAGTTAAAACGTATAACTACGTATTACTAACTAACATACTTGTTTCTTTTTCTTTCTTTTACTTTTTATTCTGCATGAACGGTATTTGCCTCAACGGCGCAAAGAAATCCTGGGACAATTACGGAATTGTTCTGTTCAAGATGAAACCTTGTGTTGCAAATCTGAATAGACAAATCTTAGACTTGAACAATTTTAGAATTTAGAATGGAACAACCTTAGAATTGACTGAAGTAAAAGATGATTTCGCTGCACAAGAAACTGTCAGTCTGCAGATGGGTACCTCAGAAACATAGTGCGGACATATTCTTAGACAAATGAAATATTCATTTTGATTTTCACAGCATGATACGCTTCACAAACGTGTAACGTCCGTCTTTGTTTGATTTTCTAATTGCCACGGCTAATACTTTATCTTAATACATGTTCTATATCTCATGACAAGCTGCATATAAAATTGCATTATCATCGCATGACACAACATCTCACCATTCACAAGGCGCATTTAAAATTTGAAACTGATGCAAAGTTTCTTTTGCACATTACATACACTTTTTATTAGCTATATTCGTGAATGAAACAATTTTGTCATCTTCATTGCTACTAGCTAAACAAAATCTCATTCACCTGTGTTAATTAGCTTAATTAGCAACTTAATTAGCTTGGCCAAAAACACATGTTTCTTTAAATTACACGAAAAGTGTAACTTTAGCAAAATTGAGCCGGGTTGATTTTACCATCAGAATAAAGAGACGATTTAAGTTTTCTTTATGTTTTTTCATGTTATGGGCCATTATTTATCAGGACGTCGCTGTTATTCAGTGGATAACGTCGTAAAAATAGAAATCATATGACCACACGTGTAATAACATTTTGGCGCGTACTTGTAACGTCGCTAACAACAACCGTGTCAGCAATGTGTGTTCATGAAGTAATGCTCATTTTGAAGGCGATGAAATTCCACTTTATCGAGTCAAATGATAAACAAATATCTTACAGTCGTGGTCATTTCATATGAAATTTGCGAAACTCGCCAATGGCCCGTTTCATAAGTATCCTATGAAATGACCACTCATGTAAAATTCTCTATTTTTGTCGTCGCTGCTCACGTAGTGATATCATTGATTGCTTTGGGTTCAACGGCCCTTTGAGACAGTATTTCAGTCTATATCGGGCCGTCTCCAACAGAGAGGGAGAGAGAAGAGAGAAATGATAGACGAGAGAAAAATGTCCAAACAACCCCCACCCGCACCTACTGCGAGCACATTAGGCCCTTGCCCCACTATTATCCAAATCAATAGGACGCCCTGGCACTGGAAGTTACACGCAGCACCACCGCACCACCCGACCATCCCCACGTAGTGAAATCAAAGCAGGAGAGGAGGCAAGGAACAGGAAGACACAGTTCTGCCCTAAACACCATGTTAGAAAGGAAAGTAATAAAAAAAAGGCTTAAAATAGAAGAAAAAGACCCCAAAAAAACTTGAGGCCAATCCCGATGCTACTCTTAATAATGAATAAAACGATCAGAGATTAATAGAAATGACAATCATAATAGACCACTAAAGATCACCACCCTCAAAAGAGGGGAGGGTGGCTTAAATCGATTTTACATGAGAATAACACTGGATTCTATTATTATTCATAAACAATAAACAAACAAGATATTTGGTCCGTGTGAAGAACGACTAAAGCATCAATGGACGAAAACAGAAAATGTATAAATCAGGATTAAATGCTAGGCTGAAACAAGGTCATCAACAGCAAGAACAACACAAACGCTGGAGCGAAGGAGTCCAACAGTTGAAGCGCTATGAGCCAGACTAAAGACAGATCATTAAGCCCCAACCAGTTTAATATGGTAAAACTACATATTTTCAGTATGAAATAAAGGTACAAAATAGTAAACCGTATCACCCGACCCTAAAGATATTCTTTTCTACAATATGAAAATACTTCTAGAAAATATACTACTATGTACTTTTATCAGGTGTTCATTGAAATTAAAGTTATTTGAAACTATATCGGAATACCACTGCGGAGTCGTTATTAAACTACATCTGAAAAGTTAAATATTTCTGCCAAGGACAAACCAGCACCCAGTTGTTCAAAACTAACGTCGTCGTTAGTTAACGAGACGTTGAATTTTCAAACGTATTTTAGGCAAAAAAAAAAAAAAAAACAGCCACCGCAGCGCAAAAGCTCCTATTTTTTTCAGCGAAAAATATAAACACACTAGATTTTTATATATACTAGAACACTTTACGAATAATTGACAATCGACGTCATTAAGCTAAGAGTGATTTGAAAACCGTGTAAGTGTGTGTGTGGGGAGGGGGGGGGGGGGGGCAGCTGAAACACTCCTGACAGGACTGACACAATTAGGCATCTGAAGGCGGGGCCACGTGGAACAATATTGTTTTGGTTTAAACATATTTATTTCCAAAAAATCTATATACAACATATATTGTGACAATATATATACATGTATATAAGGATACGAACGGAACAAAATGCTTATATAGTTCTTCTCCTTTAAATTCAATCTGGTAAACATATGGTTGGGAAAGATCTAAGGTTGTTTTAAAGCCATCTGTAGTGACCCACCGACATTCGAAGTTCAGAGGATAGACTAAATTAACATAAATCAAAGAACGAAACTAGCAGACCTACTTTAACTGAGTTTTTTCGTAAGTAAATGTGCAATGTGAAACTTATCCACGGCCCCAATCATCACTTTTAGTTGCATCCTAATTTCAGAACGACTTAAAATGAGACCAAGACTCCCCAACGAACAGAAAGTACGCACAAGTGTTGAGTTTGGGAAGGCTAGAAGCCATCTTCTGTTTGTTTAGAATTGGTGCCATGTTGAGCACACACTCAATCCTGGCTACAATAGCTCAGTTACAAAAATCTAATTTTATCTAAACATAATTAACAGATTTAAATCACCTCCTTTCATGTCTTAGATACAAAGGTTAGTCGTAATGCAGTTATACGACTGTGTCGAATATAGAGGATCTTACACTCGTGGTCATTTCATAAGTAATTTATGAAAGTAAAAAGTATGCAAAGACCAGGAACTGAAACAATCAAAATCCAAATCCAGCCCTCAAACCATAGTTGGAAACAACTAAGATTACAAATAATCAAGACACAGAGAACATATGGCCAACCGAGTGAGCAGCTTGTTCCCAAAAGGTGGCCACTCAGCAACCCAAACCGAACCAAAAATAATAATAACATACATAAGGTAAAACATCACAGAAACTCTGACACCAAAAACAGGCAACAAAGAACCACAACAGAACTACCGCCTTGGAACGGTCAGTAATGAATTACTGGGGGGCTTAAATCGATTTTACAGGCCCAACCTCACCCTCAGTTTCTGAAGTGGTACAAAACATTTAGTTGGTTGTTCGGTTCGCATGATACCCGCCGAAGGCTCGTTTCATAAATTTCATATAAAATGACCACGAGTGTAAGATTCTGTTGATCATATAACCCTTTAAAATGGGATTTTAGCGTCTTCAAACTGAACATTATTTCAATAAGAAACCGCATTGTTGACACGGACTTTGTCAATGACGCTATGTGTTCGCGTCGAAGTGTGATTGCACGTGTGGTCATACGATTTTTATGACATGACGTATCCACTGAATAACAGCGACGTCATATGATAAACACCGTTTTCTCTACTTTTTTCAGATGCAGGGATGCGTTTGCTCCTATTTCTCTGCATCTTGTTGCTGACGACATGCAGACCCTTGCAGTCCCTCACTAGGCATGGTCTAAACAGTCACTCATCAGAGAGCAAACGAAACATCAGAGGTTTTCTTAATATTCATTATTATTCAATTTTATTTATGTTTCTGTCTTACTCGTAGAGCGTTGTTGTGTATTTTAGCTTTAAAGGTAATAATATACATTTAGGTCTCTGCGCAGACGGAAAACACCTACTTGCTTTTTTTTCTTTGGCAGTTTGCCATGTAAGAAAAGAGCCATTATAGCATTTGAATTTGGAATTTCTTATACACAGTAAATAATTAAATATCGGATTAGTGCAGATTTCGCTATCCAACCAAAAACATCTGACACATCTCTGGACTCCAAATCAGATCATTCTAGCGATGCCCTAGCTGGACTGTCGACTATGAGTATCGGTTGTGGTGCTGAATCACACCGGGTCAACCATAGACATATGAGCCGCGACACGAGAAAACCAACAATGTGGTTGTGCGACCAGCGCAGACTCAAATCAGCCTGGACATCCGCATAGTCTTACCAGACTCTTCGCCAAGCGCTTAAAGGTTAGCCAAGGGTCCAAACTACCTCCATGCGGACAGCGAAGACTCTAATCAGACTGGGCGGATGCCCAGGCTGATCTGAGTCTGCGCTGGGCGCACAACCACATTGTTGGTTTTGTCACGTCGCGGCTCATATTTGTTTTTTTTTTCTGTCGACCGCGCTGTATTTAAGTGGCTAATTTAACTGCAGTAATAGAACAGAATAGGTTAAAGGGTCAAACCATTGCTTAAAGAGTAAAGCAGCTCGTGAAAAATTACAATAACTTCATTACTGGCAATTTTATAACTGGCCGTCCCGAGGCGGCACTTCTGTTTTGGTTCTTCGTGGTTGTGTGTTTTGTCTTTATGTGTTCTTTGTTGCTATGTCTGTTATTGAGATACTGTTTGTGATGTTAAGGCTAGCCCGATTACCACCTACATTGGAAATGGCTGTTCAGATGGCTGCCGCTGATGATGTCTTTGGTGGTGACTAATTTTGTGCTGTCTTTTCCCAACATGATGTCTTGCTTTGGATCTAGGATTGAATTGTGTCAGTTTCTGAGAATTTTCCTATTTACCTTTACTTTAATTTAATGCAAGGGCGTAGCTACGTATACGGCAAATACGCAAGTGCGTATTGAAATTTTGTCAAAATTGACAAAATTTCAACACGCACTTGCATATTTGCATGCTGAAAATTTATAAATTAGACAAGATTTCAATACCAATTACCAAAGTGGCTGAATTCCCTTCAAGAAGTAGAGAATAAAACATGGTTGTGCGTATTATGAAATTGCCTCTAGTTACGCCCCTGTTAAATGTACCCAAAACATTTAAGCATTAAAGCAGATAGTTAACAGTACAGACTTAAGGAGCAGTCTGATCAGGGTGACACGGTTGCCATTTAATATGAGCCGCGACACGAGAAAACCAACAATGTAGTTGTGCGCCCAGGGCAGACTCAGATCTGCCTGGGCATCCGCCAAGTTTACTCAGACTCTTTGTTAAGAGCTCAAAGGGTAGCTTAGGGTCTAAGCTACCTCAATGCGGACAGCGAAGACTCTGATCAGACTGGGCGGATGCCCAGGCTGATCTGAGTCTGCGCTGGGCGCACAACCACATTGTTGGTTTTGTCGTGTCGCGGCTCATATGCATTGTTTGGACGCAAAACTGAATAGAATACCAAAATGTTCCATTTTAGGATAATTACGGTAATTAATTTTGGTGTCCAAAACTTTTAGTATTATTTTTACGGTAAATTACGATTCAGTAGAGACAAACAAGCATAAACCTGAGGCCGTATTTATAAAGCCACTTAAGTCGTTGCTATGCGGTTGCTAAGGTTAAATATCAATAAAGGAGATTCCCTACAACTATGAAATTTGGTCTGGAGGAACAGTCTTTGTAAGACTGTTCCTCCAGACCAAATTTCATAGTTGTAGGAAATCTCTTTCAAAGAAATTTAGCCTTAGCAACAGCATAGCAACCACTTAAGTTGTTTTATGAATACGGACCCTGAGCATTATTCTCATTTCACAGAAGATCCAGTTAACATCGCTGAGCTCACAGGACAGTCCAGTAGCTTCAGGCAGGATACACTGGCTGGTCATCGAACCTCTGAAGGTAATAGTTTCTGATGGTTCTATATAGGTCTAAAGAAGGTAACAATTTCTGATTATTCCATATCAGTTTAAAGAAGGGAACAGTTTCTGATTATTCCATATAAGTTTAAAGAAGGGAATAGTTTCTGATGGTTCTATATAGGTCTAAAGAAGGTAATAGTTTCTGATTATTCCATATAAGTTTAAAGAAGGTAATAGTTTCTGATGGTTCTATATAGGTCTAAAGAAGGTAATAGTTTCTGATTATTCCATATAAGTTAAAAGAAGGTAATAGTTTCTGATGGTTCTATATAGGTCTAAAGAAGGTTATAGTTTCTGATTATTCCATATAAGTTAAAAGAAGGTAATAGTTTCTGATGGTTCTATATAGGTCTAAAGAAGGTAACAGTTTCTGATTATTCCATATAAGTTTAAAGAAGGGAATAGTTTCTGATGGTTCTATATAGGTCTAAAGAAGGTAATAGTTTCTGATTATTCCATATAAGTAAAAAGAAGGTAACAGTTTCTGATGGTTCTATATAGGTCTAAAGAAGGTTATAGTTTCTGATTTAAAGTTTAAAGAAGGTAATATTTTCTGATTGTTCTATATAAGTTTAAAGAAGGTAATAATAATAAGAGGAAAGACTTTATTTTCAGTGGGTGACACAATTAGCTACAAGCTACTCTTCCTTGAGGCCCACTTAACAAAATATGTACAAATCAAAACATGTATCAAATACAAATAAGTAAAACTTTCTAATTGTGCTACATACGTTTGAGAATGATAGTTTCCCATTTTCTATACATAGGTCAAAAGAAGGTATTTCTGATTGTTCTAAAAGGTAATAATTTCTGATTGTTATAACATTGTTCTATCTAAGTCTGGTGAAGATAATAGTTTCTAATTGTTATATATGTCTAAATGAGTCAGTTTCAGTTTAATTAAGATTGAGTGGAAGCTTAATATTTAGTGTCACATATACTATTATAGCGTTTCTATTCAGATTTTGGTTGGTTGGTTGATTGTTTTGTGTTTAACGGCCCTTTGAGATAGTGTTTCAGTATATATCGAGCCGACGCCCAGAGAAAGGTAAAGAGAATGGATGGTATCCAAATAGTCCTTACCTGCACATACTGAAAGTACAGTAGGCTCTTGCCCTAATGTCAGCCAATATAAGTAGGACGAGTTTCACGGCTATTCGCCCGACCGTACTTTTGATTGAATAAAAAGTAACTATTAGGATTTATATACGCATTTGTCTCCTTCAATCGAATTACGGATAACCAAGCAGAGAGTTATGGATATACATGAACATAAACTGGAGCTTAACAAATTGTAGTAAAACAGTACCTTTCTAGCATTCAAACTCATTTTGTTTTGACATCCGTATTTTTATTAATGCGTATCTATAACTCTTGTGTTGGATAACCATAATTATCTTAATTTTCGATACTCATATTTCGATTTATAGATATCCATAATTAGGTTTATGGATGTTCCTAACATGGTTTCTAAACTTTTTTGTTTTAAAGGTATCAAATTAGATGGCTATCCACGATACCAATTTTGAATTCCAGTAATTTGAGCCGCGACACGACAAAACCAACAATGTGGTTGTGCGCCAAGCACAGACTCAGATCAGCCTGGGCATCCGCACGGTCAGATCAGACTCTATGCTAAGCGCTTAAGGGGTAGCTAAGGGTCTAAGCTACCGTCATGCGGACGGTGAAGACTCTGATCAGACTGGGCGGATGCCCAGGCTGATCTGAGTCTGCGCTGGGCGCACAACCACATTGTTGGTTTTGTCGTGTCGCGGCTCATTTGAATTTTGGCGCATACACGCAACAAGAATATTGAATATACTTCAGTCGAACTATGGATGTTCATATTCGAATTATGGATACTCATATATATGGAAAAATAGTAAAAAGCACACATTGAAATGCTCAACCTTAAATGTGGATATCCATATTTCGACTTTGGCATATCCGTAATTCGTGCACTAGATGTCTAATATTCACCTGATTCGTCGAATAACCATAATTTGATTTATAGATATCCACAAAGTGATTTATTTATACAATCATTCTACTGTTGACGCAGGTGTCCCTCATCCACCTACCTCCATCCCCAGGCAAGGTAATCAGGAAAGAGCCGTTTGATAACTCGAAAACCTGCTTCAAGCCAAAATAATCCAAACAAATGAAAGCCAAACCCCGCTAAGATTCGTCACTAGACTAGTTTAGATAATATGGCAGGAATGGTTAATAAGTTTATCTTAAATTAGTAAAATAATAATATACAAGGGCGTAGCTATCTATACGCAAATACGCAGGTGCGTATCTATATTTTGTCAAACTGACAAAATTTCAAAACTCATCCGCATATTTGCATACTGTAATTTTATAAACTAGACAAGATTTCAATACCAAGTGCCAAAATGGCTGAAATACTACATTTCCTTGAAGAGGTAGAGTATAAAACATGATTTTGCGTATCATGAAATTGCTCCTAGCTACGCCCTTGATATACGAGTACTGACGCCATTGTTAAAGAATTAGAATCAGCACTGGGTGGATGATACTCTAGGAGACAAATTGTCCACCAGCAGTGATAGAGGCCCACCAGCTTGAATATACGTTTCGAAGTACCAAATTTGAGCCGCGACACGACAAAACCAACAATGTGGTTGTTCGCCCAGCGCAGACTCAGATCAGCCTGGGCATCTGCCCAGTTTGGTCAGACTCTTCGTTAATGTCTCAATGGGTAGCTAAGGGCCTAAGCTACCTCCATGCGGACAGTGAAGATTCTGATCAGACTGGGCGGATGCCCAGGCTGATCTGAGTCTGCGCTGGGCGCACAACCACATTGTTGGTTTTCTCGTGTCGCGGCTCATATGTTTCGATGTACCAAATTTAGTGTTTACTCCCTCAGTGTCACGAAACCCCAATATATATTGCAACGAAAAGATAATGGTCATGTCTCAGCAGGCAACGGCCATCGCTCTCTCAGTCACATTTCCTTACGTAATCCGCAAGACACAGACACTTCGAATGAAGTCAATGAATGAAGTCAAAGCGTCTGCTTCGTCTTTCAGTATTCCGTACCATCAGAAGAAGGAAAAGGGGCATATTCACAGTAGGTATGTTACTGAAAGATTTGTTAGACCACATTTTGTGATAGCTTAGTAACAAAGTACTTAAATTGTTAAGTTGTAAAAACACATGCTGCATCTGAAATAAGAGTCTGTGTGATTATATACCCTGGACCATGACTTTAATATACAGCCCCTATATTAATTAAAATAGGTAAGTGTATATACCTAGGAAATGCCACAAGTACAAAGCACATCTCATATAAGACAAGGATGGATGTCTTGCGATTTTACGTCCTCTTCAACAGTATTTCAGTCATATCAGGACAATGTTAGGGTGATAATGAAAGGTTGTGTGCAATGGAGCCCAGTTTACGATTGAAAAGATTTCCGCCCCGAGCTGTAATCGAACCCAGGACCGCTATATCAGCTAGCCAGCGCTTAACACACTTAGCTACCGGGGCTCCTACATAAGAAAACGAAAGAAGCAGCAGAAAAAAAAAACGATAAAAACGAACAATGCATTTTGGACCTCATTCCAGAAAGGAGGACCATAAAAAATAAGTGCTCTATTAGAACGGTCAGTTGTACAATTACTGGGGGTTAAAAGACTTAATGCAGCTAAAAAAAAAAGTAGGCCGTTTTAATATATCAGTCCGACATCGTGGTGATATATTATACGGAAGCACCAAAAATTTACGATAAAACAAAATCGAGGCCTCAGTGCATTTTGAAATCATACCGAAACCTTTTTTCTTTCGAACAAAGAAATTCAGGTGCAGAAAAGGATATGCCAGCGCACAGACTTATCAATTTATGAGAATTTTATATAATATGTACCCAATTTAAAATTCGTAATCATTCACATATAAAATATATTATGAATGATTGCCGTCGCTCAAAACGGCATTACATGCGAACAGGGAAGATTTTGATCAGCCTGTGTATCCGCGCAGTTTTCTCAGAGTCTTCCCTTTTCATCTATACATTCTTTCTGTCCTTGGGAATCATAAAAAAGGTAAAAAGTGAAGACTGGAATGTGAGCTAAAGCTAAGACCCGTTACATTACGCATTTTTCTTAACGTCTTTTTTCACGTGACGTCAATCAATTAATGAAGGTTCCAAAATAACCTTGTCGCCAAAGCGATATTGCAGGGGTCCAAAAGCCACGAACAATCAACTTGAAGGTGCAAAGAAACTAGTCTCAACTCATATTTTTCTTTACATTTCAATTCCTGTTACCTCAAACTATAGGTATCTCAAAGTAAATTTTCTGTAACCAGAAAATTTACTTTGAGATATCAGTAGTTTGATACGAATTTCGACTTTGAGATATTGAGAGTTGACTGTATACCGTTTAACATTCACCTTGCAGCCAAAGCGATTGTGGAGGGCTCAAAAGCCACGGAAAGACTACTTGAAGGAGCGAGGAAACTAGTCTCAACTACATTCGTCAAACGGTACCAGAAACCTGGAAGTTATATGCAAGCTATGGATGATTTTGACTCGGTAAAACCAACTCATGTTAGGACCTTTATTCTAGGCGATGCGGTAGGTGTTTATCCATGTTCGTGCAGTTATAAAAATTGTAAATACTTTGGAACTGATGCAATCAGTTACCATGTCTCCCAGTGGGAAAGACCCTCCATAGCTCAGTGGATTAAGAGCTGACCTGCTTAGCTAGCGGTCTAAGTTCTATTCCTACTGGAGGCAGAAATCTCTTCGACCGAAAACGGGGTTCCATCACACACAGTCTTTCCTTATCACCTTCTTATAGTTCTGATATGGTTGAAATTCTGTCTAAAACCGTAAAATTGCAAATCATCTATCCCTCCATCCAAATAGAAATAAGGGCGGTGTAGAAAGGGTTAGAAAAGTGCGGTAAGCTTTAGTAAAACGACTTTTCCCAGTTAGGTAGTCAGCAAGGTAGCCCCAACAAAGGCGAAAACTGTCCAAGACAAGCTGCGTAGCAGATAAACTAAGAGAGATGAACCAACACAATACTGACCAAAGGCGTAGCTACCTATACGGCAAATACGCAAGTGCGTATTGAAATTTTGTCAAAATTGACAAAATTTCAAAACGCACCTGCATATTTGCATGCTGAAAACTTATAAATTAGACAATATTTCAATACCAATTACCAAAGTGGCTGAAATACTAGCTTTCCCTTCAAGAAGTAGAGAATAAAACATGGTTGTGCGTATTATGAAATTGCCCCTAGTTACGCCCCTGCTGACTAATTAAAATTCATAGAAAGAAACATTCCTTCGGATTGGACCAATAACAACATCACTTAGATAACTTAGTAAAGAATATGTACAACTCCGCCAAAGACAAATTGCTATACATGTAGTTACGTTTTGCACTGTGACATATTTACTATGACATATTTGTAAAATATGTTACCACAGGGTATAAACCAGTCCGCCAATTTCCGCTTCCTGCAGAGACTGTACATCATAGTTGGCTTCCGCCTAGACTGTCCGCGATCTCTTGCTTCCTGCCGAGACTTCTGTACATGATTAATGGCTTCCTGCAGAGACTTTCCGCGTGATTCTGCTTCCTGCCGAGGCTCTCGGCAGGAAGCAGAGTCAAGCGGACAGTCTTGGCAGGAAGCCATTTTTCGAGGACAGTAGTCCCTGCAGGAAACAAGAGTTCGCGGACAGTCTCGGCGGAAGCCAAATATGACGGACAGTCTCTGCAGGGAGCGAAAATTGGCGGACTGGTTTATACCCTGTGGTAACATCATGCAGATAGTAAACACGTACAGCAACAAATACCATATGGCCGTTACGAGAATTGAAACAGAACAGAACAAAATAGCATAATACAAAATGTATACAAGTGGTGCTTTTTTATACTTTTTTTTCAGGATGGAAAGATTGGTCTCATTGGTGACAGAGCTATAGTCATTAAGAGCGACTCTGAGACTGGCCACCCAACTCTGAAAATATTCAAGCCAAAACGGATACCAAACAAGGCCGGTGACACAGTGATATACGAGATATTTTACATGTGATATAACCAGATACTGTGATAGAAACGATATGGCTGGGATAATTATACAATGACTGGAATACCACAGGGGAAAATTTCGTGCCAAGAAGAATGTATGCTCCATTTTGATACAGCTGTTCCTGTAGAATGGTTTCAATTTCGAAAGGGAATTTTAGGCCAGAAAAGCGAGCAGATGGTTTGCTTATATGAAAACCATGGTGTACTCTTAATGTGGAAAAATAGCTCTTGGTGGGGCGGATGTGTGCGTGGGGGGGTGGGGGAGCGAGTGGAAAAAGCTGGTAGCTCGAACGGAGGCAATGAAAAGGGTGTCAGTGTAGTTGTCCACTTTTGCAAAATCAGTAGCGTATTCTGGACAAAAATTGGGATAAAATATTTGAGTTGGCACTTCTGGGTCTACCGATAATTATCCAAATTTTGTTTTATATGGTGAAGTAGCATTTTTATAGAACTTTCTAATGCCGTCACTTTAAAAATTGTGCACGGTTTCGTTTAAGCACAGCAGTCCTTCAAATTATACCACCCTCAAGAAGTCCATATGGAGCAAAATCACCAAAGTCAATGAAAAATTGTTTGATAGTCATCAAAGTTAATCATTTCTATGGTCGGCAAGCTGAAAAAAAGTTTAAAACTACTCGCCATTTTAAAAGTTATGCGTGAACAAACTGACACACTATCATTTTTTATGGGAATTTCATACCTCTTCGATTTTAGGGGTAGTCTGACTTAAAGCCTGGTGGTGGTCAATACAAAGGCTAAAGGTTCAAACTTCAAGCGTACAAAACTTGCAAAATGAATAAAGATGGAGGTAAAAATGATCTATTTTACCAAATGGTTGAAATTTTACAGAAATCGCAGGGTAAACGTTTGATCCCTAAATTTTGTCCAGTATATACATGCATTATTCAATGAACTATGCATGCGTAAACATCTGGCTTGTGAAAACTATTTCTTTACATGCGCCTGTTTGTGTTTTTAGTGACAGAGACTGTGAAGCACGGAACTTGGCTTAACGTCCGACCAACAAAACGATCGCAGACTGTAAACCAATTCATGAATACCTCAGTAAAATGTACATGGCAACTGCCAGACCCAGTGCCATAAAATTATGGGACAGTACCGTATCTTTTTAAAATGGAAACAATACCGTTATAGTATTGCTTGAATTCCGCGTTTGGTTCCTTTATGTGGAATAAAAGCAGTGTTTTACTAGTATACAGACCAATACAGTAATGTTCCATTTTAAAAGGTTACGGCACTGTCCTGTAATTTTACGGTACTGTACTTGTAATTTTATCGCTGCACCTGTATATTTTATCGGTCCACCGATATATGCTAAATATCGGTGGACCGATAAAATATCGCTGGACCTGTAAATTAACGGTGGACCGATAAAATTTATCGGTCTACCGCTAAAATTTACAGGTGAACCGCTAAAATTTAGCGGTGCACCTGTATATTTTTACAGGTGGACCGGTATCGGTAGTTTTGACCCTTTTGGTACACCATATTGGCAACAAGTTGCCAGGTATTTTATCGTAACTTATAGAAAATGTTCTTTTCTGTACCTTTCCGGCACTCTTGTTGTGAAACGCATGAGGTCGTATTTCTATCTGTACTTGTACAGTAGAAGACATGTTAAAACCACCTTAGTTTCAATTTCTTGACCATGGTCAGGAGTCTATCTTATTCTCCAACAACTGCTTGGATCTTTCTACGAACCTCCCATCGATTATGTGGTCCTTGTATGAAATGTTCCATAATCGATAGCATCTCATCATCTGAGACAGCTGTTCCGAGGTATTTGAAGCTTCTTCAACAGTACCCAGCTTCTGTGTTTTTACTTTATCTCCATCTGGATGCCATTGGCGCTGTTTGATATCAGTTTGGTCTGCTCATGACTGATCTTCATCTTATACATTGTGCAGGTTTTGTCGAGACTTTCAAGGAGGGCTTCTAGTTCTTGCTCCTCCTCAGCTAGAGCGCCTATGTCATCGGCAAACCAAATATTGCCAATATTTCTGCCGCCTATGCTAAGCTTTCCGTCGTGTTCTTCCAGCGCATTAGACATTATTTGTTGGAGAAAAGTGTTTGAGAGTACGACAGACGACCTCTCCAACTTTTGTCCTGAACCATTCTCCCGCGTTGTCATTCATTGAACTTGAACAAATTTGGTAAAGGACTATTAGCAATTGCTAATATCCAACCTGTCTTGGCCACAGCAATGCAGTATTAATACTATATATGTGTGATATACACATACCTGCCTATACTACTAGGTCAAAAAAGTTCCTATACATAAAATTTCTTCTGTTGCTATGGCAATTGCAGAAATTAAAAACATATACAGTTTACTAATTTCATAAGAGTATCCATTTGCCTATTGAACAAACTTATTTGTTTTGGTTTCCTAAGACTACACATGCTACAAGGGTCGTTTGAATATGCAAGGGGTAATTGTTCATTTTCACAGAGTAACATCATTAAAACTGCCCAAGTTCACAGTTTTTAAAATTGGTTTGTGAATAATGATTTCCAAGATTCTGCGCTCCATACACAAGAGCAAGGCCTTAGGGAAGGCTACTTGCCAAAGAAATCAAAATTTGACCGCTTCTGATACGAGAATTATAACCACAAGTCAGGGTACTGTATTCCTTTCAAGACTGTTTAAATGCCACTTTCAGTGGGATTTCCATAGCAAATCGAAATCGTAATGGCTAGCGGGCGTGTAACAATTCTTCCTATTTTGTCATTATGCCATGAAAACAATGACATAACAAAAATGTTTATGAAGAAACTTTGAAAAAACACCGACAGGTACAGTAATAATGACACTTTGAAAATCGCTGTATTTTTAATTAAAAGGGAGATAATCTGAGAACTTGAAGAATTCAAACCTCGCCTGTAAAGCCTGAATACAAGACATTAAACATTTTAAGTGTTTTTCGAACTTCCTGCATTATGGACTTTTCTGTGCAATACAAAATTCATTCCTGCGCATGCGCGTAATTGAGATGCATTCAAATTGACTCCTATCGAATAATGCCAGATAACTCTCATGTGGAAATGTATGGGTTGACCATTTTCTGAGCATTTTGTTCTTTGGCGTCTCCCCAAACATACATGAGCCTCAATTAATTCCAATATGCACTTGGTTCCTTGAAAATATGGCCGATAGTTGGTATCGTTACTTTTTTGACCGAGTATATATTTAACATGGCTAAACTTACTGTTTTGCTCTACCTTACAATTTGTGAAAGAATTGGAACAAATAGCTGCTGGGACGCCCTTCTGAATGCAATAAAGTACATTCATACCTATGTACATTTTTATGTCCCCGCCAAGTATGGCGGAATGGCATATAGAATTTACCTCTGTGTGTGTGTGTGTGTGTGTGTGTGTGTGTGTGTGTGTGTTACCAGAATCGTGTCCGATCCATAACTTCGGCCTGCATGGTTGGATTTAAAAACTATTTGGTGCAAATGACCATCATGACAAGACGGTGTGTCGCATGCAAGAATCATGTCATTAGCTCAAAGGTCAAGGTCACAGTCTGCACTTAAAATGTGTGCATATGCTGTAATGAAACGTGTTCGTGTTCGGGCCAAAACTTTGTACTGTATTGCCGGATCTCAATTTTATTTTTAGCATGAAAGATTATTATGACAAGGCGAAGTGTCGCATGCAAAAACCGCGCCGCTAGCTTGAAGGTCAAGGTCACAAGTCGCACCTAAACTTTGTGCATAGGCTGTAGTGAAACATGTTCATGTCAGGCCTTACTTTATCCTGCATGATGAGATTTCAAACGGATTTGGCATAAATAATTATCATGACAAGTCGATGCGACACATGCAAGAACCATGTCGCTAGCTCAAAGGTCGCATTGTGCATATACACTTTGGGTATAGACAATAGCGAAAACATTTTTGTGTCGGGCCTATGACTTATTCCAGCAAGATGGGATTTCAAAGTTATTTGCCATAAATAATGATCAAAGACAGACGATGTGTCCTGTGCAAGAACCATGTCGCTAGCTCAAAGGTCAAGGGCACAGTCTGCATTTAAACTTTGTACTTAGGCTTCAGTGAAACATGTAAGTGACCTGCCCATTATTTCATCCTGCATGATGGCATTTAAAATTATATGGCATAACTGATTATCTTGACAAAAAGCGCTAGCTTGAATGTCAATGCCACACTGCGCACATAAACTTTGTGTATAGGCTAAAGTGAAAACATTTTTTTGTGTCCGGTCTATGACTTATTCCTGCAAGGTTGGATTTCAAAATTATTTGGCAGAAAAAATGAATATGGCAGGACGATGTGTCCTGTGAAAGAACCGTGTCGCTAGCTCAAAGGTCAAGATCAAAGTCTGCATTTAAAAAGCGTGCATAGGCTACAGTGAAAACCTGTTTGTATTCGGCCCATATCTCTGTCCTGGTGGGATTTCAAAACTGTGTTGCGCACAAGAACCATGTCAGTGGAGTCATGTAGACTGTGCAATGCACACTTAACTATGTGAATGTGTCCGAGGTGGGACTGCCAAAAAATGTTAGTCTTTCTGACCTATATTGCATGTCCCTTTATTTGCCTTTAGGGACGAGTCATTTATTATCAGGTGTGTGTGGGGGGGGGGAGGCCGGGGGGGGTCAGAATATTTTTGGTGATGTACTTGGGGGTCGAAAATAAATAAGCCTTGGAGCAGGGGGTGGGGTCATATATTTTATTAGGCATATTTGGGTGGGGGGGGGAGTCAGAATTCTTCCATCAGTCTTCAGTTTTTAAAATGTCTCAGCTTCTGGAGGGCTTTGCCCCCAGACCCCCCATTACTCCTAAAATATCAGACTTCCTTCTTTGAAGCTCAAAAACTTAGACATTATGGAAAAATGACAAACGAAACTTGGAAAAACTTGTGCAGCTTTATAAATATATAAAAAAAACAGATCTTTTCACTCATTTGCTGGAAGAACAGTATGCAAGTGTCTATAAAATATGTCGTGTAGATGATTTTGTTCTCAATTAATTCTAATGCCTGCATTTGTAATATCAGCTCTCCAGTCTCGAGGTGCCTTTTCTTCAGCAAAACTACATTGGCTTCTGTGGACTGTGTCCCAGACCCACGCCCCCAGAAGACCAGTTAATAATTCAACAATTATAATTATTAAGCATTTGACAAAAAAGATGTCTAGATGGCCATAAGCAGAAGAAAGTGCAAGAAATGCAGACAAGGTTTAAACAGACCATGATTAACTAACCTGTTAGAATAAGAAAATGTTATTTGTATTTTCATAAAGATTTTCATACAGATTTTGCTTCAGCTCAGTCTGACATAAAAAAGGTAATAAGGTAGATGTGTGTGTGTGTGTGTGTGTGTGTGTGTGTGTGTGTGTGTGTGTGTGTGTGTGATGGGGGATTGGGGGGATTATAAAAAAAATTGGCACCTATCTGGGTGGGGGGGGGGGTCGGAAAAATAATTCTGGTTAGACTGGGGGGTTGGAATATTTTTAGTGAACCATATGAAAATGTACCCGGCCCCCCACCTGATAATAAATGACTCGTCCCTTATAATATAAAAGTCTGCCTCTGTGAGCCTATTTATCTTACAAGTGCCAGTAACTTAACCAATGTTGAACGGATGGATGAGTTAAGATTGTATGTCCTTTTCAACAGTATTTTAGTCATATCAGGACGATGGGCGGGTGATTATGAAAGGCTGTGTGCAATGGAACCCCATTTACGATTGGAAATATCTCAGTCTCAAGCGGGGCTTAAACCTGGGACTCCTTCGATCACTAGGCCAGCGCTTAACCTTCTGAGCTATCGGTGCTCCTCTTAACCAAGAAGCCATCTTACTCAAGGCACTAGGTGGGGTATCCGTGTCCTTTGAACACATTTCTAGTTAAAAGCGAATTTAACTTTTTCAGATTTTTTTCGCAGAAAATTACCCTTTGATTTTTCCTTATAAAACACTTCTTAAACAGCATGTTCCTCATTTTTATATTCTAAACTGTACAAAACAACAAAAATAAGAAGCCTGCTAACTTTCAGGGAGATCGAAAACTCACTAGAACATCCGCAGGGCTGCTATTATAAGGGAAGTTATTCAAACAGAAATTGTAAGATATCAGTTGTTAAAATTAACTCCCCTATATCACAGCGACAAGTCTAGCAAACACCTAAGAACATACTAGGGTTGTTACTAAACGAAAAAAGCTGTTACGAATCGAAAAAAGAGTCATAGTTACGAAATGACCAGGTAGAAGAGCTGTTACGAAACGAAAAAGAGTCGAAGTTACCAAACGACCTGGTCGAAGAGCTGTTACGAAACGAAAAAGAGTCATAGTTACCAAACGACCTGGGGGTGGTCGGGTGGTGCGATGGTACTGCGTGTAACTTCCAGTGCCGGGGCGTCCTACAGATTGGACTATAGTAGGACAAGGGCCTGCTGTGCTTGCAGTTGGTGCGGGTGGGGGTTGTTTGGACATTTTTTCTCTCGTCTAGCGTTTCTCTCTTCTTTCTCCCTCTCTCTGGGAGACGGCCCGATATAGACTGAAATATTGTCTCAAAGGGCCGTTAAACCCAAAACAATCAATCAATCAATCAAACCAAACGACCTGATGACCAGGTCGTATAGTAATTATGACTTTTTTGTTTCGTAACAGCTCTTTTTCATTTCGTAACATCCTTGAAAACATAGTTAACCTGGTGTGCAAATACTGGTCTCTTTGTAAAACGAAGAGACAAAACATGTGTACACGTGTATCGACACACCTTAATTATCAATAATAATTATTGGCTATTCTATCTCTGATACTCAGATAAAAATAATTGCCGACAGTATAGATCGCTGATCTGGGTGAACTATTGAGGTCACGTATAAATCAGAGTTAAATAAATGGGCTGCAGCAAAACAGAAACATTAGAAAACAACCTTACAGTAATTATCTCTAATTGGCAGAAGCCTTTGATCTGTAGGCGGCTGCTGCGCTAATCCTTTGATGTTTGTTATAATGATGAAAGCGTTCTGGAAGCAAGTTAACTATGAATTATCTGTTACTGACTTCATGAACTTAGGCCGCATGGTACGGGAATGATTCTTAACTCTTTAAGTGCCAAAAAGCAGACGACAAAATTAACGTCTGCTAAAATTAAAAAAATGCATTGTCCAAGACATTTCATATTGAGAATTCAAAGACTGGAGGCAAACAGTGTAGATCTAGATGAGGCGGCTCATTATGAGCCGCCTCATCAGGATCTACGCTGTTTGCAAATTCCGCTAATTTTGTCGCTGGTGCTTAAGCCGCATCGTACAGGAATGATTCCTAAATAAGGTCCAAAAGCAAACAGAACAGGGCAGTTATTCTTTTGTTACTGTCATAGTCACCGCCCAGTAAACAATATTTCAGTCATTCTGAGACGTAGCTTCCGAAATTGTAGGACTTTTACCAATGACACTCAGGTTACCAGCTCTGTATTTGCTTCACGCAGGAGGCTGGCGACTCTTGTCTCCTACTTGTAAAACATTTCAGAACAGCATACAGTACTCCCTCAGCAGAGGACTTGGCACAATGAGGCCGGACGATATATTTTGCAAAACTTCTATTGTTATTATAAAATGTATACCTTTTCTAAACTGTTCACTTCTTTTATTTCGATTAACCCCCTTTTGCACTCGCATACCAGACCCCTCTACGGAGGTCGCAGTAAGATGTTACGAAAGAAAAAAATCGTATCAAAGTTTCAGCCTCTAATGAAAAAGCAAGCGAAAAACAGTTCATGTATAAAATATTTGTATTTACCCTTACCCCAGCCGATGGTGACACATGATAAATTCTGTCGCCTTTGAGGCTTTCAAAACATACCAGCTAGGCCTCTGTCAGTTGCCTGAACATGCTATGAAAATATCAAATGTGCTGTGCTGGAACAGACCTATTTTGACTGTGGGAAGGTTACCAATGGCCCTTATACAAGTTTGCTACAAATCACGGCTGGGCTGAGACAAAGTTTATAGTCCTCGGCTAGTTTTGATTAAAACCTGAAACTTTCTGCAACACAGCCAAGCGCTCTGACCACTCTACCATGGCTCCCTTGTGTTTCCTTAAATTTTCTGAACCTAAAATTGGCCATACCTTCCATCATATACATACGTCGTGGGGATTAATTTAGGAATTATTTTGGCACATGTTTTATTTTGATTGATCCGCCAAGTTTCGCGTCTCTGGACCTGTTTGACAGGTTTTCTCCTCGTTCGAAGGATTGATTGGTTGGTTGGTTGTTTGGGATTTAACGGCTCTTTTAGACAGTCTGTTGTCTAGAGGGAGAAAGAAGAGAGAAGATGAGAGGGCCCTTCCGCTTCACTGACATGTTGATCAGTATTTGTAGAGTAGATAATAAGAATGAAAATAAAAAGGACAGACAGAAAATGGGAGAAAAGAGAAAAAAAAAGAAAAAAAAGTGAACCTCCGGCGGGACTCGAACCCGCAATCCCCGGCTTAGGAGGCCGGTGCCTTATCCATTGGGCCACGGAGGCGTTGTTGTAACTGGGGACGTCAATAAATATATAAATAAAATAAATGACGTTGCGTGTTTTTAGTGTTGCTATTGGAGACGTTGTATTTCTTCTTCACAAATTTGATTTCCAAAAGATACAATTCAGACGAATACATAGATAGACAAGAACTAAATAAAAAGATCCAAAATGCTGCACAAATATCATAGGTTACCTGGGAGTATTCGAATGATCCACTATAGAAACTACTGTATTACGTACTCGAGTACAATATGGGTGGTGAGCACAATTTTATCGATCGTACAGTACTTCACTTTCCCCGCCATAAACATAACCGTCGACCTCAAATACCAATTTGTGGATTTGCATGCACATATGTTTGCTTACTTCCACTTTGTGGAAGCTGAGCTGGGGGAAAGTGTAGGACTGCGTATGGAATGTTACGACTTGTTCCATTGCGACAGGACGGATTTGGGGTGAAGCCTCCCCGTTTCATTCAGGGTCAGGGTCAACTTGCCCTATATCTTTCTCTTTTTTATGTGTCGCGTTATTTTCAAGTCTTTTTCATACGCTTCCAAGCTCTAAATGACAGGTACCACCAATACCTAGGGGACTGTTCTATCCTTATCAGATGGATGAGTCTATTTGTCAATAAAAGGGTGTCTGGTTAATTATTATCATTTTATATTTTTAAGGCGAAATAGCCATTTGTCTTAGGCAAATATTGTCACCCCTGATAAGGCGCCGCATTTTCCCATTATTTGCCCCTGAAGAGCCACTTTTGGTCGCGACACCAGTTTGCCAAACTGCGAAGGCTGATCTAAGTCTTCACTGTTCGATAAGACAATATGTTACGTGCGAGGGGTAATGTTGAATGTTTCTCCAGGTACGGTTTATTAGGGAATAAATTTTAATTTCTACATACCGTTGCCAACATTGATAAGATTTTGCCTCTCTATCTCACACACATAAATGATAGAAATTCTGCTGCTACGTGTAGAAGGATGGAGTGCAGCATTATTTGCATCTCGACAAAAAGAACGCATTGACAGTCACACAGACTGATCATTGTCATCAATTTATCCAGGGTCGATATGGTTCAGATTAAAGTCGGTTTGCTCGGACTGATCAGTCACCGAGGTTTGCACATGTCCAATGATACCGTTTAAGCCGCGACACGAGAAAATCAATAAAGAGGCATGTGCACCCAGCAAAGACTCAGATCAACCTAGGCATCCGCTCAGTCTGATCAGCGTCTTTGCTGTGCCCAAAGTGTAGCTAAGGTCCATGCAGACAGCGAAGGCTCTGATCTGAGTCTTCGCTGGGCGCACATGCCACTTTGTGCGTTTTCTTTTGTCGCGGCTCAATTTTCGCGATACATTTGCCATGCTGGAAATGCAGCACGCGGCGTCATTTACAAGTTTTCTTGTTAACTGAAAATTTAAAGTGCAGATGAAAATCATTAAGACGTGATAATAGATTGAACAGTTGAAGTTAGACTTGCTTTCAGACTGAGCAGCTGCAGTATCGGAAAGATGTTTCTAATTGTGCAAAGCAACGGACCAACTGCAAAATATACTAGAAAAAATCTCTCCGTTGTTGCACTAAAAGTATGTTGCTAAGGGACTGCGTTTGTTATCATTTTTCTATACTGTCTTCTTTCATCCGATTTTTTTTTCAGAGTTTCATCTTAACCCTTTAGTGCCCAACACGAAAACAGAGTTGTAAAAAACTTTGATTTTGGCATGTTGCTATGTATGAGGTACTGATACGAAGTCAAGGTCACCGGAAAGGTTATGTATCATGTAAGATACATTGGGCATTGAGAATCAATATCCAACATAAAAAATGTTGTTACGGATACTAGGTTTTGTCTGAAAAACATTTATTTTGGCATAGTTTTCATAGATGAAAAGATTGTTTCATATTATGATACCTAACCGAAGTTGGCTTTGAAGCTGAGGTTTGCCTTATTTCATGTCTTAGTATGAGCATGTTAGTTCTGCTACTTGATTACAAACAGTTTAAGTAATCTCAGAAATATGATTAGACTTGCCCAAGTCTCAGGTTAATTAATATTCCACTATATCATTTTTCTAATATTTTAAGAAAAAAAAAAACAAAAGAAAAAAAATGAGTTTGTAAAAGATTCAGAGATAACAACTAAAGGGACTTTTACATGTTATTTCACTGTAATGGACTTTCCTGTTTGAAAGTGAAATTCAGATAATATAGGGTCTTGAGAAAGTCTAAAATATGGTATGTGAACTGTATTTAGACTCACCCGGTAAAGAGATAAACCTTCCCCACTGGGCACATAACGTTGAATCAACATTGGATCAACGTTGATTCAACGTCATGACGTTGAATCAACGTTGATTCAATGCTGTGTACCCGCCGGGTCATGTGTTCCATCTTTGTTTCAAATGGGAACATCTTTTGTGACTTCCTGTTTGTTTCGAAGCTCTAACATACAGGTAACACTCTTTACAACGACATTCAATACAACAGCAAAATTCTCCAGCGGGGCTTTAACCCTGGACCGATAGATCAGCGGACCAGCACTTAATCTACTGAGCTACCGGGGCTTCTTCTAGCATAACTATCCCGACAAACAGTGCAGACCATGACCAGACTGCTCATGTGAGCAGTCTGATCATGATCTATACTGTTTGCTCTGGTATTACTGTCCCAGAGCTTACAGTAGAGCCCCGGTAGCTCATTGGGTTAAGAGCTGACTTGCTAAGCTAGCTGTCCAGGAGTTAGATCACGCTGGAATCAGTATTCTTTCCAACCGAAAACAGTAGCCCATTGCAAACAGTCTTTTAGCACGACCCTTCCATCGGCGCTATACGGCTAAAATACTGTGGAAATTGCCGTAAAACCGCAAGCCAACCAACCAACCCAATCATTTACAGCTTGAAAATGAAATATTAATTGCGTGCAACTTTTCCATAATATGAAATAAATACATTTCAGATAAGATTATCGCTTTTTGAAATCTTTTTTATCACCTTGAAAATCAACCATCGCTTTGTTTAGTCCGTATTGCGATATTCGGCACCCCAAAATTTAACTTACAGCTACTTTCAAAATACAGCTGTACACTGCAAAAATAAACGGTAGATTTTACGGTAAAATAACTGGCAAGCAGCTGCCAGTCCTTTTACCGTTATTTTTACGGGCGCCCGTAAAAATTGCAGGAATCATCAAGCAGAGTGGACAGAAAAGAGCAGATGTCGTTTTGGTTAGATAGCCCTTCAACAATACAAAGTTATTTTCGAATGCGCCAAGTAAAACATAAAACTTCCATTTCGTGATTTCCAACAGTGTCGTACAGGCAAAAGCCCCTAAAAATAACGGGAAAAGGACTGGCAGCTGGTTTCCAGTCATTCTACCGTAAAATCTACAGAATTTTTTTACAGTGCACGTAACGAAGCCTTTCAGTTTGTATAAACAGAACGCAGTGTCCGTCTGGATAAATGCCCTCTGCGTTTTAATACACTTGAATAAATTATTCCATGGTGATGTTTGCGCATATCCTCAGGAGGCTGGAGGGAACCAGATCTGATGGCGTCAGATGTGTCCTTTAAATAGTATTAACTGGGCTTTCGTTGCACTCTTTGACGTTTTGAATGAAATGTTGTATTGATGAGTGAGTAAGTGATGTGGGTTTTACGGCACATCAGCACTAAAAATGCTATTTCGCGCCAGAAAAGATATTAAAGAATACTTTTTACGTATATGCATAAGGTCAAAAATGTATGCACCGTCTGTTGTGTTGATATCATAATAAGTTATTGTAAATGAAAAATGGCAAGAAAAAGGAAATGATAACATGTGTATAAAGAATACAGGACAAATGAAATATTCAACTGAATTGTGAGCTGAGGGCGTTACGATACCGAACTTCACCATCTTGCAACTGGCTGTAACTGCACCCTTTAACCTAATCCACCAACACATATCAAATAAATTTTAATAGAATATGTACTAAAATAATTACTATTCGACATTATATGGTTTTGAAAAGAAGGGATATATTATTTGTTTTGTAAAAATCTATAAAACGTTTTACGAGATGAAAGAGTTATTATATGATTGGATTTCATGCGCGTGGAGAGTTTTGTTTACAAGTTTTGAGGGTTTTAACTTTCCATTTGAATGTGGACTTCAGAAAAATCAAATCAAATCAGCAGAAGCTCATTAAAATCGACTCTTGATAATCGGTAAAAAAAAAAACAGCTTAAGGAATCCGACAATAAAGCATTTTGTTTACGGTGTGTTTTCACTTTTCAAACTTAATATTGTTGAAAACCTAAGCAGACTTAGAGCTTTCCCAAATCTGTGTCCCCTAAAATATTGGGCTTTTTACAACCGTTCTTGTAAGAAAACACCAGATCCAGAAATACACCTATTTCAAGACTCAGATCTTTTTCTGTGGTAACTGCTCGCAGTCGTGCACCCTCCCCCTCTTCCCCCCACCCAAACCCCTTGCTATAACCTGATATTATTGGGCTTATCACAACCGACCTCCCGGGAAAACAGTAAGTCAGGAAATACACTAAAAAGACATAATTTGAGCCGCGACACGAGAAAACCAACAATGTTGTGCGCCCAGCGTAGACTCAGCCTGGTCAGCCTGGGCATCCACCAAGTCTGATCAGACTCTTCCCTAAGCGCTTAAAGGATAGCTAAGGGTCCAAGCTACCGCCATGCGGACAGCGAAGACTCTGATCAGACTGGGCGGATGCCCAGGCTGGTCTGAGTCTGCGCTGGGCACACAACCACTTTGTTGGTTTTCTCGTGTCGCGGCTGAATTTTAGTATATTTTACACATGTATTTCTTGAAATGCAATTACTTGTTCACTTGTTTTTTTATTTTTTTACTTTCTTATTTTTATTTTTATTTTTTGGTCATTTAGTTGCGTAGTGGCTGTCTGGTCCTTCATGTTTTAGGGCTTTTGAAAACATAAACCTTTAATGTTGGCAGTTTAAATCTGTAGAATGAAAATGGGCTGGACATGATGAAATGGACGACATAATCTAAATTCCACTTGCTTGAATTTGCTCCCAGAGATTGGGATGGTACTTTTACAGGAAAGAACTTGCTCCCTCAACGAAATGGAAATCCAATCCAATTCACACAACTCCATCCACTCCCTTCGATTCCATTCCATTCCCGGTTTAAAATTGTGCCCGCAAACTTGCTGATAAAAGGGGTCGTCCAAGAGAACATCACGACTTTCTCTGTCTACGGACCCCTGTTCACTGCAGTGTCAACCTTTTCAGAGAACCAACTTGGCTTTTAGTGACGGACTTTAGATCTGTCTTTCTGAGCTGTCACAGTCCGATTTTTTTCCAAAAGTGACTTTTACTTCTGTATGCTTCCGCAGTGAAATAGAGAGAACTAGTCTAGTACGAAGCCTGCGATATTGAGGATTTGGTTTAGAAACATAAACGGTCTACCTTCCGAATAAAAAGGGCAACCATGATCTTTGTGATCATTTTAAAGATCTAAATCCATTTAGCTGGAAGCCAGGCTATACAGCGCCATATTAACTTTATGCGAAGCATTTTACTGGCATATAGATTGTCCAGTCATAGATACGAGCGTAATGTTTGTAAACAAATGTCATTGACCTAATGAATCAATTAAAGAACCAAAGGCTAATCTAGTTCCACCTGATTCAACCAATATGCAGGAAATTGCCTATGATTGTTTTAGATTTACACTCCAATTATATCATTTATATGAGATCCATGATATATATGGGATTATGGGAAAGGAGGCCATATTGCGCGTATGAATATACAAAGAACCGGAAACTCCATAGAATCCAAGTATCTTGCAAAACAGCTCTCTCTGACCAAATCTGGTGCCAGCGTCAATATCTACAAAGATCCAGCACAGACTGCGTGGATGTGGGCACGTCACGGTCGCCACTTGTAGCATTTGGCAGAAGAAATAGTTTCTCGTGATACACGGAGTTAAGAAGCCTGCTGGCATCACGTTAATTTGTATCTCAGGATGTGTTAGTAATTATATAGATATGATTAGCGTAACAGACCGGTAATCCTTTGTTCTACGGAACGATCTTTCAGCATCCTGGGAAGCAATGTCTAGAAAAATGCCTTTCTACAAAAATGTCAAAATTCTATTCCATACAGTTTTAATAAAAAATTAAAAAGACAGGCTTCATAAAGCGCCATTATGAGCTATTTTTCAGAAGTGACTTTTACTTCTGTATGCTTCCGCAGTGAAATTTTGGTCAATCGGAGCACGCTCGGCCAATTCCGTGGATTCACGGAATTGGTCGAGCGGTGTTCCGATTGTGTATAGTAGAATTTCCCCCCGGAAATATGACTATATAGCCATAATCTACTATACGTGTTTTTGCATAGCCGTTTTTTCCCTCTATAGTGGATTTTTCCCCTGGTAATATGATTGCAGGAAAACACGCTACATAGCGGAATTTGCTCCTTCTCCAATCATGATAGTGAGGTTCATAACTGAAACCGAATTACGAGGATCTGTCTGTAAAATCGTAAAATATGATGCTAGAACCGCATGCATGTGTCCATCAGTCTTATTTTTGTTTTGAGAAAAAACATTTAGGCGTTTTGCTTTTCCATGTCAGGCAAAAACGGCTATGAGTGTACGTGGTTGTGTGCATAAATTTGTATAATTTCGTGTTTGTACAAGTGTTCATCTGTGCGTGCGCGCAGCGGAGCGCCTGGACTAGTGTTCGTCTTTCATGCAGGAGTCGTGGGCTCGACTTCCATCGGGACACACGTCCGATTATTATTTTCAATGTTATAAACTCCCTACTAAGTGAAACATGACAGGACGAAGCACCTGTTCGTACATCTTCCTGTAAGCTTGCATGTGTACACATATATGTGTACATATATAAATAGCTGCGATGGGAAGGAATCACATCCGTTCTGTTCTGTTTAATCCTCGTATCGACGTCACCCAAGTGGCTCAACGGTGCGTAACCATAGTTGCACACACTTGGCGCCGTGTGTCGTCCAAGGAATCACATCCCGCTCGTTCCTCAAATTAGTAATTATTGATTATTATAAAAATATGGTTGCTTAATTTGCAATTTGCATATTGATTTTTTTTTAATTTGTCACGTTTATCACCTCCCTTGAAGAACTGATACATTTCTTAAGCGATTAATTCCGTAAAATGTCTCTGTTCCATTCCGTTCCGTTTCGTTCCGACTAATAGCCATACCAAAATCACTAACAGCCAATTTCCCGTGGGGGGAAAAGGTCTATGGGGGAAAAGTGGCTCTATGGGGTCCGGACAATCTACTATATAGCTGTCCTTCCTATAGCCATTTTTCCGGGGGGGGGGGGGAGGGGGGGGGGAAGGTCTGACAGTTACATCTGTTTAGGAAAAGTACCTTGAATCTCTGGTTATAGATACAATGATCATGACACAAAGAGCTTGTTACTCTCGACGTTCAATGTCCTTATCAGCGTTTACGATTTTTCATAAAGTTCTCGGGCCCGCCTATTCGGCACGACGCATGGTTTCATTTCCTGTTGTTCTCTATCCATTGGTCCTATAAAATTTGGTGAAATCGGCCAACAACAGGGAACCAGTCACTGTACAGACGTTTATGCACTGTAAAAAATATCGTAGATTTTACGGTAGAATACCTGACAACCAGCTGCCAGTCCAGTGCCCGTTATTTTTACGGGCGACTGCCTGTAGAACAGTTTTGAAATCACGATATGGAGGAGTTATCTTAACTGACCGCACTCGAAAATTCCTTTATAGTGTTGAAGGGCTATATGACCAAAACAAAACCTGTCTCAATCTACTCTACTTTGCGTGATGATGTCTGTTAATGTTTACGGGCGCCCGTAAAAATAACGGGAAATGGACTGGCAGCTGGTTGCCAGGTATTCTACTGTAAAATCTACGGGATTTTTTACAGTGTGTGTGCGTATATCACGACGTTTCGGAGACGTTGGCTTGGCATTTGTTCGACGTCTTATGTTTACATGGTATCTTTTCATGTTCCAGACAACTGACTTTGGAGTCGCTTAGAAAACCAATGCATTGTAACATCAAAGAGTCATTTCTATTAAACAACAAAGTATTTGCATTGTCTAGAAACTGATTAAATTGATTTGTCCACAGTCGTATTTGTAATTTAGGCCGCGCCTTGAGAAAACCTATTTTCAGCATATGCGGTCTCCGCATCCTCAGAAAACTTTTCGCGCATGAGTGATGCGCAGGTTGCATTTGAAATTTATTGTCTTGGCGAAATGCGCATGCACTCAAATCAGACTGCGCATGCGCAGTCTGATCTGAACGCATGCACATTTGGCGGTTGCCTTATGACACGTACTGTCAGTGCGCTGCGCATTTCTCTTTCCTATTGTAATGTTGCAAATCAATAAGAGAAACCCATTGATAGAAATGAATGCGGAAACCGCTATTTCCAGTTTTAATGATGGGCTTTGTCGAGCATGCATGCATCTACGTCAGTACGACAGAAACAGAGTTGTTAAATGCATGTGCTTCAATGAATGATGGAATCTCATTGTTCATACGTATGTACGATGTGTTCGACCTATATAGTACTTATTATTGGTCTGTCGATTCTAAGGGGGGGGGGTGTTCTTTTTTTTTTCCTTTTCTTCTCTCTAGTTGGAAGTTATTTCTGATGCATGTACTCCCCATCTCTCTTTTTATTATTTCTCTATATATGTACGAATACAGCCTATTTGTACATATACAAAATGAAAATATAGCAGTTTTCAAAAAAAAAAAAAATGTAATAGAGATCAGTATACGCTTGAACATTTTTACTTCAGTTAAAAAAATGGAACATCTCCCCTCACCCTATCACGATAAATTATGTTTTGTCTCGTATATACAAAACAGGAAAAACGCAAATCAGCCTTCATGTATGTGCATAGTGTATACACATACTGTTCTTTGGCTCCACTGTTCTCATTTTTCTCTCATAGTGCCACTCAAATGCTTATCCCTTGTTGACACACCTGGGCCGCGATACGACAAAACCAACAAAGTGGTTGTGCGCCCAGCGCAGACTCAGATCAGCCTGGGCATCCGTCCAGTCTAATCAGAGTCTTCGCTGTCCGCATGGAAGTAGCTTAGGCCCTAAGCTACCCTTTGCGTTTAGCAATGAGTCTGATCGGGCTGGGTGGATGCCCAGGCTGATCTGAGTCTTCGCTGAGCGCACAACCACTTTGTTGGTTTTCTCGTGTTGCGGCTCACCTCTAATAAATGCGCAATTCCATTCCCATTTGGAATAAAAAAAGATCCAAGCTTATGTAGATGGATAGCCAAGATAATAATCATTCATTCGATGCATAGTATGCCTTTATTTGCGAAATTTGTGCTTTGAAGTAAAAAATTAGCCACTTTCAGGAGTTTCATAGCCCTTGTAACTCAGTAGGTTTTAAGTGCTGGCCTGTTGATCTAGCGCTCCATAATTCGAGACCCGCTGGAGACAGAAATCTTTCCATCCGTAAATGGGGGTTCCCCTACACACAGCTTTTCATTGTCACATTCCTATCTATCATCCTGGTATGAATGAAATACTGTTAAAAAAAACTGCAAAGGCCATCCACCCATTTTCATAATGACACCGCTAGTTTGTCTTCTAGGATGCTGAAATTTTGTACTAATATGCTTTACATAACTGTGAGCTTATTTGCATTTTCGGAACATCGCTCGGCCAATTCCGTGAATCAATTCACGGAATTGGCCGAGCGGTGCTCCGATTGCTCGTTTACCATGCGCGGTTAGTGTAACGCCCTCAAATCCTGTCTGTTTCTCCGTCTGATCGATCTAAGTTGACTGTGAATCATGATTTACGTTGAATCAGTGCATCTTTCAATATTACTGAAATGCTTGTCAAACAGTGTTGGTTTCTCTCTGTGAAAAGAAGCAAGCAGCTGTCAAACGGTGATTGATTAAGCGATAGCAACTAAATGTATGGATTCAGCTGGGTTCGTACGAGAAAACAAACAAAACAAATACCACATATTTTCAAGAATTTTATAGGAAAGCATATTTCAGACTTTTAGGCCCGATTTCACGTCAACGAGTTAATTTAGTCAATGACTAACGCTAGTCACCGCCTAACTAATATGTATACTAACTTAGTACATGTACTATTTTATTCCGATTTCACATGCTGAATTAGTCAATGATATAGGTAAAACGTATATTAGCAGAAAATAGAAAAAAATAAATGGATTTATTTTGAAAAAAAAAAAAATGGTTTGGACCCGACCGTCTGTCCATCTGTCTGCCTGTCCGTCCACAATGTTTTGTGGGCAGCTGTGAAATTAACAGCGGCTTATGCTAGGATCTTGATTTTTTAAGGGAATTAGAATAAGCGGACCATTGTTTTTGGCCCTGGGTTTGTTATTCAGATTCTGACATAAGCATTTCCTCAGTAAATCATATATTTGACATACAAATACAAATCAAGATACAGATGATCTGACTTATTTGAGTGTATTTTAACTATCTGGGTTATTCTCTTTCTTTCAACTTCAGGAATAAGATTGTGAAAAAAATATTTGAAGAAACCGCTCAGGTTTGGATGTTTGGGTACACGTTAGCAGTTCAAACTGTAAATGTCCAAATTAGTTTTTGAGTTATGTCTTACTGGGTTGAGTTATTCCCCTCCTTCCGATCTGGGAAATCTTGTAAACAAAATATCTGTAAAACCGCCTCAAGGATTTTTGAAAGGGTTTTATAAGCATGTTTTCTAGACAAATAATTTTTGCTGTTAAGGCACTAATGCCCGTCAGGAGGAAACTATCCCATACACGCTTACCAATCGCTCTCATGCGAAACCACGGTTCAGAACGCCAATCCATGAGAGGAGTTTCCGGTTTCGCAGTAGGGGAGCCAAAATCGTAAACAAATTTGACATCGGCACAGAGTTTGAGGTATCTATTTTCTCTGAAAACTATTTATGCAAAATATAAGAATGCTATTTTGTCACATATAGATTGTTTTTTCGGCACATGAAAGGATTAGGCACATTGTCTTGCATTTTTCCAGATATGCATTTAGTACGGCGGAGCATGTGTTCAAGGACAATCTCAACGATATATACATGTAGGGAAAAGTCGCATTCTCTTGCTTGATTTTGTGTCTCTGACCTTGTCAGTTGCAAAGAAGTGAACAGGACTACTGTATCCAAACGTTTAAAGTAAGCCTTTTGCGTTGGACAGTTTAGATTTTAGAAATTATACTAAAAAACTTGGCGTCGTCAGCCCGGTTCCACATGAGATATTAGAAAATATAAGGATTTTTTATCAATCACTTAAACAGCTTCTGAACAATAATTGGATCAAAACTAACATGAACTCTGTGATATATCATTATTTTATACATTGCTGATGACCTTCTGGCTGTTTTAATCCCCGAACACATGCTCCGCCGTACTAAATGCATATATGGAAAAATGCAAGACAATGTGCCTAATCCTTTCATGTGCCGAAGAAACAATCTATATGTGACAAAATAGCATTCTTATATTTTGCATAAATAGTTTTCAAAGAAAATAGATACCCCAAACTCTGTGCCGATGTCAAATTTGTTTAAGATTTTGGCTCCCCTACTGCGAAATCGGAAACTCCTCTCATGGATTGGCGTTCTGAACCGTGGTTTCGCATGAGAGCGATTGGTAGGCGTGCCATAGCCAAAGAAAAATACTCACGGTACCAACAGTTGCTGGAGCGGGGTTGCATTATGACCTTATGACCTCTGTCAGCTGTGTCTGTTTATCTATCGACCGTGAAGGGCGTTATCCTTTTCGTTAAAGAATCAAAATCTGCAGCAGCATTGAGGCCCTACCCCCGCACCCCATTTCAAAAAAAAAAAATAAATAAATAAATAACAGTTCCACTCATCAGTAGCGATACGATCCATGCCAGTTATATTTTAGTGCAATTCTTTATACGCTTAATGCCAGTCCGATCAGAGGACTGGCCTGGGCGTTCAAATGATTGATCTTAAACGGTCTGACATGGACCATATTATGTTGCCATACGATCCATGCAAGTTAACTTTAAAAACAATCCGTCATACACTCAATGCCAGTCCGATCAGCGGTCTGGCATGGGCAGTTCAAATGATTGCATTCAAACTGACTGGTATGTATCGTATTATGACTGGTGTTGATATGATAGGTTTTATTGGAATATATATATAATTTTTGTATAGTCATTGTCTTCATATTTTGACTGAAATGTGTTTACAAAAAGTTAGTTCTCCGATAACGGCGTACTAAGTTGGAACACCGTTTAGTATGTATTTTAAATTAGTTGACGCACGTGAAATGCATTTTGTATTTTACCTGTGGGAAAACAGTCAAATAAGGCTTAATATGCGTTTTAAATGCGACGTGAAATCGGGCCTTAGTGGCAAAATTGGCCTTAGATCACCTGCAAACAGGGAATATCTGCGCAGTTTGATCAGAGCCTTACCTGTTCGAATCTATAACCCCTCGATTCAGGGAACTTAACAAGAATGATCATGTGTGGATTCGCCTTTATATGTAATAAAAGCAAATGCTATGCTATGACGAAAGTGTATTCTCTCAAGTTCTGTGTTGTTTCTTCCATTTTAAAAAACAAGGGGTTTTATCTTTTTATATTATCTATTTAGTCATTTATTTTTTCATCTTATTTTATTTTAGGTAAAATAAAAAAATCTTCATGATAAACAAATAATAAGAAGAACTATAAAATCACCAAGGAAAAACTCATCAAAAGTGCAAATTATAACATAAATTTCTATTCTATTCTATTCTATCCCATAACCTTGAAGTCCTATTTCATATCGAAATAAAGGCTGTAAAATATTTTGCAGAAACCCATCCTCTATCAGTCTTTCGTGATTTCGCAGACAGTTTATGCAGTGCGAAGCTATAAACTATGCTGAGTTGGCTATCATTACTGCCGTACGTACTTAAAGACACACAATAAGTACTGCATACACTTCCAGGCTTTTCGCTTTCGGGGTCAGCGTTTGCTTCAGCAATGGCGTTTTCTTTATCTATTTATTGGTTAAATTATTGAATTATTTTTATATTATTCTTACTTTTGTTCGTATGTATGCATACATATGTGTTGGTGCGCGCGTGTGGGTATGCGTACATGGAGCGTTGCTGTATGTATGTATGTGTGTATGTATGTATGTATGTATCTCTCTCTCTCTCTCTCTCTCTCTCTCCCATTTCGTTTTAAAATGGATTTCTGCAATCACGTTACCAGGGTTTACTGTACTATGCACTAAAACGATTGAAATCATTTGGCATGTGTTTTTACCTGAAGTAAACAGACGGAATATCAATCATGATGTGATATTTGGGATTAAATATTTATATAAAAACTATAGAAAAATCACTAGGTGCTTCACCTTATTTCTCACACCTATCTGACAGATGCAATTTCAAACTGAAGCTAGTAGAATATTCTTATTGTACGTCATATCAACGTCACGATTGATACGATTGCGATGACGTCAGCCATAGTTGTTATGAGCCTAATGAGTTTGATCTACCGGAACAATAGCGACATGCACGGAATGCTCGAATAAATGCTAAAGTGAATAAAGTGATTAAAAATGAAAAATATATATGTACTGTAGTTAATAGCGAGTACTATCGAAGGGATATATTTCGAATGCTAAATTTTGGTGCTAAGGAAACATTGTAAAATAAGGAAAAATTTGGCATAAGTGATAATGTTACAGACAGAAGGGGTTTACCGTCGAAACCATTCACCTTTTTCTCAAAGTCGCACACATTTGAGCCGCAACACGAGAAAAACAACAATGTGGTTGTGCGCCCAGCGCAGACTCATATCAGCCTGGGCATCCGCTCAATCTGATCAGACTCTTCGTTAAGCGCTTAAAGGGTAGCTAAGGGTCTCACTAGCGGCTACCTTCATGCGGACTGCGAATACTCTGATCAGACTGGGCGGATGCCCAGGCTGATCTGAGTCTGCGCTGGGCGCACAACCACATTGTTGGTTTTCTCGTGTCGCGGCTCAATTTTATGTTCATCTCTGGAAATTTGGAAACTGATCCTTTGATGGGAATTATTTCAAGAAGTTAGCTTCTGAATATCTGGTTGGCACGACTTCTTTTTCGAATAGTATTTAGCCGTATCGTAAGGAAATTGTCTTGAATGGTTACTCTTTCATGTGAAAGGAACTCTGCCGTTTTCGCTGTTGGTCGCCTTCTCGAAGGGGATCAACTCTTAAAGAGTTTGCTTCTAGAGCAGCAGCCTCTTTCCGCAGACCCCATTTTTGGAAAGGTTTCATAGTTCAGAGAAGAAAACAGAAAGTCACACAAATAAATTCCACTTGTAAAATGGCGGAAAAGCATTGAGGTGAATCCATACTGCTTCATGCATGAATATGCCCAAGGCCAGGCAAAACTGCGCACATGCGCAGCCGACAACAACATGTGCATTTCGCGCTGGTATCAACTGGAACTTTCAGATTAAAAAGCGAACTGCGCATGCTGAAACCTCAAAGCATAGTCTAGTCTGGGAATGCACAGTTTGCATACCGGTATGCATTAAGACTGGTCCAAAGACGTCGCTGTGTTTTATCTCTAGTCACTCTTATGTGTCTCAAGTCGCTCTAATGCATCACCACGGCTACTTTAATGCAAACACACACCGAATGGGCATAGTTTTGAACGTGGAATCGAATGGGCTGGTGTGGCATTGCATGGTAATCTACATTCGACGAGCTACAATTCGCTCCCAAAACATGGTATGGTACTCCTATACAGAGAACAATGTGCTCCCTTCAAAAGGATGCAATTCTTTTCCTGTAAGAGTGCCATCCCATATAGAGGAGAGTTTCTCTACCAGTCCATTTTATTCCATGAAGTAATCCGGGATGGTACTTAGAAGGAGGGCCGGCCGCGCAATAGGTAGGGCGCCTGACTTATAAGCCAGAGGTCCTGGGTTCGATACACGGTCCGGCCACTTACTTTCATTTCTCCTTCCGCTGATTTAAGAAGGGCAGTCATCAGTTACTGGTAAAAGTAAGTGCAGTTAGTACTGGTTATCCGCTTAGGCGGTCTAAGCCTGCCCAGGAATAGTGTGGTTAGGTTAACTGACCGTCCAGACATGACCTTAGCTGTCTACCGTGGACGTTAAACAATAACACAACAACAACAACTTTGGAGGAGGGAGCAAATTCTTTGCCTTAAGAGTACCGTTGCAAAATAATGGAATAAAGTAGATGACCTAATTCCTGCCAGTCCATTTCATTGGGGCCCGGATAGCGTAGTGGATAGAGCACTCGCTTTCCACCTCTGCGGCCCGGGTCCGATTCCCGGCGTCGTCATGTGGGAGGGTAGTGGTCGCCCGTCCGAGGTCGGTGCTTTTCTCCGGGAAGTCAAATTTCCTCCACCAGTATAGGACCACAAACGCGCCAACATCCGTGCCATCGAGAGTATTTAAAT
The DNA here is from genome assembly GCA_963989385.1 of Ctena decussata. Taxonomy (NCBI): domain Eukaryota; kingdom Metazoa; phylum Mollusca; class Bivalvia; order Lucinida; family Lucinidae; genus Ctena; species Ctena decussata. The sequence continues at coordinate 59,014,031 of OZ022514.1, read as the reverse complement.
AAGTTCGCGTGAGCTTTCAATGCAAATAAAGTTTACATTTCATTCTATTCCACCCCATTCTGTTCTATGGTTAAAAGGTTAAAACTATGCCCACTGATAATCTGGCAATTTTGTATAGGCGTTAAAACAGATTTTCTTTCATTTCAGTTCATATAGTTCTCATTACCTTTTCCTCAGATGAGCTAATTCTCTGTCAAAACTTCACAGGAATACCATTTCTTTTCGTTATCTCTTTCAGAACGTGCTAAGTAAATAGGCAGGTGGATCTATCGTATAATTCCTAAGAATTGGAACAGATCCCGAACAATTTCTGCAGATCCAGAACAGACAGCCCCTGTATCAGTCTGATCAGGGTCTGCACTGTGTAACATTCAGCCAACAGTCTTTATTGACCGATAACAATATTTCAAAGATGGGACCCCCATTACCAGAAATTAGCTATATAATTGTTAAAGTGTTTCCCCAAAAATTAGAAAAAGTAGAAATTTAAGGTAACCATATGGCAGAGCATAACGAGGTTTACGTATAATTACCGCCATAACTCAACTTTACGAACTGGAACAATATACCCATTGGCCAAACTGTATGATTTACAACAATATGTTCCCAGTGGCCAAACTTTATACACTGGATCAATGCTCCCATTGGCCAAACTTTATGATTTGCAACAATATTCCAAGTGGCCAACTTTATACACCGGAACAATATTCCCAATGGCCAAACTTTATGATTTGCAACAATATTCCCAGTGGCCAAACTTTATACACTGGAACAATATTCCCAATGGCCAAACTTTATGATTTGCAACAATATTCCCAGTGGCCAAACTTTATACACCGGAACAATATTCCCAATGGCCAAACTTTATGATTTGCAACAATATTCCCAGTGGCCAAACTTTATACACTGTAACAATACTCCCATTGGCCAAACTTTATGATTTGCAACAATATTCCCAGTGGCCAAACTTTATACACTGTAACAATATTCCCAATGGCCAAACTTTATGATTTGCAACAATATTTTCAGTGGCCAAACCTTATGAACCGGAACAATATCCCCAGTGGCCAAACTTTATGAACCGGAACAATATTTCAAATAGACAAATTTGATGAACCGGAACTTTATGATTCCGAACACTATTATTCCCAGTGGCCAAACTCTATGATCTGGAACAATAGTTCCAGTGACAAAATTTTATGAACCGAAACAATATTCCCATTGGCCAACTTTATGAACAGGTACAATATTCCCAATGGCCTAACTTATGATTTGGAATACTATTCCCAGTGGCCAAACTTTATGTACCGAAATAATATTTTAATTGTCGAAGTTTATAGACTGGAAAAATATCCCAGGGGCCAAACTATTTACCGGAACAATATTCCCATCTGCCATACTTTATAAACCATAATATCCCCAGTGGCCAAACTTTATGAACCATAATAAAATTCATAATGGCCTTACTTTATGAACCAGAACAATAATCCCAGTGGCCAAACTTAATGAATCATAGCAAAAATTTTCAGTGTGACAATATTCTCGATGGCCAAACTAAACAATATCCGTTGGGCAAACACGAACCGAAATAATATAGCCATTAGCTATAACATGGGCCCAAACCCCATATCTGTTGGGCCACTAAACCAATTCCGTTTGGCATATATGAATCTTTACAACGATGGCCGAATGTATATACTAAAGCCCTCCATTTAAGTGACTATATTCAGCATTTTACGGATGTGCATAAGTGATACCGGTTTTAAGACGCTGACACATCAGTGGATGCTCCAAGAGGGACGAAAAGAGATTTACAGCAAGAAAAAGTTGGGTCATTAAACAATGTCCTTCGGGCAAAGGAGAAACGAAACAATAAAGCCGTTTTTGAAAGCATGGACTTAAACAATTCATCCCCAAGGCAAACTTTATAAATTCGAATACTGTATCTGTTGGACAAACAAGGCCCTAAACATTATATCTGTGGGAAATCATTAACCTAAACAATATATCCTTGGACTAGCATGAACCGGAACAATATATCCGTCTGGCAACCATAAACCGGAACAAAAAATCCGTTGGGCAAACATGAACCGGAATAATATATCCGTTGGGCAATCATGACCTAAACATTAAACTATATATCCATGGGCAATCATGAACCGGAACATAATATCCGTTGGGCAATCATGAACCGGAACAATATATCCGTTGGGAAATCATTCATTGGGAAAGCATGGACTATATCAATATATCCAGTCAGAAACCGCAACAATATATCCGTTTGGCAATCATAAACCGGAAAAATGTATACGTCGGGCAATCATGAAACGGAACAATATATCCGTTTGGAAATCATAAACATAAACAAAATATCCGCTGGACAATCATGAACCGAAACAATATATCCGTTGGGCAAACATGGAACGGAATTATATATCCGTTGGGCAATCATGAACCTAAACAAAATATTTGTTGGGAAAGCTTGGACATAAGCAATAAATATTGAGCAAACATGAACCGGAACAATATATCCGTCGGGCAGTCATGAACCGGAGCGATATATCCGTTGGGCAATCATGAACCGGAACAATATATCCATTTGAAAAGCATGGGCCATAACAATTTATCCATTAGGCAATCATGATACCGAAAAATATATCCGTTGGGCAAACATGAACCGGAACAGTATATCCGTTGGAAAAGCATGGGTCATAACAATTTATCCATTAGGCAATCATGATACCGAAAAATATATCCGTTGGGCAAACATGAACCGGAACAGTATATCCATTGGAAAAGCATGGGCCATAACAATTTATCCATTAGGCAATCATGATACCGAAAAATATATCCGTTGGGCAAACATGACCCGGAACAGTATATCCATTGGAAAAGCATGGGCCATAACAATTTATCCATTAGCCAATCATGATACCGAAAAATATATCCGTTGGGCAAACATGAACCGGAACAGTATATCCGTTGGAAAAGCATGGGCCATAACAATTTATCCATTAGGCAATCATGATACCGAAAAATATATCCGTTGGGCAAACATGAACCGGAACAGTATATCCGTTGGAAAAGCATGGGCCATAACAAATTATCCATTAGGCAATCATGATACCGAAAAATATATCCGTTGGGCAAACATGAACCGGAACAGTATATCCATTGGAAAAGCATGGGCCATAACAATTTATCCATTAGGCAATCATGATACCGAAAAATATATCCGTTGGGCAAACATGAACCGGAACAGTATATCCGTTGGGAAAGCATGGACTATAACAATATAGTCATCAGGCAATTATGAACCTGAACAATGTATCCGTTGGACAAAAATGAACCGGAACAAAATATCCGTTGAGAGAACAGGGACTATAACAATATTTCCGTTGTGCAAACCTGAACCGGATCAATATAGTCGTTGGTAAATCATGAACCGGAACAAAATTTCCGTTGGGCAATCATGAAACCTCAAGATGTATCTGTGGGGAAAGCATGAACCTAAACAATATTTCCATTTGGCAGCCATCAACCGGAATAACACACCGTTGGGCAATTATGAACCGGAACAAAATATCCGTTAGGCAAACATGAACGGGAATATTATATCCGTTTGAAAAGAATTTTGAATAATATATCTATTAGGCAGTCATAAACCTGAACAATATATCCGTTCGGCAAACATAAATCTGAAAAATACACATATATCCGTTGGGAAAATACGGACTGTAACAGTATATCAATAAGGCAATCATGAACCTGAGCAATATACATGTATCCGTCGGGCAAACATGAACCGGGATGATATATCCGTTGGGCAAACATAAACCGTAACAATATATCCGTTTTGAAATCATGAAACGGAACAATATATCTGTTGGGAAAGCAAGTATAATAACAATATATTATCCATTTGGCAATCATGAAACTGATCCGTTGGGCAAACATGAGCCGGAACAATATATACGTCAAGAAATCATGAACAAGAATAAAATATCCGCTGGGCAATCATAAAATCTCAACAATGTATGTGTGGGGAAAGCATGAACCTAAACAATATTTCCATTTGGCAGCCATCAACCGGAATAACACACCGTTTGGCAATCATGAACCAGAACAAAATATCCGTTGGGCAAACATGAACCGGAATATTATATCCATTGGGAATGCATGGACTATTACAATATATCCTTTAGGCAGTCTTAAACCTGAACAATATATCCGTCGGGCAAACATAAACCGGAACAATATATCCGTTGGGAAAGTATGGACTTTAACAGTTTATCCATTAGTCAGTCATGAACCTGAGTAATATATTCATCAGGCAAACATGAAATGAGACAATATATTCGTTGGAAAATCATGAACCAGAATAATTACTCTGTTGAGCGATCATGTACCTGAACAATGCATCTGTTGGAAAAGCATAAGCCTAAACAGTATTTGCATTGGCAAGTCATAAACCGGAAAAATACACCGTTGGGCAATCATGCACCAAAAGGATATGTCCGTAGGACAAACACGAACTGGCATAATATTTCATTTGGAAAAGCCTGGACTGTAACAATATATCCGTTTGGTAATCACGAACCGAAAAAATATATCCGTTGGGCAATCATGAACCGGAACAATAAACCGTTCGGAAATCATGAACCAGAACAATACACCCGTTGGGCTACCATGAACATGAACAATATATCCGAAGGACCAACATGAAGCGGAACAATAAACCGCTTGGCAATCATGAACTAGAACAATATATCCGTTTGGCAATCATGAACCGGAACAATATATTCGTTTGACAAACACGAACCAGAATATGTATCCGTTGGTAAAACATGGAACGTCTGGAAATCATGATGTTGGGAAAACATTGATTAGAACAATATGTCCGACTGGCAATCATCAAGCTGAACAATATATCCTTTGAAAAATCACGAACAGAAACAACATATCCATTGGGCAATCATGAAGCGGAACAATGTATTGGAAAGCGTTGATTAGAACAATGCATCCGTTTAGCAATCATTAACTTGAACAATATAGCCGTTGAAAAAGCATGGACCAAAACAATTGATCCATTGGGTTATCAAGAACTATAACAATATATCCGTTGGGCAAAAATGAAACGCATCAATATATCTGATTGAATATCATGAACTCAACAATACACCCGTTGGGCAAACATAAACCTGAACAATATATCCGTTTGGCAATCTTGACCTGGAACAATATATCAGTTGGACAATCATAACCTGAATAATTTATCCCATTGGCAATCATGAACCAGAATTATATATACGTTGGGCAAACATGATCTGGAACAATATATCCATTGGGCAATCATGAACCGGACCAATACATCCGTTGGGCTAACATGAACCGGATCAACATATCCGTTTGGTAAAAATGAACTTAAAAAATATATAAACTAACATAATCAATATACCGGTTGTGTAAATTTTATGAACTTAATCAACTTACCCAGCATGCCCAGTGGGCAAACTTTATGAATCGGATCTATCTAACAAGTGGGCAAACTTTATCAAATAACCCCCCCCCCAAATCGCCCCCCCCCCCCCCAAAAAAAAAACAAAAAAAAAAACGGAATCGTATTATAATTATATTTCGTTTTTGTAAACATCTTTCGTCGTATTGAGGTTTATTGGACGTTCCCAGCAGGCACATGACGTTGAAATGATATGAGCCGCGACACGAGAAAATCCACGATGTGGTTGTGCGCCCAGCGCAGACTCAGATCAGCCTTGGCATCCAAAGGTTTTAAGGGTAGCTTAGGGTCTAAGTTACCTTCGTGCGGACAAACTGGGCGGATGCACAGGCTGATCTGAGTCTGAGCTGGGCGCACAACCACATTGTTGGTTTTCTTGTGTCGCGACTCATATCGTATTGACGTCGCATCGACGTCAGTGCGACGTCATTTCCACGTCATTCTGACACAAAATTGGTCTAATTCCATTGAGATTTTCTCATTTTTACATTTTGCAGAAGCCGCTGCGTTGTTTCAACTCCGCATGCTTATTGAATATATGTTTTACAGTTCATAAATTTGCCCACTATTTAGACTGGCCCGGGAGGGGGGGGGGGTTCTTAACAAAAAGGAAACATACTAAAATAATAATAATAATAATAATAATAAAGCAGAATTAAACTTGCTGTTGTCAATTTTCATAAGTATGTATGTTTTTAGTTATGTTAAATTAAGTTTAGAGACCTCTGTATGACCCCTTTTTTGACAAGAATAAATCACCCCTTGATATCTGAGATGGGTAAATACGCCTAGCTTTGTTACGGCGAGGAAAATAAAGGTATACTTTATCCAGGTTTTTATTTGATTCTTATCGGAAAAAGTAACGCTAGCACTGCTGTCTCGCCGGTTATGAGTTTGTTTCACCGGCCTGACAGGTCTGTGACACGCACGATATTTCGTGAGGGAAGTCAAGGAGTCTAGCTCTAACTATTTTTTAACATTGTCGTGCCTGGTTTTGCTATGGCGTAAGCTTGGTAGAGGTGCAAATTTCATTCCAATTTAGAATTTCGCGAACACAACTGGCTGAAGTATAACGATTTATTCGTCTCATACGTATCTAAATTTATTTGTACAAAAATCAGTTTTGCGAAAGATGCACTTGTGCAGTTCTTACAATACTCATGAAAATGGCCAGACCAAACTGGGGTGTTACCATTTTCAGGAATCTTGATTTTCATATTCCAGGTGAGAATGGAATTGTGCGTCTGCCGAGCGTGTGCGACAACTTATTGTTCTGATTTTGCCGCGCTGTTTTTTTTTTTTTTGTTTTTTTTTTGTATTTTTCTACCCTTTCTTGTCTCGTTTAAACCCAAGCGATAAGTGAAAATTTTTCACACCGTACTGTGCATTGCTGTCTATATGCATACTGTTTTTTTATTTAATTAATGAAAATACATACAGACATGGAAACGGAAACTGTCTCCAGGCCTGAATCCCTGAAGTTTACCTCTAGAGGCCAACATACATAATGGAATGCGTTTTTTTTTGCCAGTTAAAACCAATGAGTGCCTAATGAACTCTTCTATCCATATAAATTGGATGCCCTTTCATTATTTAGGGGTGTGGACGGACACTCGGCGCGAACTGCGTGCAACTATGGTTACGTACCGCTGAGCCACTTGGGGAACGTCGTTACGAGAATTGAACTGAACTGAACTGAACTACTTAAGGGTGCCTGGCTGATTTTATTTTATTTCATCATTATTAGTTTTTATATAAATTGATGTAGATTGTATGCAAACGGTGAAGACCCTGTTCAGACGCCGCGTTCTGCGGCGTCTGATATGGGTCTGCACCGTTTGCCTTTGTCCTTTAAAATTATGGTACGCAAGGCATTAATTGGTCAAAATGGGGTTCTATTAAACTTCATAAACTCCAAGATGACAACTTGCCCCAATGTGAGGAATTTCTGGGTTTACTGGGTTTACTTTTCTAATATTCCAATTATACACTTCAGTAACAAAGTCAATAAGATTTTTCTCATGTTTTCCTTCAATTTGCCTAATTTTGCAGGTTGTCATTTTCCGAGGGACAATTTTCTCTGACAGATTCATTACAGGGGGCAAAGATTTTGACAAAAAGAGCCATTATTGGCGATCACTGAGCCAGTCAACTTCAACAGGGCCAACGGGTTATTCAAAGTTTAGAAATACCCGTCAAATACTTTCAATGAAGCTGCACAATTGAAGTAATAATTGACTTATAATCGGTACGAACTGATCAAAGGGCAAATCGACAGTAGCCCCATTCAGTAGTTAGTGTGACTTTTTGGTGACATTTTAAGATCTCTGGATGGGATGCACTTACCGGGAATGAAAGAAAATATTGTATAAAACGAAATGCCATTTCTTAATGTTTGCTCCACTGACACCGTGTTCCCACTATGTTCACTGGTTTAAACCAACCATAGCTCCATTACCTTAACAACTAGAATGATGCTATCGCTCCATTATCTCACCAACTAGAGTGAGGTCATAGCTTTATTTTACTTAAGCAACAAGAGTGGTGCCATAGTTCCATTACCCTAGCAATTACGGTGATGCCATAGTTTCATCGCCATAGCAACTAGGGTGATATCATATTTCGTTACCATGGGAACTAAGTGATTTTCCATAGTTCTATGGCCAAAACACCTGGGGTGATGCCATGGCTCCGTTAACATAGCAATAACAGTGATGCCAAAGCTATAGAACCGTATTTCCAGTGCCACAGCAACAAAGGTGATGCCATAGGTCCGCTACCATTGCAACAAGGGTGGTGCCATAGGTCCTCTACCATTTCAAAAGGGTGATGCCATAGTTCCATTACCACAGCAACTAGGATGGTTCCATAGTAACATTTCGCTTCTAGGATGTTATAGTTCCATCTCCTTAGCAACCAGGGTGATGCCATAGTTTCATTACCACAGCAACTAGGGCGATACCATTCGTTCTATTACCAGAGCAATTAGCGTGATGCAACAGTTCCATTACCTCAGCAACCATGAGGATGCTATAGTTTCATTTCCATAGAATCTAGGATAATGCCATAGTTCCATTTCCATAGCAACAAAGGTAATGCCTGAGCACCATTACCGTAGTAACTAGGGTGTTGCCATAGTTCCATTCCCATAGCAACTAGAGAGTTGTCATAGCTTCATGACCCATGCAACAAGGGTGTTGCCATAGTTCCATAACGATAGCAACTAAGTTTATGCCATACTTTTATGAGCATAGCAACTAGGTGAATTCCATAGCTCCATTACTATTTAACTGCTTCGGCAATCAGGCTTTACATTTCATTAGTTTGTAAAAACAGCAAGCACGAATCTTCTAGTTGCTATGGCAACGGAGGTATGATAATTCCATTTTCAATCTACGTCTGCAGGACATACCTGGCTTTTTAGACTGGAGCTGATAATGGAATGGTCCCATGACCTTTCGTGTAACCCAAACTGAATTTTTGCAAACGAATAGATTTATTTGGTTTACGTTTATGGGCTTACTTCCATGCTTTTTCCGCCAGTTTTACAAAGAGGAACAGCTTCTGTAGCTATTTGCTTTCTTGAAGGATGAAGCTCTCTAGAAGCCCCTCAAATGGTAGGTCTACTCTTATAGAAAATCGAGCAAATTCTCCTCCTTAAGAGTTGACCCCCATAGAGAATGGAGGCAAAAATGAAAATTGCAGAGTGACCCCATGCTGAAAGTGTGCAGTACCTATTTAGTTGAATTGGTTATAAGATCCTTTGACACAAAGTGTGTTTTTTTTTTTTTTCATTCTTTCTTTCCTTCTGTCAAGCCAAAGACCTAACAATAAAGTGTCTACTTCAATTCAAATGTCAAAAATCAAATATTTCTACTTTGCGAGCATGTGTAAAATTTTTGCCATGGGAATGATCTAAATAAGCAACCATCTTTCATGAAGATTAGCTCTACATCACTGGCCACATGGGCCTATTGTTGGTCACATATCATATTTCTATTGATTGTAAAGAGATAACTTAAGAATGTTGTGGTCACCCGTACCCGTGATAGAAATAGAGAAATTCGATAGGTACGTGATCTTCAACAAGAAAACGGATTCACAGCCGGAGATGTTTAAAGTTCAATGACAGTTGAGATGCGTTCCCACCTCTGGTTAACTATGTATATACAAGGGCTGTTACGAAACGAAAATGAACTGTTACGAGACGAAAAAGAGTCATGGTTACCTATGACTCTTTTTCGTTTCGTAACAGCTCTTTTTCGTTTCATAACATCCTAAAAAACACAGTAAACCGAGTGTCATTCCGCCTAGAACGAGACCCGTTTCCTACCCTGAAATAGATAACAGCTCGCTCCGCCTTATGGAATACTGGATGGAGGCCAGTGGTGGCCGCGTACCAGTCCCGGCCATATAAGTTTTGCATGCGCATTTTCGTATGTGTAGCGTAATAGATTTCAGACATTCGTTAAGAAACCAAGCAGTCCTACAGAAGAATCAGCAGCAAATCGCATCCTAGAAGGCAAACGATAAACAACTTCCCCATTTCACCACAAAGTCGGGTCACTTGGACGAGCTCACGATTAAAATGTGACAGGCAGCAAATGATTGTGTAAAGTTTAAACTCACGTAATGGCTCTGGAAGTTACATCATTTAGCGCATGGCCACTGCGATGGCCGCCACTGGTATATAGTGCTTGCCTTGTTTGCTGCTTGTTTGTGACCTATTTCGAGGATCTATCACATGCACAAGTAACAGTCTACTTTAAAAAATAAATCGAGTATAATAACGTCAGTTACCCCTAGTAATCAAAATGTAGACTAACCAAATACCAAAATTAGGTTATACGATACGACAATGTTACACAAAGATTGCAAGCCAATATACCAGAGATACGAATTCACGGTCCGTCATACGGACAGTTTCTAATACAATTTATTTCTCAACTTTTCCACGTCTGTCCAATGTTCTGGCGAAGACAGTATATAACAGTTCCATCGGGTATTACAATAATTAAGCCGCGACACGACAAAACCAACAAAGTGGCATGTGCGCCCAGCTAATACTCAGATCAGCCTGGGCATCCGCCCAAAGACTAGGTTGATCAGCGTCTTGGCTGGGAGCACATGCCACTTTGTTGGTTTGGTCGTGTCGAGGCTCACATGTTCTGCTTTCGACTTGAAGTATAGGCTGCTGTAGGCAACAGTTTTCAGCAGCTGTATCATGTCTCATTGCAAAATCAGCATGTTAAACTTTAAAGCTCCACCATAAAGTTGCTTACTTCTTTGATACAAAAACATCCCGCTTGGCCTCGTTCCCAAGCGAGACAAGTTGTTGTTAGGTTAAATGAATTATATCAACACAAGCTTTTAGAGCATGATAAATTCTCAACGTGATTTGGAGAAGATTTTCAATATTCTATGAAACAGAAAGCATATTTTGATAAGGACTCGACGGGTAAACAGAATATTGGCACAAACTGTATTGTTCCGCGGTAAAAATAGTTCCAGATGGAACTGCCTATTAAAGAGAACTTGCTTAGATGTACAGTTATGAGATATATCTTATCTTTTGCCAAAATTAAACTCTTTTATTCGGGGTTTATGACAGCTATTTTCATAAGCAATCTGATAAAATTTAATAACGTTGTTGACATTTTTCTGAAAGTTTTAACTGACTTTAAAAATTGCTGTGTACGCTTTCAGTGGAAGCATTTCTGCCATTTTCATTTTCACAGCCCTTCTCCATTAGTGCCAACGCTAAAAGAAGCAAGTTCTTTCCTTTAACAGTAGACCGCTCTTTGGGAGGATTGCGCCGAGCCGCGTAGCGCAATCGGTAGGGCACCTGACTCATAAGTCAGAGGGTCCTGGGTTCGAAACCCGGTCTGGCCACATACTTTCGTTTCTCCTTCCGCAGACTCAAGAAGGGCAGTTGTCAATTACTGGCGAAAGTAGTACTGGTTAACCGCTTAGGAGGTCTAAGCCTGTCCAGGAATAGTGTGGTTAGGTTAACTGACCGTCCCGACATGACCTTAGCCGTTTACCGTGGACGTTGAGCAATAAATCAATCAATCAATCAATCAATTGGGAGGATTACGCCTCTAAGGGAAGCAAACAGGATATCATAAAAGTTGCTTCCCTTCGCAAAAGTGACGAAAAAACATGGAAGTATACCCAGCAACACGTCAAACGACGTCGTCTCAAGATCGTTGCAATAGCTCTATTCGACTTCAAGCATAACAACAATGCTCTCAAGCAGCCCTTCTTAATCCTACTTTGCTTCTTTTTATTTTTTTTTCTCTCCGGTATCTGCTTCAGCTGTTTTGGCCCAAAAGTTAAATTACTTTTGGTCTCAGGAAAATCTGATATTACAAGACATTTACGGACTTTTAGGTCGTGATGGTGGTAGTGAAAGGAAGAATCGGAGGGGGGGAGGGTGTAAAACATATTCATGTATACTATGGAAACTTGCAAATTAGCCTACTTTTTGTCCCAAATACCCTACATTTTATCACTTTTCTCTCTCTCTCTCTCTCTCTCTCTCTCTCTCTCTCTCTCTCTCTCTCCCCCCCCCGCCCTCCTCACTTTTTGTAGCAAAACGTCCGACTTTACTCTTCTTTTTTACGAGAAGACTGCACACAGGACATAACGTGAAAACCGCGTTGTTAAAAGTTGTAAAAAAGTTATTTTGGCTGGGGAGCAGGATTTAAAAATCTGATACAAGTAAAGAGCCCATAGAGCTTTCAAAACTCTCTGAGACTTTCATTCATTTTTTACAGAATCCCAGAGCACACTTATGTTTATTTTGAGAAATGTAACATGATCATAAGATTAAATATGTTTTACATTTTCAATAACAGTTCTATCAGTTTTCACGACTTCTGGAAGTAATATAAAATTTGGCGTCTGTTTCTTCCTATTGAAGATAAATGAGCGTTGTTGGGTGACACAGTGCCTTGCGGCTTGCCCGTGCGAAGAGGGAAGATTCAGATCAGGCTGCGCCCTGCGCGCAGCCTGATCAGAAAATTCCCATTTCGCATAAGCATTGTTTGAATTCTGGAGATTTAAAAAATGATAAGTGAAGTCTCTGAAAATTCTGGGGAGATGCGCAGATTGATTTAAATATTTTCTTTGGCGCATGCCCTGAAGTCTCTTTTCAAGCGACACTGCTCAGACTGCTCAATCTTTATCTTTTAGATATAGTAATATATGAGTTGTAAATTGTATATCATCAGGAAACTCTGCCAGGTTAATTTAATAAAATCAAAGGAAACTGTTATTTCATCCAAAAACATATGGGATCGCCCATCGATCAGACTTTGCACCTAGAGTACCTTGACTTGGCTATTCGGTTGTTTTTAATAATAGTTCATTTTCATTTCTTCAAACATTTTTTATTTCTAAATAATACACAGTGAAATAATACATATCCTTTTTTCTACACTTTCTTTCCAAAGGATGATCAGTGATTCGCTTTAAGGTACATATATTGACATCTTTACGCGTCCAGGGCGGGTAAGGGGGTTTGGGAGAGGCGTAGTGGCGACGGAGGGGGGGGGGGGGAGCAACTTTGCCATTTCAATTCTGTCCTCCTCTACGGAGAGTTGGGAAGGTGATAGGGTGTCACCTCTAAACAGAACAATTTTCAGGGGGCGGGGTGGGTTGTGGGGGAGAGGGGACCAACTCTGCCATTTTAATACTGTCTCCTCTATGGAGGGTGGGGGAGGTGGGGAGGGTGTCACCTCAAAACAGAACAATTTGCTTCCTTAGGAATAGATTCTTTCCCCTCAAAATAGACCACTTTTGGGAATCAAAGTACGGCCAATAGAAACCCAGCAGGCACACAGCCTTGAATCAACCTTGAATCAACGTTGATTCAACGGCATGACGTTGAATCAAGGTTGATTCAGGGTTGATTCGAGGTTGTGTGCCCAGTGGAAAGTCACAATAGGCATTTTCACTGTAACGCTGGCGGAAAAAGCATTGAGATGCACCTTAATCTGCTGTATGGGCTAGCTCTTGTTTTTGTAAACAGTGTAGACTCTGATCGGACAACTGCTCAGGAAAAACAGTGGAAACTCTGACCAGTCTGTTTCTGAGTAGCAGCCGGATCAGACTCTATACTGTTTGTATTTCTTTTTTTTTTTTTTTTTTTTTTGCTTTTTATAACTGCTCCATCAAAATCTTAACTGCACAATATTCCAGTTTCGAAGATAAGAAAATCAGCAGTATTCAAAGAGTTATGCTTATGTACGAAATTACCAAGAGGCTATTTTACAAGACTTATATCAATGGCCCAGAACGATTTTTGGCAGCTCTCCTATCACAGAAGCTACGAAAAGTTAATTTGAGCCGCGACACGAGAAAACCAACAATGTGGTTGTACGCCCAGCGCAGACTCAGATCAGCCTGGGCATCCACCCGGTTTGACCAGACTCTTCGTTTAGTGTTCACAGGGTAGCTAAGGCTCTAAGCTACCTTCATGCGGACAGCGAAGACTCTGATCAGACTGGGCGGATGCCCAGGCTGATCTGAGTCTGCGCTGGGCGCACAACCACTTTGTTGGTTTTCACACGTCGCGGCTCATTTCTTAACTGGAGCGAGAAGAGGCAATACTTGGAGGGCAATTTTCCCATTCACTTGCCCTGGAAAAGCTAAAACCAAAGGTTTATGGACCACTGTTTGCCCAATTCTCATAACGATGTTCCCCAAAAGGCTCAACAAAACGGATCCATAAGATGCAGCTCGATCCTGGCACCGAATCTGTCCGTGTCTCTCAAATACGAAGTGGACAGTTCCATATGATAAGTTTATGTCAAAGGTCGACCATGCATGTGGCTCGGTATCTCAGTTGGCAAAGTGCTCGCACGGTAAATGAAGGCCCTGGGTTCGAGTCTCGATCGGGCCATGATTTTTTTCTCCCTTGTGACATTTATGAAATTCTTACAAAGATGACCGTAAAAAAAGTTATCGGTTCCTTTACATGCTTTAAACCTATTGCACTCAGAACGGCCAAAACTCTATTTTGGCCGTTCTGAGTACAGTTGGGTTAAACCACGCCTTTTATGCTCATGCTCCGCATGAGTATATACAAAAAAAAATGGTTTTCCTTATGCAAAGTTGATCTATCTTTTTTCTACAAAAATGCATTATTTATACAAGCAATAATAGCGAGACAGCTGGTATGGAAACTCATTCCCCAACAGGTTCAAGATATAATTGATGGAACTAAAAGATGCAAAACAGATGTTTATGTACATTTCATTTCGTGTTGAGAAATGAACGGGTAATAGGTAATAGTCGATGTTGAGTGCAAATTTCAATTTTGCCAGTATATTTGCATTTTTTTAATCTGCTTTCTTTATACTTGCATATTGCACTATTTCATATAATTCTTTTACTAGACTTGCAACTTTCATAGACAATACTAATTGGAACATACTAAGGGGCAGCAACTTCTCCAATTTCATTTTGTCTCCGTTCTACGTCTACAGAAAAGAATTTAATTCTCTAAAGGTAAATTTAGTAAACCACATTCTGAAAGGACTTCTTCGGCCAGGCCCCAAGGTTATAAAACTTTTTTCATGCACAACTCAGCTGAGCATGAATTTTTCTCTGCTGATAAATATGAAAATGCCAACTAATGTTGGCATTTTCATATTCATAAGCAGAGAAAAATTCATACTCAGCTATACTAAGCAAGAAAACGACTGTACTTATCAATAATTTGCTATTTATCAGAAGGTAAAAGTTCATGCTCCGCTGAGTTGAGCATGAAAAAAGTTTTATAACCTCGGGGCCAGGCCAGAAATGTAAACAGGGAGTCAAAAAATTGTATTTCTTCGTAAAAATGATGGAATTACATGGAGGTGTATTCATACACATACACTTCCCATCATACACCACCACACTTGAATATCGCCACGTACAACCGGACGAACCGTGTTCCAAGTAATAATTTATAACGCATACTTCTGCATTACATTTCAGACGAGCGCATTTCCAATATACATACGGGTGTTACATTTGATATTAATCAAATTTCCTCCTTTGTCTATTATTTTTCTGCAGACATTCCTGCAGTTTAAGTAAAACAGGGTAGTCTCTACTACGGGTTTACTCTGTTTGCCAAGTTCCATCTGGGGATATTTCGCATTAATGCGTTCATTTGTATGCTAGAAGGAAAAATACATGTATATGAGGTTAAAATTTTGAACATCCAAAGAATGCTGGCTTAAATTTTTCGCCTTTAGAATGTTTCATACATACTTGAAAATACAAAAACGTGAAATTATTCATAAAATGTGTCAGTCAAAATACCAAGGTGATATCTTTACTGACATATATTGTTATCTGATGACAATTCCGAATTTAACCCTTAAACCGCAAAAAATGAAAAAAGCTGAATTTTCAAACAGCGCTGACCCAGATGAGGCGGCTCGTTACAAGCCGCCTCATCTGGCTCTACGCTGTTTACCGTCTATATTTTGAAAAGACGAATCATTTTATGAAATCCCAGACGTAATTTTTATCTTTTTTTTTTTGAGAGTGGGGATGGGGGGGGGGGGGGGGGCGCGTTAATGTTTAAAGCAAGATTTTTAAAAGAAAAATGTTCACTAAAGAAATACATTACAAAAATGTTTTAAGGTGTGGTATAGACCTACACGTTTTTCCACCACAGTAGGCCCTTGCCCCATTATGAGACCAGTTTATAATGGGACAAGGGCCTCCTGTGGTTGCGGTAGGTGCGGATGGGGGCAGTTTGGATATTTTTCCACTCATCTTCCATAACCCTTTTCTTTCTCCCTCTCTCTGGGAGACGGCTCGATGTCTGCTGAAATACTGGCTCAAAGAGCCGTTCAACTTAAAACAAACAATCAATCAATCAATCAATCCTGTTTTCTTAACTGGGTGCCGCAGCCCTTCCAAAAAGAGATCTGCTCTTAGTAGAAAGAATTCACTTATATGGAAGATTTTTTTTCATTAGTGTAGATCCCTAATGAGAAAGGAAATAAAAGAAGAAAATTGTAGCGTTGCTTTCCCTGAAGACCCACCCAGTCAATACCAGCTGCTGATGACTGAATGAATAAAGTTTTGCCCGCAAATGGTCGGCGCACAGTTCGAATTTGGTCGGCACACAGTGCGAATTTCGCTTCGGAAACGCTGTCTGGCTCATGAAATATTCAGGAGCATAAATATAATGCTTATTTTAACTGATATAGTCTCGGTGAGAAAAGAAGGCAGACATTTTTATGGTAAAAACTGAGATAAATCAGGGAGAATACATTAATAAAACGGATTTCCCTGACATACTGCCATTCAACAGAAAATATAATTTACTGCAGATTGTATAATGATATAGGTTCATTCTAGACTATATTTGTGGTAAACTGTCTCTTTAGGTCTTTTAGCTGCAGTTTGTCTACAGAAAAAAGTGTTTCCCGAATACTTGCAAAAGGGGACTTGCGAGAAGCCCATGTCCCACAACCCAATCATTTTGCTCCCCCCTCCCCCCGCCCCGCTTAATGTAATTCCAGGCCACTTTAATATCCATTGGCTTTTTCCCTTTTTTTCTCAAAAGGTGTACGGGTACACTGGCATGTTTTACAGCCACTTTTTTATTCAAAGAAAAAAAAAGCAGGCAATTTTTGCGACTTCCTGTTTTCTTCCGATGGCAATGAAACCCTACCGAAAAGGGGTCAGCTCTTAAAAGGGAAGAATTTGCTTCTAGGAGCAAATTCTTCCTTTTAAGATTTGACCCAATTTGAGAAGGGCGGTAAAATAGAACTGGCAGAGTTGCTTCTCCTGAAAGAGTACCTGTTGAAACAAGTATTTTCTGGAAAGTAGGTATTGGCGTTTGAAATTATTACCTTCCTTTAAAAGAATGTATCCGATAATAAACCGAATGGAACACCTGCTACATTTCAATCTGTTTTACAGCATTCTTCCTTTACAGCATACTCGGGCTCGAGCCCCGCTTGTGGCGAGAATCTTTGCTACGGTAAACGGGATTCCATTGCACACAGTCTTACATTATCACCCTCCCATCGTCCTGATATGACTGAAATACTATTGAAAAGGACGTAAAATCGCAAGTCATCCAGCCATCTATCTATCCTTTTAATATGAATTTACTTGGCAATTAATGATTGCCATAAGTATTTGAGAAAACTCGCTTCTCTAGAAATCGATAATCAGTCCCTAGATATCGATTAATTTGGCATCGATTAGCGATAAAACTAAAGATTACTCCTAAGAGGACGTGCTTGTCTGTTACAATTGGATCTAGGCGAGACAGGCTTGGTGTAAAGTTCCAGTTAGTTCACTTGATTGCCTAGGGAACAGGATTATTCCGAAACTCAAAACGAATAGCGGCATCTGTTCAAGTCATAAAGGACGAGAACTAACGGCTGTTAGTATTATTAAATCAGAGGCTTGCGTAGGGGTATGTCTGCGAGTGTATTTTTGGTTAGAACAGTAAGCCAGTGAGAAACGTTGCCCAGAAAATACATAACATGGGTATCATTCCATCAATGTTCGAACATGTTCGTAATGCGGCCTGCCTGTGATAATGAGCGTGTTGCAGGGTTTGTCCGCCCGTATGGACGGTCGATGATCCTATGGACGGTCGATAATCCACTAGCTAAAGCTTGTTGATTGTCTCATCGTACAGGCGCACGAAATGTGATACACTTTACTGAATGCTTCTCCCTGCATTTGACAGTCTACATTTATCATTAATCCCTTAAAATCGGCGTCGATGTGTTTTTGTAATTGGCTGGCACCTCAACGTCGTAATATGGCCAACTAAAAGTAAAAAAGAAATGTTCGATATAACAAGAAAGGTTGTAGATTAGGATCAGACGGAGCAGTACTGCCAGAAAGGTTATGTCTATCATATTTTTAGGTTTTATCTGAAACATTTGAACGTATTTGAACCTGGAAACTAATCTTTGAGTTGAAGCCAAACTTTTCTTTTTTTATATAATATACCACACAAGATAGCAATTATATTAAAGGAAAAAAGTTATCAAACGAAATCAGACTGCCTGATTTCTGAACTTTATGAGATCACGATCATCACCCCGGACAAACCAGAAATCGTAAATGAGCCGCGACACGACAAGACCAACAAAGTGATATGTGCGCCCAGTGACTCGGATCAGCCTGGGCAGCGATCCAGTCTTGTAAAAGTCTTCATAGTATAATGAAAGGGTAGCTAAGGGTCTAAACTAGCACCATGCGGACATAGAAGACTCTGATCTGACTGGGCGGATGCCCAGGCTGATCTGAGCCATCGCTGGGTGCACATGCCACTTTGCTGGTTTTGTCGTGTCGCGGCTTAAATGTCGATAGTATTTGCAATGATAGCCGAAGCCAACTGCGAATGCCATTGGCTACCACTTAAATACGGCTGTTAACGGTGATCGCGACTGCAGGGCAATTATAAGAGAACGTTCGCGAGTTTCCTTGGATCAGAAGATTGCAGGTTATCATATCAGGGGTGTGGATGCTTCAGTTTCTTCTATCTAGCAGGAGCCCCGATAGCTCAGTCTGGCTGCTGATCTTGCGGAGCCGGCTTCAATTTCCGCTAGAAACGGAAATCTTTTCAACTGAAAACGGAATTCCATTGCATACAGCATTTCATTGTCACCCTCCCATCGACCTGATATGACTGAAATACTGTTGAATAGGACGTAAATTCGCAAGTCATCACTCCATCGATCGATTACAAGAATGCGGTTTTGTCAGGGGTGGCGATGGCTTTCGTAAACCCCACCTGTGCAAACAAAATTATGTGCACTTCTTCATATTTTTGCTACCGTTCATTTTTATGTTTAGATAAAAGCTTATCTTTATGAGGCAAAAGAGTAAAGTTTGAGTTTTAATAAGCGGGGATCAAAACTTACGCAAAAGCAGACTTAAGTGATCTTAAAGGTAGGTTCCTGTACTTTGGAATGCATCATAATTTTGATGATCTTTCATCCAAGTTGTTGGAAAGCACTTATAAAAGGGAATGAATAAGTTTCACTAAAAAGTGTAAATCAAAATTTTTTTAGAAAAGTTGTTTTGCAAGGGATTTCCTAACTCTGCTTCGCACACCAGTTAGCGCTATTTTTAGTTCGCGCCAAAAATAGATAACGCAGCTGAGGTCATGTTGCATTGCATTTTGGGATAGTTTAAACCATCCACCATGCCAGGACCTCTAGGAGAGCTCACGACAAGGGAAAATTGACCTTTGGAGAATGGCATCAGAAATCAGGCACTTATAGACATAATAAACATAGTTATTTTTAGAACTGGAATTCCAACGAAAGAAAATAAACCAAAAGGGAAAACGACTATTTTCTTCAACATCTGACAAGTTTCTCAGTAGCAACAAATTCAGAAAAATAAGAGAATTCAATACTGCTCAGAAAAAGACGAAATTATTTTGTGGACATAATTGTTATCGCTAGTACAGGAACCTACCTTTAAGTAGCGAACCAATAAGCGCTTTTGTCAATGTTTGTGTTTTGGATAAAAATATAAATTGTCATTTTTGCAACTGAGTTTAAGATTCATGTAATGTCAGTGGTTTTTGCTCATATACCGGTAGAAAAAATGGGTACGATTTTACGGTGGATGAAAATGAAAAGCTGTGTGAAATGGAACCCTGTTTACAATTGAAAAGATTCCCGTCTACAGCAGAACTCGAGGAGCAAAGGACCTCTGACGGTTGTAATGTAAATTTGCCTATAAAATTAGTCAAAATTAAATTAAGTTTTCATGCTTTGGTAGGAAGTGCAGAGACATTTCCGATGCAGGTTAACGCTACCATCTGCAATTATAAACAAGAGGTTTATCCTACAAGTGTACACCTGCCGAAATGGTCAATAGTCCGTGTCAGGTACCTGTCCGTGTGCAATATCACATGAAAGAAAGATTCAGCTCAGCTGATACTTCATACGAGAGAAAGAAAGCCAGGCGTGTAGATTCAGCTCAGTTGGTACTTTGATGAGTAGATACTGATTCCATTGGTTGTCCACATGACTGACTCTGATTCTGACTGTGAATGCGTGAGCGAGACATTACTGAATAATTGCAGTTGAAGCTATACCCAATAACACACCTGATGTATTTTGAATAGTACGAGAGCAAAAGTTGCTAAATAAGGCAGTATTTCCTTCCAAACATAGAAATAGAAGGCTTTCTGCTGATTAAGCTGTGTTCCGCATGTAATATTCCATTTATAAACCCATTTGCAGCTGCACAGAAGCTTAGTTCTTTCATCAATGCATCTTTGATAAACCTCTGTACTGTACTAAAGCACATGTGTATGAATATGTACATGAAAGCATTTACGCAATATTTCAAGAGATAAAATCTGGAGTGAGTCAGTATAAAAGAATATTTTCTAAAGTTTTCTTTGATAAATGCAAGGCGAACCGATCTTCTCTTGCAATAAAATATGTGATAAATCTAAATTTTATTATCACATTATCAGCCCTTTCTCGTGGTAAGGTGATGTACGTCATATGCCTATCAGCCTGTGATTCCATGCAGCCTTATCAAGACCTTCAGTTTTCGATGAATGTCTTCTTAATTAGGATTTCTACACACTAGAAGAGACTCATAAGGCTGCGCACATACGCACTCTGGCCGGAGTCTTTACTTTCAGCATATATGTGCTTTCTTCCTCACAGTGCCTCGAAAACAGTATTGAAAGAAGAGATAAGTAATTTGTTTGATCTTCTACCATACTCTAACTTTACTAACTAAATGTTGTTTTTTTCTCTCATTCCTTGAAAGCAATAACTGGCCATTTCAACTATTCATGGGTTCTGTAGAAGTGAATATAATGTCATGCTTTCATTAGAAAACGCTAATAGCTGCAAAGTAGCAGTTACAGTTATTTTGCTAATGAAATAGACTGCTCATAAATGTATATGCTGCACTTTTAGAAAGTGGTTTTTTTACACATTATGGCTCGGTAAAACAAACAGACTATCATTCAAATTTCAGGTTAGCCGTGGTTAATAATCGAAGAATCTCAATAACTGATGTGCAAAACATTATTAATATGAATGGGTACACCCCCAGGGGCTTGTATCATTTTTTCAGTCTGCAGTCATAGGTTAGTGTATGCATACACTAACCTATGACTGCAGCCTGAAAAAAAGTGTGATACAAGCCCCTGTGGGTACACCCACAGTTTTTCTGCAATTTTAAGAGAAAGACTTTTTGAACTTCCTGTTTGCTTCCCTAGATGTGGGAGCACTTCGTATATTGATAACAGCTTGAAGGGAGCACGTTCATCTCATTGAGCTGACCCCCTTGCAAATGTGTTCATCAAGTAGCAAAATATTGTTACTTATATATGAGCCGCGACACGACAAAACCAACAATATGGTTGAGCGCCCAGCGCAAACTCAGATCAGCCTGGGCATCCGCCCAGTCTGATCAGAGTCTTCGCTGTCCGCATGGAGATAGCTCAGACCCTTAGCTACCCTTTGAGCACTTAATAAAGAGTCTGATCAAACTGGGCGGATGCCAAGGCTTGTCCGAGTCTGCGCTTGGCGCACAACCACATTATTGGTTTTCTCATGTCGCGGCTCATATTTCACCTATACATTGTTCCTCTAGTCACAAGTTGAAAGTGGCATTCTCCCATCAGACATACGAAGTTGGATCAACACTGAATCAATGTTGTTTCAACATTGTGCCTGCAAGGCCAATATATGACCACAAAACTGCAGTTGTAGCTATAGAACTTTCGGACTGCCATATTCATACAAGAATTCCTATTGAGGGCTTTCATCATATTTCTTCTATCACGCCCACTCTCAACACCCCCATTCACTTTTTAACGAGAAAAGGTACCCAAATCTATCAGGATTGGCTTTGGACCACCCATTTCTGCTAACTTTTGTCTCAAGAATGTCAATAATGGTACATGCAAAATATTGACCCCGCCTCCCTCGGAAGTGCTTACTATGAGAATTACAGTATCTTCACAAGCATTACCCAGGCGAAATAGTGACCATGGTTGACTATGGTCATCATGGTTTTTGAAGGTCTACTATGTTTTTTCATGGTCAACCGTCAAATACCATGAAAATTCAATATCTGTGGTATGGTTGACCATGGTCGACCATGCTTGTCCATGTTAGAAAAGCAGGTCAAAATTACTACTATAGTTGACCGTGGTCAACTGTCATAAAACTTCCAACAAACAATGGTTGTCCATGGTAGAAAAAGAGGGTCAAAGCTACTACTATGGTTGACAATGGTTCACCATGAATTATCATGGTCAGTTGTCATAACTTTCCAGTTAACCATGGTGGAACATGGTCAGTGGTGGCCATGGTCAACAATGGTCAGATTACTTGATAACTACATGACATCACTTCCTGTTACATCATATCCTGTTTATTAATGTCCACCAATTGAACAGCTTGTTATGCCAGAGCCCACCAATAGAAAATCTTGTTACTTCTTTTTCCTTTTCCTGCAGAAGTATTGAAAGAACAGGTGAGAAATTTGACAAAGTTATTTTGAAGCATCAGATATATTAATTATGCACAGAAGATGCAAAATGATATGCTACAAGATTGGAAAGGGCAGGAAAAAAAGCAAGGCAGTTTAAAATTAAGCTAGAGAATGTTGAAAGCATCTGAAAACTCACCTTAATTGGACTAATGGTTTAAATGGCTGGATACAGCTGATCATGGTGATTCTAATAAGTGTAACACAAAATAATTACTTTTAAGCCATTAGAAACTCAACTTTTAAGCCAATAGAAACTCAACTGGTATATGTGTTGTTTTTCTCGTTCATTGCAATGTTGCAATCACTGTCTGTGTTTTGAAGATTGTAAGTAGACCATGCACAACCATGGAATACCATGGACTACCATGGTATTTCATGGTCATACAACCATGGTTGACCCAGTTTTGTTAAATGGCCACCCGTGCTTTTAGATGATCTCATCAACACCATGGTCTACCATGGTCTTGGACATAGACCATGGTTGACCATGGTGTTGATGAGACCATCAAAAACCATGGCAGTCATTTTACAAAACATGGTTGACCATGGTTGTGTGACCATGAAATACCATAGTAGTACATGGTATTCCATGGTAGTTCATAGTCACCATGATCATCATTTCGTTGGTTGGTTGTTGGTTGATATGATGCTTAACGTCCACGGTAAACAACTAAGGTCATGTCGGGACGGTCAGTTAACCTAACCACACTATTCCTGGGCAGGCTTAGACCTCCTAAGCGGTTAACCAGTACTAAGTGCACATACTTTCGCCAGTACATGACAACTGCCCTTCTTGAATCAGCGGAAGGAGAAACGAAAGAATGTGGCCAGACCGGGATTCGAACCCAGGACCTCTGACTTACGAGTCAGGTGCCCTACCGATTGCGCTACCCGGCCCGGCGATCATCATTTCGCCTGGGAAATGTTTTACAAGTGTGGGTCAATGCAGTGAAACTAGTGCCTTCATTTTGTGTCTATAGATCCTTTTGTGTCCATCATAAACATTTTAGGGAAATAACCATCTGCTCAGACAGTGCAGATGCCCCTATTCATAAAGCCACTTAAGTCGTTGCTATGCTGTTGCTAAGGCTAAATGTCTATAAAGGAGATTCCCTACAACTATGAATTTTGGTCTGGAGGAACAGTCTTTGTAAGACTGTTCCTCCAGAGCAAATTTCATAGTTGTGGGGAATCTCCTTCAAAGAAATTTAGCCTTAGCAACAGCATAGCAACGACTTAAAGGTAGGTTCCTGGGCTAGCGATGTCAATTATGTCCACAAAATAACTTCATCTTTTTTTGAGCAGTATTGAATTCTTATTTTTCTGAATTTGTTGCTACTGAGGAACTCGTCAGATGTTGAAGAAAATAGTCGTTTTCCCTTTTGGTTTATTTTCATTCATTGGAATTCCATTTCTAAAAATAACTATGTTTATTATGTCTATAAGTGCGCGATGTCTGATGCCATTCTCCAAAGGTCAATTTTCCCTTGACGTGAGCTCTCCTAGAGGCCCTGGCATGGCGGATGGGTTAAAACTATCCCAAAATGCAATGCAGCATGACATCAGCTGCGTTATCTATTTTTGGCGCGAACTAAAAATAGCGCTAACTGGTGTGCGAAGCAGAGTTAGGAAATCCCTTGCAAAACAACTTTTTTAATATATTTTTGATTTACACTTTTTAGTGAAACTTATTAATTCCCTTTTATAAGTGCTTTCCAACAACTTGGATGAAAGTTCATCAAAATTATGATGCATTCCAATGTACAGGAACCTACCTTTAAGTGGTTTTATGAATACGGCCCCAGGCCTGCAGTCACATCAATGGTGACGTGTGTAAAAGCACCACATCTGCATGCGGTGGCTGATATGAAGCAACAAAAGACAAGAAGTAATAAGGATTTTAACCATTTATTTCTCAAAATATGAGAAACAGCAATTTAAAATGTGATGAATATAAAACAGTACTTCTCGAAAAATCAAATTACACTGGATCTTACCATTACACTTCTTGGTTTGTAAAGGCAAAAATACAGACAATAGTGATGTAACAAATAAATACTATTCAACAACATGCAAGTTTCGTACTGTTTTAGAAGGGTAAATTCCATCTCACAGCAGAATAACACTGATTTTAAAATCTAAATCA
Source organism: Ctena decussata (assembly GCA_963989385.1). Taxonomy (NCBI): domain Eukaryota; kingdom Metazoa; phylum Mollusca; class Bivalvia; order Lucinida; family Lucinidae; genus Ctena; species Ctena decussata. The sequence goes on along the minus strand of OZ022514.1, from coordinate 58,988,835 downwards.
ATCTTATAAGACAGATCTACATTTTAGGATCAAGACAGGAAAATATCCCATAGCAGAATTTCTTAAGTCTGATTTATATCCAACTATATACAGTACATATAGTTATACTGTACATATGAACTGAATAATTAAATTGTGCATGATGCAAGTATGATCTGCAGCAGCTGTGTTTTACTGAACTGTTGCACAAGTGCTGGGGCTTATGTTTAAGTCAATCATCATAAATGTACATGTACCAGAGCTGCAGTTTAGCACTGTAAAATTCTATAAATTGGGACATCCGAAAAAACAAACAGAATTTCTGTAAAAATGAGAGAGTTTTACCATGAAGTAATGTGCCCAAAAGGTGTAGATGGAGTGGAAGTGTACATCTTGATCAGACTGCTCCTTTTGCTTTGGGAACAGTCTGACCTGGATTTGTTCGGTATGCTCAGACAAATCTGTTCAAAAACATAATTTAACATCCAGGATACTTTGCTTTTCTTGTGTATTTACGCTGCATCTCATGAAAATACCTGGCAAATATGTTCCAAAGAAATGTTGCAAAATAATTTTAATTCCACAATTTTATCATCTTACAGAGCTCTAGATAAGAGGGCGTATTTGATGATAATTAGGGATAATTTTTCTTATTTCTCATTCAAACCATATGTTGTGACCCCTCATCTGAACCGTCTCTTCGAGACGGTTCAGATGAGGGGTCACAACATATGTTTTTATGCTGATTTCGCAAAAATTATCCCTAATTATCACCAAATACTCCCTCTTATCTAGAGCTCTGTGCTCAAGATTATGAAATACCATTACCTGAATGTGTTGTATTTAATGCATTCAAACCAAGAAGCCCAATGGCAGATCATATTTGTGTTCTCAAAAATAATTAAAGCAACACAAATTTCTGTAAGCATACATACATGTATATGTACAAACTGTACATAAAATGTACATTACATTTAAGCCATATATACTTTCACAACATAATGCTCTAGAATTGGAAGAAATGAAAGACTGCACATAATGAAAACAGAAGACTCAGATCAGCCACCGAGCTTTACATAATACAGAGCTCAAGATAAGAGGGTTGGTTGGTTGATTTGATGCTTAACGTCCACGGTAAACAACTAAGGTCATGTCGGGACGGTAAGATAAGAGGGGTATCTGATGATAATTTAGGGATAATTTTTTAATTCTAATTGACACCATATGCTGTGACCCCTCATCTGAACCGTCTCATGGAGATGGTTCAGATGAGGGGTCACAACATATGTTTTTATGTAGAAATAACAAAAATTATCCTTAATTATCACCAAATACTCCTTCATATCTAGGGCTCTGATAATAGCCTGTGGTGATATCAGATATCAGATAATCATGTTCTGGCCCATAATTAGAACTCCCAAATCAGGGGCCAGTTGTTCCAACCCCTTTAGCTTCACAGAGTCAAATCAAGGGGTTGTTAAGTCTTCCAGTATGCATAAAATAAGGTTTGCTAATAGTATTTGCCACAACAATGAGGAGCCTTAAGATCCTCAACTGTTTTTTTTTTTCAGCAAATATGGGCAATACTTTTGTGTATACTATGCACTCATAAAATCTTACTTCTCATTAAACTGACTACACTGTTAATTTTGAAGGACCAGAGCCCTGTTCACAGCATCGGTTAGATGCATACAAAGTTGTTAGTCAATGATTTGATAAGTCTTTACTTACGAATAAAATCAAGTGTGCTCATATTTTAGCCCCCAAAATGAGAGGCACTTTTGCACTGCAAAAGATCCTCACGTTTTACGGCAAAAAATGGCAGTCTTTTCGTGTGTACATGTAATTGGTTTGAAATTTTAATGTCCTGTTAACTAACGCGGTTGTCAGTTTTGAACAACCTTAACTAATGAGGTTGTAGCTTTGAACAACCATAATCATGTGGGTTATGTGATTTATCTAGATATGTGTTTCTGCCATTTTTACAAAGGGAAAACAACTTTTCTGACTTCTTATTTCCTTCCCTGCATGAAACAGTCCTTCAAAACTGGGGTCTATTCTTAAAGGAAAGAATTTGCTCCTAGGGGATTTGCTCCTAGGGGAAACAAACACTCTGTTTGCCCTTTCAACTAAAATGATAGTTGTTTTTGTTTTTTTTTACAGTTTGGTTAATTTCAGTCTTAGCTTACCCATGCATCTCAGAAAAGATTTCCTGAACAAAAATTCTAAAAATTCTACACTATGCCCTAACGAGAGTTCTAAAAGCAGTGAACTGCTAAAAAAAATCTAACAAAAAAATCTAAAACACAAAATAAACTGAGGTAAACAGTTGCCATAGCCATGAAACAGAGAACATATAATGAACACGAAATAATGATCCTATTAACATTCAGCCGGCTGACTCATTTACCAAAACAGCAATATGAGAAAGTTAACACAGACATTGAGCTCTAGATAAGATGAGTATTTGCCGACAATTTTGAGAATATTCCATTAATTCTGCAAAGAAACATGTATTGTGACCCCTCATTGGAACCGTCTCATTGAGACGGTTCTAAAGAGGGGTCACAACATATGTTTATCTGAAAAATTCCAAAATTATTCCAAAACTGTCTCAAAAAAACTATCCTTATCTCGAGCCCCGCTAACAGTCAGAGAACAGCAGGAATCTTTAATGATTTAATGGAAAATACAATGCAGGAGTTTGTGACTGACTCAATCAATGCATATTATATTGAGTTTATGGATTAACTGAAACATGTATATATCATGATTATAATAGCTCCAGACAAGGGTAAGGCTAAGTTTTGACCAGAATTCAGAGAAAAAAATTCTTGTTTTCATGTAAAACGCATTTGTGGCCACTATGGCTTTGTGAGAAGACCGCAATAAAGGGCCACAAAGCAGTGTTAATGACAGACCAAGATCTTTATGACTATGAATTATCATCAACATTTTCAGTACCCCAGATAAAACAGGGTATTGAAGTTAATTCAAAGATAATTTTTCTTATTTCTCAACGAAAACTTATGTTGTGACCCCTCATTAGAACCGTCTCAGCAAGACGGTTCTAATGATGGGCCTCAACATATGATTTTATGGAAAAATATGGAAAATTATCCCTAAATTATCCCTGTTACCCCTTCTTATCTGGCGCTCTGAATTCCCTACCCCTTATCTGGAGCTCCACCAGAAACACAAATGAAAAATGTTGCCGTCCTATATTACAATGCAAATTTGAGCCGAAACACGACATAACCAACAAAATGGCATGTGTGCCTTGCAAAGAACCAGAACAGCCTGGGCATCCACCGAGGCTAATCAGAGATTTCACAGTGTGCTTAAATGGTAGCCAAGGATCTAAGCGCCTTGCAGACAGCGAATATTCTGATCAACAGTGTGCTTAAATGGTAGCTAAGGATCTAAGCGCCTTGCAGACAGCGAATATTCTGATCAGACTGGGCAGATGCTGATCTGAGTCTTTGCTGGGCGCACCTGCCACTTTGTTGGTTTTGTCCTATCGTGCCTCATTTATGTATGGATAATGCCATATCCTTTAATACATATTAAGAATGAGTCTAATACAACCATTTATTCTGGTCACCTCTAGCTAACACTCACTGACTTTCCATGTGTTTGTTTTACGTGTAACAGAACTGTTTGCTGAAAGGTATACATTGTAGAACCTGCTCAGAAGAGCTCTCTGATTCTTTGCTTAGTTTAGAAAGAAAATTTGTGGCAATTTGTGCATCACCATTTTTAGCATGGAAGTTTTTTTCTATAGAAAACAGTGCTTCTTGCTAAATATTGTGTAGCACTGGATGCTTTGTGCTTCACAATTCTTAATATGAAGCACTTTTTCTATAGGAAAAGTGCTTCACACTAAGAATCCTGAAGGCAAGCACAAACCACCAAGTCAAATATGCCCATTGCTGAGATATTTCCAGAGCCTTAGATAAGAGGGAGTATTTGGTGATAATTAAGGATAATTTTTGTTAATTCTGCATAAAAACATATGTTGTGACCCCTCATCTGAACCGTCTTGACAAGACAGTTCAGATGAGGGGTCACAACATATGGTTTCAATGAGAAATAAAAAAAATTGTCCCTCAATTATCATCATATACCCCTCTCATCTAGAGCTCTGTATTTCTATGTCTGCCTTTTACTATTACACAAATAATTTTATCATTTTATATAATAATATTTTTTCCATAGAAAATACCAAAAAAAAAAAAAAAAAATTGTGCAAGACACTTATTCATTGTAAATCATTGAAAACACTTCAATGAATCATAAAAATCTAAAATGGTACAAGTATGTTTTTTATTGTTAATATTCAAGGTTCTGATTCTATCAGTTGTTCATAAGCTCATAAAATTATAAAATATCCAAGCAAGGAACAGAAAACATGAAATAATGTTTGAAAAACATCTTTATACATGTACATTGTACACACTAGCTCATATAGATTAGGTTCAAGCACACAGTACTATAAGCAATGTTAGATTTTACATGTATACATAGCAAAATTCAAAACCTGTTTATTTGGACCATGTGATTAAGTACAAATCATAAACTCAAAATCTAAGCCTTAAAGTGCCACTGGTGGGGTAAGTGATCCTACAGCACTAGCTTTCTGTTTATATCCAATATACTGAGACAATCATTATCATTACAAAATGTGCTGTGGTTTACAAATATCTTCATCTGTCTACCATAATACATATAAATATATACCAATGAATACTGGCCATTTTATATGTCTTTGGGGTTTAAATAAATACAAGAACTTCAAAAATTTATACCAAGTTCTTTCACAGACAGAGTTTAGCCTCTGAAAGCAAGTCTGAGACCGTATTTTACACATTTTTATGGATTTATACATTAAATTTCAACTAATATGTTTGGACTATCAGGAGCAAATGTGTCATGCTATTAAGATTCACTTTAATTGCAATCATTTGACCTATGTAACACAAGAGAAATGCACTTGCAAAACAATTAGATTTGAAGATGTTTTTAAAGAGTTTTTTTTTTCAACAATACTTCATTATTCACATGAAATATGAGGACACCTGACCTCACCCTTCCTGAAATCAAATCCTCTGATCTGACTTTTGACTGGTCCATTTGTCCTGCTCAGCAAACAGTATAGACTCTGATCAGACTGCTCCTCAGGAGCAGTCTGATCTGGGTCTACACTGCTTGCATTTGAACAATGTTTTGGGTAAAAAAACGCAGTTGTGACCAAATTTTCTGGGAAAAGGTGGTATATTGTTTTGCCCTGGGAGGAGTAATAGTAGAAGGGAACTTAATTTCCTTCACAGAAGTATGACAATAGTGGAGCACTTATCATTTTTCGACACATGAGCCTACATCAAAGGTATCCACTTTCAGAAATAACAATTAATATTGAATAAGTAAAATAATGCACTCAAGCACTTCAGCAGAGTCTCAAGTGAAACTACATCCACTGTTTAAAGTACCCTCTGAAAAGTAGACCAGCAGGCTAATTTAGTGAAATGTAGGCAAACTTAGTAACATAGCCTTTAGGCTATGGGAAATCTTTACCTTTGTTAGGCAAAATTGTTGTTTTCCTATTGATGCCAATTTTAGCACCATCCAGTGCTTTGGTCAGAATCAGAATTGTTTACTGGACAATCATTTACCTGTCCTGGATCTCTGATCAGGGAAGCCGGTCCCTAGCCCTTACAAGATAAGTAAACTTTGTGACTGAATCCTATGAAAATCAGCAGCAGAAATCCGGGGCTCATTTAACAGGTGTCAGCCTAGGGTTCTCAGACAGGGAGCAGTTTTGTGACATTTTCCCACTGCCAGGGAAAAGTTTTATCCCAAATTTTGGATTTTCTATATGTTGTATACATTTTGACTTCTCCCTCAGGTCAAAATAGGGAGAAGTCAGTCAACTTAGGGAGACTATTTCTCCCACTTCTCCCTCTAGGCTGGCCCCTGGTCTAACATGAGGTGGAATGAAATGAACAGGCAGCGATCATCTCCACTTATTTTGGATGGCATTCTTACAGGAAAAGAATTTGCTCCCACAAGGGAGCAAATTCTTTCCTGTAAGAGTTCCATGACAGGCTCTAGGAGCAAACTGTAGCCAGTGGAATGTAGATTATCCTGCCAATTCTATTCCAGCTCATTCCATACCAGGTTTTAAATTATGTCCCTTGGTTTTTACCTGAAACATACACAACCAGGTCTAGTCTTATTACCATTTTATCTTCAAAACTGTATACGATTTTCATATTAAGTAGGCAGAGATGTTAAAATATCTCATAGCACGTATCAAATGCAGACATAAAAGCGAGTGACAATTTATTTTACCTTGCCATTAAGACTAAATGCCTTAACATGTGCTACCAGAAAAGGCTAAGATCAGAGCAGCTAACATTCGGTGCAGTCTGATCAAAGACCTCAGTGCCTGTGTTTACTAGTTAATAGAAAAATAATGTCTATCAATCAGCATATATAGGCTCCTTCATACCCCCACATGTTCAATTTGTTAATGCTACTTTTCCACAGGGTAGTACTGCTGTTTTTTCAGAAGATATCTCTACTCATTATTAAGTTTGGAATGATTTTTGACAATTCTACATCACAGCATACTTTAAGACCTTCATCAGAGCTGTCCCCATCATGAGAGGGTTCTATTTGAGGGGTCAAACTGTGCTTATATGGTGATAAGAAAAATCAAAACAAATCACTTGGGACCCTCATTAGAATGGTTTGGCAAAAACAAAACAGAGCTGTTATGGCTCAGCAGAAAGTTGATGCCATCTGCCCATCGTCAACTGAAGAGCCACATCAGTGTAGTGCTTAAAATTTGCTAGTCCTATTAGGTAATCCCTTCACCAATGACTGTTAGACACAGCCAGGACCAGTCAGTCCTCTACAAGGAATTGGGAAAAGCTTCTGGAGGCAAAAGTTCAGCATTTGTAGCCATATGAAATAAAATTTTAAAGTCAGCTGTAGTTCTTCCAATAACCAGAGCTCCAGATAAGAAGGGGTAACAGGGATAATTTAGGGATGATTTCCTTATTTTACCATAAAAACATATGTTGAGGCCCCTCATTAGAACCGTCTCGTCGAGACGGTTCTAATGAGGGGTCACAACGTATGGTTTTGGTGAGAAATAAGAAAATTATCTTTGAATAATCCTAAATACCCCCTCTTATCTGGAGCTCTGAATAACTGGAAATTCTACCATCTCTTCATGCTGCTTAGGGCTCATAAATCATAGTCCCTGAGTTAATGCAGCCCAATGGCCCAAGAGTCCAGCAGCAGCCCAGCCCCACATTTTCATTCTGTTCTGAGAAAATCTGATCTGAGTTAGTTTATTCACCCTGCTAAAATGTCACAAACAACAAAACCTAAGGCCATAATGTACATGCCTGTCTGTAATTGATTCCTCCCTTAGAGACCCCATCACGGAATGACATTAATTAAGCCGTGTTTTGAATCAATTACAATCCAAAATGTCCAATTTTTTTGACATTTACGAGTTACAACTCAGGAAAATGAATAATGATATCCCTAACTTGACGACTTTATGATCTTTTTCTTTTATGTTAATTAGAAAAATGAATCTTCGTAAAACAACCAAAACAGGAGTGTTTCTTGTCAACTTTTTCACTTAATTTGGTAAATGAATATCTTGATCTTTTTTTTGTCTCTAAAGGAAAAGCAATTTAAAAGAAAAAATAATGAAATGAAATTTCACAGATCATCCCATCTCAGCAGACAAGCCATAAATGAAATAGGGCAAGTGCTGATAGAAGCATATTTATGAGAACTATATTTTCTGCTGAAACATATATATATATAGCTATGGTCAAATTCTGAAGACTATTTCCCAAGGTTGGTCGGAAAATACCGGTGGCGGGAATTCCCAGCGGTAATTACCGGTAATTCCCGTCCTGGGAAATACTCCAAATTTGGCCAAAGTGGGAAATACTGGGAAATATGAAATTTTAAAGCTGGTTTTCCTAAAATATTTTAGCATTTTCTTTAAATTTAAGATGATAGCACATATTTGTTATCATTTATATACATATCATGCAAATAAGGTTATAAATTGCAGGACTAGTCCATGCCAGAGGACACAGCAGGTGATTCTTGGTTGGTCCAAAGGCCAGGGATTATTTTTGGTCGAGATTGTGAGAGATTTGCTCTATTTTTTGCAAAAAAAAAAATCACTGAAATATGTTCAGTGGGAGATAAGATAAAATCTCAACCAAAATGCAATTCTGTAATAGATAGTACCAAAAAATCTCAGTGAGAATGGAGAATTTCTTGCTAAAAGTGGCTAAATGTGATATTTTCTCTCGTAAAATTCTGAGCCAGAATTATACCTAAAAGGCTGTAATTTCAAAGAAAACTGTCTTTAAAATTCTTATTTATTAAAAATAAAAAAGAAAACACTGTAAAATCCTTCCTTTAATCTTAACAGTGTTCCAACACTGTATTGCTATAAAATACAAGATCTTTTTATCATTTAGTTCTCATACAAAGGTATACTGAGCTGCAGTTTTACTAAATCCTCTTTTTCCTGGTAAGGTCAAATTTTGAAGACGATTCCGACTTCTCACCAAAAATACAACCTGTTTATTCTCTATTGGTCCTTTAAGTGCAGAAAAGCAGCCGACAAAATTTATTTCTGCAAAATTTCAAAAAATGTTTCATCAAAGCTAAGTCATACTGAGAATTCATTATGAGCCACCTCATCAGGATCTACACTGTTAGCAAATTATCCTGTTAAAATAATTTAAATCATTGCAGACCGCACTATTTAAAAACTTTTCTATGAAATCCAGGAGCTTGCTTATAAATCTTCGAGTTTCTTTAAAATTTATAACAGCCACTAGACAGTCTGACATTACCTACAAAAAAAAGTGTCATGTTCCTCGTCTCAATGTCTTAAATCAATACAGGTGAACTTCATTTCTTTTGAAATTTCTGAAGTTCTCAAGTAATTGAAAAGTTTGGTGCTTGTGTTTCATATAAAAAATCTCAACTGATATAAATGAATACAAGGCGTGTACTATTATCAACTTGAACCAAAACACAGACAACGACAATGTTTCACATCAAGGACGCGGATTATCAAGCCTGCAATTGCGGCCTAAGTTTTCAAGTTTCTCCAGAAAAAATGATAAAATGTGTGTATACAAAGTATATGAATACAAAACAATTTTTACAAGAATGTCAAGATGCCTCCGCTGATAGTAAGTGTTTTTTGGCATTAGACTGTATTATTAGTGCAATACGCGAAAAGGTGGAGTTTTCCGTCTCCTGACCGATTCACAATGTGTCACTGTGTATGTATACAAATAAATTATCAATATGCAAATAATAATACCTGTGGTGTTAGATAAAACTTGACAATGTAATGGAAATTTTACCCAAGATATGTGTACTTTAAAAATGTTAAAAGTCTAAGGAACATAGCTCATATAATATCAAACGGTGGGAACAAAATACAGGCAAAATAACTTTTAGTTCTGATACCATTATCATTGTTCTGTTCTGTTTCAATTCTCGTATACCCCAAGTGGTTACGTACCGCTGAGCCACTCGGGGAACGTCGCTATGACAACTGAAACAGAACAATGTTAACCCTTAATGCGCCAAAAGCAGATGACAAAATTTACGTCTGCAGAATTCCTGCAGAATTTCAAAAAATGTCTCATCCAAGCGATATCATATTGAGAATTTGAACACTAGAGAGCAAACAGTGTAGATTCAGATGAGGTGGCTCATTATGAGCCACCTCATCTGGATCTACACTGTTTGCCAATTCAACAATTTTAATTTTTGGCGCTATAAGGGTTTAATGGTATCAAAACTTAAAATTGTTTTGTGTGTAGTTTGTACCCACTACATGTCTCACTCTGGTTACCAATATTGTATATCAAATCATAAAGCATATTGCTAACTTCCGCCCCGATATCTACGTTAAATATTCGGTGTTCCGCCATACCTGTGTGTTGGATTTTACTCACTATCGAGTAACAACATGGCCGCCCCCTCCGTTTGACAGTTGAAAATGTTGACAATTTATAAATTTTTCACACATAATGTGGCGATACATCGAAGGAAAGGAAGCAAAACCCTGAAGAAAGGAGGATTTACTATGAAGCCTACGGAAATGGCGCAAATCTCGCGCAGATTCTAAATAAAAAATTCTCATGTTTCAGACATTCCAAATGTGGGCCCCTAAATTTCTGGATAGGCAATTAATATTCAGTTTTTAGGGGCCCAGCTTGCTCCCATGAAAAATGAGTTAGTCTGTATCCCCAAACAAATAGTACGGTACATTTCATTTCTTTATACAGTACTGCAACTTTAACCTACCTTGATTATGCAAACTGCACATGCTCCAGCTAGGCTGCCCGAAGACCGTGCTCCATATAAGGTGGCGTTTTCAGGATTTTTCAATGTCTCAAAGAAAACATATGTTGTGACCCCTCATTAGAAACCGTCTCGCTGAGACGGTTCTAATGAGGGGTCACAACTTACGTTTTATGGAGAAATATGGACAATTACTCCATTGCTTGTTACTAATCTTATCTGGAGCACTGCACAGTGTGCAGCTAGCCTGAGCGAGCACATTAAGCATAATTATACCTATTAAAGACATCAGGAGATGTCATTAAATTTAGCACATACACACTTACCAGAAAACAGTCTTCCACAAAAAATATTGTTAATCATTTCCCAGTCCATGTGTTCATGGAGAGCCATTTTTCACTCTGCAAGATATGTACTGGCACACTGTATATGTACACATAGTCACATATAATTATCAGAATATGTACTAGAACGTATACATGAACTCTTATGCAAATTAGATGGCAATATATACTGACAGAATGACTATACATTTACAGAACACAGAAATACTTTAATTTAATGACTGACTACAAAATAATGCATTTCTTCACACTTACTTTACGTCCTACATGTATACAAGCTGCAACATGACAAAACTAACTGAAGTGGCATATGTGTCCAGTGAAGACTCAGATCAGCCTTGGCATCCTACCAGTATGATCAGAGCCTTCGCTGTTGGCAAGAAGATAAATCAGACCCTTTGCTACCCTTAAGTGAACAGTAAAGAGTCTGATCAGACTGGGCAGAATCCCAGACTAAACTGAGTCTTCACACAGCACACATGCCACTTTGTTGGTTTTGTCGTGTCCCAGCTCATATTCAAATGTAAACAGAAAGGATCAATGCCAGCAGCCACTCATGTCACAGTTTTTGCCAGTTTGTTATTAGAATGCTCTCCTTAATGTTCCATGCAAGTCCAAAGTCTGAACTGAGATGGAGCATATAAAAGATTTTTCTAACAATGGATTTGCACCAACTGTATCATGACTGAAGCTGAGCGGATCTGGTCACATACTGATGGTGGTTATCCGCTATGAACACATATTGTATGTTCATAATTTCTACCAAACCAACATCCAAGTATTTCTTCCCATAAGTACGGGGGTAATACCAATTTGGCTACCTGTGCTTTCGACCGAGTCTGAACTATACAAGGTGGCTGCCAATCGAGAATATGATCACAAGCATTACCAATAATGGTAAATGTACTATTGTCAATTGCTGTGGACCGAGCTGATTACTGTCGACTGTCTCGGTTGACAGCCACTTTTGCATGTACATGTATTGTAATTGACTGACTTGGTCGAAAGCACGGGTAGCCAAATTGGTATTAAGTTATTAGTAAAGCTGTGATGGATAGTAGCTACATGTATTTTCTTATCTGCCATGTGGTCCTCTATAGACTAAAGCCGTAAAAATTCTAAATATTGGGACAGATACATCTGAGCAAACAGTGCAGACAAAAAACAGACTGCTAAATAAGTTATCTGTTCAGGATCAACAGTATTTCTCAGATTGATCATTCCTTTGCATTGTTGTAAGGGCCACAGAAATGGGGTCAACTCTAGGCTATTTAAAGAACCCTGCCTTTCCAGTTCTTCTTGGAATGATTCCATTAACTTTAGGACCCTGTCACTTGTACAATACATGATTAATGCATCGTGATTACAGTTAGCAGTGCTCCAGATCCAGTGTTCCCACTCAAATTTTAAACTGAGGGTTTTTATACCCCCTATCTATAAAATTTGCGGGTATGAAGTAAAATTTACGGGTATGACATTTTATCTCGAAAAAGTTATGGGCCGAAATGGACATGGGCGAAAATGACCCGGAATCCTTGGTCCGCTTCTTTTACAAACACTAAAGTGCCGATGTGTTTCCAATTGAAGCCTGAAAAAACGAAGAAAACGTCTGTCATGCCTTTTTCCAGTCCTCGTTTTATCCAATATTAATCATTTGATGGATACCTTTCCAAATGAAAAATAGAAAGTGCCATTTCTAAACAGAAACAGCGAAAATAAACGCAAAAATACGGACAAAGTCTATCGGCCATTTTGACAGTTCTAGTGCGCAACATGACCGCACATGTCATTAATATTCATGCAGCCAATTAGTGGTAGTGTTTTCCAATAATGAATTTGATTGGCCGTAGAACGGATGTGACGGACGTGAATGAAAGCATGGTATCTTATTGCGGCCCGCATTTCAGATCAAAACAGCGACTTCTGACTCTCTTCTCGGCTACAAAAATCATCTGGCCTGGCAGACTCGCAATAGAATGAAGAAAAATGATGATTTTTTTATATTTTTGAGAGAAACATATGCGCGTGAATGCACGTTCTTGTCCCAAAATTTATGCGTGATTAGAATGATTTCCGCGTGATTCACGCACAATTCTACGTGAATGGGAACACTGAGATCAGAAGGGATAACAAGGATAATTTAGGGGTAATTTTCATACATCTCTTTAAAAACATGTGTTGTGACCCCTCAACAGAACCGTCTCGTGTGACCCCTCATCAGAACCGTCTCGCTGAGACGATTCTGATGAGGGGTCAAAACATATTTTTTGGTTGAGAAATAAGAAACTAGATCTATTATCTTTGAATTATCCTCAATACCCTCTCTTATTTGGAGTTCTGACACTAGCTCATATAAATTGAAATATCGAACCATAATCTTGAGAAATGCCTTAGAATTTAAGCACAGCCCATATATGGCCCCTAGGTGCACTATTCCTACTTCATTTTGATAAATACATGTTAGGCACATTTAAACTGCATTCTACCATTCAACTTTGGTCAAAAACTTGAACCATTTTCATCTGTATTTCCCTCCATTCTGACCTTTAAGGCCTTTCAGATTGCCAGGAAAGCACCTTCCTTTATTTCAAAACTTCGTTTGTTTTAAACAATTCAAATTCTTGTAGAGTGCACGCTCGAATAATCTTTTAAGTGATTCAAATGACACAAATAAAATGAAGATCACAGAGTTTTATTCATACGCGGCTCCTTGAATCTTACATTACATAACATTTGCATGAAATTTACATAAACTGTTATATATTCATTAATACTTCTCTCGGTCAATAGCCTAGTTCCGACTTTTGTTGAAAAAAGCATTTTTATGCGACTATTTTTTTCAACTTGTCGTAAAAGTACTACTTAGCAACAATTATTTTAGCATTTGGTAAGTAAGATATTGCTGCTGAAATCTACATCCCACTGCGGAGTTTCATCGTCAATGAAATGCAGGTATGTGTACACATCAGAGCTTGAGTTTTGTTGATAATTGGAGGATAATTTTTTTTATTTCTTGTTGAAACTATATGTTGTGACCACTCATCTGAACCGTCTCGTCGAGACGGTTCAGATGAGGGGTCACAACATATGTTTTTATGCGGAATTAACAAAAATTATCCCTAATTATTACTAAATACTCCCTCTTATCTAGAGCCTGACACATGGCTGTAAGTATTTGTATATTGCTCCAGGGACCGAAGCACAATGGCTTACGGTCGTTTTTCAAACCACAGCTTCATTTCTGTTTTTATGTGGTGCAAAAATTTTAAGATAAAACTTTTTCCAGGAATTAACGGTTTTACCAGTCCATATCCACACTCCCGACGTAATCCCCACTATTACAGACATTAAATATTTAATCATAAAAACATTGAAGTCAGGCAAGGGGCTTCCTGACGATGGCAAGCATTTGTCTCCATCGCTTCTTTCACAAACCCTATTGTACCACGTTGTCATCCACCCTTCCCGTGAAGACTGCTCGTAAAAATAACATGCAATTACTATGGTTGCAGGAACCGTGTAAAGTACACTAAAAATACCAATTCTGACCATTAACTTTTCAAGTTTATCAGTTTTGGTTCCGTCTGACTTCATGATTGTTCTGATTTTAAACAATGACACAAAACCAGCTACAAGAAAGCATGTCCCAATTATAAGATACACAACTAACGGCGCCAGCACAAAGCCCCTTAAGGCATCAACGTCTGAAATTCCCGTGGTGCACACACCACTTAGCACATCTCCGTCCACCTGGCCCATTGCCAGAATTGCTATTGTCTTTATGGCTGGCACTGCCCAGGCAGCCAGATGAAAGTACTGGGAATTGGCTTCTATCGGTTCATGACCCCATTTCATACCTGCAGCCAGAAACCAGGTCAAGGTCAAAATCACCCACCTGAAAAAGAAACAAATATGTATTCTCATGCAAAAGTCATTTGTAACATGGCCATAACTTACACACTCAGTAGGCATAGAGTGGGGGAAAATGCCATGATACCGTAAAACCTCTATTGGGACAGTTAGGTCTGAGCAAAAAGTGCAAACCCAGATCAGACTGCAGTCTGATCAGGGTTTGCAGTATCTGCCATCCCACTTGCATTTGTTTGGACACATTACTGCACTGTAAAACAAAACTGTTAAAAGTTTAGGACAAATATGGTAATTATTTTTGGTGTCCCAATATTTAGAATTTTTACAGTAATACTGAGGCAAAATTGATTTCTTGAGCTACAGCGGACAACCCAATATATGCCCAAAATACTGACTATGTAGTGACAGAATCAGTTTTAGAGGTATTGAAATGCTCAAGTTGCCAAGAATCTGAATCTGAATCTGAATTGTTTACTGGTGATACGCCAAAATTGACAATCTTTCACCAGGGGGGCGTGACTGGAGGAAAATTAGTCCCTAGCTCTCACGAGAGATGAGAACTTTGACACACAATCATCTGACATTTCAGCAGAGGAAATCAGGGAATCAGGGAGGTCATTCCAGTCCCTGATGGTCTGGGGAAAGAAGCTACATTTATATGCATCTAAACTAGCAATGGGTATCTGAAATGCCATGGAATGTTGATTTCTGCAACGCCTAGTTTTGGGGACAAGGTCACCTGTAGGTATTCTGGCTTTACCTTTCAGACCTTTGTATAGCAATATGAGTCGGTTATCCTTCCTCCTCTTTTTGAGGCTTTCCCACTTAAGTTGCTCAAGGATGCCAGTCATGCTACCCGCTACTCGGGTGTAATTCCTAGTATCATAGAGATAAATTAGGCTTCATTTTGTTTTATTAAGATTTATAAAATTAATCTTTATTTGAGAAAAAGTGACATCTTTAAAATGGTCAAGGCAAGCAGATGTACAATAATTTGATATTCTTCTATCTTTTGTAGGTTCTTTAAAGTTAATTTATTATTTACATGACTTATGCTGTTTAGCCAATATTTACCAACTGGTCAAAAACACACAAAGATTTCTATTAATTATTTAAAGACAACATGTGCATAGGTGCATCAAGGTATCCATTTCTTTGTTCTCTATTGGAAACTCCAAAACAAAGAGGGCAATATGCCTCTTACCAAACAGTTTAGATTTAGCTTTCAAGCAGTAAGCATCATGTGGATATGAAACAGTGATGAAAATGTAAAAAGGAACTTTTAATCAAGCACCAGCCATATGCTGGGTGCTACAGACATTATTTATGGAAATTACTGAAATATATTTTGTAAATCATTGTACTATGATCAAAAAGAAGAAAACTACAAAATAAATGATGGGAAATGTACAAATGACTTCTGGTCTTATCCTTCTTATATATTTGATTTTAAAATTAACAATCGCAAAATGTATTCTTGATGGAAAGACAATAGAAGTAAGAAAACCCTTCTTACACTAGTTACAAACCTAGCTGCACGGTTTTGCACATTTTCTAACTCTTCCTGAAGGCCTTGTGTATAGGGATCCCAGACCGAGCTTCCATATTCGAGGATGGGACGCACCAATGTCTTATAGCCTACTTCTTTCACTTCTTGGGGACAAGAAAACAAATTTCTCCTTAAGAATCCTAGGGTTCTGTTTGCCTTAGTGCAAATATTAATGATATGGGTATTCCATTTCAAATCACTTGTAATTGTTACTCCAAGGTATTTGATACTTTCAACATTTTCCAGTACTGTACCCTCAAGGGTGTAAGAAGCCTGGATTTTGTTGTGCTTTTTTGTCAGCTGCATCATGTTGCATTTGACAGGTTGAAATCTCATACCCCATTTCCTAGCCCAACATCCTTAACGATCAATGTCTTCCTGAAGTTTCACTGTATCATCTATTCCTTTTATTTCACGGTAACAAACACAATCGTCAGCAAAGAGTCTTATTTCAGACTCAATGTCTGCAGAGATGTCATTTATGTACAAGGAGAACAACAAGGGACCAAGAACGGTGCCCTGTGGGACACCAGACACAACAGGGACCCAGTCTGACATAACACCATTTACTACTACTCTTTGTTGTCTAAAGCATAGGAAAGCGTTTATCCAATTCAATGTTGAACCACCTATACCGTAGCTAAATAGTTTGCTTTTAAGGAGTTCATCCGGGGGTGTATCAAAAGCCTTTTCAAAATCTAATATAAAAGTGTCAACCTGACCCTTATTGTCTAACACTTTTGCCCAATCATCTATCACCGTAGTCAGCCGGGCCGGGTAGCGCAATCGGTAGGGCACCTGACTCGTAAGTCAGAGGTCCTGGGTTCGAATCCCGGTCTGGCCACATACTTTCGTTTCTCCTTCCGCTGATTCAAGAAGGGCAGTTGTCAGTTACTGGCGAAAGTATGTGCACTTAGTACTGGTTAACCGCTTAGGAGGTCTAAGCCTGCCCAGGAATAGTGTGGTTAGGTTAACTGACCGTCCCGACATGACCTTAGTTGTTTACTGTGGACGTTAAGCATCAAATCAACCAACCAACTATCACCGTAGTCAACTGAGTTTCACAGCTATGCCATTTTCTGAATGCATGTTGTTTGTCTGACAAAAGTTTATGTTCATCAAGATGGGCCATTATATTCGAACACACAATATGTTCAAGCAGCTTGCAAGGTATGCAGGTCAAGGATACCGGACGATAATTACGGGCAAGAGACCTGTCCCCCTTCTTGAACAGTGGGCAAATGTTCGCAAGAGACCATTCACGAGGGATTTCACCTCTATCAATCGATTGTTGAAAAAGATGGGAAAATACCGGACCCAACTCTGTCGCCAACTCCTTTAGAACTCTAGGATGAAGTTCATCAGGTCCTAAGGCCTTAGATGGGTTTAATCCTTTAAGAAGTTTTGTAACTCCTTCCTTAGTAACAACAATTTCTTCCATGAATGGGGCTGATCTATCCAGAAGAGGGACCTGGTTGTGTTCTGTTTTGGTGAACACATCCGTGAACTGACCATTAAATTCATCCGCCTTCTCGAAATCCGATTGGGCGACCCCACCTCCGTTCCTCTTTTTTAAAGGGGGGATACCTTGGGTGTCTTTTTTCTGACTATTGATGTACCTATAAAAGTCCCTGGGATTAGCCTTAACATCACCAACCAAGTTATTCACATAGATGGCATGCTGTTTCCTAATATCAGCTTTGATTTCTCTCCGTAAAGTTTCAAATTTAGATCTAATTTTTGCACTACCAGTCTTCTTAGCTTTTGCATGAGTTGCATTTCTTCTGCGAATCTTACGTCTTATTTCAGGTGTTATCCATGGAACCGAGGAGACCGTGCGACTAGTTTTTGATGGAATATGCTTATCAGCTGAGTCCTGAATGAAAGAAGTAATCAGATTGAAGTTTTCTTGGACCGAGCGAGTGTCTGAGTTACCATTAAAGAACTTTTCTTTTGCAAATTTAAGTGTTTCTGCCCTCATAGATTCATAATCACCTTTCTGATAACGATAAACCTTCCTCCTAGGTTTCTTGATGGGGGGAATAACTACTTTCAAAGTTCCAGAAACAATGTCATGATCACTGAGTTTGTCTGGGGAGTGGATGTCTACAAATTGAGTAGGAAGGGAAGTCATTATTAAATCCAAAGTGTTTAATAGTACTGCATTTGCTCTGTTTATAGACAACTTGAAGGTGTCAGCCACAGGGCTGCAACCAGTAAGTGGCTAAAACACATACCTGTCAAAACTATATCTAGTTGTCGATGACCAGGCTGCATTCTGTTCATAAAGCACTAAATGTTGATATTCAATGGGGCAACAACAGTACAAGTTGTCAACAACAGGGCTGACTCCAGCACTTGGTCAAAACACAAACCTATAGATCAACTATATCTAGTTGTCAAATCAAAGGCAGATAAAGCACCAAGTTGTTGACAGATCAGGCTGACAGCTGTGACAGAGCTTACTCCAGTGCTGGTGACAGCACAAATCTGTCAGCTAGATCTATGTCAACCACACAGCTTCATCAAGATCATCTAGATTAAATGTCAAATGTTGATAGATCAGGTTGCCAACAGTACAAGTTGTCCACAACAGCGCCGACTCCAGGACTTGGTCTGAACACTTGTTAACTTGGTCCAGGTACCAACTGCAAGGCTGTCTCTAGTTAATAGATAAATCAATCTGTTGTTGACAGACCTGGTTGCCAACAGTTGTACTATATTGGCAACATGATCTAGCTGACAAGTTTGTGCTTTGACCAGTAATGGAGTAAGCCCTGTAGTTGGCAACTTGACAGCTGTCAACAACTTAACTGGTGCTTTATCTGTTTACTATGAACTAAAGACAGCCCTGTGGTTGACAACAACATGTAGTTGACAGGTATGTGTTTTGACCAGGCTGTTGTTGATTACTGTATAGTTGGCAACATTTCCTCTCAACACCTTGGTATTTTGCATACAACTGCATCTAGTTGACAAGTCTGTGTTTTGACCAGGTAATGGACCCAGCCCTGAGCCAGGTTGTCAAGACAATTCTACTGATCTATACGAGGGGCAAAATATATTTTCTGATGGATTTGCAAGAAAAGATATATCCTTAAAGGTAGGTTCCTGTACTTTGGAATGCATCATACTTTTGGTAATCTTTCATCCAAGTTGTTGGAAAGCACTTATAAAAGAGAATGAATAAGTTTCACTAAAAAGTGTAAATCAAAAAAATATTAGAAAAGTTGTTTTGCAAGGGATTTCCTAACTCTGCTTCGCACACCAGTTAGCGCTATTTTTAGTTTGCGCCAAAAATAGATCACGCAGCTGAGGTCATGCTGCATTGCATTTTGGGATAGTTTTAACCCATCCACCATGCCAGGACCTCTAGGAGAGCTCACGACAAGGGAAAATTGACCTTTGGAGAATGGCATCAGAAATCGCGCACTTATAGACATAATAAACATAGTTATTTTTAGAACTGAAATTCCAAAGAAAGAAAATAAACCAAAAGGGAAAACGACTATTTTCTTCAACATCTGACGAGTTTCTCAGTAGCAACAAATTCAGAAAAATAAGAGAATTCAATATTGCTCAGATAAAGACGAAATTATTTTGTGGACATAATTGTTATCGCTAGTACAGGAACCTACCTTTAAATACCACTTAAACCCTTCTCTCACTAAATGTTTATGTCTGAATCAGATGGCTAATAAGAGAAGATATCCTCAAATACCACTAAAACCCTCCTCATTCTAAGGAGCCCCAGCAGCTCAGTGGGTAAAGCTCTAGCCTGCTGATCTAGCTGTCCCGGGTTCAAGCCCGGCTGTAGGTGGGAATCTTTTCAATCGTGAACAGGTTCCATTGCACACAGCCTTTCATTATCATCCACCTATCATCTTGCTAGGACTGAAATACTGTTGAAAAGGATATTAAATCACAAGCCATCCAGCCAGCTATTCTCCATTTAAAAGACTCTACTACCTAATGCATTAGTCATTTGCAAGCCTTGCCACCCCAGGGCTGAGGAAGTTACAATATATAGCAGGGTTAAAGCATACTGTTTTTACCTCAAAATTGTCCCTGCAGTGCCATGCAGGTGCACGGCTTTTGATGAGCTGTCAAAATAGCAAAGACCATGAAAGGGACCCAACTGGTGGGGGAAGTCTGCATTCCTCGGGTGCAGGGGATTCGGGATTTAATCATCTTTCTCCCCACATTGCCAGGCATTTACTGGGGCTTTACAGGAATAGTGGCGACTTAAACTTTCCTCTCTGCAAAGTTTGCAGAGAGGAAAGTTTAAGTCGCCACTATTCCTTGGCCTTGGGGTAGTATTCGTTACAAATAACTGGTGCAATATCCTGATATACCCACCATATGGAGCTTGCCATAGAGAAGAAGTACAAGAGCATGAAAAGGATGGTACACCACTCTTTCTTCGTTCCTTGAGTTACCATCGGAATACTCATCCAATTAAGGTCTCCATCTTTCATACTAAATCTGTTGCAAGCATACTTGTCTTCTAGGAAAAAGCCCACAACATATGCCAGGGCAACCATGAAATAACATCCCGATAGAAAGATTATTGGTCGTTCCGGATATCGGAATCTCGTCATGTCAATGAGAAAAGTGAGAACTGTGAATAATGTCGAACCAAGACAAATGAAGGCCCAGATGCCAATCCACTTTCTAGCAAAGTCTGTTTTATCACCTAGCCAGAACATGTTGTGACAAGGTGCCCCACAGTCACGAATTGTTACATTTCCAATCCGCAGCTTATAATCAAAGCCAGGGGGCACTCGCAGGAATGCTGGGAAGCAGTCCATGTTTTCATGCTTCCGTATGTCGGGAGTATACTTATCATCCGGATCTGTTGGTCTCTTTGTTGTTCGTACACCAGGATGGTGAGTTGTGACTGGGGGCTGGGGTTCTGTTCTGTTCTCTCCAACACATAAACCAGCAGTTGGAAATTTCTCACAATTTAGACTGTCAGGCCATTTAAATCCAAATTTATTCATCAACGTTTCACAGCCTGTCCGAGCTTGATTACAAAGTGACCGACAAGGTGGAATTGCATCGGGCAATACAGTACATACGGGCACGTACATTGTGCAAAGAAAGAATTTTAATTGCTTGCTGCACTGGACTTTCACTAAGGGGAAAAACTGATGCACTTCCATTCCTGCATCTTCCTGCTTTTGATGATTCAAAAGATTTGGCATAATTGTCTCGTTGTACTGAATATCCTTACACAAAGGAATTTGAATGGGTTCGCATTTTCCATGGGGCTCAAAGTTCTGCTTTTGTTGTGTAATTTTAGTACTATATTCCGCCGTGGAAACACATTGTAAAATTATGAAAATCAGGTATCCGAAAACGAACACAGAAACTGTGCGATTCAGGAGTAAATTGCGAATCGCCATGATTAAAATCGGCAGAATTAAAACCACATACACGAACTATTTATTTTCCATAAGTTATTCCAAATGGTTTGACCTAAAATATCACAAAAATAAACAAGAATTTCACATAAAAGTCACAATCCCTTTACGAAGATACATTGTATTCTTTAGAACATGGCTGCCTTTGTGCTCAGTTTATTCAAACACATAAAACGCAGTCAAGTTTCAAGAACCCCAAATTGATTTTCCTATCTTAGTCAATGACACATTATCTCCAGAAATATGCGGGGTGAGAGAAACGGCGAGCCATGAAATTACTACTCAACAGTGATTGGTTTACACACGCTGGTTCTCATTATTCGCTGATCTTTCCTCCACCTCCGATAAGCGCGCACCTGGCACAATGCATATTTTGAAGTGAGGATGGATAGATTTCGTTACTATAGAAACTGGAATGTTTTAGATTTTATGGCTTCAAGAATTTGTTAAGATTAGACTGTAAAGCGAGTGTTATTCATTATCTCCAATAAATACCAGTTTTGTTTATTTTATCGCAGCCTAAGGCTATCAATCATTGGTCAGTCGCACCGTGACAATTTTGACAGGAGTGAAAATGAATGAGATTTTAATTGATAAGAGCCATTAAAATTAGGTTGATTATACTTATCATCTGTCCCTCAAGCTATGACATCTCTAGATTTTAACTTCGAAGTATATTCATTCAACCCATTGATTGGAGTCGGACTCGCATTTTTTCTTCACATTTTCCCGGCTTATTTCCTCAAATAATAATTATAGATAAAAAATAAGTAATAGTTAAAATACTAAACCCTTTAGCCTGGATTTATCGTGATTTGGTCACAAAAAAAGGAGACCGAAAACTAGACTATAAATGAGCAAAATGATAAAATAATAATGATAATAATAATAAAGAATTTCTTAGTAGGCTATTATCCCACTGGGCACGTGAGGTTGATTCAACCTTGTGTGCCTGCTGGAGCAGTGTGTTCGTCGACCGCTTTTCCAGCTCAGGACACGGGTTTCCTTGCCTTGGTCAGATAAGTTGATCTGGTTTATTTGGAGTCATGGGGTCGAGCTCACGACCATTTAGTCCAGGCGCTCCTGTTGTAAATGCGATATATATTTTTTATGTTGACATCTCTCAACTCGCCAGACGAAGACGCCAAAATGTCACATTTTTTCTGTTTTCTTTACACAGTTTGTTCGCGTTTGAAAATATTTTCTTTATGGCTTGGTCAATTTTGTACTTTAATGACTGACACTCAAACTATATCCATCCCTTAGGGAACATGGGGAAAATGGCATCCAAATTAAAATAATAATCTGGCATGTATCTTAAGCAAAGTCACGCCAAAATAACCAACAATCGTAAAAGTAGAGAGCAATCGCAAAATCAGGGTCCGATTGCGAATCTTGAGGTCGTGGGTTCAATCCCCTGCCAAGCCTAACTATTCTAATTTCACTGGGGTAATACCAATTTGGCTACCGGTGCTTTCGACCGAGTTTGTGCTATACAAAGTGGCTTTCGACCGAGAATAAGATCGTAAGCATTACCAATAACGGTAAATGGTACTATTGTTAATGGCTGTCGACCGATCTGATACTGCTGTCGATTGTCTCGGTCGAAAGCCACTTTTGCATGTATGGTAATTGACTGACTCGGTCGAAAGCACAGGTAGCCAAATTGGTATTTGGCCACAGAAACAACAGAAGCTATCATTTTGCTTTTAAATCCTATGGGAACATTAAGAAAGTAAATATGCTGATGTCATTTATATTAAGTGGTCAACTTTCTAAATCTAATCAGAACAGTAAAACAAAAGACAATTTTACGAAAACGTTTTATCGTCTGTATCTCCATTTCAGCAATTTACCAAATAATAATGACTTTTGATATTTTCTTATATTGATATTTTATTGACTTTCAAATGATCCTCAATCATGGTTTAATGGGAAAATCTATTTATGTTTAATGGGGTGTGACCAGCAGGTAAAAAGAAGCTGTGCAGTAAAATAGTCGAAAAAGAGGATATTCCTGATTTACGACAAGTTTTATGTCTCCAGTACCCTTACCAGAATGTAAATTTGCATGGCGAAGCGAGAAAATGTACCTTATGGCATATGCGGAAAGGAAATATTCAGATCTGCCTGCGCATCAGCGCAGTCAGATCAGAGTATTCCCTTTTCGCTCTTACAATCTATGAATAATGGCGACTCTTAAAAGTAAAACGCGAAGGCTCTGGTCATTTTGCACAGATGTGAGTGCTAACTGAACACATGACAAAAGGTACGCTTCCACGCGACGATGATTTAGTTGTGGCTCCTGGGGTCCTTGGAGGCCGGGACGCAGGATGCCCCGCAGAAACGATATCGTTACGTTAGATAGGGCTCCATTTAAAGTTGCCTGTCGAAGGAGGCTAAGGTAGTGATTTTCATTTCTAGGCGCCCCGTACTGCGGCCACGGATACGTTCCGTTGAGGTGCGGGGAAAATATCGTTACAAGAAAGCAACATTTAACTACAAGTTGCCAAACTCTGCCACATAGGCAACAACTATCTGTTTATCTCGCGGGCCCAATAGACGAGTAAGGGAATGCATGAGTAAAAAGGATACTGAAACCAAATGCTAATCCCCATCTTTCTTTTTGAAGACGAATGTTTATGTCCTACCATTGGTACTCCTCTATTGAGATTTCTGAATCCTATCCCACAATCGGGACACCTTATTTCTTATCCTACAACTGGTATATTTCAATGCTTATCCTACAACTGGAACACATTAAACCTTATCCTACAACTGGTATACATAAATCCTTATCCTACAGCTGGTACACATTACTCCTTGTCCTACAACTGGTACACATTTATCCATATCTTACAACTGGTACACATAAATCTATCCAGCAACTGGTGCACATTAATCCTTATCCTACAACTGGTACACATTAATTCTTATCCTACAACTGGTACACATTTATTCTTATCCTACAACTGGTACACATTAATCCGATAACATCCTACAACCGGCACACATTAATCTTTATCCTACAACAGGTACACATTAATTCTTATCCTACAGCTGGTTCACATAAATCCTAACCTACAACTGATACACGTTAATCCTAATCCTACAACTGGTACACATTCATCCTTATCCTACAGCTGGTACACATTAATCCTTATCTCACAGCCGGTACACATTATTTCTTATCCTATAACTGATACACATTAATCCTTATCTTACAACTGGTACACATTAATCCTTATAAAGATATAGATAAAAGATAAAGAAGATTTATTTTACGTCGCATATTAGAAACAGACAACATAAGCTCTGTAGAGCTTTTATTGCGACAAATAAGGCATCCAGTAACAATTTATACTTAATGACTTAAATTTATCTTCCCAGGACTACCCTTTATGCGCGAGCGTCAGCCAAGGGAGCTCCTAGTACCATTTTTTACGCCTATGGTATGGCGCGGCCGGGATTCAAACTCACGACCTCCCGGTCCCGAAGCGGACGCTCTACCACTGAGCTATCGGGGCCGGTAAACATTATCCTTCATTTGATACCCATTTATCCATATCTTACAACGGGTACACATTAATCCTCATCCTACAACTAGTACACTTTAATCCTTACCCTACAGCTGGTACACATTAATCCTTATCTCACAACCGGTACCCATTATTTCTTATCCTACAACTGATACACATTAATCATTATCCTTCAACTGGCACACATTAATCCTTGTCTCACAACTAGTACACACTTATCCTTATCGTTCAGCTGGTACACTTTAATTCTTATCTTACAACTGGTACACATTAATCCTTAACCTAGATCTAGCACACTTTAATCCTTATCCTATAACTGGTACACATTAATCCTTATCCTACAACTGGTACACAGTAATCCTTATTCTACAAATGGTACACAGTAATCCTTATCCTACTGTTGGAACACTTTAATTCTTCAACTACACTTGGTGACATCCTTTTTCTTATCCTACCGTTGAGACACCTTAATTCTTATTCACATTTTGGAGCGCCTTAGCCCTTTTCGTGAAATTGTGTCATCTTTATTTTTATCCTACTGTAGGAACATCTTGATTCTTATCCTTCTTTAGGACACCTAAGTTTTTATTCTACAACTGTTTTTTTAAATCTCATCCTTCTATTGGGACATCCCAATTTCTTTACTACCATTTGGACACTTAAATTCCTATCCAACCATCGGGCACCATAATTCTGATCTAACCAAAGCGACACATCATTTCTTATCCTACGTTTGGGACACCTGATCACACCTCTATGGTTTATGTTTCTAGAATATATACAAGGGTTGATCCAGAAGTTATGTCACTGTGTCCACTGCGCACTTATTCATCGTAGCATCATTATAGAAATCATATCAAGCTGCACTGTAATTCAGTTCTGATTTACAGAATAAATATATAATTGGAATCTTTTTTCTTTCCAATTATATAGACGTTCAAATTATGCCACCGACGCCATCGCGCCGCACATCAGAATAACGTTGATTACATGAACATAATTTTCAAAGGCAATCACAAATCAAAATCAAACTAACGCGCCAAATCAGATGCAAATTTGATACGATGACGAAATATATTTCTGTCGCCCACTGCTGAAATTTTAATATCCTCACTGCAGTTTGAAGTTTGCTAGCTAGCGCTAATTATTACTGCTGAGAGTAAAAATGTTGATTTCTGACAAAAACGCGTCAGCTGATATGTGCGGTTTTGCCTCGAATTCGGAATATCACCCTTAGAGACTATAGCCTGTTTAGTTAGACATGTGGTGAAATAACAGTTATTATGAGGCTTGTTTAAAGCTGCAATCAGCGCGAAACGCGTGCAGATGAGTCGCTAGAGGATAGTCTGAAACCCAGAAGACCTTTATGTGCAATGTCAGACAAAAACGTCACTCTTGTTTGGATCCTATATATGAAGATCAGTGTTCTGAAATTCATTATATTGTGTAAAATTCTTAAACCTGAGTTGCGGGGCCCTTCATGTAATATTAAAGATGAGATAAACATGGGTGAAGAGACATTAGTGCTATGCTGGAGCAGCAAATATGTTACTTTGGACATGACACAATATCGAAATTTCGTCTGGTGCGTCAACAACGTCATTGGTGTGCGGCGCGTTTCGTTACCATGCCTTCTGTCTATCTCGATATCTCAGTTACTGTGCACTGTATTTCTATGATATTTTCAGCTCATAATGCAAAAAGATTAAGGTACTTGGATACGAAATTTTATTGGACTCCCTTTATTCTACATGATTTTATAGCTGCAGTGACATTACTTCTGGATTAACCCTCATATAATAAATTCATTCGTCACCTGTATTCTAGTCCTATCTGGACACACAAGTGTTTCCTACCATTAGGCCACTATAATTCTTGTTTTACCAATATACAACCCCCATAATTATCCTTCTTATCCTGTTCTACCATTGGGACACTACAATATTTTTGCTTACATTGGAAGTCCTAATTAATACCGAACTGGGACACCTTAATTCTTATCCTAAAGTTCGGATGCCTTAATTTTTATTCTACAACTGGTACACATTAATCCTTATCGTACAACTGGTACACATTAATTCTTACCATGACAATAATCCTTATCCTGCAACTGGTACATATTAATCCTAAACATACAACTGGTACAAATTAATACTTATCCTACACTTGGTCCACATTTTTCCTTATCCTACAACAGGTACACATTAATTCTTATCCTACAGCTGGTATTCATTAATCCTTATCCTATTACTGGTACACATAAATCCTTCTTCTACAAATCCTTCTCCTACACTTGGTACACATTAATCTTTATCCTACAAATCCTTATCCTACAACTGGTACACTTTAATTCTTATTCTACAGCTGGTACACATTAATTCTTGTCCTACTATTGGGGCACCTTAATTGTTCTACTACACTTAGTGACACCTTTTTTCTTCTTCTACTTTAGGGACTTCTAAATTCTTATTCAACTATTGGAACACCTTAGCCATTTTCCTACCACTGGTGGACATTAATTCTTATCCTACAGCTGGTACACTTTTATTCTTATCCTACGACTGGTACACCTTAATCCTTATCCTACACCTAATTAAAGATGCAAGTTCTGCAAGTTTAATGTATTTTTGCCCCTGAACCATTTTTTGAGGAAAACAGTATTTGAGCATGCTTTCATCGAATAAAAATAGAAAACAAATCAATATTGGCAGAAATTGCCCATTTAGGAGCATTCTTTCCAGATTTTATACTTATTGGCTTCCAGACAATAATTCCCTGCAGTGGTTATAATCTTTTCTGATAAGTCCTGTTATGCACATTAAATCCTTTGTGACCCTTGTTTTAGCCTGTTTGGGTGGTGCTACTCATCTCAGTATCCATTTTTAGAACCAGAACACTCAGTTGAAATCGTTTCAAGCAAAGTTAGGGGTTCAAAATAGGAATACTTTGCTAATTACAAGTTATAGCTTTTTGAAATTGTTTTACAAATGAACATTGTTTGAACATCATTTTTAATACATGGTCGCGAAAAATAGTTACTAGGAGTTGGCTGGCACGCTGAAATTTATGTTCTTGGTAGAATGTGACGTTATTTTAATAGATTGAAGGGGGTCAGATTTGCAGACCTTGCAACTTTAAACATTAATCCTTTTCCTACAACTAGTACACATTCATTCTTATCCTGCAACTGGTACACATTAATCTTTATCCTACAAGTGATACAACTTAATTCTTATCCTACAACTGGTACAGATTAATCCTTACCCTTCCACTGGTACGCATTTATCATTATTTAACCACAGACACACGTTAATCTTTATCCTACAACAGATATACATTAATTCTTATCCTAAAACTGGTACACATTAATTCTTATCCTACAACTGGTACACATAAATCATTATCATACAAGTAGCACATATAAATCCTTATCCTTCCACTGGTACACAGTAACCATTATCCTACAACTAGTACACATTAATCCTTATCCTACATTTCGACCATATTAATCTCTATCATACAACAAGTACACATTTATCCTTATCCTACAACAAGTACACATTAATCTTGATCCTACAACTAGAACACCTTAATGCTTATCCTACAACTGGTACAAACTAATTCTTATCCTACAACTAGAACACGTTAATCTTTATTCTTCATGTGGAACTCCACAGTTCTATCCTACAACAGGTACACCTTAAACCTTCTACTACAACCGGTACACCTCAATGCTTATCCTAAAACTGGTACAAACTTATTCTTATCCTACCACTGGTATACCTGAATCGTTATTCTACGGCTGGTACGTCTTAATCCTTATCCTACAACTGGTACTCATTAATCCTCATACTACAGCCGGTACACATTAATTCTTATCCTACAACCGGTACACATTAATCCTTATTCTACAACTGGTACATATTAATTCTTATCCTACAACTGATCTACATTAATCCTTATCGTACAACTGTAGCACATTAATCCTTATCCTACTACTGGTACACATTAATCCTTATCCTACAGCTGGTACACATTAATCCTTAATCTACAACTGGTACACATCAATCCTCATCCTACAACTGGTACACACTAATCCTTATCCTACAACTGGTATACATTAATCCTTATCCTACAACTGGTACACATTAATCCTTATCCTACAACTGGTACACAGTAATCCTCATCCTACGACTGGTTCACATTTAGTCTTATCTTACAACTGGAACACATTAATCCTCAACCTACAACTGGTAAACACTAATCCTTATCCTACAACTTGTACACATTTATCGTTAGCTTACATCTGGTACACATTAATCTTAATCCTACAACTGGTACACACTAATCCTGGCCCTACAACAGGTACACATTAATCCTTAGCCTACAACAGGTACACATTAATCTTTACTCTACAACTGGTATACATTAATACTTATCCTACAACTGGTACACATTAATCCTTATCCTACAATTGGAACACATTAATCCTTATCCTGCAACTGGCACACATTACTTCTTATCCCACACCTAGTAGACGTTAATTCTTATCCTACAACAGGCAACATTAATCCTTATCTTACCACTGGTACACATTAATCCTTATCCTACGACTGGTACAGATTAAACCTTATCTTATAACTGGTACACCTTAATCCTTATCCTACAAGTGGTACACAATTATCCGTATTCTACAACTGGTTCTCATTTATTCTTATCCTACCACTAGTCCGCTTTAATATTTGATCTACTACTGGTACACCTTATCCTTTACCCTACAACAGGTACACATTAATCCTTATCTTAAAACCGGTACACCTTTATTTTCATCCTACAACTGGAAAACATTAATCCTTATCCTTGAGCTGGTGCACCTTTATTCTTATCCTACATCTGGTACACTTTTATACTTATCCTTCAGCTGGTACATATAAATTCTTATCCTACAAGTGTTACACGTTAATTCTTATACTACTACTGCGACCTGTGACACATTCATTCTTATCCTACAATTGGGACACCTTAATTCTTCTACTCCACCTAGTGACATCTTTTTTCTTACCATACCATTAGGACACCTTAATTCTTATACATCTATTGGGACACCTTAATTCTTCTACTCCACTTAGTGACATCTTTTTTCTTACCATACCATTAGGACACCTTAATTCTTATACATCTATTGGGACACCGTTTGTCGTACAATTGGGAAATCTTTATTTTTATCCTACCGTAGGAATATCTCTTTTCTTATCCTTCTTTAGTACACCTAAGCTTTTTATCCTACCATTGGGGCTCTTCAAATCACGTTCTTCTAGTGGGACATCTCAATTTCTGTCCTACTATTTGAGCACTTCAATTCCTATCAAAACATAGGAGCACCATAATTCTGAGCCTACCAAAGGGACACATCATTTCTAATCCTACTCTGGGGACACCTTAATTTATATATAACCATCTTCCACCTGAATTCTCGTCCAGTCTGGACACATTATGTTTTTTTCCTACCATAAGGCCACCTTAATTTGTGTCCTATCAGTGGGACACCTTAATTCTTATCCCTTTTTTGGGGGGCCACCTTAGTTCGTGTTCTACTATTGGGACAATATAATATCTATCCCAATATTGGAAATCCTAATTCATATCCTACTGGGACACCTAAATTCTTATCCTACTTCTCCTTTGGGTCATTTGAAGTACAATCCTTCTGTTCGGACACGTTAATTCTTATCCTACCATTAGGACGCATCTTATCCTACTATTGGAACACATTAATTCTAATCCTACCATTAGGACATCACAGTTCTTACCCTACTATTGGGACACTTTTGTTCACATCCTATGACTGGTACATCCCAAGTCCTATCCTACCATTGGGACCCTACCGCTGGAACACTTCAATTCTAATCCCTCATTTGGACACCTATATTCTTATCTTACTGTTAGGACACCTTCGTTCTAATCCGGCTATTAGAGCACCTTTATTTTTAACCTTCATTTGTGACACCTTAATTCTTATCCTACTATATATTGGGGCGCCTTACTTTTTATCCTACCTTTGGGACACATGAATTCTTAATAATACCCTTTCACCCGGACACTTTAATTCTTACCCTACAGTTAAGGCAACTTATTTCTTGTCCTACCGTTGGAACACTTTATTTCTTATTCTTCTATTGGGACACCTTGATACCCACCCTAGCATTGGGACACTTTCAATCCCATTATTGGAAACCTTTACTGATATCTTACGCCTGCTCGGATACCTTAATTATTGGGCTTCAACTGGGACACCTTTATTCTTATACATTTGTTGGGACATTTTAATTCTAATCCTTCTGTTGGGACACCTTTATTTTATCATACTAATGGAGCACCTTAATTCTTATCCCACTACTGGAACACTAGTTTTTATTCTACTATTTGAACTCATTAACTATCGTACACAGCCTTTCATTATCACCCACCCATCTTCCTGACATGACTGAAATACTGGTGAAAAGGACGTGAAATCGCAAGTCATCCATCCATCCATCCATCCTTCCATTTGAACACCTTAATCTTTATCCTACAGTTGGGACATATTAGTTCATATTCTACTATTGGGATACCTTTATTCTTATCCTACCATTTTGTTATCTTACTTAATCCGTATCCTAGCTTACTGTTGTGGCACCTTTATTCTGTATTGTGACGAGGGTTAATCTTTGAAGCCAAATGCAAAAACCTGCACAAATTCATTGACTGACCCATGAGGAATGACCTGCTGGTTTCCCACCCCATTTTTTCACCCAGTTCTCATAAAGATGTTTCCCAGGAAGCTTAAGGAAATGACTCTATTACACGAACCTTCTGGCACCCGAGTCTGTCCGTGTCATGTCCAGTTCAAAGAAGATAGCATACTCGGATTGAACACAGGTACAGCCAGTTTCAGAGATAGCGCTTTCTCAAACACGAATGTAACAAAATATATATTCTTTATTTGTATATTGTTTGAACTGTATCAGTTATGAACGTATAAAATGATCTTTATTTGTGTGTGTGTGTGTGTGTGTGTGTGTGTGTGTGTGTGTGTGTGAGAGAGAGAGAGAGGATAATTCCAAAATCACAATCATGAATAAGGAGCTGCAGAAGGCGTTAGCCGGCACGATATATTATTAAGCAGCGTTCAGACGGACGTACGGTGACAGTATGCTCCACAAAAGGAGCATAAAATGGCATTGTTTTGTAGTCAGACTTTTCCCTCAGGTACTGCAAATACAATTACTATTAGTTTGCTGCTGCAAATATACAGCACTGTGATTTGAAAATGCTTTCCAAGAGTCACAGATCTTATGGACGTCCGTCCAGCTATGGATCCTGCAGTAATCTCCGTATCGTTTTTATGCCCCCAACTTCGGAGAAGTTGAGGGGGCATTGGTTTGGGCCTGTCCGTCTGTCCGTCCGTCTCAGTGACCGTAACCCTTTTTGGCAGCTGGGAAACTCAAGAACCGCTTATGCTAGGATCTTGAAATTTTATAGGTGGCATGTACATGAAAAATAAGCGGACCAGTATTTTTTTATTTTTTTCCGCCGGTTGTGTATTTCCAGAGTTATGTCCCTTTTTCGACTTAGCCTATGGAGCCTTGTGAACAAAATATTTCGAGAACCCCGGACGCTAGGATCATGCTTTTTTTGCAGGATGACATTGCCCAAGATGACCTGATTAACTTTTGAAAACAATTCGTGACTTTTTGACCGAGTTATGCCCCTTTTTCGACTTAATGCATTATAAGCCTATATAACCTTGTCAACAAAATATCTTAAGAACCCCTGATGCTAGCATCGTGTTTTTATGCAGGAAGACATTGCCCAAGGTGTTATGCCCCTTTTTCGACTTAGTGCATTGTAGGCTTATGGAACATTGTGAAGAAAATATTTCGAGAACCCCTGATGCTAGGATCATGAGTTTTTGCAGGATGACATTTCCCAAGGTGTAGATGACCTGATTAATTTTTGGAAAAAAATGTGAATTTTTGACTGAGTTATGCCCCCTTTTCGATTTAGTGCAATGAAGCCTATGGTACAACGGTTCCCATTACATTCTGTCAAGAACCATAAAAGATAAAAACTTGAAATTTTATATGCTGCATGAACATGAAAAATAAGTGGGCCCTTATTTTGTTTTTCCAGTCTTGTCATTCAGGGGTTATGCCCCTTTTTGACTTTGTTATCTTATATAGGAACAACCTTGTGAACAAAATATCTGAAGAACCGCATAAGCTAGAATCCTTATATTTGGCATGCAGGTTTGGACCAAGGTGTAGATGACCTGATTAACTTTTTAGCCTATTTCATACATTTTTGGTAGAACTTTTCCCAATTTCGGACAGAGGCATTTTGTATACGAACAAGCTATAGGGATAACTTTGTGAACAAAAACATCCGAAGAAC
Organism: Ctena decussata; assembly: GCA_963989385.1. NCBI lineage: Eukaryota > Metazoa > Mollusca > Bivalvia > Lucinida > Lucinidae > Ctena > Ctena decussata. The sequence continues at coordinate 58,955,318 of OZ022514.1, read as the reverse complement.
CGCTAAGCTAATATGTTCCTTATATTTGGCATACAGTTACAGGCTAAGATGTAGATGAACTGCTTTAAACCCCCTTTCTGACGTAAACATTATTGGATGAATCTTCTTTAGAGGCAAGCGTACGGTTGGGGGCATAATGTTTTATAAACACATTTTCTAGTTGTACTACAGGTATTCAATGTCATGACGTCACAAACTGCCCTGTTTTGAAATGGGCTATAAGCCCAAAAATATGTTTACATATCAAATGACAGGACTGTGAAGACTAACCACAATGGATGAATAAATTAAAAAGAAGTCTTTTATTAGAATGATAGTATTTAACAAAGAATTGATTTCAAAAGGCAAGATTAATCATTTTCATATGGCGCCCTACTCTATTACACAAGGGAACAAAAAAGTTTAGTTAATGTCTCATCATTATCGATATAACAACCAAGTAGCGATGTAATTCGATAATTTTCGCAACGCCATAAGAATAGGGGGCGAACAAGGGAGACTCTGACCAGACTGCGCGCCTGCGCAGTCTGATTTGAGTCATGGCTGTTTGCTCCAGTCCAGCCATGTAGACAGTGAGGTGTCTCTATAACACATTAATTTTGAATCTTCTTATCGGACTGCAAAGATGCACAGGCTGATCTGAGTCGTCGCTGTTCGCCCATGCCATAAAGTATATTTTGTCTTTACACGGCGCAACTTATGTTAATTCATGATCTATTTTTGATAAAAATCTATTAATGAGGTGGTATGCTCAATACAATACGAAGACGTCTAACAATCTCATGGTTAGAACATCGCCGCTGTAGGTCAGGTGGTACAGCATCCATTTAGTGTTCGGGAGGTCGTGAGTTCGAACCCCTGCCAGATCATCCCAAAAGGCTACAATCCGTCTTGCTTCGTGCTAGAATTTGGTCAACCCGGTGTCAGAAAATATACGGCGCTAAGGCAGCAGTGGATGCTTTGTATTCGCCATCTTTACATAAGGGACCAACTTTTATGACTTCTGTTTGCCTCCTTGGAGGACGAAACCCTTTTCGTTAAGAGTTGACCACCATTGACAGGGGAGGCAAAAACAAAATTATAAATGGTAGAGTTGCTTCCCCCGACAGAGCGCCCAATCACCATAAGAACCGCTTTGGGGACTTGATGCAGGGACCACAACAAATGCTTTATTGAGTTCTTATAAAAAGGCCTAAATGGATCTCTTTATACCAAACTAGTGAAAAGTCAGAATATTTCATGATGATATTGCAAAAATATTTGAGCCGCGACACTTTAAAAAAACCAACAAAGTGGTTGTGCGCCCAGCGCAGACTCAGATCAGCCTGGGCATCCACCCAGTTTGACTAGACTCTTCCGCAAGTGCAAGTGCTCAAAGGGTAGCTAAGGGTCTGAGCTACCTCCATGCGGACAGCGAAGACTCTGGTCAGACTGGGCGGATGCCCAGACTGATCTGAGTCTACGGTGTGCGCACAACTACATTGCTGGTTTTGTCGTGTCGGGGCTCATTTGACACTAAAGACTTTGCCTCAAACGTCAATTAAGCTATGGACGACATTAACTGCTAAATATCTGTACTCGTTATAACTTTGTAGCTCATCATTTTGATATTCTATTCAAATATTGTCATAAGTTTGTGCAAATAAATCACAAGGAAATTTCTCTGGATTGACTGTCGCAGCTTTTAAGTTGGGCTTAACATTAAAGAAACTCTTCCGATTTTATATACTACATCATGGACTAAACTTGCTTTGCTGTTCATCTGTATCTTCTTTTTACATCCACGATTTTTACGTCGAATACACGTTGAGTGCCCGCAGTATGTGTGCTTATTGTCCCCCGATGTAGCCGAAGGGGACTATAGGAATGAGTTCCGTATGACCGTCCGTTCTGTCCTGTCCGTCCCGTCCGATTTTTCATCGGATTTTCTCGCGCCTTTCAGAATATTTTTGTCACTACATAACGTGGATCATGTTATAAGGTGGGTCATGATCGTTCTGCCGGAGTTATGGCCCTTTTTCTCAAATCTTGTGGCCGTAACTCCTCTTTCAGTTTTCAACCGATTTTCATCAAACTTTCAGGATATCGTTGTCACTACATGGGATGGATCATATTTTATTGGGGTCATGATTGAACTCTTTCTGTCAGAGTTATGCCCCTTTGTAAATATGGCCAAATCTTGTGGCCGCAATTTCTTCAGTTTTCAACCGATTTTCAGCAAACTTTCAGGATATTTTTGTCACACCATGACGTGGATCATATTTTAATGGGATCATGATTGGGCCCTTTCTGCCAGAGTAATGGCCTTTATAAATCTGGCCAAATCTTGTCCACAGCTCCTCCTTCAGTTTTCGACCGCTTTCATCAAACTTTTAGGATATTGTTGTCGTGGACCATCCTCTTTAAGATTTTAAACTTTGGAAAAAAAACACAGTCACCTGTAATTCAGTCAATAATGAGTTAGTAGATCAATGTCTGCCCGCCATAACAAACTGGGCCGAAAAAGACGTTTCGGCTACGCCTCGAGAAATGGCGCTGCCAGGATTTTAATAATCTATCCCTGGATATTTATGCAGGCTGATCCTAGTCGTCGCTTTTGTACAATATAGGCTCTATATGATCTTTTGTCTGTTGGTGTGAAAGTGAAGACTTTGTTGGTGTGAAAGTGCAGATGCAGACTGATATGAGTCTTCGTTATTCGCATATTTTGTCGGACGCGTTTTATTCTTCTCTCGGCTTATTTTGTTCAATATTATTACAAGGTAGCCTCAAAATACCAAATATTGTTAAAAGTAGTAAGGAAGGGGTTAATTGATTCAATTTGTAGGAAGTTTATATTGCGAATTAAAGTTTGACGTCAAAAATTGCCTCACCTGTCAGCCAAGAGGCGTATAGGACCGCTTGAGTTGGGAGTGCCCGTACTCTCTCTCTCCGTTCGCATTCCCCTGGCTCTTGTGAACTTTTTTTTCAATTTTAAAGGTGTTTTATTATTATTATTATTATTATTTCATTTATGTATAAATTTTGATAAAGCTTGACTGAGAATCAATCTTATGCCTCCCCAGAATGAAATCGCATGTCAGAACCAAATTCTGGTCGCAGTTTAATACTTCTTTAACGGGAGTGACAACCTCTACTAAGCTTCAGATAGTATTGATCAAATGTTCTTGATTTTGCTGCTATACTTGCGTATAAAGGTAAAGGTTTCCCATAGCCTTGTCACGCCCGTGTGGCCATACCGGGGGCAGTGGCGGTTAGAGGCCCACTGTGTTTTGGGTATAGCATATGAAAGGCGGAGCCTATCCGTCTCCTTTCACTGCTTTATCCTTTCCTGATTCGAAACAGGTTTGGGTTGACAGTTTTCCAGTCGCTGGATGGCTCAGCCGGGATTTGAATCTGTGACCTTCCGGTGACCTTCTGCACCATAACCGATTCGCTCTCAAGGGCGTAGCTGCCTATACGCAAATACGCAGATGCGCATTGAAATTTTGTCAAACTGACAAAATTTCAAAACGCACCTGCATATTTTGTATGTTGAAATTTTATAAATTTGACTAGATTTCAGTACCAGCTAATCACTACAGTCCCCCTGAAGGTGCATAAAACATGATTATGCGTATCTTGAAATTGCTCCTGGCTACGCGCCTGACTCTAAACACTCGACCACGGCGCCTCTCCTGTAAATTAATGCTTACAACAGAAGTGCAAAGGCTCAGAATCAGTTTGCTCCAGACTGCTGCTGTGAATCAGGGAAAACTTCGATCAACTGCGCGGATCCGGAGGTTGTGGGTCCGACACCACAACCGAGGTATTGATCTTTAATTTGTGTTGCGTCGCACGAAAAAACGCCTAACTCATTGCAAAAGCAAGGACTCTAACTAGTCTGTGAATCTGTGCAGGTCTGCTAACAGACTTCATTATGTGTGTGCATAGATTCCTTATGGCTCATAAAAATTGTGTGCGAACATCAAAGGTTCTCATCAGCCTGCGCAGATGCGTAGGCTGTTCTAAGTCTTTCCTGGTCGCAGATGCGTTGAACACTATTTTTATGTCTTGTGGCTCCTTTTAATGTCATCGTTTTCATATCTGACACACATTTCCCCATCAGCTCTAAATACCTAACTTGCTTAAAAAAAAAAAGATAAATAAATGAAAAAAAAATAAAAAGAGGTAAAACTCCAAAATGTTCACAGACGTCTTTAAAGGCGTGTTCTTGCTCGATTTTAAAATTTAGATAAAATGAAAATTAGTTTTTTTTTATGAGGTTACGACCATATTATCAAGGTCCAAGTTTTTTAGTCGTAGCTTCAGGATGTTTATAAAAGTCAGGCAAAAATACAGACCAAGATATTTCATTACTTTAAACACGATAACGTTACCAAAACATACCATTCCACGGTATCTAAAACTTTTGCCCAACACACTTTAACAGGATGTTAACTTCAAAGAGTAAAATCTATGATTTGAGACGGATAGTGAGAAACGCCTTCTTATGGCATGTTGTGCGACAAACTGCGCATGCCCTGAGAAGCATGCACATGTGCGCAGACTGGTCAGTGCATGCTCGGTTCGTTTTTAAAAAAATACAAGACGAAATTTTTATTTGAGCGAGTTGTAATTTTCAGGGTTGGGCAACCTGAAAATGCCCTTAAAACTGATTTTCTCATAGCCAGGCTTATCAATAATGGTTATCACTAAAGGTAAATATTGCAATACAGAATAGTTTCTTTGAAGTAGTATGCACAGCAAGAAATATGCGGTGGAGTGAGCTAGAGTTAAATGGGACACGAAAATACCTCGCACCGTTATGTCTCGCCTGTCGGAACAAACGCAACGAAAATGATGCCAACGATGTTTGGTGGCCCTTTGAGACAGTATTTCAGTCCATATCGCGTCGTCGCCCAGAGGGAGGGCTAAAGAAAATGAAGACAGAAAAGACGAGAGTAAAAGTACAAAAAATCAAAACACTGCCTCCCCCGGCATCGCCGCCGTTCCCCACCCCCGCCATCCCGCCCTCTCTCTGCCCCCGCCCTCCCGCCCCCTCCCCCATCCTGCACCTGCTGCAAGCGTGGCTGTCGCTGAAATCGCACGATCCGACCATGCCAACTATGATAAGTATGTATGGCGTACTTTTGTCGCAACATTATAAGGAATGAAATAAATTTTACTCCGGATCACTCGAGTATATACGCCGAAAGCGCTTTTACAAAGAGGGACATAAGTACTCACTCCAGAATTTCGTTAAGGTTTAAGAGTTACTTCCCTTGAGCTGACATGGGCAACATCGTTGGGGACATCGTTGTATGATAATTGGACGAAAAAAGAAGCGGTCTGATCTGGGTCTACACTGTTTGCCTTTCGATATGTATATTTGAGACGCAAGACGGCATTGAAAAATACAAACTGTTCAACTTTTGTACAGTTTAGGTAATTAGTTCAGATGTCCCAGTTTATGGTAACTGTATCCAAAATTAGCAGAATGGGAGAATTTTACGTCTTTTTCCGATTTATCGATCACATGGAGACAATGGTAAAGATGAAAATGAAGGGCTGTATTTACGGTGCGAAAACGGGATTTACATCGGGTGTTCCTAAGATCAGTAGAAAGAGCAACTGAGCAGTGTCACATGTACTATACCATTTACACAGGTGAAGACTCATATCAGCCAGCCTACCTTACAACAAATAGTCAAATAAACCAGCACGGTCGCGAAATCTCAATATTTATTTGCTCAGAATATATTTATAGATGAAGCTAGGGTGATTGTACATTTTTGTTGGAGGAGGGGGGGGGGGAGCGGGGGGGGGGGGGGGGGTGGAGTGAAGGGGTGAGTGAATGGTTATACCCCCGCCATGATGTAACGTATTTATAAGTATCAATGATTTATCAATACACTTTTTGGACATTTGGAATAGTTCTGTAGGCAAATGTAATTTTAATCTTCAATTAAAATAGAAAGTCGCCATGGACATTTGTTCCTTCGAAAGAAGCCACGGTCTCGGAGGCAAACGTCAAAATTTCTTTAAGTGTTTGTGAGTTTGTATGTAGGCATTCTCTTATGCTTGTATAAAACTTCCGTCGTAGTAGACAGTGCAAGGAAACAGTATCGTGACAGGACAAATTGGAATTCCATACATCCCTGCAATGATAAATTGTTAGAGTCGTTAGGACATCGGAATTTTAACGCCGCTACCAGGTACTTGAGTTTAATGGCCCTTTTACATGATATTTAAGCAAGTATGTTAACTGCAAAGTGGCCGTTACGAGAATTGAAACAGAACAGAACAGAATAACTGCAAAGTGTTCAGTGTTGAAGTCATAATGTTGGTTGGTTGCAATATCCCTCTAGTACCCAAACATAGAATACACTATAAGAAAACATTTATATTCCATCCAGCCACTAGCTTTCAAATTGAAAACAGGGTCTGAATTTGTGTTGAGGTCCAAGGTTGCTGAGATATACATGTAGCGTATGCTACATTGGGCATTAATTTTAAAAAAGTAGCTTTTTTTTAGGGTGAATAACTCGGGTGTTAACAATAATTACGGGGCACCTTTTTGGATTAAAAAAGAATGTATAAAAAAGAATCTATTGGCATGCAATGTATATGTATCAGGGATATCTGATAAAGTCAAGTCAATATCACAATTTTTTTTATTGTCCGATGTATGCATATCATGTATGATACATTTTGTGTTTTCAAACTTTGGCGTCTTTTGGCGGCTGATAAACGCACTTTAGACATATCATTACAACTGGAATGGTTTAATCTTATTCCCTGATATCTTAACTGATTTTCTAGCAGTATAACGTAACACACAAGTCAATATCCTGGTCACGGCACCAAAACAGGGTCCTGTAGCAGATATGATACACTGGGCACTAAAGGGTTAAAGGTGGCACCTATTTCATATAAGTCCACTCTAAGAGAAAAAATGCTTCCCTTCTCCGGAAGCCATGATTCTGCCAGGCATTTGTTTACCAGCAGATTCACAGTAAAATATATTTTCTGGAGCAACTATCTCCTGGAGAAAAGGAAAAAGTCTCTAAACCCATTCAATGTTTTTTAATTCGACTCCTCTTTTCTCATCTAAGTAGCAATTTAATCAATCTGACCAATGAAAAGCTCCATATGAATTCATCCCTGGACCAAAGCTTCTCTCCCACTCTCCCGTAGGGGTAAAGACGCACTGAGTGAATAATCCCCCCCCCCCCCACACACACACTCACCAAGTGTGTGTGGTGTGTGATGCATGTGGGGCGGGGGCATATTATTTTTAGTGTGCATCGTGTTTGCGTCTGCGTAGCTTCTTTTCTGCACTGTATCTCCTGAAGGGATGGATGGATTTTGGCCAAACTCGCACAGATACATCATTGGGTAGGAAAAGAACCGATTAGATCTTAGTGACCTTGACCCTATTTTCAAGGTCACAGGAGGTCCAAGAATGTTGAAAAATGCCTTGTCTGCATTATATCTCCTGAGTGAATGAATGGATTTAAACCAAACTTGCACAGGTATATCACTGGGAGATGGAAAAATTTTGTTTACCTTGACTTCATCTTCAAGGTACCAGGAGGTCAAAGAGTGTTGAAAAATGTCTTGTCTGCACCATAGATCCCAAAAGGATGGATGGATTTGAATCAAACTTGCACAGATATATCAGTGGGAGATGCAAAAGAACTTTTTAGATTTTTGTGACCTTGACATATTTTAAAGGTCACGGAGGGTCAAAGAATGTTGAAAAATGGCTTGCCTGCACCATATCTCCTGAATGGATGGATGGATTTAAACCAAACTTACACATATATATATCACTGAAAGATGGAAAAGACCTGATTAGATTATGGTGACCTTAACTCAGTTTTCAAGTTCACAGAAGGTCAACGAGTGCTGAAAAATACGTTGTCTTCGTCATATCTCCTGAATGGAAAGATGGGCTTGAATCAAATTTATCACACATATATCATTCGGAGATGCAAATGATCTGATTAGATTTTGGTGACCTTGGTCCCATATTCAAGGTCAGGAGTTCAAATAATGCTTTTCTGCGCCATACCTGCGGAATGAATGGATGGATTTTAACCAAACTCGCACAGATATATCTCTAGGAAATGGCAAAACACCGATGTGGTGACCTTGACCTCCTTGTCAATGTTACAGAAGGGAAACATGGCTTGTCTGCACCACATCATCTGAAGGATTGATGGATTATGACCAAACATAAACAAGTGTATACAATCTGGCTTTGTGGAAGGCGACTCCACTGTAAATCAACTTGTAGACATCTACAATACTTTTTGTAAAGCATTTGATGATGGAAAAGAAGTGCGAACAATATTTTTCGATATAAGCAAAGCATTCGATAGAGTTTGGCACAAGGGCCTTCTATTCAAACTCCAAAGTGTTGGAATAACTGGAACTCTTTTAGAGTGGTTTACTGACTATTTACATAATAGAAAACAAAGAGTCGTCTTGCCTGGCGGAACCTCTGATTGGACAACAATTTCGGCTGGCGTTCCTCAGGGCTCTATTCTTGGGCCCCTTTTGTTTCTGGTGTACATAAATGATATAGTCGAAGACATCAATTCCTTTATAAGATTATTTGCAGATGACACCTCTCTTTATGTTATCGTTGAAAACCCTCTTGTCTCAGCCGAAATACTCAACTCCGATATTGATAAAGTACACTCGTGGGCAACAAAGTGGCTGGTCACATTTAATCCTCTTAAAACAGAAGAAATGATATTCTCAAGGAAACTGAATAAACCGCATCATCCTCCTATATACATGAATCAGAATCAAATTGCACAAGTAAGCTCTCATAAGCACTTAGGACTCACTCTTTCTGAAGATCTATCTTGGCACGAGCATTTTGAAACTATTAAGTCTAAAGCCTGGAATCGTATAAATATCATGCGTAAGCTCAAGTTTCAGCTCGATAGAAAATCTCTCCAAACAATTTATTTTTCATTTATCAGACCTCTTTTGGAGTATGCAGATGTCGTTTGGGACAACTGCTTCCAGTACGAGGCAAATGAGTTGGAAAAAATCCAAAACGAAGCTGCTAGAATTGTTACTGGCGCCACAAAACTTGTCTCGATCAATAATTTGTTGAAAGAGACTGGATGGGAATTACTGTCAACCAGAAGGAAAAAACATAAACTTACACTTTTCTATAAAATGAATAATGGCTTATGTCCCAGTTATTTGAGTTCATTAGTCCCTCCATCTGTTGGAAGCAATACAACTTACAGTCTTCGAAACGCTAGAGACATTCAAACTATACATACTAAGTCGCAGCTTTACTATAATTCATTTCTACCGTCAGTTATTCGAGATTGGAACGATTTACCGTTGGAAACTCGTGATGCAAGCAGTCTAAATTCCTTTAAGTACAAACTTAACACCGACCTAACACTCCCACCCGTATATTTCAATGACGGTAATCGGTACGGTCAAATTTATCATTCCAGACTTAGAACTGGTTGCAGCTCTCTCAACAGTCATCTCTACGCAAAGCACATAATTGATAATCCGCTGTGCATTTGCGGTGAGGTTGAGGATGTAGATCATTACCTTCTTCAGTGTAACAGGTATGCAGAACATAGAAGAGAAATGCTTAATATAATATCTACATTATGTCCACCAACTACACACACACTTTTGTGGGGTAACCCTGAGCTGATACGCCAAACAAATAAAGAAATTTTCCTAGCTGTTCAGAATTTTATACTGAAAACCAAGCGCTTCGAAATACAGTAGGTTTTATTCGATTTCTCATTATGTACAAAAAGAATATATAACTTCTTTTCTTTTATTGAATTATTATACAATTGTTAGATGTGTAGCATCTCATTACATTGAGCTGTTTATATGTGAGTACGAACCTTTGGCTTAAAAGTACTACACCTGACTGCTGTAGTCAAACGTACCTTTAGATATCTAAAAAAGTTAACTGATAGCAAGCTTGAAATTCCATTCCCCGTGGAGCCCTCCTACCTGTCACTTACCTGCTACTATTTTGTATATTTTTGTATAACTTTACTGCCATCACTCTCAATAATCTTGTTGTCTAAATACTTGATTATATGTTAAATAACTTCTCCAGACATAATTTGTCTAAAACTGATTTTGTGTATGTTTTAGCAAAGTTAGAGTTCAAATGACTATATATTTGTTATATGATCAATTGCAACATAGGATACAGATTCAAATAAGTCATATGACTTTCTTCTGAATCCTATTTGTACTGATTTCATTTACATGTACGTGTATCTGTATTTACTTCATGTATGTTTCAGTTTCAAATAAAATATTGTTTAAACCAAACAAGTGTATAATCGGGAGGTGAAAAAGAATTGATTTAATTTTGGTGACAGGGCCGAGTAGCGCAATCGGTAGGGCACCTGACTCGTAAGTCAGATGTCCTGGGTTCGAATCCCGGTCTGGCCACATACTTTCGTTTCTCCTTCCGCTGATTCAAGAAGGGCAGTTGTCAGTTACTGGCGAAAGTATGTGCACTTAGTACTGGTTAACCGCTTAGGAGGTCTAAGCCTGCCCAGGAATAGTGTGGTTAGGTTAACTGGTCGTCCCGACATGACCTTAGTTGTTTACCGTGGACGTTAAGCATCAAATCAACCAACCAACCAACCCTATTTTAAAAGGTCACAGTTCTGAACTTGGCAACATTTAGGAAAACTGATACTGCTGGGAAGGGGCAGGTAGGGGCATCTGTTTTTTGTAAAAAAAAACAACTCTAGTTTTTAATGTATGCTGCCTACTATACCAACCAACTATGGGCTCTGGTAACTCTAAGCACTTATGAAAAAAAGGTGTTTGCTAAGCGTTTGGTGTGTCAAGCTCTAGAGGAGACCCGGAGTCCCTTCCTACAGGAACTTCTCAACGTAAGAGATTCAACGTCATTGGGCAACAAAACGTCAGAACGGGGACTGTTGAACCTCACAGTGGATTTTACCAGACTGATTCACAATGATGGTGCTCATACTGTGAAGCAAGAAAAAACAAACAAACAAATAAACAGTGGTTGCTGTATCATGCTGTTAGTGTACTCTCTACACGCACGACTATTACTAAAACCTTGTACCGCACCGCACCGCACCGCACCGGCTAAAACCTTGTACCGCACTTACGGAAATTTCCGTACAGTGTCGAGTAAATTCCGAACTTTACCGTACTCACGTTATATGCTATCTCTATAAACATATTTGGTTCTGTGTTTCTTTGTGAGAATGAATAATGAATCTATTAATAAATATTTACTTTATGTCGAATTATACTTCTCCATCTCAATAATATACATAGAATCACCTTTTCTATTTTTTTTTTGCAAGCAAACTCTCTTTATTTGTACTTTGAATATCTTCTGTACATGCATAATAATATGAGAAATTTACACTATATTGTCAAGGCCTTTTCTCCAAAGAATTTTATACATCTATTTCTCTGGTAATTGCAGCACAGACACACTTTTAAGAGTTACTTCCAACCCCTGTAGATTTTTTTTTCAGATAGATATATATGTATCTGCGATTTTTTTTAAATTGAGGAAAATATACGGATAAAAATACCTTAAAACAAAACAAAATATATTGAAATTATATCTCAGTCTATCTTTTTTCAGTTAAATGGTTAAACCAAAAATCCAACCCTATCTAAACGCCAAAGACTACCATGTGCTAGTTATACTGAGAATTTATTGAAATGGATAAAACCGATACTAAAATCCCTTTTGAGGATGGGTAATAAGGTTTCAGCAATTTATTAATATGTCTATACTTCCAATTCGTTAACATGTCCAATAAAAAAAAAACTTATCGACAGAATCAGCATATACTTTGCCTACGGTAGAGTCCGTAAAATTCGGTAGGGTTCGGAAATTTTCGGCGGTGCGGTACTCTATTTTACCCCAGTGCGGTGCGGTGCGATGCGGTACAATGTTTTAGTAATAGCCACACGCACTCTGCTTAAAGAGTTAGAGTTACTCCTGAAACCTAACAAAAAAGAGACTCAAACATAAGTATTTTTATTTACTCTGTTCAACAAGTGGCTAGCGTGTCTCCCCCGGGTTAATTCTTGTATATATCAAGCATACATAGCTGATTTTGTAAATACCATTGGTGATGGGTTTATCCGCTCACGTTGGGAGGTGATCCTTTGAAGGGGGGTGCCTAAATACCGGAAAGACCCGGAAAGACGCAAAAAGACCCGGAAAGACGCCAAAAGACGCAAAAAGACCCGGAAAGACGCAAAAAGACGGCAAAAAGACCCAGAAAATAGCAAAAAGACCCGGAAAAATAGCAAAAGACCCCGTTAAATATAGTTTTAACTGATTTAAATATCAAGGTACCGGGTACGGTACCGTATCCCTAGACCCTGGGTCTCCAGGTACGGAACCGTACCCCGAGACTCTGGGTCTCCAGGTACGGCAGTAAGTTTTCAATACTCTATATATGTATTAAGCAGTTTTACCTATTAATATAGTTAATCCATCAATAAAATTACTCCTTGTAAAAAATTCATTGAGTCGTCATCTTGCTAGGGAAAATTATAACCTTCAAGTCCGTCATTTGCGTTATTTTGACTGATGTACATAAACTGCGAAAAACACGGCCGATGTGTATTATTTGATCGCCCGCTAATTGCACGAAGAAAATGACTTCTGAAGAGTGCAAACAACTATCATCTTGTTATAATCTGCACAAATAGACAATTAGGGGAGACCGGGGATAGTTGATGCACGGGGCAAGTTGATGCAGTGGGAATAAAAAGACAATGGGGTCATTTTGGACATCAGAGATGACGAATTAAAGTAGTCATTGAAGACGCCATCTTTTCCCGAAGTTTTGCGCTGTTTGGACAACAAATAAGAATTTGGTGAAGAAATTTTCATTTTTGACACATCTGAGTAACTTTACAGGTATTTTGAAATTTTTCGTTTAGCGCGCATCTGTTTCTGGTTGTCCATAATTCATTTATGCACACAGGTAGACAAATCTTGAATCTTCAAAATCGTATGCTCTTTTGAAGGAAAACATTGTGTAATAGTTGTCTAACTTGCTGAATGTCACGTGGGACATGGTTGGGGCAAGTTGATGCAATGAGCATGGGGCAAGTTGATACACCATAAAATCCTATTGGACTGCATGAGCTGTTCACAATACCGTATAATGGAAAATTTTCGTGTCGCCAAATTTTCGTGGATTTGCCCCAAAAACATGAAGATTAATTTTCGCGGTTTTTAATTTTCGCGGATGTGAATATCCACGAAAATAAAAATTGTGTTTGTCCTGTAAATATTGGCTTGACTGAAAAATCAAGACGTACAAGGAGAGAGAAACGTAATTAAACTGTAATCACTTTGTTATGAACATATTTGTTTACATAGCATCGGCTCCTTTTGGGTTTGGGAGGATACCCATCTTTTTTTCCACAAAAAAACGTAAGATAGACATTGTACAAATCTACGTAGTACACAGAAACAGTAAACTGAAATATGCGAGCAATTAATAGAATTGCTATTGTTCAGAATAAAAGTAAACAGAATTCACAGCCAATTAAAAGCAATTCAATTGTATTTGCATAATCAGGTACAAGTGACCGTTTATCAAGCCGAAAAAAAGTGACAGCCTGTTCAAATTCTAATTATCTGCTAATTAGCAGCTAACATAATTGCGTCGAAAATAATAGCTCTATAGTACCTACTCTTAAGGTTTTGTGGGGCACTTTGAACACACAAACCATATGTTTGGACGATTCAAATTTCCTATTACTATTTTGTACAAACTTGGAAAATATTTCGCGGAGTTTAATTTTCGCGGATCGCTACCGACAGCGAAATTCCGCGAAAATTAGGCGACGCGAAAATTTCCCCTTATACGGTATTTGGATGGGCTTGATCTCTAGTGATGTAGGACTATTAAGCATTTCAGATTTGTAGTATGTTTTATTATATTCAAGGAAACAAAAACAAAAAAAACATACAATGGCATTCCAGCCATGTCACAGCAATGCCAACAATTTACATGTGCACACAGCGAAGACTCAATACAGCCTGAGCATCCGCGCAATCTGATTAGAGTCTTTGCTGTGCTCTCTGGGGATAGCTAAGGTCCAATACCTTTTCATGTGGCAAGCGAAGACTCTGACCCGACTGTGTGCTGATGCACAGGCTGGCCTGAGTCTTTGCTGGGCGCACATGTAGATTGTACGAGTAGCTGGGAGCTCGGCTCATTAGATATAGCAACTATGACAATGAAATGATACTTTCCTGTTTAAAATATTCTTAAGTTTCATAAATAAAAGTATAGAATATTTTGATCATTTTATCGTTCAATTATTCATAAACAGACATCCTTTCTGGAGATCTTTCGCTGAAGATAACTCCAATGGCTAAAATAATTTTGATAAATCGCGGCATCTAACTAGAAAGCAAGAAAACACCATTTGTCCATAGAAACGGCCAATTTACTGTAGTATCCGTTGCATGGACTAGTAAAGGCAAGGAAAAATATCTGCATCAACTTGCCCCAAGCATTGCATCAACATGCCCCACTACTGGGGCAAGTTGATGCATTCGACTTGCCAAAGAAATCTACTGAAACGGAGAGAAAATATACAAAAATTCAAGGAATACTATTTAATTTTAAATGCAGAAAAGACAGAGCTTTTAGTATATACACAGATGATCAAACTTGGCCAGTCCGGTCACGGGATATATCAAAAAGTCTAAAAAGTGCATCAACTATCCCCGGTCTCCCCTACACTTATTTTAAAAAAAGTATCCATCTTTTAATATTTCTGCGATAAGCAATGTAGACCAAAAACAGACGCCTAAAAAACGCATGCAGCGTTCTTAAATATGCTTTTCGTCAAAAAAGTCATGTGCGCCAAGTAAAGTTCTCCAAGTGTTGTTGCACAACTTAATCGAAATAACATTGAGTATTCATTATTATATGTATTTATTTGTGTGCTTATGAAGGTATTATCGCAGATATCGCATTGTCGGAATCAGGACAGCTCGGACCAAAGACAACTCGCCCCACAAAATCTCGGACCAGGACAACTCGCCCCAATTTTTTTAAAACTTACCGCCCGTCAACGCGTCCCATATCATAAGCTTGCCAAAAGTCAACTCGCATCAAATTATGAATACTCAGCCCAGATGTATCATGAGTATTTTAAATGCCACTGAAAATGTACCGTATGACTTCATGTATATGCACTGACAAATTAACAATCCCTGACACACAACTTGAAGGGATTTACGGTAATTACGAGCGTCTTTGTAAATTTGGTTTTAGCTGCCCCCGCCTTCCCCTCACCCCTACAAAAAAGATAATCACTAACATTACAGAAAGCCATATAATTGACTGAATTTCACCTCAGCAGAACGTGTCCATAGCCGCAATGCCGGGGCGCCGTCCGTCCGTCCATTGAATAAAAACTATTACTCATTGTTGAATTTTATTATTAATTTGGACAAAACAGGTGTGAAAAACAACAATTATTGGTGTTAGCGCGAAACCGTCGTGTTATTTCTTATGCAAAAAAAAACAACAACATCGTTTTGACCACATTATTCAATAAATATTTTCCCTAGCAAGATGGCGACTTAATGAAATTTTTACAAGGAGTAATTTTATTAACGGATTGACTATATATTAAATGGGTAAAATTACTTAATACATAGAATTGAAAACTTACTGCCGTACCCGGAGCCAATCCTCATAGGACTGTCTCCAGGTACGGTTCCGTACCTGGAGACCCAGAGTCTCGGGGTACGGTTCCGTACCTGGAGACCCAAGGTCTAGGGATACGGTACCGTACCCGGAGACACTTCCTTACCAAAAAATATAAGAAAAAAAGACGTCTTGAACCTAATTTTTAATTGATTTGTTTTATTTATACTAATTTTACTTTGAATACAAGTCTGCGGAAAGACCTATTAAATATTCCTAGGACATACAAATTTCATTAACTAGATCTTCATACATGTATTTAATATATACATGCTGATTCCAACTCATTAGGTTCCCTCTATTTTTTTTATTATTATTATTAATTGGGATTTTGCAGCAGCAAAAAGACAACGAGAATTGGCAAAAAGCCCTATATACGCAGCAAAAGGGCTAGGTAAACTTTGTTTGAATATATAAACAGTATTATTAAACAGTGAACGAACCTTTTACAGTATCTTTTTTATATATTATTTGTGACAAAGAAGCTCAATGTCACAGAGGAACAGTAGACGCTAGCAAAAAGACCTAGAGACACTGCAAAAAGCCCTTAGAAGACAGCAGAAAGACACAGAAACAGACGGCAAAAAGACCCTTAAAAGCAGCAAAAAGGCCAAACAAATTCTGTTAAAATATAGAAATAGTTAATGTGAATAAGTTATTGGCTTCGCTTCATTATTTACAAATGAAGACTATCCAGGTTTAGTTGCCAAAAGACAGTCACGCCGGCCTGCATTTCAAAAATCTCTCTGAGTTCTGAATATGCAGTTTCCAGTTGGCACCACGTGGAGGTGTGACTAGGGCTTATTGTTAGGAAAACTTTATTTTCCTTTTCCTTCCTTAATTTGTTATTTAAAAAAAAAAAAAAAAAAGCAAAGTATTTCTAACAATCTCCACCAACCTTTTTTTTTCTTTTTTTTTCTATTTTTTTCCTAAACATATTTTTTAATCTATTGCTTTCATCTTTCTGGTTTTCTTTTCTCTTTCTTTCATTTATTTATTTTTTTTTTACTATTATTATTATTTTCTTCTAATAGCAATGTCAGTTGGTTTACAACAAATTAACAAGACATACTGTAAAACACTATACTTGGCGGTGACTTAATTTTTGGCGATATTGGCTGTAAGGCAAAGACGCCGCAAAGTGCAGTTTCTTATGTAGGTCAACTCTGTGTGCCTTGACTGAACGATTTTGTAATTTGGAAATGAACCAGACTGCAATGTTTTCTCAGACTCCTTTAATTAGTCACTTGACATTAATGGGTAAGCAACATAATAATGCGATTTTTCGAAGACTACTGATAGCTTTATACTTATATTCTTATTCTATTTTATTCTGCAAAGAGTAAATTAAAGTATTTAAGACAGAGCCCATGAATTTTCGAATAGTAGCATGCAAACATTCAAAATATATTAGAAACAGATCTCAGTGGGCACACAACAGGGAAATTAAAACCATTGAATCAACATTGATTCAACATTATTGTGTTGATTCAATGTCGATTCAGGGTTTGAAAACTTTTCTGATTTTGATCACGGTCTGCATTATCTGGTGTTTAGTAAACTTTTCTCAATATACAGACCAGAAAAACTTTTGACTGAATTATCGACACACGTATCGATTACAGTAGGTGTGATTATATCGATTATGTTTGGCGTGATCGATTACTTAAAGGTGTGATGTTGTTTCTGCGAAGAAGGTGTCTTTAATGCAATTATTACATCCTTAAGCGTTTAAAGGCTTTAAATGTTTTACTTTAAGAAATCACTTTTGAGACATGAAAAAAAGACCAAAAACAAATAAATAAATAAAAAAATGAAATAAAATAAAAATAAAATAATTATTTAATGCATGTTGTAGGTGGGCACGGCAAACATATTATGTTAATAAGAATTACAAAATGAAAAATAATATTCGAATCCTGAAAATATGTATTCATGCCTTACAAGAACGGGGTTCTACTGCACAGAGTATTTTATTATAAATTCCTCAACATCTAAGAATGACTGAAATACTGTTGTGAAAAAATGTTTAAACGCAAAAGGCACCCATCTATCAAAAATGGTTTCGGACATATGTGCTTGTCTTGGCACAAGCTATTCGATGATAATAATAATAATAATAATAAATAATAATAATAACAATAATGTGCATTTGTGAACAAACATGCAACATATCACATATGAGCCGCGACACAACAAAATCAACAAAGTGGTTGTGCGCCCAGCGTAGATTCAGATCAGCCTGGGTATGGTTCATCCAGGCCAGCGTGAATGAGGCATGCAGATATTCAGATCAGTTATTGACAGATGCTTTGATGCATATCTGCTATCATAATTATATACCTTTCATGGTATATAAACGGTCCTTTTCAGGACCACACATATATTTAAGAAAGAAATAATCTACACTGTTGCATCCATTCTTCCACTGAATCCATTTAAATAAATCCTTGTTCTTTTTTTATCCTTTTCTTTAAAGCTATAATCAAGAAATAAAAACAAGCCCGGTTCCCGGGGGTGGGCCTCTGGGCTTCAGCCCCGCCATCTGGACCTCTGAATTATGTTTAATACGTAGGCCTTCAGATAGTAAGGAGTTTCTAATGAAAGATTCACGTGGTAAGATGAGACATCTCATTAGAATATCCTCGGTGAAGCGATTCTAATGAAATATCACAACAAATATTTCCAGGCGATTCTAAATAGATATCACAACAAATATTTCAAGGTAAAAAGACATAAAAATTCTCATTAAATTGATCCCTAATTATGTCATATATTTTCAAGCCCCACTCCCCGCCCCCTTCCCCGCATCAAACACACGTATACATCTCGGCACCTCCCATCCCCACCAGTTATCAGTAGTCTGGACCCGGGCCTGAATAATACAGTGGATATAGAGTTTACATAGAGTTTATGCATGTGGGTTGGTTTTTTTGCTTCCTTTATAGGTCTTTTTGCCGTTTCTCTTTTATAGCCTTTTCGGCGCGGAATAGCCTTTTTGTGTTGCTGTGCCGTAAAACCCGTATCACCCACTCACTTTCTGCATTTTGCTGACTCTTTTGCACAGTTTGTCTTCGCTTCTCGTCCTTCTCCTGTAGAATGTAATACTATAACATGAAATTGTTATTAGATAATGCTGATTCTGAACTTTTGATTATTTTGGTTGGTCTTTTTGCTACCAGTATAGGTCTTTTTGCCGTCTCTCTGCGTCTTTTTGCCGTCTCTCTGCATCTTGATGCAGTATCTCTGCGTTTTTTGCCTTCTCTCTGCGTCTTTTTGCCGTTTCTCTGCGTCTTTTTGCTGTTTCTCTGCGTCTTTTTGCCGCTCTCTGTGTCTTTTTGCTGTTTCTCCGCGTCTTTATGTCGTCTCTCTGCGTCTTTTTGCCGTCTCTCTGCGTCTTTTTGCCTTCTCTGCGTCTTTTTGCCGTCTCTCTGCGTCTTTTAGCTGTTTCTCTGCGTCTTTTGGCCGTCTCTCTGCGTCTTTTTGCTACCTCTATTAGACTTTTTGCCGTCGCTTTGCACCTTCTTGGTGGTATCTAATATAAAATTAATGAAAGATATTGGAAAATATTTTCAAAAAATATTTATATATTTGTTCTGAATTATCAATTTTTTTAGTCGTTCTTTTTGCTGACTTTATAGGTCTGTTTGCTAACTCCCTGCGCCCTTTTGCCTTTCCAATGGACTTTTTGTCCTCGCTCTGAGCATTTGTTCTGTAGTGTCAAACACTAGAAACGATAATGAAAGAAATTTAATTGTTATATACATGTAATTTTTTTTTACATTTCAAGAGTATTATTTTGATTGGTCTTTTTCCTGTCATGAAAATGTTTTTTTGCCATTTTATCATCTCTCTGCGTCTTTTCGCTGTTTCCTTTGGACCATTTTGCCGCTATCTGAGCGTCTTTTTTCTATAGTATGTAAAAATAAAATATTGCAAAAGGTTTAAATATTACTCCATACTTTTTTTTCAAATCTTAATACAAATTGGGTGTTTTTTTTTTTTTTTTTTTTTTTTTTTTTTGCTGCTTACATAGGCCTGTATTGGTAAAAATCAGTTAAACCCAATGTTTTGGGAACCCTCCTGCTTGCATTATGGCGAACCACATTGGTAAGCCATTTTTTTAAAACTAAAACATAATGCAATATATTTTTGGGGGTCTTTTTGCCGTCTTTTTGCGTCTTTCCGGGTCTTTTTGCGCCTTTCCGGGTCTTTTTGCGTCTTTCCGGGTCTTTCCGGTATTTAGGTACCTAGCCTGGTTCACGTGCCCATCTTCATCGTCTGAGACATTCGAGGACCAGTCTATTAGGTACCCCGCTTTGAAGGAGAAAATTGCAGTGGAACAAGGTTTCCGGTTCGACGGTCCGTGGAAACACCCCAAACCACCCCAAAACATCCCAAACCACCCCAAACCACTTTCATACCACCCCAAACCACCCTCCCTGGATACAAACTGGAACCCCCTCCCCTCCCTCACCAAGACACCAACATTTCAGGTCAATTGGCGAGTATTAGTTCTTTCCTCCCCTCCACCCCCTTCATTCTTTAATTAACGTGCCACTGCGCAAGGGGTGGGGTTCTAGTTTGTATCCAGGGTGGCTGGTTTGGAGTGGTATAAATGGTCACCCCTCCTCCCCCGCCCACCCTGCGTGACATACATAAACGTAGAAAATAATTTACTTTATTATACTGAGATTATTGATTTTTCGTTAATATTTAAACCCGAAGTTATTAAAAGAGATACATACATACATATCATGAGTAAACACTTATTAAAGTTGAATCTATATAAATACTGTTTGGGATGGGTGAGAGCGGTGTATGTGTATGTGTGGAGGGGACAGGGGATTGATTGAATCTGGGGAAGCTGGTTTGGGGTGGTTTGGTAGAGGTTTGGGGTGGTTTGGGGTGTTTTGGGGTGTTTCCACGGACCCCCGGTTCGACGTTTCCGGAAATGGCAGCTGACGATGTATGTTTATTTATTTTCGAAATTTGCTCTTCGAAGATACTCTTTGATTACAGTTTTCAAAGCAGCATAACATATGAAGATTGAATGTTCCGTAACTGAGATTTTTGAGTATTTAAGTGATAGGTAACGCGACAGCATGGTCTCAAAATGTGTGCAGTGAGGAACCAGTTACCGTGCGTAATATTTATTGGTGGCTTTTTCGGCTCTTAGCTTTTCCCCTACAGTTTAAGGAACGCTTATTTTCGGTCTGATAGGATTGTGATACTGTAGTCTTACTTGCATACCCTCTTAAACTTAACAACCTTTCCCTTTGAAACTAAATTTGCCAAGAACTATTATTGGGGTTCATAGAATAACCGAAAAGCACAGAAATACCGGAAAGCACCTGAATAAGCGAAAAGCATTATCATAAATCAGCTTAACATGGGAATGATAAGGCTTTTCTTGGTTGGAAATTATTTGTAGTGTTATTTTTGACATTTTCGTTAGCTTGGGTGTCATACTTGAATAGCATTATAACAGAAAATGGCGCTAATGACGCTCAACAAAGCATATGAACTGCCATCTGCCTTATATAAGAACAAAACGAACCAAATTAGTGAATAAAACAGCATGCTTGTGCATAGGCAAATACAGTTTATTATAAACTGAACAGATTATCAATATGAGACACAAAATTTAATGGTAAACAAGACTTGTGCAGTGACCTATAAATACATACATAGGTCACTGACTTGTGCAACTGCCTTTCCGTTATATGTTTGTGCACTATTTTGTGGAATATCGTTGTCAGTTTTGAAACCAACACAACTGAAGTCTAGAAAACAAACAACTCTTTCAATGCTTCTCTCACCCATGAAACTAATATTACAATGATCATTCATGCAAAAAAAACTGATTTTCCAAATTGCTTTTCGGTTATTGCAGTGCTTTCCGGTATTTCTGTGCTTTTCGGTTATTCTATGTACCGCTATTTTTGGAATTGGTAGAATTACAGAATAGACCAAATTACCAAAATATACTAGAATATACCAAAATATAAATACTGAAATAAACTGTAATATTTATACCAGAATATACCAAAATACACTTTATAAATACTGAAATAAACTTTACACCACCCTTACCAGAAAACGCCAACTTTAGCACAAAACATTTCGCTATGAGCAAGGTCTACATTGATAAGGGTGGTATAAAATAGTTATACCATGGTTTGTCTGTCTGTATGGGAGTTAATCCACTCGCTAAAGCTCGTGGATTATCACCTCTTACAGGGGGACAAACCATGGTATAACTATTTAATATGTTCAGACTACGGATGATCAAACAGTCCATTATGCACCATATGGTAATTGTTGCATATACTTACTGATCTGTACATTGCATATCTATAATACTAAATAAACGAAGTAACGCATAAACTGCAAAATTGGTGGCATTTTCAAGCGTAATTTCTATACTGGTTCTTTCGCATATTGCTATCATTGATAATTTCGGTTAGCATGTGTTTTAGTTTCACGTAGATTTAAAGAATTTGGGAATTAAATTCGTCTTTCATTTTAAATTCTCCCAAGTATTTTTCTAGAAACTTCGATGTCAACAATGGGTGCGTTCAAGTGAAATTATCGCGTACTCGAATACACGTTTTAAATTAATGCGGTCGTTTCGGTTCTGCGTCGTTATATCGGTGCGCTGCTTAGCAAGTCCAAATTTAGCAGGTTCTAATGCAAAAATCCGACCCATGAACGTACGTCATTCCCCATAAATAACGATTTTTTTTTGTATTTTTGCTCATATGTCTAAACGGATGAAGAACTAAATGGTCATAGTCCCGACAGCCCTGGCTCGAAACGACCCATTTTCTTCCAGAATGATAGCCAATACGAGTAGCCAATCGAACTCGCCCATTGAAGAATAAAGCTCAACGCACATGGTCTTTCGAAAAGTTGGACGGACACACGGCGCCAAGTGTGTGCGGCTATGGTTACGTACCGCTGAGCCACTTGGGGAACGTCGTTAGGAGAATTCAAACTGAACCGAACTTTCGAAAAGACAAAAATTAAATATGTCTATGGTTAACACACATGCGCCAGGTAAGAAAGGGCATTTTTTCCAGCGAAGCAGACAAATCAATTTCAACGATTCAACGAAGCTAAATAAGCCTTTAGTCTTCAGAGGGCTTGAATATTTTCCCCCAAAACGTTCCAGGACCTAATTTTTCCAGAAAAAAAAATACCCAGGACAGGTCACATAACCAAGATGGCAAACATTTATTATGGTAAAAATTTTCAAAGATCTTCTCCCCCAGAACCACGCCGGGCCGCGTAGCGCAATCGGTAGGGCACCTGACTCATAAGTCAGAGGTCCTGGGTTCGAAACCCGGTCTGGCCACATACTTTCGTTTCTCCTTCCGTTGATTCAAGAAGAGCAGTTGTCAGTTACTGGCGAAAGTATGTGCACTTAGTACTGGTTCGCTTAGGAGGTCTAAGCCTGCCCAGGAATAGTGTGGTTAGGTTAACTGACCGTCCCGACATGACCTTAGCTGTTTACCGTGGACGTTAAGCATCAAATCAACCAATTCTCCCCCAGAACCACAAATCTTATGATCTTGAAACTTAGCATGTCGCATCAAGGACTCAAAAGCTCAACAAAATTTATATAAATGATGACCCTGGGATGACCTTGATCTGTTTTATGGCAAGGTCAACTTTTGAGTCACTTAGGTTTTTGTATAGGAAAAAGTGAAAAAAGTTGATTTTTTTAGAAACAATGCAGTCTGCTACCTGAAAGTTTGTAATTAGGTAAATGAAGCTTTAGTGAGTATTCATGGTAAAGGTCATATCTTCACCTGGGCCTAAGGCCATTTACATTGAAAAATTAAAACTTTATATAAACTTGACCATCATGAAATATTTCCACGCTTGCGCGGGCTCTTTTCTAGTAAATACAAAATCCCAGCCTGCAGTTAGGGCAGTACAGCAGGGTAATGGCCATTCAAGACCTACTACCAAAGCAACATGTAATGGAGGCTAGTCTTGTTAAATCTGCTTTTAAGCTAGGTTGTTCGTGAAGGGAAATGGAACCGAAAATGTCTTCAAGACTAACGGTGGTCTAACTGATTTATTTTAGGCAGGATGCTGTTAACTGTTTGTCCATTAGCTGTTAAATGCCTTTTCTAATGAAAGAGCTCATTTAGATATTGTCTTGCAGGATGGAGAAGTGTTTGAAATCACAGACTTTACTACAGCTTCAGATTGGGAAAGGTGAGGTTATCAGCAGAGCTCTAGATAAGAGGAAGTGTTTGGTGATAATTAGGGATGATTATTGTTAATTCTGAATAAAAACATATGTTGTGACCCCTCATCTGAACCGTCTCAATTAGACGATTCAGATGAGGGGTCACAACATATGGTTTTGTTGAGAAATAAGAAAAAATATCCCTGATTATCATCAAAAACTCCCTCTTATCTAGAGCTGATCAGAGAACCAGATTAGGCAAGTTTCCGGATTGTTTTCCAGGGCTGGAAAAGTCCTGAAATTGTCACTTGTCCAACAAAACCACAGAAATGGTGATTTCAGTAATTTGCACTGGGACCAGTCAGAAAATCCACTTGTCATGGTGAGCTGACAAGTGGAATTTTCCGGCCCTGATTTTCCAGATCTGGATGAGGCTCATAATGAGCAGCCTCATCTGGCTCTACACTGTTTCTCCTCTAGTTTATGAATTCTGATTATGATACAGCTTGAACAAAACAGTTTTTGAAATTTTGCATTCCTAAGTTTTGTGGTCTGCTATTAATTATGGCTCATTTAGGGTTTCGATACATGCTTGAATTATTATAGCATTTTATCTGAATTTGAAACTCTTCCTTTTGTGCAATTTTTCACTTGAGGAGTAGAAAACAGAATGAACAACCAACAATGATACCTTTACCATTTACCATGTGTTTATACTCCCGGTATATGAAATATAAAGGGGGTATGCAGTTTTTGGTTTTTCAGTTTATTATTTAGAGTGATAAATTTTGGTGTTTTGAACACTTTATATCAAGATACATACAGTACAGTTTGAATCCACTGAAGTAACAAATATGGTCATGTAGTGCTACATGTACCTAGAAAACAATAAGGCTAATGAATAGGCTGAACATTGATCATTGATAGTTGAATAGTACATTTAGTTTAATTGTACAATTGTTACACTGTAGATTCATCTCAAGAGTAGAAGAAATCCTTCATGAATGGAAGTTAGTTGGTTGCTGTCAAAAACCACCAGCACCAAAGGTAAGTGTTTTGCCTTGCCTGCAGCTAGCAAAAGGGGGGGGGGGAAGGGGGGTGGAGAGAGACATAGGTATTACTTTTATGTTGCTCAAAATTAAGGTAGATCATCACAGTGACTTATATTTCATGGTCAAGTGATTTTTGTCTAATACATGTAGTGTCAAGACTATTTGATGAATGAACATGATAGCTGGGAATAATGAGAGGGTATGAACAGTGTTGACCCCCAGATTAAAAGTAGGTCACAGTGACCTTATAGAGTAAATGCTGGTAACATACCTGTGTTTCAAGGTCCATTGATTTTTTTTTTTATACATTAAGACACATTGCTGGCCAGCCCTCTGGGCACTTGCTCTAATTCTTAATATGTATCAGTTCTTTTTTGGGTTATTGTCATAATACTATGGTATGGTTACTCTTACGTGAGAAAAAAAGACAACTATATGTCAGAGCTTTAGTTAAGAGGGAGTATTTGATGATAATTAAGGATAATTTTTCTTATTTCTCATAGAAACCATATGTTGTGACCCCTCATCTGAACCGTCTCATTGAGACGGTTCAGATGAGGGGTCACAGCATATGTTTTTATGCAGAGTTAACGAAAATTATCTCTAATTATCACCAAATACTCCCTATTATCTAGAGCTCTGTATATGTGACCTAGACTTTTTCATTTATTGACTCTTTCCACTTTATTTGTAACAGTGAGAGTCAAACTCACCATAATAGGGGGTGCTCTAATGTTGTCTGACAACTGTTGATCTGCATACAATGTGTTTTGAAATACTAATGACGTCATTAGTATCGAACACCTGGGCCCCTGATTTTCTTTTTTCCTTTCCAGGGAGCCTACACTAACGGGGTATGGGAGGAGCAAGTAGAAGAATTGAGTTTCGCCAGCTATAAGTTCTGTATTACCCATCAGTGGCTGAAAGTCCAGGATGAAAAGTCGGAGAAAGCGAAAGAAAAAGAGACAGACCAGGATGATGATGATGAAGGTGTTTTTTGTGTGTTTTTTTCCCGAGCTTCAGATAAGCTGTCAGAGCTCACAGTAAAGTTGGGTTTCAAGGATAAATCTGAGATAATTGTGCTTAATTCTCTATGAAAAACATATGATGTGACCCCTCATTAGAACCGTCTCGGTGAGACGGTTCTAATGAGGGGTCACAACATAGGTTTTTATGGAGAAGTATTTGTAATATCATGAATCTCTAAATTATCCCTGTTACCCTGCCTAGAACGCCTGGGAGGGTGTAAGGCAGTATATGGAGATACATAGATACCCCTTCTTATCTGGAGCCTGTAAATTTACACAAATGCCCAGTATTTGTGATATGCAAACAAAATTCCTTGTATGCAGTGACAAAAAGAATTCGAGCGTTGAGGTCATTTATGCCTGGGTGCCATGGGTAAATGTAAAAGCGTTGAGGTAAAGTATGGGAATAAATGAAGGCACTTATTGAAAGCCGATTTATTTCATTTTTGGTTCTGATAGGTCTGAAGGCCCGCAGATCTCTATTCACTTCAGCTGTTAACCAAAAGAAAAATGAAAAGTACTGCAAGCAGTAAGACAGCTTCATAGGTCTATGTCAAAAGGAATGAACATATTTAATTCCAGAATTGTTGTGAATTTCAGAGAAGACACCCACAGTTTATGCTGACCTGATGAATATGGACAATGACTTCCCATCTAGAGCACATCATATCTGCAGATGGTAAGTCTTAAACTAATGGGCTTTAAGGGTGACTAGGTACACCAACATATCTTCTCACCATTTTTACAAAGGGAAACAACTTTGGTGACTTCCTGTTTGCTTTCCTGGATAAAGAAGCCCTTACAGAATGGGATCAACTCTTAGAGGAAAGAATTTGCTCCTTTAATAGTTGACCCCAGTTTGGAAGAGAGGTACAAATAAAAATGCAGAGTTGCTACCCCTGAAAATACCTTTATTCACCTTTATTTGCATTTGCCTTAGAAATAAGAAATACTTCTGATATAATGACATTAGTTGCTTTTCACGGTTTTCAGTTTCAACACTGCGGTCATAAAATTTCAAACAGTGGAGTATGACAAGCAACACATGAATAAAAAGAAATTTTCTAAATGCAGTGTTACTGGATCATATATTTCAAATCTTGAGGAATAGTTGATTGACAACTATTTATTGTTTCACTTTCACTACCTTTTAGGTTAAAGAGGTAATGTTTGAAATCATAGAATAATGTAAAGCTATAACTGTTACTGTTAATGACATTTCTTTAATTGTCTGCAATAATTTCATAGTGGCAGTAACAGGAATTTTTTGCATGCATTTTATTTTAGGTATGGTGTCCAAGACTTTGTGATTCTCTCCCCTGCCAGTACAAGTGACCCCACCTTTGGTGAAAGTAGAACAAAACTAGTGTTGTCATCAGTCAATATAGCTCTCAGTGAGGCAGGATGGTAAGAGCAATCTTTTCAGTGATTTATACTGTAAAATTTGGACCTCTAAAATAATTACCTTAATGGACTATGCAGTTATGCGTCCAAAAGATGCAGGTGGAATGGCAAACAGTATAGGCCATGACCAGACTGCTCCTTTAGGAGCAATCTGATTTCAGTCTTCATTGAATGCCCAAACTGTCCAAAAACAGAGAATTTTTATTGTACAGGAATGTTTGTGACTGTGGGATTTTGATTTAGGTAAAGAATGCATATATCAATGATACAAGGTATTTTTGCAATTTATGTAAAATTTCTGACAGTTATAGTTTCACCAGAAGAGCAAATATCACATATATAGCAAAAATTTAGCCTTACAAATGCCAGTCACTTGACAATACATGAAGTACATTGCTATACAGTAGCAGTTTCATGTATTCTCTGCTAAAATGCTAAATGATCACATTTTTTTCAAGCCATATTCCAGTATTTGTTCAAATCCCACCAAAGTGGCGACGACTCTACCATGGCACATGTGTTTTGCCTGGATCAGCTGTGGAGTTTGGTATGGTCCACCTCAAGAGGGCGCCACCTCAGTACAACCATCTAGCTGGACTTCTGGACGTATTTAAGGCCAAACAGGTAATGATTCTTGAGTAAGTGAGTAAGTAAGTGAGTGAGTAAGCCTGGGTTTAAAATCTCACCAGCACAAAGGTCATATGGAGATGGAGACCTTGGTTTTAAGTCTCATCTTCCATAAATCTTCTTCTCCAGAGCCCGATGGTCCATGACATTGAAACTGATTGTACAGCATTTGGGATTCATATACCACCACAGAGATGCTGCCAGGCTGCAAGATTTCGGGAATCTCGCAATTGTGTCTTGAACGCAATATCTAAAACTTGGTGGGGACAACATCCTGCAGATTGTTCTTCTTGCCAGCAATATGAATTATCCTTTGCATACCGTAATAAATAAATAAAACAAAGGGAAAAAAAAAGAAAAAGAAATCGTATTCCTTTCATTTCCTCAACTGTTGAAACGGAGCCATTATTGTTTGGTTATGTTTATTTATTACCTGTTTACTCTTGGTTACTACACAACAGGTGTGTGTAGTTAATTTGAGCTGGTTGTTGACATAGCAGTGAAAATTATAAATTCGCTGTGGAGTCCGGTAACCAGCTGGGCAATTGATTCATTTGGGATAATCCCAATTGAAGAGAATATTGTTATATATTCAGAGCGTGAACGGTGACACAGGAAAAATAGAAAACAAATCTATAGCAATTGTCAGCAGTTCAGTTACGTCAATAAGGAAGATAAGTGACTTTTTTTCACCCATCAGTGCCCTCTTCCACCTGTATAGAAGCAGATCATTCATGTATCTGACGGTGACTCTGAAAATGTTGAGAAACATCAGGCAAGCTGTTAATAAATAAAATGATCAGAAAGACGTTTTTTTTTTAATTAAAAAAACTAGGTAAGCCTTGAGTTTGTGTTTCCCTCTGTCTCCCCCCCCCCCCCCCCCCCCCCCCACACATCAATTTAACATTGTATGGTAGCATTCCCCCTGTTCCCCTGTTATCCAAATTCCTGGTAGCATAACTGATAACTGGCCTTCTTGAATCAGTGAGAGGAGAAACGAAAGTATGGGGCCGGACCAGGTATCAAACCTGGGACCTCTGGCTCATGAGTCAGATGGGCTACCGACTGCACTATTCGTCCAGCACCCTAGGTTGACTTGGGATCTTTTTACTCAGGTGAGTGATTCAGGGCCACATGACCCTTTTGTATAAGATAGGGTTGCCATATAGAAAATACCATATTATTGCTATTAAAAGCCCAAGGGGCATTGCATTTTGCTTTCCTTCAAAGTAGGGGTCAACTCCTATAGGAAAGAATTTGCTCTTCTAGGGGCAAATTCTTTTGTTTAAGAGTAGATCCCGCTTCAACAAGCTGCCTCATCCACAGAAGTAAACAGGAATTCTTGCAAGTTGATATAACATTATTATTGGAAAAGAGGCAGGAGGCGTTATTAGAGCAGGAGCATTTATTTGGATTAATATGGTATACTTGTTCTGCTGATGGGGAAGATAATCCATGCACATGAGTATTTGTCACCATCCTGATTTGGGACTACTCTTTAAGAAAAGAATTCTCTCCAGGGGGGAACAGTTCGGCCTAGGGTTCAGTTAGCTGCCTGTAGAATTAGCATAATACAGTGTAACCTGTATTAAGCAGGAGACCTGGTAGGTCAGTAGTTTAAGCGCTGGCCGGCTGATTAAGCATTCCCGGGTTCGAGCCCGCTGTAGGCGGGAATCTTTTCAGTCATAAACAAGGTTCCATTGCACGCAGCCTTTCATTATCACCCACCCAAAGTCCTGATATGACTGAAATACTGTTTAAAAGGAAGTAAAATCACAATTCTTCCATCCGTCCTGTATAAAGCAAGCACCCGAGGGATAATCAAAATGGGCTTGCTAAAGACAGGTGCTTGCTTAATACAGGTACATTTAAATGTATTTGTCTTTTTCGAGAAATGAATACACGTTTGCTTAATACAGGTTGCTTGCTTAATAGAGTGGCCACTAAGACAGGTTTTACTATATACTCAAATGCTTAATTACTTCCTATAAAGTAGGTTGAATCATATAATCTGTTTCTTATTTCAGTGTTCGATGGGTGAACCACGACCTCCAGTGTCTGTAGCAGTGAGATTTCTCTACATGTTGTATGATTGGGTTAACTCCCCTTGGACACAACCCTTGCCAGGTGAGATCTCTATGCTGAAATTTTATTTTATTGGAATCAAGTTCAGCTCTTCAGCACATGTAATCTGATCAGAGTCATTGTTCACTGTATATTTTGTAGATGATTTATTACTAGCCAAGTTTGTGTAGGCTTATTACCATTTTAGTTGTACTTTTTCTGTTGCCCACATCCTGCAGAAAGAGGAACAGGCCCTGAGGTTATAAAACTCATCTTAGCATGAAATTTTACCTGCTAATAAATAGCAAATTACTGATTAGTACAGTTGTTAGCTCACCTGAGCCGAAGGCTCAGAGGTGAGCTTATAGGATGGGAGTCAAGCCGTCGTCCGTCCGTGGGTGGGTGCGTGCGTCAACACTTTCAAACATAAATATCTCAGAGACCAGTGGGCCGATCGCAATCAAATTTTATCTGAAGCATCATTTGGGTGGGGGAAAGGCTGCATTGGGTTTTGGTGCCGATCAGCTCAGAACTCTGGTTTCCATGGCAACAGATAGCCCCCATAGGGTTATAATGGGGAAAATGGCGTCATCACGTTTTCTCTACTGTTTTTGATTAGATCCTTATCATACTTGCAGGTACTGATGACATACACAAGAGCTTGGATGAGTTCGAAATTTGGCCGGATTCGAGCACAGACTACGGAGTTAGCTGCCCTTGAGCGTTTGAAAAATATCCCATAGTGTTATAATGGAGAAAACAACGCCATCACATATTTTTGGAAAAACTTTGCTCTATTGCCTACATTTCTCAACGGATTTTGAAATAACTTCACACAAATGTAGGGCATGACAATATCTCGAGCAAGTTCGACTTTCAGGGTGCTGCCCCCAAGGTCAAGGTCACTGTGGCTATTTTTAGAAAAACTTTGTCAGCACTCTAGCTCCTACATTTCTCAGCAGATTTTAAAATAACTTCACACAAATTTAGGGCATGACAATATCTCAAGCAAGTTTAACTTTCAGGATGCTGTGCCCAAGGTCAAGGTCACTGTGGCTATTTTTAGAAAAACTTTGTGATCCCTCTAGCACCTACATTTCTCAGCAGATTTTAAAATAACTTCACACAAATGTAGGGCATGACAATATCTCGAGTAAGTTTGACTTTCAGGGTGCTGCACCCAAGGTCAAGGTCACTGTGGCTATTTTTAGAAAAACTTGGTCATCACTCTAGCTCCTACATTTCTCAACAGATTTTAAATCAACTTCACACAAATGTAGGGCATGACAATATCACAAAAAAGTTTGACTTCCAGGGTGCTGCGCCCAAGGTCAAGGTCACTGTGGCTATTTTTAGAAAAACTTTCTCAGTGCTCTAGCACCTACATTTCTCAATGGATTTTAAAATAAATTCACACAAATGTAGGGCATGACAATATCTCGAGCAAGTTCGACTTTCAAGGTGCTGCGCCCAAGGTCAAGGTCACTGTTGCTATTTTTAGAAAAACTTTGTCATCGCTCTAGCTCCTACATTTCTCAACGGATTTTAAATCAACTTCACACAAATGTAGGGCATGACAATATCACAAAAAATTTTGACTTCCAGGGTGCTGTGCCCAAGGTCAAGGTCACTGTGGCTATTTTTAGAAAAACTTTCTCAGTGCTCTAGCACCTACATTTCTCAATGGATTTTAAAATAAATTCACACAAATGTAGGGCATGACAATATCTCGAGCAAGTTCGACTTTCAAGGTGCTGCGTCCAAGGTCAAGGTCACTGTTGCTATTTTTAGAAAAACTTTGTCATCGCCCTAGCACCTTCATTTCTCCATGGATTTTGAAATAATTTGACACAAATGTAGGGTATGACAATATCTCAAGCAAGTTAGACTTTCAGGATGCTGTGCCCAAGGTCAAGGTCACTGTGGCTATTTTTAGAAAAACTTTGTCATCGCTCTAGCACCTACATTTCTCAACGGATTTTAAAATAAATTCACACAAATGTAGGGCATGACAATATCTCGAGCAAGTTTGACTTTCAGGGTTCTGCAATCAAGGTTTTTGATTAGATCCTTATCATACTTGCAGGTAATGATGACATACATAAAGCTTGGATGAGTTCGAAATTTGGGTGGATTTGAGCACAGACTACGGAGTTAGCTGCCCTTGAGCGTTTGAAAAAAATCCCATAGTCTTATAATGGAGAAAACAACGTCATAACATTTTCATTTTTCATCGGATCCTCTTCATACTTGCAGGTAATGAGGATATGCATAAAAGCTTGGATTAGTTAGCTTTTCGGCTAGATCCCACCACTGACTATGGAGTACCTGCCCTGAGCATCCAAAAAATCAGTGTTGCCACTTTTTCTTGGTTTCTACTGATCTGATCCTTTTCAAACTTGCAGGTAATGTGGAAATGCATAATATCTTAAACAAGATCAAATTTTGGCCAGATCAGGCCAATCACTACGAAGTTAGCTGCCCTTGACAGCTCTGTCTATTGTGCTCTTGATCGGATACTTTTTAAACTTGCATATATTAAATGAGGGCATACATAATGTGTTGGATGAGTTTAATTTTCAGCCTGATTGGACCACTGACTGTGGAGTTAGCTGCCCTTGAGCATCTTAAATATCCCTCTAGGTTTACAATGTCTCTCAGGTGAGCAATTGTTGCCCTTTGGGCTACTTGTTTTCTTTCTCAGTTTAGCTGAGTATGAAATTTTCTCTGCTTATGAATATGAAAATGCCAACATTAGTTGGCATTTTAATATTTATCAGCAGAGAAAATTTCATGCTCAGCTGAGTTTAGCACAAAAAAAGTGTTATAACCTCAGGTCCAGGTACTACTTTGCAGGCTGTGTTGTCATCATTGGAATAAGCTTTAATGGAGTTTTCGGGTAAAGGTCTGTGTCTGTGACAGTGTGGAGACAGGCTAGATGCAGCATTCTCAGGAATTTGTTGTGTATACTTTCTTTCATATAGTTCACAAATAAGCCGCAAAACAATAAAACCATCAAAGTGGCATGTGTGCCCACAAAGACTCAGATCAGCCTGGGCATCTGCCCATTCTGATCAGAATCTTCACTGTGTGCTTAAAAGGCAGCTAAAGGTCTGAGCTAGCTCCATGCAGACAGCAGACTCTGGTCAGACTGGGCGGATGCCCAGGCTGACCTTAGTCTTTGCTGGGCTCACATTCCACTTCAGTGGTTTTGTCATGTTGCAGCTCAAATATTTTCATTTAGTCTAATGTTTGCATGCTTTATATATATATATATATATATATATATATATATTGGAGTATTGATTTTTTATTTGACATAAAGCATAGGTGTTGGTATCATACCTGTGACCATCAGGTTGGAAAATGAAAAAGAAAAATGAAAAAAAAAATCTTTTTTTTATTGTACCATTACGTACATGTATATACAAGGTGACTTGCTTCAGATCCAAACAACTGACCCTCATCTCATTTACACCTAATATTGTTGAAATTTACAGTCAGGGCAGAGCTATTCTTGTTTCACTGAATAGCTGGATAGTAATGCTTTCCAGAAAAGCAAAAATCATATTTCTAGGTCTTTTCGTTTTCCCGTAGAATGCTTCAGTTGCAGAATTAGTGTTTAGTCGGGAAAAATGTGACACTTTTTCAGACGGGTAACTTGTGTCACTAAACACCTTTTCCTGCATAAGTAGGGGATAAAATCAAGCATGCATCAATAAAACAATGTTATTTCTAATTAAGATATGCAACTTGCCTCATCCAGCTTCCAAAAGATTCGATGATATGCTTGAATTCATTGAGACAAACCGAAAGTAGGAAAACGGCATTTGTGTTGTACTCGGGTGTCTGTCAGCCAATCAGATTGCTCGGTTCGGGGTTAACAAGCTTTCTGGGCGATGGGTTTTCCAAAGTTTGTCAAAATCAATTTGGAGCGTATGAGCGAATCAAGATGAGGTAAGTTGCATATTTTGATTAGAAATAACAAATTAGAAATTTGATTAGAAATATTGTCACATTTGTCCCGACTAAACACAAATTCTGCAACCGAAGCATTCTACGGGAAAACGAAAAGACCTAGAAATATGATTTTTGCTTTTCTGGAAAGCATAACTATCCAGCTATTCAGTGAAACTGGAATAGCCTGGTGCTGTCTTCAAAATAAAAATACTATGAGGTATAAATGAGATGAGGGTCAGTTGTTTGGATCACCTTGTATCTTGCTAGATACAATGACCATATTTTGGATCCACCCCTTGAGGGTCACAGGTACGATACCACCACCTGTGACATAAAGCTTAGGGTTTTCTCCACCAAAACCAACCAAAGAAATCTAGACCTGTCTTGTAAGACCATCTTGCATTTCATGGAGGAGAAAATTTACCTTACAGTAGAATTAATGTAAGACTCATATACATATTTGTATTATCTGGAAACCCTACGTTATCTGGAATCTTTGGTTTATATGAGCCAACACACGTCAAATCCAACAAATTGGCATGTGTACCCAGCAAAGACTCTGATCAGCCTGGGCATTTGCCCAGTCTGATAGAGATTTTGCTGTTTGCATGGCTGGCAGGATGCTCAGGCTAATCTGAGTCCTCGTTAAGCGCACATGCTACTTTGTTGGTTTTGTTGTGTCACAGCTCATATCACTTTTGTTTGTTGCGGTGATGGTATTGTACTTGTACTCCATGTATTTTCCATGTAGGCATAGAAAGAAAATACGAGCAATCTAGTGGTAAGAGAATGAGCATGTTGTTTTAAGTTATATACTTTGTCACTTGTGTTATTAGACTGTTTGCCTGATTTTCACATGACAGTTGCCCAACCAGGGTCCGAGGTTATAAAGCTTGAGTATAATCTCAAACTCAAAATAAAAGCACACTGATACGCTGCTTCCGAGCATGTGCTCGGAAGCAGCCAAATTAGTATGCTTTATTTTGAGTTTGAGAATGTACTCAAGTTTTATAACCTCGAGGCCAGGGTTTATGTTTGACAGTCTTCAGTGTTTCAGAATGCATATGCATGAGTGTGTAAACCACAGTGCCCTAGATGAGAAGGGGTAACAGGGATGATTTGGAGATAAATTTCCGTATTTTTCCATAGAAACGTGTCTTGTAACCTCTCATTTGAACCATTTTACTGAGATGGTTCCAATATGGGGTCAAAACATGTTTTGAATGAGAATTGATAATTCTTAGAAAAATTCTCAGAATTATCCTTAAAATGTAAAAAATCTAAAAATTGGGACACTAAAAATAATTACCATAATTGTCCTAAAATTGGAACAGTTTGGTTTTACAGTGCAGTAATGTGCCCAAAAATGCAAATGGGATGGCAAGTAGTGTAAACTCTGATCAGACTGCTCCGTGAGGAGCAGTTTGATCTGGGTTGCACTATTTGCTCAGACCTAGCTGTCCGAATATATAGAATTTTTACTCTACCTTATCTGAGGCTCTGTGTAAAATCATTTGTTTTAATTTTTTTCAAAACCATGTTATACCTATTTAATGCACTAGACAATGTTAATTGTTCTAATTATAATCACTCTTGACCTGATAGCATAAGGCCTTAAAGTGAATGGGGACCCTTAAAGGGGAAACAACTCTGTCATTTTCAGTTTTGCCGCCCTTCTCAATAGGGGTCGGAGCCCCAGCAGCTCAGTAGATTAAGAGCTGGCCATATGATCTAGCGGTCCCAGCGAGCCCTACTGTAGGCGGGAATCTTTTCAATCATAAACAGGGTTCCATTGCACACAGTCTTATATTATCACCCGCCCATCGTCCTGATATGACTGAAATAGTGTTAAAAAGGATGTAAAATCGCAAGTCATCCATCCATCAATAGGGATCAACTCTTAATGAAAGAATTGCTGATCTAGGAGCAAAGAAGAGCTCTTTTTGCAAGAGTTTTATCGTCCATGTAAGCATACAGAAAGTCACAAAAGTTGTCTCCCTTGCAAACAAATGGCAGAAAAATATGGTGGTGTTCCTATACACCTTAACATTACATAATAATATGAGTACAGAATGTTTACCCTTAACCTGCTGAACTTCACTGAAGATGACTTGTGCAAGTGGTGTTGATCAAGATAAGCGTGAGCATGTGAGTGAACTAAATTTGGTATTGGTACATTAAATATATGGTGAAACTCTTCTAAAATGGGGTCTACTCTTAAAGGAGAGAATTTGCTCCTGAAGAAGCAAATCTTGTCTTTTAAGAGTTGACCCCATTAAAAAGGGAGGCAAAAATGAAAATTGCAGAATTGCTTCCCCTGAAAGTGTAACCATTCACCTGAAGAAATGCATGAACTAACTTATTGTTACCTTCAAGGATGACAACCTACGTCATAGCACTGATGTCATAATCGTTTTATCAGCCGCCTTAATAAGGTAACTGTTTTGCATAATGAAGGCTTGGCAAACACTGAAACAACCAAATACCTAGTAGATGTTTTGGACTCAATATTACCAGAATTCACCATAAATACTTGGTGAATCTGATAACGCTTTACCAGAGTGATCTGTATTGACTCCGCCTTAATGCATGTTTATCTCAGCTGTCCACATCAAAAATTGTGGTGAGGCATTTTATAATTTCTCACCCTTTGAAGAATCATGCCCTATATATCTGGACCATATGTATATGTAGGCACCGACTCACTGTTTTATCTTTTGTTAAAACCCTGTCTCTTATATGTTACAAACGGAAAATCTGTAAGAGTTTCTTCAAAATGGCCGTCGAGTAATTAATTCTGTCATACGCACTATGACGTAGGTTGTTACCCCTGTACCTTGCCATTACGGAAGCAAAAAAGTGTTAATGATTCTCCCTTTGTGCATTTGACTGTGCAGGTGTGTGTTTAGAGTTTTCACTTGCTGTGCTTTGGTCAGTTTCGTAATAACTACAATAAAAAATCAGTAAATTATACTGACCTTGGCCTATATTTTATGGTTCACTGCACATGGGAATAAAAAGCTTCACCTACTGTTTAGATCAGTTTTCCAGTAACTACGATGGAATTAGTGGTAATACATGTCATAAACCATCTGCAGAAGGCCAATGAAAGGCAATGAACCATACTTGACCTTGACCTATATTTCTTGGTTTACTGCTCATGTGGGAACAGGAAAGAGATCAGCCAGTGCATTTATGTAGTCTAATCAGAGTCTTCCCTATTCAAATCTATTTAGTCTGTAGATAATGGGGAATCATCTAAACAGTGAAAAGCCAAGAGTGGTCAGTAAAAGCAAATGCACATTTTAGTGATTTTAGTATTTACAGTATACACATATCTTAAGGTCCTTTAAAACATGATGCCATTCATGTGTATTTGCCAAAAGTTCCTGTTTTATGTAGATTAAAATATTCTTTTACCAGCTTCAGTTGTAAAAGCAGTACAGCAAAAATATTGTCTACATTGTAATTATTGGCTCACAAATCAGTACTAGTTGTAGATACCTCAAGAATTCTAAAAATATAATACCGTAATGGTCCTAGAAATGGAACAGTTATATTTTTAGAAGCAGTAATGGGTCTGAAAGATGCAGATTGAATGGCAAAATATGATGATCTGGGTCTGCACTGTTTGCTCAGACCTATCTGTCCCAGTATTTTTATCATAGAATTTCTAATGTAGAATTTTTATAGTTGCCTTTACTTATAATATTATCTTCTCTCATTTTGTTGTAGATTTTGATGATGAAGTAGGATGTTCAGGATTTGATCAGCTCCCATTTGGGGCCTGTGAGGACCCTGTCAGGTAAATATCAGTTAGTGTTTAAATGGTGGATTTAGCAGAGGCTTGGAAGGGTTGTAAAGGTGTATGCTTAACAAGATTTTTATAGGCAGTAGTTTTTGCAAACATGAAAATCTTAATTACACTGTATGCCATTTCTGTCAAAATGTGGCACATCACTTGTGCATGTTGCGGTATCTAGAATATAACAATCAATCCATGAGTGTCCATGTAGGATAGGGAAATCTCACCCGAGGGGTCGGAATTTCAACCAGGGATGAGGTTTGCCGAGTCCCTGGTTGAAATTCCGACTCCAAGGGTGAGATTTACCTATCCTCCATGGACTGGCTCATGATTGATTATTTTTCTCCCCTTGTTAGCGGATTTTAAACCTCAAGTTGGATACACAGTTCCGAGAATAGCTGCTAAGCTCCGCCTGCTTAGTTACTGTTACTACGTCTCACAAGCTTACACAAAGATGGCGGAAAAACAAATGACAAATGCAAGTGCCTGCTAAATGTTGGCGATCTATGGCGAAGAATCAGCCTCCTCATGGCCTACACATGGCAGTTGGCGCATCATGCATTTCCGATGCGTTCTGTTCTTGCAAAGCAGGGTAAATTTAGCAAAAGTGGTGTTAGTTTGTTTTCTTTAAACAGGTATACATAGCTTCATTAACTGAAAGGTAAAATCACGGACTTATGATGGTATTGACCACGTGCGATTTGTTTGTGAGACAATGTCACATGCTAAGTTGTCGTTGCATTGGCCAGGTATACGATATCATGTGATTTTGTGTGACATTCTGGGTGTGGCTCGGAACTGTGTATTAGGCTTCAGGACACGAAAAATTTAACTTTTTATACCCTGCCACACATTAGTGGCGGGGTATTATGTTTTCACGTTGGCCGTCCGTCTGTCCGTCCGTAGTACGTACGTCCGTCAGTCTGTCCGTCAGTCTGTCCGTCTGCACTTCGTTTCCGTTCGATAACTTAAGTATTTATTAATGGATTTAACTTTTCATATCCCGCCACACATTAGTGGCGGGGTATTATGTTTTCACATTGGCCGTCCGTGTGTCCGTCCGTCCATAGTACGTACGTCCGTCCGTCTGTCCATCCGCACTTCGTTTCAGTTCGATAACTTAAGTATTTATTAACGGATTTCCTTCAAATTTTGCATATGCATTTGTACCGAGAATGTCTCGCTTGGGATTGTTAATGGGCAAATTTCGTTAATATTTCTGACAGAGTTATGGCACTTGTCAACGTACAGTAAATGGTTTCTGGCCTCTAGTTCCATTACTACTTTGAGTATCATGATGAAACTTCACAAACATGATCGAAGTAACAAAAGCTCGTTTATGAGCACCGAAGTTTTATCATCGGGGGTTATCTGCCCCTGCCCTGGGACTATATACATTTATAAAATCATGAAAAATTCCATATAAAATCAGAGTTTGAAGCAATTTTTCTGAAACTTTCAGCAAATGATCGAAGTGATGAAAGCCTCCAGTGATTCTCAAATTTACCCCATGGGAGTTTTCTCCCCCTGCCCCCAGCTATATACATTCTTAAATCTGGAAAAATCGGTGTGTGAAAAAGGTTTGCAGTGGCGGGGTATCACGCAGTCGTTTGCGATGCTTTTATTAACCAGTGATCTGAAGAAAATTTTGAGCAGCCCAGTGTGTTAATCAGGTCCTAAATTGGGTGTAAACACAGTTTGTACCTTAAATATAGACGGAAAACACGATATTTGGACTATTTTACCCTCCAGAGGGCAAAAACAAAATGCAACTTAACCTCTCACGTCACCCGTGTCAAGTTTGCTAGCGACGTTTTATAACCGGTTTTAGTGTCGTCATTAATTTGAGTGACATCACAAACCTATGATCTGCTATAAAACGTCATTTGAGATGCTTGCATGTCCATTTTGTTCATTCAAAATTAAAACGTTAGTCAAAAATTGAAAAAGTCTGGTTCCTAATTTAAGAAAGATGTTGCTAGGTGTAAGATAGAAGTTTCTTATATGAGCTGAGGGCCTATCTTATATATACAAAGGTGGGAGAAAGACGTTTTCCTCAGTTTGTTGTTTTGTCTTCATGCTTTCAGTCTTTTTTGACTACAGATAGTAAAATTAAGGCTAAATGGGCACATTTTCAGGGGAAGCAACTTAGCCAAATCATTGTTTTCTCAAAATATTTACTGAATTTGTAGGCAAGTAACATAAATTTCAACTCATGCAGCCAAATACTATACCTATCCCAAGCCACTGGAAAATCTGTCAGGCCCTGTTCTGTTCTGTTCAATTCTCATAACGACATTCCAACTTTCCCCAAGTGGCTCGGCGGTATGTAACCGTAGTTGCACACACCTGGTGCCAAGTGTCCATCCAGTGTTGTCAGGCCCTGTTAGGTCAGGCATCCTTTACGTGGGAAATGTCTGAATTTTGATGCATAAGATTCCACTAGGCATAATCTTGTTACAATATAAGGGATACTATATAAATTCTAAGTAGTGTAATGACCCTAAATATTCTGACAGACAGGTCTGAGCAAACATTGTAGACCCGGATCAAACTGCTCCTAAAGGAGCAGTTTGATCAGCCTCTACAGTGTTTGCCATTCACTAAGCATCATTTGGAAGCAATAACATATATGTAAAATCCACATTCTAAGAACCTTTTAACACTAATTGTACGGCTTTTGT
Source organism: Ctena decussata (assembly GCA_963989385.1). Taxonomy (NCBI): domain Eukaryota; kingdom Metazoa; phylum Mollusca; class Bivalvia; order Lucinida; family Lucinidae; genus Ctena; species Ctena decussata. The sequence goes on along the minus strand of OZ022514.1, from coordinate 58,914,727 downwards.
GTATCTGAAATTTTAGGGTCATTAAGGTATTGGGACAGATAGATCTGAACAAACAGAGCAAACTTTGTTCAGATTGCTTCTAATGAGATCAATCTAATGTATGGCCAATGCCGTTAGCATCTAAGGAATCTGACTGGTCTGAGTCATCACTGTTTGCCATTCCATCTGCATCTTTTAGATGCATTACAACATTGAAAAACCAAACTCTTCAATTATTAGGACATTAAATAGGAAGTATTTTAGGTGTCCGAATTTTAAAAATCTTTATTGTACCGTAATGCCCCTAATGACCCTAAATAATCAGACAGACGGGTCTGAGCAAACACTGTAGACCTAGCAGTTTGATCAGGGTCTACAATGTTTGCCATTCACTAAGCATCATTTGGATGCATTAATGTGTGTACAATCCACTTTCTAAGAATTTTTTAACAATAATTATGCGGCTTTTGGGTGTCTGAAATTTTAGGGTCATTAAGGTATTGGGACAGATAGATCTGAACAAACAGAGCAAACTGAGGTCAGAATGTTCCTATTCTGAGATCAATCTTTTGTAAGGCTTATGTTGTTAGCTTCTAAGGGATCAGACTGGTCTGAGTCATCACTGTTTGCCATTCCATCTGCATCTTTTAGATGCACAACAACATTCGAAGAGCAAACTCATCAGTTGTTAGGACATTCTGGTAATATTTCAGGTGTCCAAATTTTTATGGTAATGGCATTATTTGTTCATCTTTCAGTGCCCTACAGTTATACTGTACCTGGCCAAGTTTGTCCGAGGATATGATTGTGGAGAATCAGGTGTACTCGTAAGTTACTTTGTCGGAACCCAATATTGACAAAAAAAAAAAAAAAGACTGGAAAAGCAGAAACTACTGTTCATTACCCTACATCGTGGGTTCGAGGTTATAACACTTGAGAATAATCTCAAACTCAAAATAAAGCACACTGATTGGCTGCTTCAGAGCATGTGCTCGGAAGCAGCCAATCAGTGTGCTTTATTTTGAGTTTGAGATTGTACCCAAGTTTTATAACCTCTGGGCCCGGTCATTTTTAAGGCTGCTTTAAATGGAAGCTGTGTTTCTGTATTATTTTTGTGGAAGTGGGATGCTTAACTGAGTTATGCCATTCATGTTATACAGGTGACCTTGACCTTTTATTTAGATGAGTGTGCACAGGTATGGTGTTGCATTTGATATTTACTTTTCAAGTTCAAATATATGCAGTGTTAGAATGACCTTTCAACACTCTCTTCAGAACTGTTGCTCTAGAAAAGGGTAAAGGTAAAGGTTTCCCATAGCCTAATAGCTGTAAGGGCAGTGGGGGTTAGAGACCCACTGTATTTTGGGCACAGCAAATGAAAGGTGGCGCCCATCTCTCTCCTTTGGCTGCCTTATCCTTCCCTGATTTGAAAAAGGTACCCATGTACTGCTGGGTTGACAGAGAGAGTTTTCCAGTCGTCTGAAGGCGACGGTGAGCCACGAACTCACGTCCTTCCGGCGACTTTCTGCACCATAACCGAGTCACTCTAACTACTCAACCACGGCGCCTCTTGCTCTAGATAATTATATATTTCTTTTACAGTGACCTTGACCCACTTCAAGCCCCAGTTTGGTCAGTAAAGATACAGATGACTGAGGATCCTCAGTGTCTACTAGGTAAAGAAAAACTATTCTGGATATAGATTAGTCTTACAGAATATAATTATTAAGGTGTGTGGGTAACCCTTAACCACTTTTTTCAAAGGGATACTACTTTTGTGACTTGTTTGCTTCCCAGGCTAACCAAGTCTTCAGAAAGGGGTTTACTCAGAATAATGTGTAATGGTGAGTTAGAAAATACTGTTAAAATTTACTCATTTTACTCTGATTACACAAAAAGCTCAAAGAACTTATAAACACATCCTTGATGTTGCCACAATATAGTGTCTGTTTCCCTCAAGATAGTGTATGATAGAATTTAAAAATAAAAAATCAGTATATTAGCTTACAGTGTATGAATACACTGCCATGTTTTTTGCCCATTTTTAGCTCAACTGTACAAAAGAACAGGGAGCTATTGTTGTCACCCTTATGTTGACATTGGAATTGACATGAGCATCACACTTTAAAGTTTTACAGCAAAGTTTTTTTTATGTGATTGGCAAGGAGCTGTTAGGCTAGCTATCCTGTACCTGGACAGGTCTTGTTACAACTGGGAGCATATTTTTTGACTTCCTGTTTCCTTGACTTGAAGCCAAAGCCTTTTCAAAATGAACTTGCTCCTAGAAGAGCAAAATCTCCTTTAAGAATTTACCTCATTAAGAAGGCGGCAAAAAAATAATGAAATGGTAGAGTTGCTTGATACTGTATGAATTCACTGTTAGGTAACAAGATACTGTCTGATGACCTACAGTTAATATTTTGAGGTGAAAAGATACAATCCTGAGTCTCCAAGATATCTAATGAGAACAAGAATATATCCTGTGGCATCAGGATAGGTTTAAACCTTGTTCCTATAAGGTAATGTACTTTGCAGCTTGAGGATAGTATCTCAATCCCTTCACACAAAATAAAGGAATTGTATGTCCCTTTTGAGCTTCTATATCAAAAATTTTACTGCCAAAAAAGTTACAACACTGAAGACACCTAGCATGTCTGGTACTTACCTTTAAAAATCTAAAAGTGGGCACAGATGGATCTGGATGAGTGAGTGAACAGGGGTTTAACATCCCACCTACACATTGGTCATGGAGTGGGACCTCAGTTTAAAGTGTCATTTGAAAGACTAATGGAATGGGTAGGTCGAACCTGCAGCCCTGGATTGGTAGTCTAGCAGGTAGACCACTGCCTACCACTCCTTCTTAGATAGGTCTGAGCTAACTGCAGACCTAGGTCAAACTGCTCTTAAGGAGGTGTCTGATCAGGATCCACACTGTTTGCCATGCCATCTGCATCTTTTGGAGGCATTGTTGCATCATAAAACCAAACTGTTCCAGTTTTAGGACAATTATGGTAATAATTTAGGTGTACCAATATTTTGAATATTTATGGTATTTATTTTACAGGTGAATATTTAATAAACTTTCTGGCACTCTGCCATAGGAAAGAAACATTGGACCAGTTAATTGGTAATATAACCTCAGGGACAACTGATACAGGTAACTTTTCTTCATCTCTTTTATCCATCTTTTCAGTTATCCATCCATTCTTTTATTTGTTCTTTTTGTCTTTCATATGCTTTGTTTGTCTGGTCTTGTCTTTCCAGTTTCTTCTAATAATGTTCTCCTGGAGATCTTTTTATATATCCTGCAGCCTCTACCGTACTCGTTAGGTCAAAAGACGTTTTATCTAAATCTATTTCTTGTAAATCTAATGTTTCATGGGAAAAACCCGGAGCTAGCAGACATGAATATGTCAGGAGGTATTAGTCACTCTCTGCACCTATGAAAGATAATTGATTTTCAGATTATAATCTAAACTCACACATGTTCAACAGACATGTTGAGTATTTAAATGAATCAGTAATTAGTATAAATATTTAGACAAATTAACCATTTACTGTACAGAGCTCTGGATAAGGGGGAGTATTTGATGATAATTAGGGATAATTTTTGTTAATTCTGCATAAAAACATATGTCGTGACCCCTCATCTGAACCGTTTCGACGAAACGGTTAAGATGAGTGGTCACATCATATGGTTTCGATGAGAAATAAGAAAAATTATCCTTAATTATCATCAAATACTCCCGCTTATCTAGAGCTCTGACTGTATGTAGCCTACTACATTACCATTGATTTCATAATCTGCCAGTGTATACAAAATTTAAAACATTGCAGATGACCCAGATTAGATTAGAAGCAGTCTCATTTGACTCAGAAGTGTTCTGCCAACTTCAGGATCTTGCCTGTTTGTGCATTGCTACAAAGCAGTGCTTTATTAAAAAAATTGACCCTGTTCACAACACTGACAACACCTGAAAAGTAATACCTATGTCTCACTTCTACTAGTTGCAGGGATGAAAAAAACTTGATTGCTCATGTGTTTCTGTCTCAATTTTTGGGGTAATAACAACAATTCTCCTTTCATTTTAGAGCCAGCAGCTGACCTCAGTCAGGCATTACACAGACTGACAGAGCCCAGTATGGGATATAACATTCCATCCTTCAGTTCATATGTTCACCCTTCTGGTAAACACAAACCCAGAGATAGTGCCATTCCTGGTGAACTGCTAGATGAAATATTACAGGTAGTCATTCAAGGTTAAAGGTCAAGGTCATATATCAAGAATTGGGAGTTGTATCTTGGGTCTTAATAAATGACCTTGACTTCAGTTCATATGTTCAGTCATCCAAGGAACAGTGCCTTTCTTGGCGAACTACTAGAGGAAATATTACAGATGTTCATTCAAGGTTAAAGGTCAAGATCATATATCAAGAATTGAGAGTTTTGTCTCATATCTTTATAAATGATCTTGACTTCAGTTCTCATGTTCAGCCTTCTGGAAAACATAGACTGAGAGACAGTGCTATAGCAAGTGAACTTCTAGGTATTGTTTTCAAGCTCAGAGGTCAAGGCTATATAATAAAAATAAAAGACGTAACAGTCTGTCCTTTAATTTCTTATGTCCAACCTTCTGGGAAGTAGAAACCTAAGAACCAGTGCTATACAGATATAATGGGATCTAACAGATAAAGTATTAAGATATTGCTTCAAGGTTAAAGGTCAAGGTCATATGTCAGGAAGTGAAATATATAACTTTCCATTCTTTATACCCCCAGCATACTGTTTTGACGTTGTCCTTCCGTCCCTCCGTCCGCAACGCATTAAATTTCTCCAATTTGTTTCAAATTTTGTCCATGGATGCAGCATGAAAAAATAGTGGATACGTATTTTTCAATTTTTCCGGGAAGGTTTTTAGCTCACCTGGCCCGAAGGGCCATAGTGAGCTATTGTCATACCAATGCGTGCGTCGTGCGTCGTCACGGAATTTGTCCGTCAACACCTAAAAACAAATATTCAAACATCTTCTTCTGTAAAACTACTGGTCCCATGGTTTTCAAATTTCACATGGAGCATGACCTGACTCCAGGGTCTCAGAATTGTAAAATTGGGTCAGGTTGAAAATCCAAGATGGCCGTCGTTACTAAAAATAGCAAAAACAACAAAATAAACTTCTTCTCCAGAACCACTGGGTATATTTGTCTGAATTTGGCATGAAACATCAGTGAAACCTTGGTATTCAAAATTGTAAAAATGAAAAAAATCTGTAGCGGAGTTTTGTCACAGTGACCTACTTTCTGTTTACATGTGTAATTTTGCTCAAATGCCAATGTCAAAAAATGACCTATTTGAACAACTTCAAACAACTTCTTCTCTAAAACCACTAAACCCATGGATCTCAAGTTTCACATGGAGCATGACCAGACTGCAGGGTTTCAAAATTGTAAAATTGGGTCAGGTCAAGAATCCAAGATGGCTGCCATTACTAAAAATAGCAAAAACAACAAAATCAACTTCTTCTCCAGAACCATTTGGTATATTTGGTTGAAAGTTTGCATGGAACATAAGTGGGACCTTGGTATTGAAAATTGTAAAAATAAAAAAAATCTATAGCGGAATTAGGTCACAGTGACCTACTTAGCGTTTACAAGGCCGATTTTGCTCAAATGTCAATATCTAAAGAAAATGCAGCCAATTCTGACCAGATTTGGTCAGAATTGGTTCTTGAATGGAATTATTTCAATTTTGTGCCAGTTGACTATCCAAGATGGCCACCATGGGGGCCGTTACTAAAAATAGCACAAACATAAAAATGACAATTACTCAAGAACCCTTGAATGGAATTGGACCAATTTTGTGTCAGAATGTTCCTTGCATGAAGCCGTTTCGATTAATTGCAATTTGGCATTCCAAGATGGCCGCCATCTGGTGTTACTAAAAATAGCACAAACATAAAAATGACACTCAAGAACCCTTGAATGGAATTGGACTAATTTTGTGTCAGAATGTTCCTTGCATGAAGTCGTTTCGATTAATTGCAATTTGGCATTCCAAGATGGCCGCCATCTGCCGTTACTAAAAATAGCACAAAACATGAAAATGACAATATCTCAGTAACCTCTGAATGGATTTTGACGAAATTTGTGTCAAAATGATTCTTGCATTGAGATGTTTCAAAAGTATCTAACTATAGACCAGTCATATTGGTCTCTGTTACTAAAAATAGAAAAATGAGAAAATTAGAAAATCTCAATGGAATTGGGTTAATTTTGTGTCAGAATGGTCCTTTCATTAAAGACAGAACTTCTCTGCCGGGGGGGTCTGGTTCCCAGCACATATCAATGTTACCTGTATAGGTAAAGGTGTGAAAATTTAGTCAACCAATCAGTGGACCAGAATTACCAGTTATGGTGATTTTATTGGCTGACTGGAGGTGTTGACACTATGAGATCAAGAGACATAATGACACTGTGGAAGTTAATCCTCCTTATATAGTCCCTCCCCTGTCTTTAAGCTTTTTCGATTTTTTGCATTTTGGCATTCCAAGATGGCCACCATCTGCCGTTACTAAAAATAGCACAAAACATGAAAATGACAATAACTCAGTAACCGCTGAATGGATTTTGACGAAATTTGTGTCAAAATGATTCTTGCATTGAGATGTTTCAAAATTATCTAACTATAGACCAGTCATATGGGCCTCTGTTACTAAAAATAGAAAAAATGTTAAAATTAGAAAATCTCAATGGAATTGGGTTAATTTTGTGTCAAAATGGTCCTTTCATTAAGGCTTTTCGATTTTTTACATTTTAGCAATCCAAGATGGCCGCCATCTGCCATTACTAAAACTAGTACAAAACATGAAACTGGCAATATCTCAGTAACCCCTGAATGGATTTTGATGAAATTTGTGGCAAAATGATTCTTGCATTGAGGTGTTTGAAAAGTAAATATATAAAGACCAGGCAAGTTGGCCTCTGTTACTAAAAGTAGCAAAATGTGAAAATGAGAAATTCTCAGTGGAATTGGACCAATTTTGTATCAGAATGGTCCCGTTGCACAATAGCCAGGTGAGCGATATCAGGCCCATTTGGGCCTCTTGTTATTGTGGAGTTATGCCCCTTTGTATTTTTCGTGAAATAAGTTTGTTATCGCAACTCCTCCTAGATGGTTTGACGGATTTTCTTGAAATTAAGTATGTGAACAGATATTGGTATGAAGATGTGCATTAGGATTTTGATTTTAAATTCTGCTCCTTTTTGCCTGAGTTGTGCCCCTTTTTGATATTTTTTGCCCTATTTTTTAGGATTTTTGCATTAAATTTGCTCCAATTTGTTGAGGAGCGGCTGTAGTATAGTGGATAACACTCCGGACTACCAATCCAGGGATCGCAAGTTCGAACCCCCGCTTCTCCGGTCTTTCGGATGAGACTTTAAACCGAGGTCCTGTCTCCATATGACCTCGTTGTTGGTGGGACGTTAAACCCGAGTTCACTCACTTGCTCCAATTTGTATCAGATTTTGTCCATGGATGCAGCATAAGAAAATAGTGGATACGTATTCAGTGCTCCAGATAAGAGGGGGTACTGAGGATAATTCAAAGATAATTTTTCTTATTTCTCAACGAAAACATATGTTGTGACCCCTCATTAGAACCGTCTCGATGAGACGGTTCTAATGATGGGTCACAAAATATGTTTTTGTGGAGAAATATGGCTAATTATCCCAAAATTATCTCTGTTACCCCTTCTTATCTGGAGCACTGGTATTTTTCAATTTTTTCCTGGAAGGTTTTTATTGCGGAGTTATGCCCCTTTGTATTTTTTGTGAAATAAGTTTGTTATCGCAGCTCCTCCTAGATGGTTTGACAGATTTTCTTGAAATTAAGTATGTGAACAGATATTGGTATGAAGATGTGCATTAGGGTTTTGATTTTAAATTCTGCCCCTTTTTGCCTGAGTTATGCGGGTTTTTTTGCCTGAGTTATGTGCCTTTATGATATTTTTGCCCTGTTTGATAGGGTTTTTGCCTTTTTTGCTTCAATTTTATTCAAATTAGGTTACTAGATGCAGCATATGAAAAGAGCTGATACATATTGTTCAGTTTTTCTGGAAAGGTTTTCCTGCTGAGTTATGTCCCTTTGTAGTTATCGTAAGAAAAGTTTATCACACTACTACTCCAAGACCATTTGACGGATTTTCTTGAAGTTAAGTATGCGAACACGTATTGGTGAGAAGAAGTGCATTAAGGTTTTGTTTTAAAAATTTGACCCTTTTTGCATGAGTTATGCCCCTTTTTTTTATATGTTTTGCCCTATCTTGAAGGTTTTTTCGGCCATTTTCACTTCCATTTTATTCAAATTTGGTGCACAGATACAGGAGAAGGAAAGAGTTGGCACATATTGCTCTGTTTTTCTCAAAAGGGTTTTCCAGCTTTGTTATGCCCCTTTGAAGTCTTGGAAAACAGAATTTGTTGTCGCTACTTCTCCTAAACCATTTGACTGATATTAAATATGTTAACACATATTGGCATATAGATGTGCACTTGTAGTTGTCATAACATGTACGCTATGTAAATGTAAAACTTAAATGACAAAGCTACATGCCTAACTGTTAAACGCAGGGGGGTGGGGGGCGGGGTATTTAGTAAGCCATGCTTACTGCCACCTCTAGTTAGCTCACCTGAGCCGAAGGCTCACAGGTGAGCTTATAGTATAGGCAGGCATCCGTCCGTCCGTCCGTCATACGTCGTCCGTCAACATTTTCAAACGACATCTCCTCTGAAACTACAAGGCCCATTGTTACCAAATTTCATATATAGCATTTATAGGCAGGGGGAACCAATAGTACAGTTTTTTATCCAAATCGCTTCAGAACTTTGGTTGCTATGGCAACTTAAATTTTCCATTTACTTGTATGGGAAAAATTGAAAATTTGCATTTATTGCTATGTCACTGCGGATATTTTGACAAAACTTTTACAGAAATTTGCCTTGAGTAGTTCTCTATCAACCACATGAAATTTATGTAAATTGCACAGTTTGGCTGGTTGCCATGGCAACTGAATTGTTAAAAATAGAAAAGATATTCAAAAATCATATTCTCAGCAACTATGCAACCAATAAAGCTCAAACTTTACAGAAAGGATCTTGGTACTACCCTCTATAAAAATACTGTTTTTCTTAGCGATTGCTCCAGCAGTTTGGCTGCTATGGCAACTTAAAGTTGCCATTAACTTATAATGGGAAAATTGAAAATTTGCATTTATTGCCATGTCACTGCAGATATTTTGACAAAACTTTTACTGAAATGTTCCTTGAGTAGTCCTCTATCAATCACATGAAATTTATATAAATTGCACAATTTGGCTGGTTGCCATGGCAACCGAATAGTTAAAAATAGAGAAGATATTCAAAAATCATTTCCTCAGAAACTATGCAATCAATAAAGCTCAAACTTCACAGAAAGGATCTTGGTACTACCCTCTATAAAAATACTGTTTTTCTTGGCAATTGCTCCAGCAGTTTGGCTGCCAGTTGCCATTAACTTATAATGGGAAAATTGAAAATTTGCATTTATTGCCGTGTCACTGCAGATATTTTGACAAAACTTTTACAGAAATGTTCCTTGAGTAGTCCTCTATCAATCACATGAAATTTATAAAAAAATACACTATTTGGCTGGTTGCCATGGCAACCAAATAGTTAAAAATAGAAAAGATATTCAAAAATCATTTTTGCAGAAACTATGTGGCCAATAAAGCTCAAACTTTACAGAAAGGATCTTTGTACAAGCCTCTATAGAATTACTGTTTTGCGTGGCAATTGCTTCAGCAGTTAAGTTGGTATGGCAACTTCTAGATTCCATTGAAATATAATGGGAAAAATGGAAAGCTGCAATTTTTGCTATCTCCCTGCAGTTATTTTGGATTTTTTATGCACAGAAATGTTGCTTGAGTCGTCCTCTATGATTCGTATTAATTTTGTCCAAATCGCCGAATTTAATTTGTTGCCATGGCAATATTAAGGAAATATTTTTTGAAAAAATATTCAAAAATCTTTTTCCTCAAAAACCATGTAGGGGGATGAAGCTGATTCTTTGCATACATGTTCATGACATTAACCACTACCTAAATATTGTTTTTTATTATTGTTGCCCACATGGTTTCATTGCTATGGCATTTTAAAGTTTCCATAGACTTGTATTGGGAAAAGTGCAAATTGGCATTTATTTCTGTGTTACTGCAATATTTAGGCAAAAAGTTTAACAAACATGTTTTTTTTATTTTAACTTCATCAAACTTGCTAATATTAACTAGGACAAGCATAACAACTCAGTCAAAGTTGAAATTAGGCCAAATTGTACAATTGACTTTAGTGTTTCTTACTCTTGAGTGCTAAGGATGAATGGACTCAGGTGAGCTACAGGACCAATAGTCCTCTGGTTTCTTCTTACATCCAGCTATCTGGGATGCATAAGCCAAATCACCACTGAGTTGTACCAGGGGAACAACTAAAAAAAAGTGTGGTGGCTCAGTGGTTAGTGCACTTGACTCTGAAGCCAGAGGTCATGGGTTCTATCCCCGCTCGAGACAAAATCTTCCGATGTCCGAACACATTTTTCTAGCATCATTTGCAGGGATGCTTCTAACAAGTGTGCCGTCCTTTGGATCGGGATGTTAAGTGGAGGCCCCCTGTGCAGGGAGAGTAATCCCCTGTGCAGGTTAAAGATCCCCACTATAGCTACATGGCTATACGTACGCTTTCATACTCACAAATACTCACAAATCCTCTTCTGGTAGAAGGCACTGCTGTACCTGTTTGACCAGCTCTATTTCTTCTGTAATGTTTGTATTTATATTTGGGTCATGTCCGGTGGGTTCTATAGCCTCTCTATAGTTGTAGTATACTGGTTGGTCTTTCCATAATCGATCTAATCTTCTCTCGAATGCGTTGACTGAATTTGCTTCCACTACACTTGATGGTAAATTATTCCATAAGTCCACCACTCTCATACAGAAGGAATACTTTCGTACATTTAATCTCGGTCTACTTTTGAAAATTTTATATTGATGTCCTCTTGTATATGAATTTTCTCTTAGTTTAATGAAATTACTGACTTCCGGATCGTATTTTCCAGTGAGTATTTTATATGTTTCTATCATGTCTCCTCGTAATCTTCGATATGCGAGGGTTGGAAGACCTATTTTATGTAGACGCTCCTCGTAGGTGAAACTTGATAATCCAGGTATTAACTTTGTCGCACGACGCTGTACATTTTCCAACATATCAATGTGTTTTTTCTGGTACGGGTTCCAAACTTGATTTGCATATTCAATATGTGGTCTTACTAATGTTGTATAAAGTATTCTAAATGTCTTAATATCCAAGAATTCAAAAGTCCTTCTAATAACTCCCATTACTGAGTTTGCTTTATTTACTTTCTCATTCATATGGTTTTCAAATGACAGTTTATTATCGATAACAACTCCAATGTCTTTCTCAGAACTTGTAAATTCCATACCCTTATTATTTTCCTTCAGTTTATAAGTAAACAAGTCAACCTCTGAATTACCAATTCTCATGCACTTGCATTTATCGGGGTGGAAACATAGTAACCATTTTTCTGACCATAACTGCATGGCCATAATATCCTGCTGGAGGTCCTCACAGTCCTGGGTACAGTTTATACTGTGATATATCTTTGTATCGTCGGCGAATAAATATGGAATACTCCCGTGTGTTATTACTTCTGGTAGGTCATTAATATACAAAACGAAGAGAATTGGCCCTAGGACTGATCCCTGAGGAATTCCTGAAGTGACGTCTCTTGCATCCGAAGATACTCCATTTACAATCACCTTTTGTTTTCGATTGTCCAAGAACGACTCTATCCATTTTGAATATAATGGTCCTATACCATATAACTTCAGTTTATGCACTAATCTCTTATGACAAACCTTGTCAAAAGCCTTCATAAAGTCACAATATGCAACATCAACACATCCGCCTTCATCCAAAATTTCTGTCCATTTGTCTATAACCTGTATCAATTGCAGGACTGTTGATCTACCAGAGATGAATCCAAATTGTTTATTGCTAAAGAGTTTATTAGATCTCATGTGTTCGACTATGTTCTCTCTGATAATAGATTCTAACACTTTACAGATGACGCTTGTGAGGCTCACAGGGCGATAATTACCCGAGTATTTCCTATCACCTTTCTTGTAGAGAGCTGTAATGTTCGCGCATTTCCATTCATCTGGTAAACACCCAGAATATACTGAATTATAAAAAAGTACTGACAAAGGATAAGATAAAACTTCACTTAGTTCCTTTAACAGTCTTGGATGTAATGAATCTGGGCCGGGAGATTTATTGATTTTCAACTTCTCAAGTTTTTCCTGTATCACTGTCGGGTTTATAACTATGTCATTCAGCTCAGGAACATTCTTAGGGTCTATATCTGGCATTTCACTGCCCGGATCCTTGGTGAATACAGATGTGAAAAAGTCTGCCAACACATCAGCCTTTTCTTTATCAGATTCTGTCATTTCCTCCTTACTCTCATCTTTATATAGATCTGGTATCGAGCTCTTAGTCTTCGACTTTGATTGAGCATAATTCCAAAATTTCTTTGGGTTATCCTTTACACTGTTTACAATATTTTTTTCATGATTCTTAATTGTCTGTCGTGTTATTCTACGCACTTGATTTCGTATTCTGTTGTACTCAATTTTATATTTCTCGTCTCCTGTTTGTAGGTAATTATTCCACAGCCTTTGCTTACGCTTTATCTTTGACTTGGTTTTTGTACTAATTGGTAAATTATGTCTCTTTTTAGATTTACTATCTTTATTTATAGTCACTTTCGGGATATATTTCTCACTGGCTTCCTGAAGTTTATTTCGTAAAGCTGACCACTGTGAATTTATGTCTTTATCAGCTAAGAACTCATCCCAGTTTATATCTAAAAATTCCCTCATGCCTACATAATCACCCTTATCATATTTATAACGTGTCTTTGGGGTATCATTACCAGTAACATAAGAGTTGAACGTAAATATAATCACAGAATGATCACTTTTGCCTAATGGCGAGTCTAAGTTAACATCACTTATCATACCTTCTTCATTGGTAAACACTAAGTCTATACATGATGGCGTATTACTCCCCCTGCCTCTTGTTGGCTCCTGAATATGTTGATAAAAGTAACAGTCCCTAATTGTTTCTATGAACTTCATCCTGAAACACTGGAGTGTACAAAAGTACACCGTCTGTGTCCCCTGCGGGGGATAAGTCGTATATGGAAAAAAGAGAGAAGAAGATAGAATTATTAATATTACAGGTGTTTCTTCAAGGTTAATGTCCAGGGCCTTTTTGTACAAAGCACCGTTAGCTTAATGAAGTTGTTAGTCAGGGATTCAGTAAGTCTTCCAGTACACATAAAATTGATTGTGCTCCTTTTTTTCTGAAATAAATGAGAGAACTGCAAAAGCTCCTGAAATTTTTTTTTGCAAAAAATTGTGGTGTTTTTTTGTGTATAATACATTTGAAATTTCAATGTCTTGTTAACTAATGATGTCATTAGTATTGAACAACTGTACCCTGGCTATTTGTTTATTGCTTTCCTTGCAGTACCTGTTTCCGGATTCCAAGACCTGTATTAACAAGACTGAAGAGCCTTCTGATACGACAGCGACAGAAAATACTCCATCAGAAGCATACATACAGATGGAGAAGGTGATTTCCATATTTATTCAACTATATGACAGGAGGTTTTCCCATACAGAATGATCACATATATGTAAATCAGTCTTGTGCAATTATGCTATATGATGGTCTCTTCCCCTCCAAAATAACCCAAAAATCTTGATCTATCTTGTAAGACAGATCTAGATTTTTTGGTTGATTTTTAGGGTTACCTCCCCACCCACCATCTAATAGCTGAAAGAGTATCATATATATGTTGCGAATCTGATAGGAGATATATAAATCAAAATTATTAGAAATATGTTGATTCTACAATACATTAATATGGACAGAAAGGTGAAAATCTTCAAATTTTAGATTCCAAAATTCAAGTTTAATTTAGAAAAGCATTATTTTAAAAAGGGTTAATTTTCAGTACAAGACATCAGTAAGCGACTAAAGACTACTAAAACAGACAGTATTTGTCACTGATTGACAGAAGAAATTCTTTAATTGCTGATAAGTTCCAAACATGCACAACTGTATACACAGAATCCTCAAAAACTGTAATTTATATTATGGTTGTGTGTTCATCTCATCATTTCATGCAGTTGTCAGTTACTTTATTAATCCTAATAAATGCCCCTGCTCTAATGAACACCCCCTGCCTCTTTTCCAAAAATAACATTATATTATTATATCAACTTGCATTAATTCCTGTTTGCTTCTCAGGATGAAGTAGCTCTTTTAAATGGGGTCGACTCTCAAAGAGTTGACCCCTACTAAGAAGTGGGGGATGGGCGGAGGTGGGGGGGGGGGGGGGGGGGGGGGGTGGGGCAACTGCAGTAGAGTTGCTTCCTGTAAAAGTATAGCCATTCACCTTAATGCTGCTTATTAGAAGTATCTAGGCAGAAGCTGTTTACTGCACTTTAGGCTCTAAATAAAAAACCCTTTCATAAAATGCAATGCCTCCAATGTCACTGGACCATGGCTGAAAGTCAAGGACACAGGAATCCAACTCGACTAGTACTCGTACGGTCCCACTGTCAAAGTGGCCATTGAAAAATAGGGAGGGGAAGCATCTATTAAATCTGGCATTTACCGTAATGTGCATAAGTATTGGGACACCTAAAATAATTAATTTTCCATTTGTCCCAAATGGAAAATTAATTATTTTAGGTGTCCCAAAATTTAGTTTAAACAATATTTTATTTGCATAAATTACACACAAACAGCAATTGTACTATTACAAACAACAAGTACATGTAATATGCAAATGGGATTCAGAAAAAAGTCAACAGACTTATCTAAATCTGTATCCCAGTCTACATCTGTATCCCATCTGTGTCCCAAAATTAAGGCACAGTATTATGATTAATATGAAATATTTTCATTTTAGGATCTGAGTAAGCAGTTAAAGACCGCACCAACAGATGGTGTTCTACACAGACTGGCTATCTGTATGTGTATATTGAATCAGAATCATGGAGGATTTGGTGCTGTGGCACAAATTTGGCAGGAATTTGTCTTAGAAATGAGATATCGCTGGGAAAACAAGTATAATGTTGTCGGGTAGGTATGGCTTTAGATTTTGTTAAAGTTATTAAGTTCTCTTAAAAACTCAGAGACCCAGATTAAGTTGGGGTTTGATAATAACTATGCACCAATTTTCTCAGCTAACAGAGATCTCTAGCTTTAAGCGATTGTTAACTTTGAGCCTTTCCTTGTAAACGGTTTGAATTTGCTATTTTGGAAAATTTTCATTAGGTCAGATAGTTTGCACAGATAATTTAGACTGGAAAAACATGAATTTTAGTTAAAAGAATTGTTCAAGAGGTATGAATTTGTTGTTCTTAAATAGGGTCGAGTCGGGTAGCTTTGGACGGCGAGTAAATTCGGACATACCATTGCAAACAGTGAAAATCCAGATGAGACAGCTCATAATGAGCCGTCTAATCAGGATTTTCACTGTTTGCCCAGTTAATTTTGTTTTAATTCCAAACAAATGACATATAAAGGAAACATTGTCACTGTCCGAATCAAGCTTGACCCTAGCTCTTTGTTGTCGTCCTAATTCTCATAACGATGGTCCCCAAGAGGCTCAAGGGAACAAATCCATACCTTGCGCTTCCAGACACCAAGTCTGTCCATAAAATCTCTGTGTAATGATGAAACTTTTTAAAAGCCAGAAATATTTTTGCAATATTTATATTTTTTGCAAAACCGTGTATATGCAAAGCTTTGTAAAAATAAAACTTGCATGAAGATAACTAAATTTACCCTTTGTTGACTTGCAGAGTCCAACTTTATCATTTTGGTAAGTCCATTTCCAGTTTAAGGGGTTTCTAGTAGAAGTTTTCATTTTCATTATATTTCAGTAGACATTCCTGTATTAAAGCAAACAGTGTAGACCCTGATCAGATACCTGTTCTGCAGCATCTGAACTGAGTTTGCACTGTTTGAAAATGTCCCCAAAATGGGTTTCCTGTCTAAAAAGGGTTAATAGTCTACAAACTTTTTGAAACTATGCTGTTTACAGGTAATGCTAGGCAGCATTTCTATATGTAACTGTGTATGTTTTGTTTTCAGAGTAGAGAATGGCCCACCTAATCTTGGGACTTGTATTCTTCAACAGAAACTTCAGGTAGGGATATATTGATAATGTTGAGAAGTTACTTTGGGATAAAAGTCAGGCAAATATTAATGATATACAGAGGGGTCTAGGTTATATTTTCATCCAAAAGACAAATGGAATGGGGAATCAAATACCATATTAATTTTAATAAAAGCCCCTGCTCTAATAAACGCCCCTGCCTCTTTTCCAAATATAATGTTATATTAACTGGCATGAATTCCTGTTTGCTTCATTGGATGATATAGCTCTTCGGCCTTGGGTCTACTCTTAAAACCAATTCAGGGGTCACAGGATCGATCCCCTGCTTCTCCGGTCTTTCAGATGAGACTTTAAACCGAGGTCCCGTCTCCATATGACCTCGTTGTTGGTGGGACGTTAAACCCGAGCTCACTCACTCACTCACTACTCTTAAACGAAAGAATTTGCTCCTAGAGGATTGCTTCCCTTGTAAGGATACCCATTCACTTAATACAGTTTATTTGAGGTATTTGGCAGTGGTTGATTTACTACACTTTAGGCTCTAAATAACCTTCCCCCCTTTCGTAAAATGCAATACCCCTGGGCATTTACACTGTAATAGGATTAATACGATATTAAAACCCAGGATTTGTAGCTTGGCATGTGACCACTTGACCACTGCAAAGCCACTCTGATTATGTAAAATGTGAATTTCATTTTAAATTATAGACAACCCACATGGCAGTTTCACAAGTTGAAATAAATTTTTCTAACATCATATCTTTATGCCCCCACCATGAAATGGCGGAAGTGCAAAAAGAGTTACCCCTGTCTCTGTGTGTGTGTGTTTATGTGTTTATGTGTTTGTGTGTTACCAGAATCGTGTCTGGCCCATAACTTTGTCCTGCATGGTGAGAATTATTTGGCACAAATGATCATCATAACAAGACAATGTGTCACGTGCGTAAACCATATCACTAGCTCAAAGGTCAAGGTTACACTGCACATGTATACTTTGTGCATAGGTTGGTTGGTTGGTTGGTTGATTTGATGCTTAATGTCCACGGTAAACAACTAAGGTCATGTCGGGACGGTCAGTTAACCTAACCACACTATTCCTGGGCAGGCTTAGACCTCCTAAGCAGTTAACCAGTACTAAGTGCACATACTTTCGCCAGTAACTGACAACTGCCCTTCTTGAATCAGCGGAAGGAGAAACGAAAGTATGTGGCCAGACCGGGATTCGAACCCAGGACCTCTGACTTACGAGTCAGGTGCCCTACCGATTGCGCTACCCGGCCCGTTGTGCATAGGCCATTGTGAAACATGTTTGTGTCTGGCCCATAACTTTGTCTTGCATGGTGGGATTTCAAAATTATTCGGCATACACAAGAGGATGTGTCGTGTGCAAGGTTCATGTTGTTAGCTTTAAGGCCAAGGTCACACTGCACATGTAGACTTTGTGCATAGGCCATAGTGTAACATGTTTGTCTCTGGTACATAATTTTGTCTTGTATAGTGGGATTTCAAAATTATGTGGCATAAATAATTATCATGAAAAGAGGATGCGTCATGTGCAAGAACCATGTCACTAGCTCAAAGGTCAATGTCACATTTGGCACTTAAACTTTGTGCATAGGCTTCAGTAATAACATTTTCGTGTCTCGCTGCATAGTGGGATTTCAAAATTATTTGGCATACATGATCATCTTGAAAAGAAGAAATGTTATATGCAAGAGCCCTGTCACTAGCCTAAAGGTCAAGATCACAGTCTGTGCAAACTTGTGCATAGCGAGAACCATAACTTTGTCCTGCATGGTGGGATTTCAGTAACTTTGTCCTGCATGGTGGGATTTCAGTAACTTTGTCCTGCATGGTGGGATTTCAGTAACTTTGTCCTGCATGGTGGGATTTCAGTTACTTTGTCTTGCATGGTGGGATTTCAGAGTTATTTGGCAAGACAGTTCATTGCGCTCAGTGACCATGTCACTAGCTTAAAGGTCAAGGTCATAGTGCGCACTTAAGCTATGTGAATAGGCTATAATGAAAACATGTTTGTGTCAAATTCATGTCAAGGTTTGACTGCAAAATAAAGGTAAGTCTTTTTGACCCAAATTAACAGTTCCTTTATCCCAAAAGTGCCAGTACCTTTTCAAGATGACATCTTACTGAAGGCACTAGGCGGGGACATCCGTGTCCTGTGGACACGTTTCTAGTTAGCGCGCCTTTGCGAAGCAAAGGAGAGCTTATGAGATACCCCCGGCGTCGTAGTCCGAGTATCCGTTAGCGTTAGCATCTCCGTCAGCGTCCTCGTCAGTGTCCGTGACAGGTTAACCCAATGTTAACTTTTGCTTTTAACTCGATGTTTAGCTCTGTATCTTACAAACTACAGGAGCTACAGTCATCATACTTGGTACATATATACATCCATATGACTGCAGCAGCAGCATCACACAATTGTGTGTCCTTGACCTATATGTCACGGTTGACTGACTTTGCTGTTTGGCACTGTTTTTAAGGAATTTTTTTTAGTTTTCATGATACCTTTGACACAAGAGACTTGATACTTGGTCAAATAGCATTTCCCTATAATTGCAGCACTTGCAAAGCTTTCATGCTGACTCCTGTGTCCTTGACCTTATTCACGGTCTACTGATTTTGCCTTCTATCTCTAGCATTTTTTGATGAATTAACATTATACCTGGCATAATGGATCAGTCCGACATTGTGTATGACCTCATACTTAAAGTTTAAGGCTTGTACCTCCAAACTCATTCGAGGCACCTGCTTCATATTTGGTCAGGACCTTCCCTGGAGAATTGGGTTGCAGCAGCAGCAAAGCATCCATGCAGATTTTTGTGTCCTTGACCATTATTCATGGTTGAGTGATTTTTGCCTTATACCTTTAGCACTATTTAATAAGTATGCAATATGACTATGCATTTCTCTTCGAGCCTAAAACTTCGATACCTTTTATGCTACAAAGTTTAAATGCAGTATGATACTTACCCAAGACCAGGCTTTGACAACTGGTTCAGGCTAGGGATGGGATGAAGGGAAACATGAGAAGTCTGCAAAGGGTAAGGAGGTGTCATCAGACCGCCTTAGTACTGGGTAAAGGTGGTGTGAAAACCCATACTAGGAACAACCCTTTGTCACCATGAGGCATTATAAGTTAGACTGAGTTGGTATCTCTCCGTCTGGTGCACGAGGACCCAACCCTCAATGTCTGCAAAGTGTCCAGATAGTGGCATACAAGTCGGCCCTGTATGCCAAAGGGAACAACTGACTTAGTCTAGCTTCTGATGCAAACTTCATTTGTGCACTAGCTACCACATTCCCCCCTGGTTAATTATGTTAACAATGTTTTGAGTCGGGATACTTTGTAACCTTGAGAGTCAGGCACCCATTAGGCGCGCTTTGTTGTCTTCTGACAACTCTTGTTTTATATTATCCTTTAAAGGCCGTCTTTTAGAGAATTTCTTGACAAAACTACTGATACTTTGATGCCAGGTAGAGGCAGAAATCCTTTCAACCATAAACAGGTATTCAGTTAAACACAACCTTCATTATCACCTTTTTTTGTCTTGATCTGATGAAATACTGTTGAAAAGAATGTATAACCACAAGTCTACCATCCATTACTCGGTTCATTGTTTTCCAGATGTTGAATTGCTGCATAGAACACAGAAAAAAGAGAGAGCAGTTACATAAAGGTTATACTGGAGAGACTTACTATAGTGGGAGTGACTTTGGCCCTTCCACATCAAGAATTTCTCGGACATTCTCAGATGAAAGTGGGGAAATGGATGATGGAGAGGTTGAGGGGGAAGGGGGAGTGGGTAGGGGTTTGGGAAGCTCAAGTGATGATGATGAGGAGTTCTTTGAATGTGATGATGAACAGACAAGTGAGAAAAGGTTTGAAAATCTCTCAGATGAGAAAGATGTTGATGAAAGTACAGTGGACCAGTCAGGTGACAATTTAGAGAACCAGACTGAAACAGTTGTACAGAGTAATAATGATTTTGAGAGCCAGCCGAATATAGAGCAACAGTCAAGTGGTAATACTGATAACCAGTCACTAGAATTGACTGGTACTATGGAAAATAGTCAGTCAGCTCAAGAAAGAGAGAGTAATAATGATAATCAGTCTCAAACTGCTCAAGATTCATTGGTTGATAACAGAAATGTCACAGAGACAGAAAACACTGAGAACCAGTCAGAAAATGTTGTAGAAGGGGATAACCAGTCTGAGACTGTTGTAGACTGTGGTTCACATCCCAGAGATAGTATCAGTAGTGTTTCGGTTCAGGGTGACTCAGCATTTCAGGAGAGTTTTACCCACAAGCCCGAGGGGCGGCTGGCTCTCTTCCAGGATCTCAGCTTAGTGAATTGTAATGAGAGAATGTATATACCAGTGACACAGGAACCAGCACCAATGACAGAGGATATGTTAGAAGAGCATGCTGAAGTTCTCGCTAAGTAAGTCAGTGTGAAGGTTTTCTGTTTGACTATATACTCTACTGCTTTGTTGTCTCATTGATGTTGCAAGCTTGGTATGTGACTCAGTGCTCCAGATATGAAGGGGTAACAGGGATAATTTAGGGATAATTTTCCTTAGTGATAATTTAGGGATAATTTTCCTTATTTTCCCCTTAAAACATACATTGTGACCCCTCATTAGAACCGTCTTACATTGTGACCCCTCATTAGAACCGTCTCACCGAGACAGTTCTGAGGGGCCAAAACATACATTGTGACCCCTCATTAGAACCGTCTTACATTGTGACCCCTCATTAGAACCGTCTTACATTGTGACCCCTCATTAGAACCGTCTCACCAAGACGGTTCTAATGAGGGGTCACAATGTATGTTTTGGTTATGAAATAAGAAAAATTATCTCTGAATTACCCCTTCATATCTGGAGCTCCATGACTGATATCATTATGCATAGTTCTTTAAAACTCTGTTTGGTAGCAAAAAACTATGATTATAGGTTTCAGAAATGAGAGTTTCTTAAATGTAATTTGGATGTAATTTTACCTATATGTGCAGGTAAACATGGCATGATGTTATAAATTGTTGCACAAGAAGTTTATTTATGTGATGGGCTACAGTCAACCCTGGCTAAAACACATAAGGAAAAGCAAAAAACTTATGGTAAATGAGTACACTTTCAGGGGAAGAAACTTCACTATTTTCTTTTTGCCTCCCTTTGCAATAGGGACCAACTCATAATGGAAACAAATTGCTCCACTAAGTGCATATTTTCTATTTGAGCAGACCACTTTTGAAGGGTTTTATTGCCCATAAAGCAAACAGGAAGTCAGAAAAGTTGTTCGTCTTTGTAGAAACTCAGAAAACTATCTCGATGAATCCATACACCTTCTTTGCCAGGCCCAGAGATTATAAAACTTGAGAATAATCTCAAACACAAAATAAAGCACACTGATTGGCTGCTTCCGAGCATGTGCTCGGAAGCAGCCAATCAGTATGCTTTATTTTGAGTTTGAGAATGTACTCAGGTTTTATAACCCCTGGGCCAGGTTTCATGTTTCCAGTACATGTAGTTTCATCCACTCTTTTATTTTTCAGACTGGGTACCTCAGCCGAGGGAGCAGAATTAAGAGCTAGAATGCAGAGTGCATGTCTCTTATCAGATATGGAATCATTTAAGGTATGACATCAATAAAATTATTCTATTATCAGTTTTAGCCCACCTGTCAAAAGTACAGGTTGTACAGCTATTGCTGTAACCTCGGTGTCAGCATGCAATACTGTAAATTCTAACCAAAACATCCAAATGTGCAGTGCTTATTTGGATGTTTTGGTTAGGATTTATAGCTCACATGAGCCAAAGACCTTTGAAGAACTTATAGGATAGGCTGGTTCTGTCATCTTTCACCTATCCATCTGTCTGTCTTTCAGCATTTCAAACATTTTCTCCTCAAAAGCCACTGGGCCAATTGAAATCAAATTTCATAAGGAGCCACCAGACGTTTGGAGAATGAAAGGTTTTTTAATTGTTTTCAGTTTGATAACCAAATTACCCACTAAGGAAAATACAGTCAGAGGACATAACTATTTACCACCCAGGAAGAATATAGTAGGCTAGGTTTACACAATGTGTTTGTATTGCTTTATGCAGAATGTTATTACACATTTAAGTCAGCATTTGGAAATTACATGAGTTACATGATAAGTGACTGGTGGTGCAGTCATGGGATATTTTGGTGATGTAGTAGTTGGGGTTAGACTGCTTAAGATGGACGACTCAGACCAGCTTGCACATCAGTGTCTTAAAAAGAGTTTTATACCTGTACACGTCGAACCAGACACTCGTAGGAACCAACAGAGTAACTTGTGATATTTTTTTGCACAAATGCAGACAGACCTAGATCCTTTGGGTTTTTGTAAAAGGGGATAAGACTTTTTTACAGCTGAATTCTCATGACATACGTTTATTCATTTTCTCATGCTGTCATATTTATTGGATTATATGACAGGATTTTTCCCTTTCCAAAACAAGCTCAAAAATCTAGATCTGTCTTGTAAGACAGATCTAGATTTTTGGGCTTGTTTTGGTTGAGTAAACCCCATTGTAGAGGTGAGTTACACAAGACTTATTCACATAATTGGGGTAATTGTGGAATTCTGTAATTCTGGTAAGCTGGAACTTCCTGTCTTAGAGTGGAATAAATGCAGTATGTTCTTATATCCCAGTTCTGGACATTTCTTCCAGGCAGCCAATCCAGGTTGTGTATTAGAGGATTTTGTTCGCTGGTATTCACCGAGGGACTGGGTAGAGGAAAAGGTAGAGAACCCTGATGGAACAGTAGAGGTCAAAGGTTAGTCTTAAAAGGTCTTAAAAGGAAAAGAGAAAAAAGGAATAGACAGATCGAGGATAGAGGAGACCAAAAAAGAAAAAAAAAACAGACAACACCCATTCTGCGTCTGTTGCAAGCACAGCCGGTTCTTGCCCTTGTTCCACAGTTGACCAATTCCATCACAAACAATAACTCGGTTTCATTTTAACAAATAAAAAAATAGAGTTATTCAGTATCTTTCTACCTTAAGTGTCCCAATTTTTTAGATTTTCACAGTAACAGTGCAGAAAGATACTTGTTTTGATACATTTTTAGCTCGCCTGAACGAAAGTTCAGGAAGAGCTATTGTGGTCACCACGGCGTCCGCGTCAGGTCTCCGCGTCAGCGTCGGCGTTCGGATTGGATGTTTTGGTTAAAGTTTTTTAAAGACCTATATCTCCTTAACCCATGGATGGATTCTTTTGATACTTGCACTGTAGTTAGATATTGGTCTAAGGTTTAACAGGGAACCACCCCCACCCCACTCCGTGACCTTGATGTCAAGGTCATGGACTTAGAAAATTTGTATTTTTTTGACTGGATGTTTTGGTTAAAGTTTTATAAAGCCCAATATCTCCTTAACCCATGGATGGATTCCTTTGATACTTGCACTAAAGTTAGATATTGGTCTAAAGTTTTCGAAGGTACTACCCCCTATCCCCTCTGTGACCTTGACGTCAAGGTCATGGACTTAGAATATTGTCTTTTTATTGTTTGGATGTTTTGGTTAAAGTTTTTTAAAGACACATATCTCCTGAACCCATAGATGAATTCTTTTTATATTTGCAATGTAGTTAGATCTACAGAGTACTACCCCAACCCCGCTCAGTGATCTTGATGTCAAGGTCAGGGACTTAGGAAATTTTTGTCTTTTTTAAAGTTTTGTAATTGCATACTGATTCATAATGCTTTGCAGAGATTTAGTTTATACTTGAACTGATGTTAGACTCTTTTTTGAGTTTTTACAAAACACCTTATACTTACCCCACTGGATGACCTTGAAGTCAAGGTCATCGACTTAGGATTTTGTCTTAAAGATTTTGGTTAAAGTTTTATATTTATGAAGACATAATTTCACAGTGCCACGATGATGGACTCAGTTGATACTAATACTTGGACTGATGTTAGATAATGGTTCAGGGTTTTGATACATCCAAGCAGCCCCCCCAACCCCCCTCCCCCCCCCCTCCCCCCTTCCCCCTACCCATCAGTTTTTTTACCTCAAGCTCATGGACTTTGAAATTTCATTTCATTTTCTTTTTATTTTAATTTTATTTTTAAGACTAATTTCTGAGATAGCTTTTGTTTATAAATGTTTTCATTATGGACATGCTTGCCTGAATTTTTATGCATAGCAGTCCACATAGCCCCCTCCCCCCCTCCCCCTACCCGTCAGTTTTTTTTACCTCAAGCCTGTGGACTTTGAAATTTCATTTCATTTTTTTTATTTTAATTTTATTTTAAGACTTATTTCTGAGATAGCTTTTGTTTATGAATGTGTTTTCATTATGGACATGCTTGCCTGAAGTTTTATGCATAGCAGTCCACACCACCATAGCGGCTGTGTGATGGGCAAGCACCAATTCAGGCGAGCTATGCTGTCAGGCGACAGCTCTTGTTATACAGATGCCATATTGTTATGGTATCGTTTCTGTACTTTTGTTTTTTGTGTGTTCAGTTCATGTCATGTGACTAACAATGCAGTATTAACCAGTTATTCAGAAGCTCATGGCAGTGGACATAGAGAAACCTACAGTGACATTGTGTTGATGCACATACTAAAAAAAAATCAGCATGGTACTTGGCCTTTTTTGCAGTAAATAAAGTACAGAATATTTATATAACTGTTATTAGCTTCTGTAAACCTTTTTAGACTGGAAACCTGTTTAAGGGGGCATGCCCCATAATGTGACATCAATTCAGCGTGTGGTTACAGGAATTTGTAGATGGACAAGTGTACTGGTCAAAAAAATGATTAATAATTTAATGTGTGTGCTTACTCAATTTGTGTACAAATAGCTGTAGAATAACAAACACTACATCAGAACTCCAGTTCTTTGCCTGATTGCCCCCGCTCATCGGGGCCCGCAAAATAGATGGACTGCCTGATGCCTCTGGGACAGAGCTGCTCGTAGCTGTAGCAGGACCTGTGTATCAGTTATCTCAGGTCAGGTAAAAGTCCTACAAATTTGGAGGCAGCATCTTGTCATGGCTGAAATGTTGTTTACTGGGATGTTGAACAACAGAAAAACTAGATCTGGGTCTACAATGTGTGCTCAGACCTGTCTGTCTGAATATTTAGGGTCATTAGGGTATTCTGATTCTCTGCATGTAAATTGCTTATGAGTTCTGGGGCCGTATTCATAAAACGACTTAAGTGGTTGCTATGCTGTTGCTAAGGCTAAATTACCTTTAAGGAGATTCCCTACAACTATGAAATTTGGTCTGGAGGAACAGTCTTACAAAGACTGTTCCTCCAGACCAAATTTCATAGTTGTAGGGAATCTCCTTTATAGAAATTTAGCCTTAGCAACCGCATAGCAACGACTTAAGTCGTTTTATGAATATGGCCCCAGTTGAATGCAGTGTGCATTATAGAACTAGCAGAACCTCCGACTAGACAGTAGAGATGGACAGGCTGGTCAGAGTGTTAGCCTTGTGTATTACTGCTTTTATAGGTCATCTTAGTTTGAGAATGCAGATACCAGGCAATATGTGGGTGGAGGTTTGGCAGACAGCAAGGCCAGTTCCTGCACGTCGACAGAAGAGACTGTTTGATGACACTAAAGAGGCAGAGAAGGTAGGTACCAGCGAAAAAAACAAAAACAATAACAGATATACCTTAGCCCAGTTTATCATGTTTTAGTTAATGCGCTTATGAGGGTATAGTATTAATTAGAAACTGAAACAGCCATGATCAGTGAGACAGTTACCCTAAACAGACAGTGTTGAATCAGATCAGACTGCTCCTAAGGGTCCACACTATTTACTGGCCAAATAACAGGGCCCGGTTGTTCAAAGCTTCGTTAGCCTAACGAGCTTGTTTGGGACTTAATAATCAAATACACTGATATTTTTTTGTTGAAAAAATATGAGAAGCTTTTACATTTTTTCAACAAAGAATATTGGCATATTTGAGATATTAAAGTGTAAAAATTTAACGAAACGTTAACTAATGATGTAGTTAGTTTTGAACAACCGGGCCCAGTTTTGTAAAAGACCTGATACTACAAATTGACCTTGGTTCATAGGTTTCATGGTTATTGTGTCCCCCACCCAGACACACCAATGTTGAGGAGGGACGTACAATATTAGTGGTATTGGTGGTCCCGTCGGTGTCAGTTCTTGTTGACATCTGCCTGACAGTTTCCTGTGTATTTTAAGATGTCTTGGCTTAGTGAGAAGATTTTCCACAAACTTGATGGAAACATCGTTGGGATGGAAGGAGTTAAACCATTAAGAGTTTTCACTTGTTGCTGAAAACATTTTGACAAAACACAACAGTACTATAAATAATCAGCAGAAAAAGAAACTTGTTCACTCATCAGCTTTCTAAACACTCAGAATCACACAACCCTTTTTATAATTTAAAGTTGAAGGGATGATGACCCCTGCCGACATTCTGTAGTAATATATTTATTATTTTTCAGGTTTTACATTTTCTGTCCTCCCTTAAACCAGCTGATGTTGTCGTAAGTCTTCTGCCAATGTTGGTACATGCTGCTCTGCTCAAAGTTATGGAAAACGGTAGGTGTTTATGTACTTATCGTATAAGTACATGTAATGGCAGGTGCTCTGTAATGTCCATGTAAAATGGCAGGTGATCAGGTTTCGGGGTTATAAAACTTGAAAATATCTCAAACTCAAAATAAAGCACACTGATTGGCTGCGTCCGAGCATGTGCTCGGAAGCAGCCAATCAGTATGCTTTATTTGGAGTTTGAGAATGTACTCAAGTTTAATAACCTCTGGGCCTGTTCTATTCATATTGCATGATAGATAATCTGTTCTGTTCATGTCATAAGTTTGGTGATTTGTACTTTCCATGCCATGTGGCAGGGCATCTGTACTTAGTGAGACCTGGCTCCAAGGTTATCAAACTTTTTTCAGGCTTCTCTAAGATTGTGCTCAAATTTTAATATTCAGACCAGCACACAAGATTAATTGGCCACACATATCCCAGCAGATTCTGTTTGACCTCATCACTCATTCCAGACTGTGATTTTAACAGTACATTAAGTGCTTGTTTTTGTTTAACACCATAATATGTTTGCAGTTTAAGCAGTTTTTAGCTCGCCTGAACGAAGTTCAGGGAGAGCTATTGTGCTATCCCTGGCGTTGGCATCAGCGGCGGCGTTGGCGTTGGCGGCGGCGGCGGCTTTAGCAAAATGTTAAAATTTTACGTTAAAGTTTTTTATGTGATGGGCAAGGTGCTGTCAGGGGAGCTATCCTGCCTGTGACAGGTCTTGTTGTTTATTTCACTGCAAGGATACAAGTAATTTGAAATCTTTATCTGATTATCAAAACATTATGGGAGTCTGGCATGTGGTAGTAATGATGGATATAGAGATACCTTGTACAGGTCACTGTGAAAAATCTTCACACTTTCTAGACCGTGTGAGCCTCACTGTATTGAATAGAATGCAAAATACTTAAAAATGTTTGTTTTGAGCATTCATATAAGAGAGCAAACTCTAGAAACAATAATAATCTTTGCAAAATGCTTAGGATTTATTTAGTACAGGTTTGAATTTTTATCCTCAGCTGAGTTGAGCATGAAAAGAGTTTATAACCTCATATTTACATTTTCAATGCAAAGCTTTCTGTAGACCCATTTGAGTGATGCGGGAGTCAATGTTGTTTACAAGTCAATAATTACATTGTGCCACGTGATTTTGAGTGACAGCTCACCACACTTACTAGCACATGCAATCTACAACATTCCATGTACTTGAATGGATAGCAAACATTGAGTGACATTTCGCTACGCCTGCTTGCACGTGAAATCTACAGCAGGAGGTGGAATTTACTGGTAGGCAGTGACAATGCCGCTGTTCCAAACTATTGCAAAATTTGGCCGATAATGTTTTTAAAACGATTCTTATATATGTATTTCTTATTTTAGCTTTTCTTTTTATTGATCAAAAGCATCGTTTAATAATATAAATATAGGAAATGAATGTTATTTTTTAACGTTTACTGAAGTATAAACTACATCGGGTCACAAGCAAAGTTTATGGGTCACGAGCAAAGTTTACGTAAACTTTGCTTGTGACCCGATGTAGTTTATACTTCAGTAAACGTTAAAAAAAATAACATTCATTTCTTAATTGGCCTGTGTGTATATGATTGTTTCCTGTTTCAGATGACCCCAAGATACCTGTGGTCAAACAGGCCCTGGAGCAAGTATGTGCAAAAGCTTCTCAGGTCACAAGGTCACCACAACAGGAGGTTAGGAGATATGAAGTGAGTCTAACTGTAAAAATTACCATTTTCTGTTTTATAAGTCTCCATAGAGCCAGAAAACCTATAGAAATTATGAACCACTAGATGAGAAATTCAGGGATAAATGAGCCTTGACATGAGAAAACCAACAAAGTGGTTGTGTGCCCAGTCCAGACTCAGATCAGCCTGGACATCCGCCCAGTCTGATAGGAGTCTTCGCTGTCCGCATGAAGGTAGCATAAACCCTTAGCTACCCTTTAAGCACTTAGCGAAGAGTCTGATCAGACTGGGCAGATGCCCAGGCTGGTCTGAGTCTGTGCTGGGTGCACAACCACTTTGTTGGTTTTCTCATGTCGCAGTGCAAATGTTTTCAAAATTTGTGACAATATATCATCATGTGATATACTGTTGGAAAACCGATATCATTCTGAAAGGTCCTTTTCTATTTACGGACATCCAGGTATACACTGCTACCAATGCTTGCTTTTGGTTGAAAATAGTATAGCTTGAAATATTAACAGTGAAAAAGAGAGGTAGAATGGAGATAAGTGAATCAAAAATTTTCAGTTTGAGAGGTAAATGAATGGTTTTACAGGGCCTGACATATCCAAAAATTTTCCACGTGCCCACTGGGCAAGTAAAATAACTTTTTACTTGCCCAGCCAAATTTTTAACTTGCCCAGAATCTTCGTCAAATTTCAGCATCAACGAATAGCTGTCTAGAAAGTTGGTTGCTCTTAACCCTGCACATGAAACAACCACTTGAGCACAGCAACTCTCTTTCTTTCAATACTGCAACACGCTGCAACACCCCCTTGTGGGGATTATGTGCAGGTGGATTGTGTTTTTCTATCACAATGCAGAAAGGATGATAGGGTTAAAAAGACTGTAAGGCTAAAAACAGATTTGTTGAGTTACGAGGGTCATCCAATAAGTCCTGCAAACGGCCGAGTTTCAGGCAAATGATAATTAAAAACAAATCGAGCAGTCCACATTCCTACATTGCATCTTTCCTTCTTTCCAGTCAACAATTTCCAGAAACGTCATGATCTTGCATATGGCGTTGCTAGGCAACTGAAGAATACTACCATTATGGGTGCGGCGGTAGCTTCTAGTTGTCTGTTTAAGACCCCCTAGCTTAGTTCAGAATCCTTGTAAATATCTGAAAATTGCTTGGAGATACGGAAAATAATACTGAAGTATGTACACGGTACCAAGGTTAAGATATTGCCATCAGTCAAGATATAATTATTGTTCAAAGGAAGATCACCATCTTTTTCGGGCAGCTAAAATATCATATAAAATGAGTATACGAAGAAGAGGCTTTCACAGCAGATGAAGTGTTTCCTAAACTGCCATTAATTTGTTATCAAAGAATAGTCCCGTGACGCTGAAATGTAGATATAAGGGAAAATCTAAGCTTCGAGCCTTGTTTGATATCGTTTGCAGCCTTAAGAAACAAGAGGTAAATGTCAAAAGCTAAAATTTTGCTAAAATTCTGTAACATTCTCTTGTTGCCTAGCAACCACATTTGTCTGGTAATGTGAGGTGACAATTGTCTCTTATTTGAATTCTTAAATATAAGGCGATTACTTTAGAACATGAATTCTTGTAATTTGAAAGAATAATAAACATGTATGCAGGAATTTTCTTCCCCTAACCTCTTGTAAAAATAGTCATGTTTGTGCAATTTCACCACCGGTATCGCTTACACCTTTGCGTTCAAAACCCTCCCATATCTGAGAAAGGAATAGTACATGTATGATTTTTAGCACATATGTGTATTATATACGTGAGCTGTTAATGGTGTAATTTGATAACCCTACCTCAATTAATAAAGTAGTAATGACGGCGTTTGCAAGACTTATTGGATGACCCTCATAGAACTTGGGGTGGTCAAGTGACCTCACTGCAAAGCTGAACTGATCCATTGTGGGCAGTGTAACTACTGAGACAGGTAGTCTGTTCCAACAATATATAACGGCTGCATGGAAGTACGAGTATTTGTAATAATCCAATGGTGTTTGCATCTGACGCAGTGTGCGTGTGCGTGCAGGTGGGGGGTGGAGGGAGACTTTGTAATGCTTTGAATCCTACCTTAATCGACCTGTTAACAACTCTCCGAGCATTAATAAAAGTATTTGTCACTCTGCTAAGCGACATACCATCTAACGCGACCAGCAACCTTAGCAATCCAGCCCAAAGTTGTCAAAAAGCTGACTTGGGTAGCGAGCGACCATGCTGCTAAAACCGAAAGTGACAGTAAGGTTGGTACGAGACTTTGCGAGATAACAAAAAAATCTTATCACCGTGTATAAAGGGTATGTTGAAAAATGTATGATAAAAATGAAAGTTTTTCAGAAAGGCATAACTGTTTTTTTTTCCTTTATGCTGAACGTATTTACAAATGATTGATACTATCAGTAAGCTTTAAAAACGTTATTGCATGTAACTTTCTCAGCAATGAATTAGTTTTTAGCTCACCTGAGCCGAAGGCTCAGAGGTGAGCTTATAGGATGGGAGTCAAGCCGTCGTCCATGGGTGCGTGGGTGCGTCAACACTTTTCAAACATAAATATCTCAGAGACCAGTGGGCCGATGGCAATCAAATTTTATCTGAAGCATCATTTGGATGGGGGAAAGGCTGCATTAGGTTTTGGTGCCGATCAGCTCAGAACTCTTGTTTCCATGGCAACAGATAGCCCCCATAGGGTTATAATGGGGAAAACGGCGTCATCACGTTTTCCCAACTGTTTTTGATTAGATCCTTATCATACTTGCAGGTAATGATGACATACACAAGAGCTTGGATGAGATCGAAATTTGGTTGGATTCGAGTACAGACTACGGAGTTAGCTGCCCTTGAGCGTTTGAAAAAAATCCCATAGGGTTATAATGGGGAAAATGGCGTCATCACATTTTCTCAACTGTTTTTGCTTAGATCCTTATCATACTTGCAGGTAATGATGACATACATAAGAGCTTGAATGAGTTCGAAATTTGGCCGGATTCAAGCACAGACTACTGAGTTAGCTGCCCTTGAGCGTTTGAAAAAAATCCCATAGTGTTATAATGGAGAAAACAACGTCATCACATATTTTTAGAAAAACTTTGTCATCGCTCTATTGCCTACATTTCTCAACGGATTTTGAAATAACTTCACACAAATGTAGGGCATGACAATATCTCGAGCAAGTGTGACTTTCAGGATGCTGCGCCCAAGGTCAAGGTCACTGTGGCTATTTTTAGAAAAACTTTGTCAGCGCTCTAGCACCTACATTTCTCAATGGATTTTAAAATAACTTCACACAAATGTAGGGCATGACAATATCTCAAGCAAGTTTGACTTTCAGGGTGCTGTGCCCAAGGTCCAATTCACTGTGGCTATTTTTAGAAAATCTTTGTCATCGCTCTAGCACCTACTTTGTCAGCCCTCTAGCACCTACATTTCTCAGCAGATTTTAAAATAACTTCACACAATTGTAGGGCATGACAATATCTCAAGCAAGTTTGACTTTCAGGGTGCTGCACCCAAGGTCAAGGTCACTGTGGCTATTTTTAGAAAAACTTTGTCAGCGCTCTAGCACCTACATTTCTCAACGGATTTTAAATCAACTTCACACAAATGTAGGGCATGACAATATCTCAAACAAGTTTGACTTCCAGGGTGCTGCACCCAAGGTCAAGGTCACTGTGGCTATTTTTAGAAAAACTTTGTCAGCGCTCTAGCACCTACATTCCTCATTGGATTTTAAAATAAATTCACACAAATGTAGGGCATGACAATATCATGAGCAAGTTCGACTTTCAGGGTGCTGTGCCCAAGGTCAAGGTCACTGTGGCTATTTTTAGAAAAACTTTGTCATCGCCCTAGCACCTTCATTTCTCCATGGATTTTGAAATAACTTGACACAAATGTAGGGTATGACAATATCTCAAGCAAGTTCGACTTTCAGGATGCTGTGCCCAAGGTCAAGGTCACTGTGGCTATTTTTAGAAAAACTTTGTCATCGCTCTAGCACCTACATTTCTCAACGGATTTTAAAATAAATTCACACAAATGTAGGGCATGACAATATCTCGAGCAAGTTTGACTTTCAGGGTGCTGCAATCAAGGTGTTTGATTAGATCCTTATCATACTTGCAGGTAATGATGACATACATAAGAGCTTGGATGAGTTCGAAATTTGGCTTTATTCGAGCACAGACTAAGAAGCTAGCTGCCCTTGAGCGTTTGAAAAAAAAAACATAGTCTTATAATGGAGAAAACAATGTCACCACATTTTCATTTTTCATTGGATCCTCTTCATACTTGCAGGTAATGAGGATATACATAAAAGCTTGGATTAGTTAGCATTTCGGCTAGATACCACCACTGACTATGGAGTACCTGCCCTGAGCATCCAAAAAATCAATGTCGCCACTTTTTCTTGGTTTCTACTGATCCGATCCTTTTCAAACTTGCAGGTAATGAGGAAATGCATAATATCTTAAACAAGTTCAAATTTTGGCCAGATCAGGCCAACCACTATGAAGTTAGCTGCCCTTGACAGCTCTGTCTATTGTGCTCTTGATCGGATACTTTTTAAACTTGCATATATTAAATGAGGGCATACATAATGTTTTGGATGAGTTTAATTTTCAGCCTGATTGGACCACTGACTGTGGAGTTAGCTGCCCTTGAGCATCTTAAATATCCCTATAGGTTTACAATGTCTCTCAGGTGAGCGATTATTGCCCTTTGGGCTACTTGTTTCATATTGTCGTTGCATATTGTCCGTCATTTTATGCTTATCATCGTACCCGTTTTACACGGTGTTTTCACATTTGCGGTGACCATGATATTGCATTTGATTGGTCAATCGCTAAAATCTCAGTCAGTGAAACCCGATAACTAGAGCGAATCCATGCATATGTTTTAACATGGTTTACTTGTTTACAGAGGCCGATTTACATAACCAGTCACCCGTAGCGTGACCACAGGCCAATCGACGGGCATCTTTCTTTTGTACACACTGAACGGCCATTGTTTTATCTTACCGACACGTGCCGAACTCAGTAAGCTGATTTAATCACCGTTACACTGGATTAACAGCTGGGTGTCAATTATCTACTTGTCAATAAACAAACTCGGCCATGCAACACCAGACACTAGAGGTGAGAAAATCGGATAATAATTATGGTCGATTACAGTCTGCGCGGCTCTCTTTTTCATACACCACTTACCGTAATTTGCGTAAAACTTGCAGAATTTTACAATTTTGCGATTTTTTTAGTTGCCCGACCGGGCGTCGGCCTGGAAATTCCACTTGCCCGGATAAATTTCCAGCTTGTCCCGGGCGGCCGGGCAATGGATTTGTCAGCCGCTGTTTTATGTTATTGAACTTCGTTCAAAGTGTCCCTTAATGCATCAACATAAAACAACATCATATTATGTGACAATAAAACCACGATTTTCCTGCATTATTTTTGTAGGTGCATTAGAAAGGAAAATAATTGAAGGTTTGGTTTGGTGTTGAAGAAGGTTGGCAGTAGCAGATTATGTCACTGTTGGACTGTTTTAACCAATTAGCCTATGTTTGCAATTAAGGATGGATGGACATTCAGCATTTCAGTCATATCAGGGTGGTAGGAGACTGATAAGAAAGGATGTGTACGGATCTCTGTTTACCATTGAAAAGATTTTCGTTATCATATGACATCGCATCTGAGAGTGTAATTAAGCCATGCATTAAAAACAATAATCAGCTAGTGGATTAAATAAGGAAATTACATTGTAACGCCATGCATTGACGTCCATAAAAATGTTGCATTTTCCAATGGTGAAATTGTGATGTTTTAGTGCAAAATTAGCAAATAAACTGCAATTTTAGTGTCATATGATAAATAGAGGATCTTACATGAGTGTTCATGTATTATTGAATTAATTAAACTTGTTGGGGAAAAACCATCAGATGCTCGGCAAAGCCTCACATGTCTTCTTCCCCAACTCATTTAATAAATTCAATAATACATGAACACTCATGTAAGATCCTCTATTTCTAGCAGGGTTGTTAGCTTAGCAGACTAGAGCTTAATCCAGTGAGCTACCAAGGCTTCTTGCCATAAACGCTGAAACACCTAAAGCACACTCTAACTTTCTTTCTAATTACAGGAAGTTGTGAGGATGCTTCTTCAAGCAGAAGTTATTATAGCTCGTAATCTGTCGTTAAAGTCAAAGTTCACAGACAGCCTCCTGGACAGGCCAGATGCCGTAGAGGAACTCCACCATTTTGTTGCTTGCATACTACAGAACTCCGAGGTGGCCATACGTGGTGGTCCTCTAGGGCCAGCGGGCACTGCAATACAGAAGTTATTTTATTCTGCTCAGAGAGTAAGTCTGTTATATTTATAGATAAATTGTAAAGGCTCCCCATGGCTTACTGCCCAAGGGGGCTGTGGAGATTAGAGACCCACTATATCTTGGGCACAGTATAAGACAGCCATACCTCTCCTTTTACTGCCTTATTCTTCCCTGATTCAGAAAAAATGATACACATTTACTGCTGGCTAGATGGAGTTTTCCAGGCCTTGGAAAAGTCAGGGAATCTTGTGATTGGTCAGTCAGGGAGGGAATTGATTTGGAAGGGATCTCTTGAATAATTATCCTCAAGAATATAAGTACCTTTCATAGGCGTGAGGTGTGGATAGAAAAATCTGTCATGAGGGTCACTGTTGGGCATCACGAGGCTTGCAGAGTGATGCCAAACAGTGATCCAGAGTGACGGATTATTCTATCTGCACCTCACACTGATGAAAGATACTTTTTCTTGCACACTACGTTTTGTTTTAACTTTAGAACTTGTTAAATTACGTAATTTTAGTACTTGAGAGGTGTCTAATTGATTTTGAAAGAAGGCGCCGCTTTCAATGATCGCCATTTGGTTCTTTACATCATTGTCTGACATGCATAAACTGACGTCATTTTTGCAATCTTCGTGACGTCATTATCAAAAACGCCAACGTCACTTGATGACGGAGATACGTGACCTCCAATACAACCAATGCATTGAAATCTTGTGATTTTTATGGCATTTTCTATCCGTTGTGCAAGAAAACATGTTATCTAGAGCACTGTAAATATCCATTAAATCTTCATAAAGAAAGTATGGTTTCGAGGGGTCACAACACATATAAAGGAAGAAATAAAAAATATATGAGCCATGACACAACAAAACCAACAAACTGGCATATGTCCCAGTCTGATCAGAATCTTTACTGTGCATTTAAAGGCTAGCTAAAGTTCTGCCCAGTCTGATCAGAGTCTTTGCTGTGCACTTACAGGATAGCTGAGGGCCTAAACTAGCCCCATGCAGATAGCGAAGATTATGATCAGTCATGCCACTTTGTTGGTTTGGTTGTGTCGCGACTCAGTATTATTCCTTATTCTAACACTAGTCGCCTATAGCCAGTGGTAAAATCTAATATTTCATGTCAAATCACTGGGTGGACTAGTATGATGTTATTTAGCCCCATTTGGATGTCATCTTGGTTTTGGTGACATCAATTTTCATTTCCTTGGAAACAAAATTTTCATTTTCCATAGAAGGTGTAACGTCATTTTCTCACAACAAAAAATAAATACATGTAAATGCCTCTATCAAAGTCAGAGTTGTTGGCGAGATGTCTTCATGCAATGTTGGAAGACTACAAATGATTTGTTGCCCAATATGTCATCCATTGTCGGTCAGTGAATATATCACTCGCGCTTCGGGCTCGTAATATATCCGGTTCAATTAATATATCCAATTCACGACTGGCCTCCAACTAATGATTTATTGGGCAACAAGTCACTGTTAGCAAGAATGTTTTTCATAAATTATCATCACAACTCCCATCTATCTTGAGCTCCTGATGTATATTTCAGGCATCATATGCCGTTCTTGATGAAGAGACAGACACTCAGGAGGACAGACAACACATGTCCTCAGTACCCAGATTCCCTCGGCCCACAGGCAGGGAATATATACTACGGACCACAGCACCAAGACCTGCCCCCTATTCTAAGGTCCTGCCACAGAGAATGTTCTGTTCGATAGAAGATGAGGAGTTTAGACTGGCAGGGGCATTCTCTTCTGACACAGTGTTTCAGTGATAGGAATTTATATTGGCTGTGGCTTTATCTTCTGACACTGTGTTTCTGTGATAGGAGTTTATACTGGCTGTGGCTTTTTCTTCTGACCCGTGAGGAGTTTATACTGGCTGCGGCGTTTTCTTCTGACACGTGTTTCAATGGAAGGGGTTTAGACTGGCTGGAGCATTCTCTTCTGACACCATGTTTCAGTGATAGCAGTTTAGACTGACAAGGGCTTTCTCTGCTGACACTGTGTTTCAATGATAGGAGCTGTTGACAAATGATGGATTGATAACTTGATTTCACATCCATTCAACAATATTTCAGTCATATCAGGATGATGGGAGGATGATAATGAAAGGCTGTGTGTAGCTGAACCCTGTTTATGTTTCTGTCTCCATTGGAAATCAAACCTGGTACCATGAGATCAGCAGGCCAAGGCTTTACCTCCTGAGCTATCAGGGGCCGTATTCATAAAACAACTTAAGTGGTTGCTATGCTGTTGCTAAGGCTAAATTTCTTTGAAGGAGATTCCCTACAACTATGAAATTTGCTCTGGAGGAACAGTCTTACCAAGACTGTTCCTCCAGAGCAAATTTCATAGTTGTAGGGAATCTCCTTTATAGATATTTAGCCTTAGCAACCGCATAGCGACGACTTAAGTGGCTTTATGAATACGGCCCCAGGGCTCCTAATATTGACAAACTATACATCATATTTATCCTTTTACAGACAAAAAGCATATGAAGGTTTGAACAATACTCTGCCACCTATAGAATTGGAGTCACAAAAGTTGTCTCTTTTGAAAATGTGGAGGAAAAACATGGTGGTGTCCCAAACACCCTTAAGTTATTACCAAGTTTTATTTTAATGTGCTTTAATATTGGGACACCTAAATCCGTTAATTTTCCATTTGGGACAAATGGAAAATTAATGGTTTTAGGTGTCCCAATACTTAGGCTCTTCTCGGTAATTTAGTGGCTCACCTATGCTAATATAGAGAAAGGTTGTTGTTGTTGTTACTGAAGTATAGGTGTCTGTATGTGTGTGGGCTGTCCACAATTGGAAGTTGTGGTTAGTTTATTACCATATTACTTGGTGAAGAGGAGAATAATTACAGTACTGCTCTGTATGTGTTTCCCATATTATCATTTTTGAAATACTTTGTTATATACAAATGGAAAAAAGTCAAGCACCATTTTTCTCTAGCTTTAGGTAAATGAGCAGAGCTCTAGATAAGAGGGAGTATTTGATGATAATTAGAGATAATTTTTTTTATTTCTCATCGAAACCATATGTTGTGACCCCTCATCTGAACCGTCTCGACGAGACGGTTCAGATGATGGGTCACAACATATGTTTTAATACAGAATTAACAAAAATTATCCCTAATTATCACCAAATACTCCCTCTTATCTAGAGCTCTGATGAGTACAATTTCAGGGGAAGTAACTCTGCCATTTTCATTGGTGCCTCCCTTCTCAATGAGCATCGACTCTTATAGGAAAGAATTTGCTCCTCTAGGGTCCAATGGTTAGAGGAGCTTGGTTATGGTACAAAATTTTGTGGCATCAAATGCAGGTTGGGCCATTTGGTGACTGGAAAACTCTGTCAATCCAGCAATAAATGGATACCTCTAGTGCCCAAGACAAGAAGGAGTTGAAGAAAAACTTTATTTTGACATACATTGCTAGTTATGAGGCACTGATAAGAATTCTGGCGATTTTATACCTTTCCGAGGTCAAGGTCACTGGAAAGGTTATGTATGATACAATGGAATTTGAGCATCAATATCAAATGTACATATTGATGTTACAGATACTAGTTTGTGCCAGAAAAGCATGAATTTTGGCATAGTTCTCATAGCTGAAAAGATAGAATTAAAATTCCAAATAGGACCCGAGATACACCATGTATCATATATGATACATGACCAACTTTGGCTTTGAGGCTGAGGATTGCCTTATATCGTGTCTTAGAGTGAGTATGTTATGCTTTGAGCATGATTGCAAACAGTTTAAAATCTCATAGATATAATATCGTAATAGTTTTAGTTTTAGAAATTACTAGAAACGGATTATGCCAGTCACCGGCACCATTTTGTACAATGTATCTTAAATGATACTCTTGGCACTAGAGGGTAATTATTTTAGGCGTCCAGGGGCCGTATTTATAAAACGACTTAAGTGGTTGCTATGCTGTTGCTAAGGCTACATTTCTATGAAGGAGAGTCCCTACAACTATGAAATTTGCTCTGGAGGAACAGTCTTTTTAGACTGTTCCTCCAGGGCAAATTTCGTAGTTGTAGGGAAACTCCTTCATAGAAATTCAGCCCTAGCAACAGCATAGCAACCACTTAAGTCATTTTATAAATACGGCCCCTGATTTCAGCTGTTTTTAAAGAAGAATGCATGAATATACTGATTGGATTGAGTCTTCACTGTCACCAATATAGCTGTCCACTTTGCTTCTTGTTTTGTTTTGTAATTTAAGATTGAATATAGGTCAGACTAAATGTTTGATATAAGAGTGACATGACAAAACCAACAAAAAGCATGTGCCCCCAGCAAAGGTTCAGCTCAGCCTGGGCATCCACCCAGTCTGAACAGAGTATGCGCTGACGGCATGATGGCAGCTTAGACCCTAAGCTACCCTCTAAGTGCACAGCGAAGACTGTTATCAGACTGCAGGGATGCCCAAGCTTATCTGAGTATTTGCATGGGCCAATTGCCACTTTGTTGGTTTTGCCGTGCCGCGTCTCATATTTTATATGACTTCTGATGTTTGTTGTAATGCTGTACATTTCTTCTGCATTGGACTGCTGACCTACTGTATGCCAAATTATGGGGAGAATAAATGTACTGCTTATTGATGCCGGTGGGGGTGGGGGGGGGGGGGGGGGGGTGAATAGTGGACAATTTAGTTTAACTTTTGTCGGGTTGTATAAATTGCTTCTTGCTTCCAAAGATGTGCAATAAAAACAATACAAAAAAGTTGGTTAATCTGTTATAAATTTGAGAGATCACATTTGCGCTGATTGGCGTATTAATCCCCCTGAGCAGATTTTTTTAGCTCACCTGAGCCGAAGGCTCACAGGTGAGCTTATAGTATAGGCAGGCGTCCGTCGTCCGTCGTCCGTCCGTCCGTCCGTCAGTCCGTCCGTCCGTCAACATTTTCAAACGACATCTCCTCTGAAACTACAAGGCCCATTGTAACCAAATTTCATATATAGCATCTATGGGCAGGGGGAACCAATAATACTGTTTTTTATCCAAATCGCATCATAACTTTGGTTGCTATGGCAACTTAAAGTTTCCATTGACTTGTATGGGAAAAATTGAAAATTTGCATTTATTGCTATGTCACTGCAGATATTTTGACAAAACTTTTGCAGAAATGTTCCTTGAGTAGTTCTCTATCAACTGAATGAAATTCATGTAAATTACACAATTTGGCTGGTTGCCATGGCAACCGAATGGTTAGAAATAGAAAAAATATTCAAAAATCATCTCCTCAGAAACTATACAACCAATAAAGCTCAAACTTCACAGGAAGGATCTTAGTACTAGCCTCTATAAAAGTACTGTTTTTCTTGGCTATTGCTCCAGCAGTTTGGTTGCTATGGGAACTGAAAGTTGCCATTGACTTATAATGGCAAAATGGAAAATTTGCATTTATTGCTATGCCACTGTGGATATTTTGACAAAACTTTCATAGAAATGTACCTTGAGTAGTCTTTAACCAGCCATGTTAAATTTATGCAAATTGCGCAATTTGAATGGTTGCCATTGCAACCAAATAGTTAAAAATAGAAAAATATTAAAAAATCGTCTCCGCAGAAACTGTGTGGCCAATAAAGCTCAAACTTTACAGAAAGAACCTTAGTACTAGCCTCTATAGAATTACTGTTTTTCATGGCAACTGCTCCAGCAGTTTGGTTGCTATGGCAACTAAGAGTTTCCATTAAATTATAATGGGGAAAATGGAAATTGGCAATTTTTGCTGTCTAACTGCAGTTATTTAGAATTTTTTTCTACAGAAATGTTTCTTGAGTAGTCCTCTACGATTCATATGAAATTTCTCCAAATCGCTGAATTTGATTGGTTGCCATGGCAAAATATAGGGTAAGTTTTCGAAAAAAAAAAAAAATCTTCTGCTCAGAAGCCATATGGGGGATGAAGCTGATATTGTGCAGATGTGTTGATGACAGTAGCCTCTACATAAATTTTATTCTTTTTCTTCCAATCCCATAAGAACTTTGGTTGCTATGGCAACTTAAAGTTTCCATAGACTTATAATGGGGAAAGTGGACATTTGCTATTTATTTCTGTGTTACTGCAGATATTTTGACAAAACTTTACAGAAATGTTCCTGGAGTAGTCCTCTACCAGCCATATGAATATTTCCCAAATAACTGATTTTGATTGGTTGCCATTGCAGCCAAAGATCTTCTTCTGAGAAGCCATTACGGGGGGGGGGATAAAGCTTTTTTTCATAAATATTTGTGATATTATCTTCCACATAAATGGTGCTTTTTATTGCTGTTGTGCATGGTGTTTTGTTGCTGTAACCTCAGTGCTCAGGTGAGCGATATAGGGCCATTGGCCCTCTGGTTTATACATTTGCACAGTGGATTTCAGCACCTCCTGCATACATTTGCGCAGCTGAATGGAAATACATTTGCACAGTTATACCTTTGTAAAACTTGGTGACT
Source organism: Ctena decussata (assembly GCA_963989385.1). NCBI lineage: Eukaryota > Metazoa > Mollusca > Bivalvia > Lucinida > Lucinidae > Ctena > Ctena decussata. The sequence continues at coordinate 58,873,330 of OZ022514.1, read as the reverse complement.
TACACACTATGATACCATCTGTTTGCACAATAGCTGATACTTTCAAAATAATTGTATGAGCCGCAACAAAGTGGCATGTGTGCCAAGCAAAGCCTCAGATGAGGCTGGGCATCTGCCCAGTCTGATCAGAGTCTTTGCTGTGCACTTAAAGGGTAGTTAAGAGTCTAAACTACCTCCATACCAACAGCAAAGTCTCTAATCAGACTTGGCAGATGGCAAGACAGATCTGAGTCTTTGCTGGGCACACATGCCACTTTGTAGGTTTTGTCGTGTTGCGGCTCATATCATTAATTTATTTTGTATAGAGTCCCATCAAGAACACCTGTCTTTCAAGGTCAAGGTCATTTTTTTCATGGTGTAGAGGTATCCACCTACTGTGTGGGCTGAACCAGCCTCTACAAAAAATACTAAATTTCGACTGAATGCTGAATTTTATCAGTATTACACAGTGCACTTTGCCTTTCTTGAATTAACTGACAAGATCCAGGATATCATGTACATAACAAGAGGGCTATGAGGCTCTGAATCACTCACCTGAGCAATAGGCAAAGTGTTTTTTTCTTATGTCTGAAATTGTGAAAGTATGAGTCTTGGGTCAAAAGTCAAAGAATGACCATGACCTCTTGTACTCATAAATCTTCATGTACTCATTAAGAAAACGGTATATACCATTTTTTAGGCCAAAATCTTCAAAACGTTCCATGAATTCTTATGTTCTAGCAATTTTCCATATTGGACCATGCTGCAAAAAAGGGTACACCCAAGGTCAGCATTTGAACAGTCTTGGCAGCACTTTAGTACTCCATGCTACTTACCAATTTTCAAGGCCATAGGTATATTGGTTCTGGAGAAGAAAAATATAAAAGGTTTATACCATAAATGAGTATGGCGGCCATGTTGGTCATATGACCTGAACCGTTGAACAAATTTTTGTTTAATCAACCCCTGGAGGCTCTATATGAAATGTGTTTACAATTGGCCCTTTGGCTTTTCAGGAAATGTTTGAGAATGTCAAAAAATGAGACCTGGGTCCAAGATCAAAGAATGACCTTGACCTCTTGTACTCGTAATTCTTCATGATCCCATTAAGACGGCTGTATATACCAATTTTTAGGCCAAAGTCTTCAAAACTTCTCATGAAATCTTATGTTTAAGCATTTCCCCATACTTGTCACCCGACTTAGGTGGAGAGGGACTATAGAAATGACCCTCGTCCGTCTGTGTGTGTATCCTTCCGTCCGTCAGAAATCTTGTCCCATTAAGACGGCTGTATATACCAATTTTTAGGCCAAACTCTTCAAAACTTCCCATGAAATCTTATGTTTAAGCATTTCCCCATATTTGTCACCCGACGTAGGTGGAGGGGGACTATAGAAATGACCCTCATTCGTCTGTGTGTGTATCCTTCCGTCCGTCAGAAATCTTGTCCCCGCAACTCCTCCTACGTCTTTCATTGGATTGTTTTGAAATTTTACAGATTGTATTATGATATGAAGATGTGGGTGTGGTTTTTATGCTCCCCGAAGGGTGAGCATATAGTTGCCGCTTTGTCTGTCCGTCCGTCTGTCTGTCCGTCCGTCCGTCACACTTTTGTCCGGAGCATATCTCTGAAAGTATAAGGCGGAACTAAATGAAACTTCACACATTGATAGAGGACAACGAGGGGAAGTGCAGTGCAGAGGAACCGTAACCATGTCACAAGTATTTATGAAGTTAGCTCCCTTTCCAGTTTTTTCAATATTTTGCTTGTCTGGAGCATATCTCTGAAAGTATAAGGGGGAACTAAATGAAACTTCACACATTGATAGAGGACAATGGAAGGAGGTGCAGTGCACAGGAATCGTAACCCTATCACAAGTATTTACGAAGTTAGCTCCCTTTCCAGTTTTTCCTATATTTTGCTTGACTAGAGCATATCTCTGTAAGTATAAGGGGGAACTAAATGAAACTTCACACATTGATAGAGGACAATGAGAGGAAGTGCAGTGCACAAGAACCATAACCATATCACAAGTATTTACCAAGTTAGCTCCCTTTCCAGTTTTTTCAATATTAAGCTTGCCCAGTGCATATCTCCAAAAGTATTTAAGGGAACTTAATGAAACTTCATACATTGAAAGAGGACAATAAGAGGAAGTGCAGAGTACAAGAACCATAACACTGACTTAACTATTTACAAAGTTAGCTCCCTTCCTATTTTTTTCAGTATTTTGCATGTCCAGAGCATCTCTGAAAGTATAAAAGGGAACGTAATGAAACTTGACACACTGATACAAGAACTATAGTAATTACACAGTTAGCTCCCTTCTTAAGTTTTGCTATAGTTTGCTTGTATAGAGCATACCTCAGGAAGTATTGAAGGAAACTAAATGAAACTTCACACAATGATAGAGGGTAATGAAAGGAAGTGCAGAGCTTAAGAACTTAAACCCAACCTTTAGTAATTACGGAGTTAGCTCCTGAATTTTTTCAGTTATTTAGGTTCTCCGGAGTATATCTCTGTACAGATTTAAGAGAACATGAATAAAACTTCACATATTGATAGTAGAGGGTAATGACAAGAAGTGCAAAGCAGAAGAACCATAACTGTATCCAAAATTATTTTGGAGTTACTTCCCTTCTTATTTTGTCCCAGTTGTATGCATGTCCAGAGCATTGCTCTAAAAGTATTTAAGAGAATTATTTTTTTTCCATTTTAAATTGCATTTAATTTACACAGAAAATCACTCCTTCACCAGGATACCCATTTTCCTATTCCAAGCCTTCGGGGAGCATCCATCGGTTCCACCGATTTTCTTGTTTAATTTTGTTTCAGCCATTTTTGCTGGAGTTATGGCCCTTGCTGACTCAGACCTTCCGTAATCTTGTCCCCGCAACTCCTCCTACATCTTTCATCATACTGATTTGAAAGTTTACAGATTGTATTCTTATGATATGAAGATGTGCATGTGGTTTTTTATTTTTGTTTCCGCCATTTTTGAGGGAGTTCCGGCCCTTGCTGACTCAGACCTTGTCCCCACAACTCCTGCCACATCTTATATCAGATTGACTTGAATTTGTGCAGAATGTTTTATCATGATCTGAAGATGTGCATGTGATTTTGGAATTTCAAACTATGTTCTGTTTTTAACAAAGTTATGGCATTTTTGGCATTTTTCTAACTTTTGAACCGTTTGACTGAGAGAGCTGAAATTTGCTATGCTATTTGCTTTTGGTAAATTGATTATTCCGATTATTGTTAGGATGTGCTAAATTATAAGTGACAGAGTTATTCCCCTTTCATAGATAATAGACATTCACTTAAAGGTAAAGGGATAACTCCAGAATGAATTTTCATAAATGCATCGTTCATTTTTCATCAGATTCATATTAGCAGGATTATGGCCCTTGTTATTTTGTTAATGGGTATAGAGTCTTGATGTCTTGGGCAATTTGTAAGGGCCTTAAGCTTCAGTAACCTGATTATACACATATATGCCCCCGTTCTGAACTTAAGTACATGTATTTTATAAAGATGCCCAGTAATTGGTTGTATGTCCTTGCATATGTTCAGTTATTATTTGCTTACCAGGTCCTGTAATACACATATTTTCTGTTTATGGCCATACAGTTACTCTGAAACGGAATAAAGGGCGGCAGTTTGTGACACATTTCAAGCATCGGGTGACACTTGGCCAATGGCCTTTTATTGACCTTGCCGTAAAACAGGTCAAGATCAACCCAAGATCATAATTTGAATAATTTTGAGAGTACAAGAATACCCAATGCTACATACTTTCCATGAACTTTCAAGGCCATCGTTCAATTGGTTCTGGAGAAGAAGATTTTTAAAGGTTTTTACCATATATGGGCGTGGAGGCCATGTTGGTTATGTAACCTGGACCGTTTGAACAAATTTTCATTCCCTCAACCCATGGAAGCTCCATATGAAATTTGGTTTCAATTGCCCAGTGGTTTTAGAGGGATTGTTTGAAATTGTCAAAATGAGACAGTTCTTGGTCAAAGGTCAAAGAATGACCTTGACCTCTTGTACTCATAAATCTTCCTGTACTCATTTAGATGACTGGATATACCAATTTTTAGGCCTTAATCTTCAAAACTTTTCATGAAATCTTATGTTCTAGCATTTTCCCATATTTGACCTTGCCATAGAATAGTCGAGGTCAACCCAACGTTATCATTTTGAACAATCTTGATAGTACATGTGTACCCAATGCTACATCCAAGTTTCAAGGCCATAGGTCAATTGGTTCCGGAGAAGAAGATTTTTAAAGGTTTTTACCATAATTTGGCAAAGTGGTCATGTGACCTGGACCGTTTGAACAAATTTTCATTTCCTCCACTCCTGGAGGCTCTTTATGAAATTTGGTTACAATTGGCCCAGTGGTTTTTGAGGAGATTGTTTGAAATTGTCAAAATATGAGAGTTCTGGGTCAAAGGTCAAAGCATAACCATGACCTCTTGTACTCACAAATCTTCATGCACTCTTTAAGATGATTGTATATACCAATTTTTCGGCCTTAATCTTCAAAACTTTCCAGAAATTTTGTTTTAGTATTTTCCCATATTGACCTTGCCGTAAAACAGGTCAAGGTCAACCCAAGGTCATAATTTGAACAATCTTGAAAATACTCGAGTATCAAATGCTACATACCAAGTTTCAAGGCCATCGGTCAATTGGTTCTGGAGAAGAAGCTTCTTAAAGGTATTTACCATATATGGGCATGGCGGCTATGTTGCTTATTCAAACAAATTTTCGTTCCATCTGAACCATGGAGGCTCTACAGAAATTTGGTTTCAATTGGCCCTGTGGCCTTTGAGGAGATTGTTTGAAATTGTCAAAATATGCGAGTTCTGGGTCAAAGTTCAAAGAATGACTTTGAACTCTTGTATTCACCAATCTTCAAGTACTCATTAAGATGACTGTAGATACCAAAATTTAGCCCAAAATCTTCAACAGTTTCCAAGATATCTTATGTTCTAGCATTTTGCCATATAAAAGCACAAGGAAGCAAATTTGACCTTACCGTAAAAAGATCAAGGTCACTCCAAGGTCGTTATTTGAATAATCTTGGTAGTTCTAGCGTACCTGATGCTACATACCAAGTTTCAAGACCATCGGCCTGTTGGTTCTGGAGAAGTAGATTTTTAAGATTTTTACCATATATGGGCTTAGCGGCCATGTTGGTCATGTGACGAGGACCGTTTGAAGAACTTTTTATTCCTAAAACTCCAGGAGGCTACATATGAAATTTGGTTACAGTTGGTCAAACAGTTTCAGGGGAGAAATTGTGGACGGACGGAGCCGGCCTTTCCTATAACCTCCCCCGGAGCCTCTGACTCAGGTGAGCTAAAATCTGTAGGACTGGTCTGATATGTAAGATGCACATTTGTATTCATGCAATTTTAAAGCTGTGCAATTGTTTTTATGGATACACAAACCTATGCTAGCAATTCAGACCAAATTTGCACAAATGAGCCGCGACGTGACAAAACCAACAATGTGGTCGTGCGTCCAGCGTAGACTCAGATCAGCCTGGGCATCCGCCCAGTCTGATCAGAGTCTTCGCTTTCCGCATGAAGGTAGCTTAGTCCCTCGGTTACCCTTTAAGCGCTTAGGAAAGAGTCTGATCAGACTGGGTGAATGCCTAGGCTGATCTGAGTCTGCGCTGGGCGGACGACCACATTGTTGGTTTTCTTGTGTCGCGGCTCAAATATAAGTCTCCCATAATTTCCTGTCTCATAGTTGCAATGAGACCTGCAGGGCAGATTGTTCACTCACCTAACCTTTAGGCTCAGAGATGAGCTTCTAGGATAGGCAGGCATCTGTTCTCCATCTGTCATTTGTTGTCCGTCATCCATTCATCGTCTGTCCATTGTCAACATTGTTAAACATCTTCTCTGAAAAAAATTGGCCAATTGAAGCCATATTTCATATGGAGCTTACCTGGGTCGGAGCAATTGAAGCCATATTTCATATGGAGCTTACCGGAGGGGGGGGGGGGGGACAACAATTTGTTCACGGCGTCTAGGTCACATGACCAAGATGGCCACCATACCCATGTATGGTGAAAAAAAAACCTTTAAAAATCTTCTCTAGAACAGAAAAGGCCATAAACCGTGAAACTTTGTACATGTATATAGCATTGGGGACTAGAGCCCATTATAGATTGTTCAAATGATGACCATAGACTGACCTTGATCCAAATTATGGCAAGGTCAACTTTGGTACATTATGCTGTTTCTCAGAAACTATTTAAGTCTTAGGTATGATATTATTTAGATGACCAGATGAAGGTATTACATGTATATTGCTGAAGGTCAAGGTCATTCTTTGACCTTTGTTCAAGGTCACTGAGATTCTGTCCGCCTCAACATCTTCTTCTCTGAAATCACTGGGCTGATTGAAGTCATATTTCATATGAAGGGTCCCTCGGTCAGGGGGATGAAAGTTTGTACTGGTGGCCATATTGAAGCGGTATTTTATAAGGAGCTACCCTCGGGCAGGGGGGTAAAAGTTTGTTCTGGTGGTCTTGGTCGCAAGACCAAAATGGCTGCCATGCCCATATGTGGTAAAACATTTTAAAAATCTTCTTCGCGTGAACCTGTAGGCCATAGACCTTGAAACTTTGTATAAAGCATCAGGGACTCAACCCCAATATAACTGGATCAAATGATGATTGTAGGTTGGCTGACCTAAGTTATGGTGAGGCCATCTATGATACATTATGCTTTTGTATAGGAAAAGCTTACACTGTCGATTTCTCAGAAATATATATGTCTACGGTATAATATTTGGTGTATGTGGTCAACTGAATGTGAGATGAAGACATGGTGCTAAAGGTCAAGGTTATTCTTAGACCTTTGATCAAGGTCACTGAGATTCTGCCCCACCCCAATATAACTGGATCAAATGATGATTGTAGGTTGGCTGACCTAAGTTATGGTGAGGCCATCTATGATACATTATGCTTTTGTATAGGAAAAGCTTACACTGTCGATTTCTCAGAAATATATATGTCTACGGTATAATATTTGGTGTATGTGGTCAACTGAATGTGAGATGAAGACATGGTGCTAAAGGTCAAGGTTATTCTTAGACCTTTGATCAAGGTCACTGAGATTCTGCCCCCCCCCCGCCCCCCCCCCCCCCAGCTACTCGGCCAACTGAAGCTCGATTTCATGATGAACTGCCTTGAATAAGGGGAACAAAAAGTTTGTTTGCCAGGTCTGGGTCACATGACCAAGATGGTTGCAATGTCCACAGATGGTAACAAGAAACATCTTTCAAAAAGATAATTGTCGAAGATGAAATTCGTTTTTAAAGAACAACTTTTTAGTCATGTCAGGACGGATCCACCGCTTCCTGGGTATTATCAGTACTTTTGTAAAGTATATGTGTCTTGTTCAAGGACAAAACATGAATTCCCGAGTGAGGATTATCGTGATCAGCCTTGGTCGAGTTCGATTACAACTATTGTCTGACGATAGTATGTCATGGAAAAAGCGGGTCAACTCGGCTTGTTTCTGTAAGCCTGGGGTCTTCACTGCTCCTGGGTCAACTCGGCCTCCATTCAACTCGTCCGGGTCAATTCGGCCTGCTGTCATTTGCATCCTCGCCCCAACCTACGAAGATGGGCTGCGCCAGGAATGAACGGAAACACAATAAACGAATAAAGTTTGTTGGGTTGTTGATTTAATAAGAAGTCCTTCAAAATGGTGGACAAAACATGAATTAATATAAAGGGCAACCCAATAATCCCTCAACGGATAACTGCAACTGCATCTAGACTATGGTAACGGGACGTTCCGGGCCTACAATAATACAATGGCGCTGGGATAGCCGGACCAAGGTGCAGGGCAATTATATTTTAATTGTTTCCATAGTGCCGGAGTTTTAAGATTGGGGTCCTTTACCCTGTGAGATTTTCTGTAGTATAGGATCGAAATAAGAGCAAGGTTGTTACCATCAGCTAATCATCACAGGTCTCTGAAATGTAAAAATTCCATTTCTGTAGGTGGGGTGTGTGTATACAAATGACTGGCGCATAGATATATAACCATGCGGGCCCATGGCCAAAACTGATGTTTTCCTTACTCATTTTCATACAACTTCGATATCCTAGTTTATTTGCCACAAGTAAGATTTAATGGCATGACTGAACTGCAAAAATACCGATACCTCACCAGGAGCTAGCTGTAACCGGGGGAACACTTATTAAAAGTCTATTTCTTAGCTTTTTCTGCCTCATATTTTCATGATTTTCCCTGACTTCGTTTGGCCCAATTGCTAAGGGAGTGAATTCGTGAGTTTGTGAGTGAGTGAGCGTGTGTGCAATTGAGCGAATGAGTATCAAGATAAGCCTGCATCGAAATAATTTCTTATCTAGAAAATTTTATCGCCTATGCAATGAATTGGTTTCAAAACTCAATGTCAGGTTAAAATCACTTTCACATGAAGGCCTATCGGAACCAGAATTTTATGATGACTTAGTACACAAATTCAAAAATATAAGGGGTATGTCTGATTTTTTAATCAGCTTCGAAAAGTAGTTTTTTTGTTCTCATTGGATTTTGTTCAGTGCTAGCACTAACCATCAAAATCAGGATGACTTCCAAGGCTTGTCATTTGGAAGTCATGCTGAAGGATAGACTTGGTTTCTTCCAGAATGTCCATATTTATATTGCTTTCTCCTTCATTAATGGGTGAAATACCATTATCACAACAAATTTAACTCATTATTTAAGTCAATATTCACTTTATAAATAGTAGGTTATGATAAAAATTGGAAGTCACTGACTTCCTGGCATTCAGTTTTAGAAGTCACAGACCCCCAGACTTCCACTAGTGGAAGCACTGTTTGTTTCCTTGTAATTTTAGTTAGAAATACATCAGTTGTTAAAGAAAACTGATTTCTGGCGCGGCAGATCGGAAGCGCGGTGCGGTTATGGCTTTCATACTAGACCTTTAAATACACGATTGGAAAACTCGAATGCGCCTGATTTACGGCTGCTCAAACGGGTCATGAAATTTGCAAATACACTTTTCGTCATTCGTTATTATTGAATGAAACACGTCTATCCGCAAATAACGGCGATTAAATTAAAAAGGAAACGAAGCCAAAATAACGTTTATATTCATAAAACGTCATTTTAAAACTGTTTCTTTTCGCAAATGGTAGATTGTGTTTATTATCCCCCATACAATAAAAACCCGGATGCAGGTCATGCATGCTCTGATATGTCTACGACAAAAAACCCGGTGTAGCTAAATAGCGAAAGGAACCGTCCTTGCGAAAGGAAGATTTTGACTACGAAAGGAAAATTTTTTATTTTAATTTTAATGCCAGTTTTGATTAAAACTATTCTTTACTGATCTTTTAAGATCCGAAATTTAGTGGATTATGATTTGATTATTATAAATGGAAATTGTGTTGGTTTTATTTCTTAGTAAAGGTTGATTTTGGTATGAAGTTTCTATATATCCCGTTCCCTGTTTCTATATCCCGTTGTCATACATGCACAAATTTGGAAGAAAATTAAAATGCATTTGAGCCGCGACACGAGAAAACAAACAAAGTGGTTGTGCGGACAGCGCAGACTCAGATCAGCCTGGGCATCCGCCCAGTCTGATCAGAGTCTTCGCTGTCCGCATGAAGGTAGCTTAGACCCTTAGCTACCCTTTGAGCACTTAACAAAGAGTCTGATAAAATTGCGCGGCTGCCCAGGCTGCTCTGAGTCTTCGCTGGGCGCACAACCACATTGTTGGTTTTCTTGTGTCGCGGCTCATTTGATTATTAATTTAAAGGATCTTTCCAACCATATCTTTAACGATAGAATAATAAAGTTTCACATGCAGAGATTTCTGCATTCAGAAATTTAATGTGGGTTTTATTTCTATTTTGCTAAGAAATACAAGTAGCAATATTCCTAGGATGTTCCTTCTTTTTTCTTTTAAAGAAAATATTGCGTATTTCCTACTTCGTAAGCTGTCTGACATAAAGTGACTATACGTTTTTTGTTGTTTTATTTTACAGTTGATCATATGCGTGATAAGCAGTCTCCTTTTGGTTATATACTTGTAAAAGAATCTTCTGCATTTAATCTCCTGCCGTTTATGAAAAAAGGCTGATATATAGAAACTTAAAGTCCAAATTAGGGTTTCGTAATTTTTCTGTTTATAAAATGTTTAATTGAAATTCATTTTTATATAATGAAAACCACAAATGATTTTCCATTCCGTTCATTTTTTTTTTGCAGTTTAACACAGTACAAGAAATTCATGCGTAAAAATACAAAATTAAATAAATAAAATATCTTAATTTAAGAAAGAAATATTAAATGACCAGCCCCGGATCCAGGGGGTGGGCTTTGGAGCTTCAGCCCCGCCATCTGGGCCTTTGTTTATGCAAAATATGTAGGCATCCTGATAACAAGGAGTATCTGATGACAGTTTGAGATAATGGAATAAGTAGGGTGAAATATATGTTGTGACATCTCAATTAGAATCGCCTCGCCGAGGCGATTCTAATGAGATATCGCAACATATATTTCATTGCAAAAAAATCATTATCAAAAATTCTCATCAAATTGAGCCCAAATTATGTCATATAATTTCAACCTCCCACCCATCCCCCACATACACACATCTCGGCACCTCCCAGCCCTACCAGTTATCCAGAGCCCCACCAGTACGTGGTGGTCTGAATCCGGGCCTGATGACCCTTTTACATGTTAATACCAACAAACCATTGACTTGTTAATACCAGTTTTTAAATTTATCTCAATGATGGGATTATTAGTACAAGTACAAGTACAAGTACAAAATGGTTTATTAGAACTAAACACCAAACAGTGTTTCTCGTCCTCATACCAAGCAACAAGCACGAGAAGAGCATGACAAATACAAACGTATATACAAAATACATTTGCAAAACATACAAATATGACATGACATTATTACAATGAGACATAAGGTTAAGCAACCTGCAGTTACACCAAAGCAGAGAGATGCCTTGGTGTAACCGTAAAGACACTTCAGAAAAGGAATGCGTCAATAATTCTAAACGTTAACAATATTTAATAGCAAATTTTCTGCTATATAGTGATTTACATGTACATTATAGAAGAGATTTTCTGTGTTCAAAAGCCAGATACACATATTTAGCAAGATTTAAGACAGTACGGCTACGAGATTCAGTCAGTAGCTGTACGAATTTGGTGACTGATGGCCATCTGCAATAATACGCAGGTAAGCATGCTGTTCGCAGTGCTCTAAAAGCAGGACAGACAAGTAAGAAATGAAATTCGCTTTCTATCATATCCATATTAATAGTGATGATCAAATTATCACTTGAATATCCATCGGTGATCAGAAGTATCGTCTTTAATCTGTTTATCACACCTTGTGTAATGTGAATCAATAGGCGCGATTGACACTTAAATTCCAATGCAAGTTTTAGTTTATTCTATGAATGTTTACCTTTTGTAATGTAAATAAGTATTTTGAGATTTATTATTATTTTTTTTAAATTATTTTATTTTTTTTATTTATTTATTTATTTTTGTAAAATTTATTCATTGCACAGCCTTCTCATTTAAGATAAATGGCAAAAAATGGTAAATGTAATGAATTACTTTCATAATGAGACGGTAACTTAAAGTCTCCATTGTCCTATATCAGTGTTAAAAGCGTCTAAACTCTTTTTATTGTAAAAAGCGGCTCAGCCTTCACGTTTGGTAATAAAATGTGGATTGATGCGCATATATCGAATCATTAAACTGGCAGAAAGTAGAGAAAAAAATCCTGTCCTGGTTTCCCGTCTAGCAAGGCTGCATAAGCATAAGTGGGATATTGATTGGGGCTCCACGTCTGTACATTGTATTTTTACCATTTTATTTAACCTTTGTTTTATAATTTATTTAATATTTCACATCTCAAACAACAAGATATACATATACAAACAGCATTAAATCTAAAACATAAACTACATGGTAGACAAATCCACAAAACATTATACATGTGTACAGGGAATACTTACTTTGCTTTACAGAGCTTTGTACCTTTCACATAAAAAATGGTAGTTTATACGCTGATATATACATCATAAACCCCATAGATGCGTTACGCTCTGCCGATCAGTCCGTGCATAGAAAAACTTATAAAATGTTCTCAGCTGACGGCGTGATATATGTACATGCGGCATGTACATATATCACGCCGTCAGCTGAGAACATTTTATAAGCTATCTTGCGCATTTGGAATATATTATTCTGTTTGGTGAAAGAATATGGGGAACAAAGAATAATAGTAAGTTTCTTATTATAAAGGTATTTTTAGTACGTATGCTTATTATGTTTCCCGGCAATTTTAGCACATCTATATAAAGATGTAAACCAATTTGCATTTAAGAACTCCCGACAAAGCGTACAGATCCAGATCAGACTGATCACAAAGGTCAGTCTGACCTGGATCCACACTGCTCGCAAACAGTTTAAAGATATGCTATTGCCCACAATAAACTATACAAAGCTAATGTGTCCGAGTATATTGCGCCAATACGGTTAACCTGACTAAACTGCACACTATAACTGAACCAAAAGTCGCTTATAAGAACCCACCCATTGTTTCTAACCGTACTTGCTCTGAAAGTTCAAACGAAAGAGCTATGTCCAGATTAGACTGTTCCAGGGAACAGTCCGATCAGGATAAGTGATATTTGTAGACAGTAGAAACATACCCCGATAAATTTGTGACCAGTTTGAACTTGAAGAGCCGATATGTTATGTTTTCACGGATAACGTCGAACGAAAAGGTTCTTAACGCCATATGATATGTGGACATTTAATCCGAGTTGTCTTATACATTAGCGCCACTTCATATTTCACCCTATCAACAAAGCATGATTACAGATTTACTAGTAAAAGTCCCATTTAAACTGTTCTCAATAAACAGACTAACCATTGAACAGGTAAAAATAAATTTAAAACGTTTTTAAGTATATCTGGCTAAGCCATTAAGAGAGAGTTGTGTATCAGTCTGGGGACTTATGGATTTCCATAACGCATATTTGTGATGGTTAACCATGCATTTTAAATGAACTGACATGATGGCTTACCATAACGTAATTACTGAAATTTTCACCACAAGATGTCACTACATGTCCGAAGGATGAAACGTGATGGAAAGCCATAACGTTGGTTTCTTCTGGTGTTATGGCTGACCATAACAAAGGCTAAAAACCCCAAGTACTTTTCTGTCGCGTAACTGATGCAAAACCTTGAGTAACTCGTACGGTTAGCATCCGTTACAAAAAAAGCAAGCATTGTAGACAATTTTGGTCGTAACACTTTATAAAAAATTGAAAGTAAATATCTATTTTTCTTGGAAATAAAACAAGTCAAATGCACAGCAATATTTGCCTAATTTTGACCATAATTCTTCAGACATAACCAAAATAAAACTGTTAATACTGAGAATAGTTAAGGGCTGGACCAAATATTAATTTTAAGTGTAGACAGGTCAGACTGAACACTGCCAGTAGGTTAATTTGCCATTTTAGTGAGTTGGACTGAAAAATGTAAGAAGTATGGCTGACCATCACAAATATGCATGACGGAAATCCATAAGTCCCCAGACTGTGTATGGTGTGTTGATAGTCTGCGTGGTGTTTTATTTATAAATGGGCCGCGACACGAGAAAACCAACAATGTGGTTGTGCGCCCAGCGCAGACTCAGATCAGCCTGGGCATCCGCCAAGTTCATCAGCCTCTTCGTTAAGTGCTCAAAGGGTAGCTAAGTGTCTAAGCTATCTCCATGCGGACAGCGAAGGCTCTGATCAGACTGGGCGGATGCCCAGGCTGATCTGAGTCTGCGCTGGGCGCACAACCACATTGTTGGTGTTTTGTTTTAAATTGTAAACTTTTGCGGTATCAATGACACTGACTAATTATCAACTTAAAAAACAGTTTTAAGACTGTTTATCAGCGAAAAAATTACACTTCAAAAAACAGAATCCATTTATTCCAATTTTTAGCGAACTGCTCAAAGTAGTTGTTTTTAACTGTTTAAGGTGGTGATTTATGGTAAATGTAAAAATCTGCATAAAACCATAAAAAAGTAAGGGATCTCCCTGAAAGTTAGCAGACTTCTTATTTTTGTTGTTCATTACAGTTTAGAATACAAAATAGGCGTACATGCTGCTTAAAAAAGTGTTTTTATAAGGAAAGATCAAAGGGTAGTTTTCTGCGCAATAATAAAAAAAATTAACATCGCTATTGAAAATTTACGTAGTACTGAAGGTGCGTTATTGTATAATGAAGAGCGTACTAGCAATTATTTATTCCAACTAATGCAGACCAGATGAAAACGGTAGCTTTTTCTCAAATGTTCAACCATGTACAAGGTAATGTACACTGGATGCATTTATTAAATATAGGGTAGGCAAGCATACCTATGTAACACCTACAGTATAAATTGTCAGGACGCTGAAATTCAAAAAGGGCCTATTTTTCGAATTTAATGCCCCGACAATTCGAAAGGATGAATTTGGTATATTATGAAAGTCAATCATCCCAACTTTAACTTAGAGTATGATCAAGGGGGTAAATCAATACGTGAAGAGACAACCTAGTCTTGCGTTTCCGGGCGTATTTGGTAAAAGTCTTGCCACGGTGTACTTTCGTTTTTGATGAAACATTGTCAACACGAGTGTTTTGGTGAAATAAGTACCAATTATAAGCATGACGGGACATTTATAGAAAAAGTGAACTGGCCACGCTTTGGAGGATTATTCGTTAAAAATGTTTCACGTGAGATGCATTAGTTAACGTGCCAATTCGGTTCTAGTTTGTCAAGGTAGTGTACATTTTTTGAGGCTGGCTGGTTGAAGGTAGGAATTTTCTTTCTTTTGAATCAATCTGAACTTTTTCGTCTCTTTTTCTGACAAAATTCGCTTCCTCTGTGATTGTTGATATGATACACTCTAAGAACGTGTTGCAGGATGCGTTTCCATGCATAAAAACAACGGTGTACGCACATGATTTCCTAGTATAGACTTGTATATGTCCATTGTTAATAAGTGCAAATACTAGTATTGCTCCAATGATTACTTTTCATTACAAATGAGTACTTGATATAAACTTGCTCGAAACTTTGGAAACTGGCAGTCTGAAGGTTAGAATTTTCTTTCCTCTGAATCAATGTGACCGACTTATAGGCTCTTGTTATGTTTAGTTATGTTATGATCAGTCTGGCCAGGGTGTCCACTGAGAGAACAATTGTTGTGTTGGAACGGTATTGTGTACAAACTAAATCTTTAGAAAATTACTATCATACAAACGTTTTGCTTACCGCAAGAAACTGCACCAGTTTGTATATTGTACTGTTATGATATTAATACAATATTGTTTAAACCAAATCATCAATCTTATCTGTGCACAGATGAAATTATCAGTTCTTTTGTAAGGAGCGACAGCAGTGTATAGTGGATAACGCGCTGGACTACCAATCCAGGAGTCGTAAGATCGATTCCCCGCTTCTCCGGTCCTTTCGGATGAGACTTCAAACCGATGTCCTGTCTCCATATGATCTAGTTGTTGGTGGGACGTTCAACCCAATTTCACTTACTCAGTTCTTATGTGTTCGATTCTACAGCACGTGCAATAATTAGCCCCACTCTCAAAATCCAAAACTTTTGTGAATAATACCACACTTTCCGTGAATAATCCATAACAGAAATCACAATATCCATTTTTTTTTTCGAAAATATCACAATTGTTATATTATCAGAGTAATTTTTATCGGTATAATTTTGTTTGTCTCTCTCCCAGTTTACATGTACATTTCACCAAACTAAAACCTATTTAAATAATAAGGGATAAATAAGCAGATAAGTACTGCGCGTGTTCTACGTTATTATATACCTATCAATGATACACCCTTTGAACTGCCTGTTTTCTGGCCATCTGATACAGACAGCCGTATCAAGTGAGTGAGTGAACTCGGGTTTAACGTCCCACCAACAACGAGGTCATATGGAGACGGGACCTCGGTTTAAAGTCTCATCCGAAAGACCGGAGAAGCGGGGGATCGATCTTGCGACCCCTGGATTGGTAGTCTAGAGTTTTATCCACTACGCTACAGCCGCTCCTAACAGCCGTATCAAACTGACCTTTTCTGAATCCGTATCACTATCCCTTAAAAAGAGGCTATTTCTGAGTTCCCGCTTCAGGCGCGTCATTAGTTAACGTGCATCCAGTGCGTGCATCATAGAAACGAGAACCAGAGATGCGTGAGTAGATAAGATAAGATAAGATATTTATTAGCCAATTATGGACCATTTTCATGGTATAGAATTAACTATAAATTGCATGAACATACATATTACAATAACAAATATTTTGTTAATTTTGGATAAAACATGTAAACACACAATAACGAGTTATAGACTTAACCAATACACATTACCACTCACACCTTATAACAGACATCTGCACAATAACGCTCAGTCCAGTATGAAAATAACGTCATTGAAACATATGTCGATGCATATTTTAAAATGTAACACAGCTGTCTATGATAAGCAGATTATCAAAGTCGAGTACCCCTTTCATGAAATCAATTAGACCAGTTCAAAACTGCAACATATACTTTGCTCGGCAAGGTTCGCAAAATACAAATTGTTGAACTCGTCCAATATGAAATCACAAAATGTTGAGCCAATAAAAGGTTCCCATCATAGACAGATGGTATGCGACAAATGAGAATATATTTTTGCCCGATAAACCAAACATTCCATAACACAGTAGCTATCGTACATTACGCAAGCTAAAACATTTATAGACAAAATCAGCTAGTTTTTGTATAATATCAGTATCTTCGCATGTCATCAGCTAAATCATTTTTGCAGAATCATCAAGAGTGTTGAAAGATGGAACTAAATCTATTATGTATTTGAAAAACATATATCTTTCGGAATCGTAGAAGGGACAGCTGCATAGGAAGTGTTTCTCATCTTCAACTTGATTTAAACTGCAACATTTACAAATTCTTTCTGAAAATGGTTTCTTTATATATCTGCCAGATTCTACTTCTAGCTTGTGAGAACTAATTCTCAGCGAAGTCAAACATTTTCGCCTGCTTGCATCAGTAACTGTATCTAAATAGTGTTCTTTTTGAAAGGAAGACTTAAATAAATACAGTGTTCTCAATTTACCCTGATTTTGCACTGCCTCCTTATGAAAATTTAAAAACCAAACATTTTTATATCTATTCTTCAGTTTATTTTTAACTTGATCAAGATTGTAGTCTTCCAAATTTACTTCACTTAAAATAAGTTTTACACCACTATACCAAGACTTAAAACCTTTATTGTGTAAATCTATACTAGTTGTAGTGTTTGACCAAGTAATGTATCCGAATTCGTTTGCAACAGGCGAGAATAATACTTAGTTATATTTTCACAAATGTCATTATATAAAGGAAATCGTCCTAATTCACCGACAGACGCCAAGTTAGATGCTTTAGCATGTACCCCTAGGATGTATTTACAATATTTCAGATGCAATTTCTCGGCATGTAGATCTTTGTAAAGATTTTCGAGTGTTTGGTCGGAGGTGCGAAATTTTTTAGCGTTTGAGGCCCAAATTTCACATCCATAAGTAAGAATAGGTTTTATGGTGTGATCAAATATATGCAGAGCTACATTAACGTTTGGGTAATCTGTACCAAATATACTTTTAAGTTTGAAAACTCCTTTTAGCGCCTTTTTATACAGTTCTGATGAAGCTGACGAAAATGTTCCAGACGCACAGAATGTTACACCTAAATATTTATACTCTTTGACACAATCTAATTTTCTACCTTTATATGTAAAACTAGTATTATATATTTTTCCCGCTTTATTGAAAATCAGAACTTTTGATTTGTCCAAATTTACCTCAAGGCACCATTCATCACAGTACTGTTCCAGTTTTGTAATACACCTATGTAAACCTGCTTCTGTTCTTGATAACAAAATAACATCATCAGCATATAACAAACAATTCAAATGGTACGTACCAACATCAACGCCACAACAGTCATTGTCAAATACGTCGGGTAAATCATTTATAAATATCTTGAATAAATCAGGACTTAGGGTATCCCCTTGTCGGACTCCAATAGTTGAAGCAAACGGTTGAGTAAACCCTGATTTCATTTTGACATTTAGAAAATTGTTAACATACATATCTTTGATAACACTAAAAAAGTTTCCAGAAATGCCAATTTTCCGCAGCTTGTATAACAAAATAGGATGGATAACTCTATCGAAAGCCTTACGAAAGTCAATGAAGCAAGCATACAATTTAGCATTTCTGTCTTTCGTATATTTTTCTATTAACGTTCTTAATACAAACATATGATCGGACGTACGCGCTTTCTTTGTGAATCCTATCTGTACAGGATTAATAACTTTATGACGTTCCAGAAATTCGTCCAATCTTCTTGTTAGTATGGTATTGAATAATTTTGCTGTACATGAAATTATTGAAATACCCCTGTAATTATTAGGATTATCTGAAGATCCCCCTTTATGAATAGGAGTGATGTACGCGTTTTTCCAACAACTAGGATACATGCCTGTAGAAAGTATGCTATTAAACAGCTTAAGAAGACATGGTTGCAGTACACTAAAACTGCATTTTAGCATTTCGTTTGATATTGCGTCGAAACCAACGGCTTTATTGTTTTTCAAAGAAAATACGGCATCATATAATTCTTTCGTTGTTATTTTGAAGTCAATTTCGCAAAATTCATTGATATTATCTTGTGCCAAAAGATTGGAGATCTCCTGAACCCTAGCAATAAACATCTCATTTACACTATTTAAATTTGAAAAATGATCCACCCACACTTCACCAGCCGTAATATGCGTTTCTGAATTAGACGATTCATCACTTTTCAAATCCTCTAAAAGTTTCCAATATGCCTTTGGGTCATTTTCATGTAAATGTTCTAGTTTGCCAATAAGGTCAGTTTTATATGATTTTCGTTTACGCTTGCAAGCTTTAACATATATTTTTCTAAATTTATAAAAGGAGCCGCGAATATGTGGATCATTTGGAAATTTGGCATACAAACAGCCTTTTTGATCGAGCATTCTGCGCATTTTATATAACTCTGAATCAAACCATTTTTTTGACATTTGACGCTTTGACTTTGTTTTTGATTTCTTTTTTAACGAGATATCAGCCGCAGTGACTATAGCATCATTGAGTTTGCTGACCATGTGGTCAACAGACGAGCTATGCGCTAATTTTTCAAAGTCTTCAATCTTCTGCTTCACTATATTTGAACAGAGAGCATCTTTGAAATTTTCTGCAGAAATACTTGACCATTTATACTGAGGCGAAAACGAAATAAGATTGTCAACAATATGCTCCGAGGAGTAATTTGCAATAATTTTGCAGCTAAGTTTAGAATGGTCAGATAATCTAGGAATATTAAGGGCCACATTAAAGTATAATATTTGCGACAACAAATTTTCAGAAACAAGCATATAGTCAACAACACTATTACCATCATATTTATATGACGTAAACATGCCTTGAGAGTCGCCAAATGATCGTCCATTAAGAATGCGCAATTGACTTTCAAGGCATAAATCTAAGAGTTCTCTCCCCCTCGCATCAATTACATGGTCTTGACTCACACGGCAGTTTATGTCTACATCCTCTAAATAACGATTAGAAACCGGAACATGTACATCATTATCATTGACAATAAAATCAGGTATCTTACAGCCTGTTCTTGCATTAAAGTCGCCACAGAGTAATATATTGCCATCACAGCTATATCGCGACAAATCTGAACCTACTGACGCAATAATGTCAATTTCAGAACTATTGTTGTAAGTAGAATTGCGTGGTGAATAATAAATAAAACACACACAGATATTCTTAGTAAGGCCAAAAAAGTCTTTGTCAAGTTTTATCCACTGGTACTCAGACGAAGTCGATGGCAAAAATTTTACACCAGGTTTAATATTTCGCTTAATCAGAATTGCAATACCACCGTATACGGGTCCCTTATCGACAGCTTTTCTTTGAACAACATGCGTACTATAGCCATCAAAACTTACGTGTTCCATTTTGCATTTAATTTCTGACAAACATACGATATCGAAGGTTGAAATCTCTTTCAGAAAAACAGGATCGTTTGATTTATCGAACAGTTTAGATTTTAGACAGTTTATGTTCCAACAGGCAATATTCACAGAAGTACGTTTCATGATGAAAATTTATCGTTGAAAACGTTCACCGCCAAAACGCCTAAAACTAGTAGATCTCCGCCCATTGCCATTGAGTAGTGACGTAACGTCAACAAACACGTCAAATGGCGTGCTACGATAGCTTAGGCGGTAGCGTTTGTCTCACGACTAGCTACATACCTCTGCCGCGTGTTCGAATCCGGGTCGATACATTAGCGCTGGCAAGTATGAATAGTTGACTGTTCCCTAAGGTATATAATAAACAAATTATTATAATAGTGACTAGATCTGGCGTACTGTATCACGTCTCGTGGATGAGCTCATACCATCGGATCACCCTCGACGCAAGCGTCTCGGGTGATCCGCGTCTCGGGTGATCCGATGGTATGAGCTCATCCACTCGACATGATACAGTACGCCAGAGCAAGCGTCTCGGGTGATCGGTGGTATGAGAGAGAGAGCTCATCCACTCGACGTGATACAGTACGCCAGATCAAGTTACTATTATAATAATGTGTATTTATCAGACCATACGAGCGTATCATAAACCCGTATTCTCCATATCACTAGTGACAAAATAGTAGCAAGAAATGTGTTTGTAAAACACTGTGCCCCAAGCCTTGGGCCTGGCCCTAAAAGGACACGCAACTAAAGGGAATAATTTGTTGAAAACGCCAGAACTCTCAAGGAGCCGTAACTCTGTCAAACCGGCTCATGTACCCACCTCTACTAAGGGATCACCCGATTTCTGAAAACACATTTTCAGGGCCCCCACTAGCCAAAATACAGTGCAACTGAACCTGTATAAAGGGGCTACGTGTCTTTAGCAGCCATAATTTGTCTTTCCCATTGGTGACCCTTTAAGACAGGTTTGGCTATACTATAGTGTTGCATGTATACGAATTTGAAAGAAAAAAAAAGTTCCGATGCTAAACGACAAGTCCACTTTCCACTAAGGTTGATTGCCCATTCGGTCACCACAGTATAAATAAGTTCTGAATAGTAAGATCCTTTGGAAGCAAGGAATACATCAAAGAACAGAAAATAGCGGCCTGTTTTATTTGAGTCTGTTCATGACCAGTAATGACTTGTGCGACACCAGCCACGCCCCCTAGCACTGGTTTAAGCGGAACTCTATTTTTTAAGATAACTCAAATGAACTCAATGATCCCAAAGGACCAGAAAATATAATCTGCACCATGATGATGTACGGGGAGACGTTTTACGGCCGCCACACGGCCTACTTTGCTACTACTGGCTGCTTACTGATACACGTTACCATATGACTGCTTTAGAAATATTGACATAAACCATCTCGCCAGCACTTGCCTTATAAAAAATAAGCTTAGCATATTCTGTACCAAGATACAGTGAAGGCTATAAGAAAAGTTTACCATTTTTTTTGAAAGATGAATTATTACACTTTCAAGGGAAGCAACTCTACTTTTGATAACTGCATCCTCTTTCAATGAGATCAACTATTGAAGGAAAGACTTTGCTCATCGAGGAGCGTAAATGACCTCAGGTCCCTTCTAAATTTTATAGTTGTCCATACAGCAAATTAGAAAATTGGCATTTTACTGTATTGAATCCACAGGTCTAATGGGTCGTTCATGCAAACAGAATGTCTGTGATGAGACTGCGCCACCGCCCGGCCCACCGCACAAGCTGATTTATGTTTGCATAAGGATGCGGAGAACACCTCATATTAAAACCTGCGCATGTTACTGCGTTTTTATGTTCAGTATAGATATTCGAAATGTTGACCGCATCCACATCATACGAGTTACATTATATTCTATGGTGACGCAAGGTAATTATTTTGGCTTAATTTGGTGGGATGGGGCGTGTAAAATGGTAGTGGCAGTACTGACATTTAAAAGAAAAAAAAAGAAAAAAAATGTGTAAGACACGCACGATGCCCCCGTGTGATGCCTGTCACAGGGCTGTGTACATCACTAAAATATCCATTAACAGCAAAGACTATCGCGTCACATGCATACCGCATTCCATTCAATTACCGCACATGCCTCTTCAAGTGCACATCATGATAATTTCTGAGGCATATGACTATAAGCGTACATATTTTACTGGTTTACCATTTCGTTTGTTTGTTTACAAGACCTGAAAATGCTGTTGACTCTTTCGGTTTTCATTCGTTTAGATATTCTATCCTATGATATAAGTAGCTTTTCTCCTATGTTTCAACTTTAGATTTGCTTTCTTAAAAATATATTAATTCGACGTGCGCTTATAAGACAGAAAGATTCCTACAAGTATTTGCCTCCGTTTCAAAAATGTTTAGCGCACAGGCGCTCAAACAGTCGTAATTACATTTGTAATCCGTCGGTTACGATATTTGCATTATGGTTATGCAACGGAGCAACTGGTATTTTCCCAAAGACATTACGGTAACACACACCCAGTTCAAAGGCCCATAAATCTGACTCCCAGTGGCCAAGAATTTCCTATTTTAAGAAGGATCGGGGTTTACCACAACAAGAATTTCATCACAACTGATGCTCTGCCCATCTCTATGGACTAAATTTAGTAACTTTCGAACTTTCCGAAATTGAGGCATTTTTCCGGAAGTCTACAAACTCTCATAAACTTGAGTTCAAAGTGGTTCTTTCAAACGAGTCACCTTGTTAGACATCCAGCATCATTGACAAAATGGTCGTTTGGATTTGGGTTGAAATGTTCATGCTTTTCACCTGTTCTGAAAAATTGCAATATTCAACCAAAATTGCATTTTTACAAAAAACAGTCCATGGATATGGGTAGGGTAAATATTGAATTGAAGCTTGTGGAGTAGGTAACATCGTCCCTCTTTAAAAAATTGGCAAAATTATTTTAAATTCCGTGTCTTTGTCGACTGGAGGTAAATGTCTCCAAAGTTGGGGATGCATTGCACTGTTGTCTATGAAAAATTTTTACGTGCTCCTTTAAATATTTCGAGCAGTGTATTAAAATCTGTGAAAGGAGTTGACTACACCAACGCAAACCCCTATAATGCAAAAAAACTACCCATACTGACTAACTTCAAGATATCGTAATTCTGATAAAACAGATTTTATCTCCATCGAAACGCCCAAAACATGGCACAAAGTTAAACAAAAATCCGTTTAGAGAGGAGTTGAATACACAAAGTCAGCACCATGTTGTGCAGAATATCTGCCAGAAATGAAGACGTTCAAATGGCTTTTATTCTGTCAGAATTCATTTTCTTGAATCCCAGATAACGATACCCGTGTTTTTGCTAGGGATAGAAATTCTTATCTTACCCTGGTTATCTGACCCGTGGGATAAAAAAAAAAGTTGTCGCATGACTTCGTTTTGCATTGGTTGTATTGCACGTCACGTAACTTCGTCGCTAGCTGACGTTATAACGACGTCAGAAATCACAACAGTTGTCTCTCATTGAACTCTCATTCTTGGCACGTGGAATAATGGCTTATTATCCACTTTGAGGCAAAGCCACCAGACATAGAAATGAAGGGTAGTTGCAGAGTCTTATCCGCTTCATTACAATTGCCGATCGTTTGTGACAATGGTGGTCAGACAAAAAAAAAAAAAAAAAAAAAAACATTTGGTTCTGTTTCGGGTTTACTCTCGTACGGATTTTTTTCGTTAAAATTCTCGACTCAACGTATTTCTAATATAGAATGTATACTCTGACTCATACATTTGTGAATCCGCCATATACATGGGTTAAAAACATGAAGAACTCTGACTATGTCAAAGAAAATGTCACAGCATAAACCGTAAAATTTATCGTACATTAAGCAAAACGGTCAATAAAATGCGTAGTTGTTCTCTAAAACGATGAAAAATAATCTGATTACGACCAGAAAGAATATTAAACCGAAACTTAAATTAACATGAAAAATATATACCAAACTTCGCACCTCCTTTGATTCCTTTCTAAATTTGTTCCAAAGTCACATGTACTTGAAATCAACAGACAGAACGACATTTGTGACCGAATTAACTCGCATGATTTACTCGGAAGTGCCGTTTCCATTGCATATATCTCGAAACAAAGTATTACCAAATAGCGTGCGCCCATTGACAACACCATTGCAAATGTGTTTTTTGAAAAAATGAGATTTTTACTCCTTGAGTCGCAAAACTGTGGCAATACTTACAGAAAATTAACGTAATTTTGCAAGACTAGGGTGTCCTTTCACGTATTGATTTACCCCCGTGATGATGTGGCCCTGAAAAGTGGGTCCAGGATGTGAAATAAGGGGAGATAACTGGGTACCAAAGAAATGCGAAAATGATCGACTGCATTTCTTCTTATTTTTATGCCACTTGAAGCGGAGTTTTAAGCAAACAACATACGTTTTAGAAGAAGCCTATTATACTGCTAACGGCTGATACTTATTAGCTTTCTTTCCATTTTGGCTGAAGCCCGTAACATTCGGTTATAGACGTTACACATGAGAATATTCCCAAAATGTAAATAAATTGAAGGCGGAATCGTTTTGTTTTCTTTTGCTAGTATATCCTCCTTGAAAATCATCTTTAGATATTAGAAGAATTACAGCCTGCTTGATTCCTTGTCATTCGCCTATTTTACTACTTGAATTAACGTAGATAACATTTATACAAAATGCATTCCATTACACCACAGCTAATCAGCAACCTTTACCAACTCCCAGGAAACTCTCATAAATACGATATTCAGACATTTTTAAGAAATATTGTTGACAGAAGTTTGTCGCTATTTTCACCAAGCAGTTTAAGGCCCTCGCAAGCTGCGTTTTATACGTGAAACAGAAAAGAGAGTTGTTATGTGTTAAAAGACTTGACAAATACTGAACAAACAGTCTATTTTGCTATTTCTTTTTTCTTGTAGCAGCGCTCAACACTTTTGCACACCTGATTATACAATGGTTCAATTTTCTTGCTACGCTTCTCATGACACTAATATAAGTGACTTTTAGTCAAAGCAATAAAAAAAGAAACAAATAGATAAATTGGGAGATAGAGAAGATATTATCCCAAGGGAAATAAAACTACTGATGCTCTGAACAGTGTTATTTATAGTGCTGTCAGTCAAGTGACAATCAGACATCATCGTTCTTTTTAATATAAACAAAATATAAAAGTAGGGAATTACTAGTAATTTTCACTACAAAAGCTGCTGTTACATTGATCATTGAAAAAAAAAATCGGTTCATAGAGTATAGAAATTTAGAGACTACAGAAAGGTGAGAAAACTAAAATACACACTGGATTTTAATGACATGAGGCACAGAAAAGTATCTGCCAAATCGAAAATAAGCACCTGCTTACAAAGTACGCATTCTTTTAGGAGACTTGCATGGAGGTATTTTTCGTTACCAATAAAAATGATAATGCTCAAGTAAAAGTTTCAGTTAAAATCAACAAACAGGCCAATTATATCAATAAATTACGATATTTCATTGCATTGACCTTTCTGATCATTTTTTAAAGTCCCTAAAGACGGTGATATATCATGCGCCTGGTAGTACAACATCAGAAACATGAAACTTCTTATTAGTTAATGTTACTGCTAATCAAAATTTTCACTGCCGAAATGCTACACGTTGAGATAATGTATTTTCACAGTCTCCAGCCTCCGGTCAACTACTCGCCGTCCGCCTGTAAGTAAAATGTATCATTTTGTAACATTTTGAGTGCAGATAATACCATGTAGGAATAATGTGGCAAACAACGTGAATTACCCGTCCCGTTACCATAAACAATGACAAAACTCCTGAATAGACTGATGATGGGACATCTTATAAGTTACGGTATTTTCCATCTTTCGTTAACACGTCACAACAAGAATATTTTAATATTTTGCCTTATAACTGATGAGAGCGCTACAAAACGATAACGTTGATGACATTCAGCAAGTAAACCTAGGTACTTAATTGAAACACTGATAGTTTCTTTAAATGGATACGCAATTACCGATCGAATACGCTATTAAAGTTCAATTTTAAGAATTTGTTTTAAATTTTTGTTGAGATGGAATGAAGTATCATAATATTTTAGCTATAAAAGCTGTCATGCCTCATTGTTGCGATTTTATGCTCAATAATGATAAAAGTATACAGTTTAAATACACATGATAAGTTAATTGTAAAGACTGAAGGCCTCAGAGGCATGCAGACATTGAGGCCTTGAAAGCAGCTTATTCACAAACAAATATTATCGTTTGGTACTGAATGAAACAATATTCAAATTACAATTATGTAACGCAGTATAACGTCTATTCAGATACATGCCAAACAGATGAAAATTAAATACCTGTAACAATCTCGTTGTCTTATTTGTTTATTTTCATGGTTGCATGTGCACCCACTACTTTTAAATATAATGAATGGCTGTAGCATCTATGGCTATCTATTCTTCATATATCGAAGTTATTTGGCATATGTTAGATTTCTTAGAAAATAAGTTTTAATAAGTATTCACCTGGTATAGCCAGTGCAGAACACACAGATTAAAATTTTTCAAGCAGTTAAGTCTACGATAGGCAAGATTTCACGTTGAGTAATTATACTAGATGTTTAGTAAGAATCTTTCATTTTACTTATTTATTCGGATTCTGAATTCTGTGCTGATGCTTTAATTTCTTCTATTATATACGTGATATACATATGATGACTGTTGACTCATTCGTTTGAAACTTCAGTTTTCGTTGCGTATTCAAATAGCTAAAACATCCATGTTTATGACGCAACGCCTACGTGTTGTTGCTGCATCAGAAGGAAGTGTGAGGTTACGCGAATAAAACTAGTTAAAGCCCCTAGCAGATTATGTACAACTGTCTATACAAAACTTCTACATGCGAATCCCATCGGTCGGTTTTCTTGCCTTATGGTCGCCTGTATAGCTGTCCTATGTGCTTTCAATTTTGTTTTGTGATTTGATATAGAAAATATGTAATATTAGATGTATTAAATGTTTGAATGTATTTTGTATTGTTTTTGGTGCTGTACTTACGTACAGTTCTCCTGTGTTGGAATGGAGTGTCTGTTACCAAAGATGTGCTGTTCGTTTTGTCGTATGCATGTTTCCCATCTTCTTTCGGTGTCTTGGACGGGCTGTGTTTTGTAATTGTGGCCTTTCCTGGGTAATTTTATTTACATTTTTCTATGTACGATTTCTACATCTCATATACGTAAACTTGGGTCTGCATGCATATCTAATAAATACACTGTAACAAAATAGCAAGAAACAAATTAAGATAGCCAACATGTAATCGAGTTTTATTCTCTGGAGAGACGTACGAACTTGCAAAATAACGCTGTTCACAATGGTTCTAACCACCTACCGGAGGAAACAGTGATCCCACAACTCTGCTAATATCTACCATATGCATATTACTGAATAGCTTCTTTTGATATCTAAGTAGTTTACGTTGTAATTACTCTTCAAACCATGGCGTTTGGTTATTGTTTGAACATAAATTTGAATGCCGTTCATTTTTACGCCTGTCAGTAAGTGCAAATATTCGTTAGTACATTGTCTTTTTCAATTTTGATACTTCCATCATTACATTAGTGCCAATCCAACTTAACATATTTATAGATGCTGTCAAAATACTTCATTTACACACTAAATACCAATTACATGTATAAAACTTCATTTTGTTAATGTACTGAACTAACTTTTAAGACAAGAGAAAAATGCAGAGTTTAAAAGCACTATTTTCAAAAACATATTTCAACGATGAAATGATTTAAAGTTGAAATATTATTTCATTGTAAATATTATTTTCGTTTCATGGGTAACATATATAATTTGTATTATTTGCTATGAAAAGCTTTTTGAAACTTTTTTTTTTTACAAATTACAGTAACTATACTCTAATGCAGTAAAACAAATATGATCCTGTTTTTGTTTACTACATCTTTATATATCTTTTGAATCGCCGTCATTCATTATTCATTATTCTTTTTAACAAAATTATATTAAGTAACGTATGTAACGACCGAGCTGTAACAGACAAACGCCAGTGATAATGTGAATGCGTGAGTTGTTGGAAGTCTTTGCAGACCCAGAAGTGGTTGGGCTGGTTTTCTTGTTAAAACTGCACAGCACGGGGAAAAATTCAAGTTGAAATTCTAATTGAAATGAATTTCTGAGGAAAACGGGCTCCATGGTGGTGGTTAGACTCCAAAGAGAAACGTTTTATGAAGTACAGAGTGTAGTGTCATTATCATTGGATATTTTGCGAGTCAGCGCCCTATAATTCTATGCACAGTTTGATGAGAATCTGGAAGACAGCGATGTAAAATGAAAGTTAGTACCTTCAAACACCAACAATTGGTAGGATGAATTATCCTTGTGTAAATATGTGTATACACCGGTTTTCTTAATACTGCATTTTGTAGATTATTATTACAGAAACTGATACTTTGCACACGAATACGTCATTTCATGAATTAATCAGAAAGCTTTAGTGCGCCTCTAAATGGACAGAATTATAGCGTTTTCATTTTGAGCAAATTAAGGCTTAAAAGGGGTAGGAGTAAATAGGGGTAATTAAAAGCACGGGATCCTATTTCAGTGACCACATCATACCCTATCATAGAGCCCAAATGTTGTGCTTATCAAATTTGGTAAAAATTTCCTTTCGAATCGCCGGGGCATTAAAGTTGCATTTTGTCGGCTTCAGCGTCCTTACTAATTAGCTACTTGTTGACGTCTACTTAAATTGCCAACAGGTATACACTGTTCAGAGGCCGTATTTATAAAACAACTTAAGTGGTTGCTATGCTGTTGCTAAGGCTAATTTCTATGAAGGAGATTCCCTACAACTATGAAATTTGCTCTGGAGGAACAGTCTGAAAAAGGCTGTTCCTCCAGAGCAAATTTCATAGTTGTAGGGAATCTCCTTCATCAAAATTAGCCTTAGCAACAGTATAGCAACAACTTAAGTGGTTTTATAAATACGGCTCCAGATCAACGAGTACAGTGTCAGGGGAAGCAACTATGCCATTTTCATTTTTGCCTCCATTCTCAGCGGGAGCTCAACTCTCAAAGCAAAATCCTCCTCTATACATAGCAAATTCTTTCCTCTTGGTGTATATACCCCTTTAGAAATGTCTTTTTTTGTCCAGGGACGTAAACAGGAAGTCACAAAAGTCGCCTTCCTTTGAAAAAAGGCACAAAAATTGTGTTATCTGCAAAATTGAGATTAAATTCCCTCGAACAATAAAATTGTTATACGCATTTACATCGGTCTTAAATTTTGTAACGTATAGTCAAACGTTACATGTACATGCATATGAAACCTTATACATGTAGTAATGAGCAGTGGTAATGAGCGGCTGTCTAGCAATTTTCAGGTAGTCAAACCTGCCTTAAGGTCAAGAATACGTAAATGACTGGCGCAATTAATTACGTGCGTCGCGAAGGACGTTACGTCACGAAATACTTCCTAGTCTGTGTAATTTTCAATATGGCGGCCCCGTCAGACGTTCGATAATAACGTCAAACATGGGGAAAACGGAATTGTTGTCATTGTTTGTTCAAGCCCTTTGCTGATATTGCGATGTTCTTTTTTCCCCTGTATTTTTGAAGTTATTTCGTCAACATAAGTGTATTCATACAAAATTAATGAGAGAGAGAGAGAGAGAGAGAGAGAGAGAGAGAGACTGATAGACATAGCCTACAGAGTTTCATGTTTGTAACAATTCAAGGCTGGCCGGAATACATGTTCCCTCCCTGTTTTCAGGGTTCACAGGACTTTTCAGACACACATATGAAAGGCGGAGCCCATCTTTCTCCTTTCGCTGCGTTATCCTTCTCTGATTTGAAACCCATTTACTGCTGGCTTGACAAAGAGACTTTTCCAGTCGCTAGTTTGCCGAATCCGGATTCGAACCCGCATCCGAAATAAATAATAAACAAGTTTATGTATGCCAGCTGATTTTAGAGCTTTATGGGATCGGAATGTAATATTATAATGCCGATTTTTGTGATTTTAATACACATATCCTTTCTGGACATCGAAAACAAAATAAGAATGATACAATATTTCTTCCACTTGTTGTATGCCCGTTGCTATAGATATAGGAGGCCTCTTACTCACACCGCCCCTACGGCCACTACGCTACAAGAAGTCTTTACCTTTACCTTTCCCGCCGACGGTGGATTTGGAAGTTGACCTTGTAACTTACCGACTGAAATACTGTCCAAAAGTCAATTTATCTGACTACCATGAGCCACACCGACAGAACGCGAGTCGTCAGAAATATGACATATGCACACAGATCAGCCTGCGCATACACACGGACTAATAAATCTCTTCGCTGTTCCTCTCGAAATCATTGTACAAGAGGATAACAAAGGCTCTGATCAGGTTGTGCGGGTGCGCACACTGATCTGAGCTTCCGCTGACCGTATATGCCCCAAAGAACCCATTTTATCATGGCACGGCGCATTTTGTGATTTAGGGTAACGCAGTTTTTTATGTGTGGCTGAGTCAGCTGCATATTACTGTTAGAAGTGTGCTTGCAATTTTTACTTATTTTTTGTTTACGAGAGTCTGAAAAATAAATTCTTTCACCGAAGCCTCGTTCACGCCAAGTTTCTGTGTCACAGAATCTTTAACAAAGAAAGTTTGCCAAACATTCTGAGCTAACACGGAGCAATTTATTTGTTAAAGAAAAAAGTGGCACGGAATCTTTGTCAAATAAACTTTGGCAAGGAAATGTTTGCTGCTGTGTTCACACGATCGAACATTATTCGTCAAGGTTACCTGGACAAATAAACTTTGCCCGTTTGAACGGCCAACCATGCCACATTTTCTTTGTTAAATATACTTTGTTCAAAATCAAACCGATTTGATTATGAGCAAAGTTTTCTGTGCTTATCTCCATACATAGTTTCTTTGTTATATATTCTATGGCAAATTTTCTGTTCACACGAACAAATTTTGTTTGTCATAAAAACTTTACCATTTAAATTTGGCAATGAAAATCTGGCATATTTTTTCATCCACACTAGCATTTTTTTTTCTTTTCCAAACCTACTTTTTCACAGAAACTTTGCCCGTGTTAGCGAAGCTCATTCGTCTTAAGAACCCTATTAGCCCTCCCCTATCCGTATTCTCATGTCTTATAACGTCGCCCGTAAACGACTGCAACGTCGCTTATAAATGACGTCGCGGAATGGCGTAAATTTATACATACCTATGCTTGCTTATCAAGCTCTACTTGAAAAACGAGCTCGGTAGTCAAGGGCTTTTCTTACCTCATTTTAATCGACAGATTCTGTAACATAAAATATCAGTTTTTGAAAAAAATCTATGTAGTGGTAAACAAGCTGTGTACGTTTAAATTTTAAAATCTGAGTTTTTTTCATCGCATTCCCATTGCCGTCAATGGAAACGTCCTCAAAATTTCATGTTTTTCAATCTGATCTAGCGACTAAACTAACTCGGTGACCTATCTTTCTTATTGCACAATTCGGTGTAACACATGAAAATGCAACCCTGTGCAAAATTAAAAAAAATTCTATGTATGTGCCATTTACGTATTCTTGACCTTTTTTAAGACTGTTCCACCAGAGCAAATTTCATAGTTGTAGGGACTCTCCTTCAAAGAAATTTAGCCTTAGCAACACCATAGCAACCACTTAAGTCGTTTTATGAATACGGCCCCTGCTCTGTGAAGCAAATACATGTAACTGTACTAAAAGAAAACAAAAATTTCCCAAAAGTACCCTTTTCATTTTGAGAGTTTCTGCAGATAGTGCACATTTAGAGTCGCATGCTGTGCATGCACAGGAGTGAATATCTTTTAATTCTTTTTGACATAAATTGTGTAAGATGTCAATGTTTATTTTATGTGTAAACATTATTTGGTTTAGCTAATAAGGTTCCTAACAAACACGAAAGTAAGACGTGGGTCTCCAAATTCCAGGGCTGCAAATTTAAGGGTTTACGGTATCATGGGTATAGCCGCCAGGTGTCAAAATGTTTTGCATTTCCATCAAACCATTGACAAGTCGTCATATTTGCATGTGCTACAACAAGAACCATTTAATCTTGTAGAATGTGTAGACTGATTTTATCAAAGTAATGCAAGACAAATAGATTTTAACGGTTACTTTAAAAAATATGCCAACCAACATGTGTATAAGGCGCTGTATAAAAGAAACCTTTCGCGAGAATTTTTGAAACTTCCACGGAGAGCTATTGAATGACAATAAATTAGATTCATATTAAGCAAGCATGCGCAGATTCACTAGAAGTATCTTAGGCTCAGAACTTTTCAATCATCCCTCGTATTAACCTAATGCCCAATTGAGTAAAATATGAATTTAAAACAGCAAAAGTTTCATGTTTTGGCAGATAAGGTGTAAGGCTTACACATTTTTAAAGAAATTGAATTTCATGATTTGAGCCGCGACGCGAGAAAACAAACAATGTGGTTGTGCGCCCAGCGCAGACTCAGATCAGCCTGGGCATCCACCCAGTCTGATCAGTGTCTTCACTGTCCGCATGAAGGTAGCTTAGACCCCTAGCTACCCTTTAAGCGCTTAGTGAAGAGTCTGATCAGACTGGGATGCTCAGGCTGATCGGAGTCTGCGCTTGGCGCACAACCACATTGTTGGTTTTCTCGTGTCGCGGCTCATTTATTTGCATGCTGAGACGCTTCAAAATTTATATATGAGCCGCGACACGAGAAAAACAACAATGTGGCTGTGCGCTCAGCGCAGACTCAGATCAGCCTGGGCATCTGCCCAGTTTGGTCAGACTCATTTTCTAAGTGCTCAAAGGGTAGCTAAGGGTCGAAGCTACCTCCATGCGGACAGAGAAGACTCTGATCAGACTGGGCGGATGCCCAGGCTGATCTGAGTCTGCGCTGGGCGCACAGCCACATTGTTGGTTTTGTCGTGTCGCGGCTCTTATTTTCTATCACAAATGTTCATAGCGCCAAATTATAAGAGACTGGATGATGTAGCATGTAAAACGGGAAAACGAAAAAAAAAAAACAAAAAAAAAAAAACAATGACTGAACGAACAAGTAAACAAATGAATGAATGAATGAATGACAGTGCATCTTTGTTAAATGGCTCAGATCTATATCTTTTTCTTTTATTTTTTTGATTTCAAGCTTTTGAACTTCAAGTAACTTTCAAAAGAATTGTTGGCTTAGCATTTCTATAGAATTTTGTAACCTGTCTTAAAATCAACATTTAAGGTGGTATTTATTTGTTTTAAGATATGCATATAATACACTTAAACGAGACAAACTGTGAAATTCACTAAACTGCTTTCACAATATACAAAGAAAAATCAAAGCAAAAGTCAGGGGAGGAATTCATTTAAGGACAAGCAGCAAAATGAACCTAATCGATCCTTAGTAATTTTAAGGGCTAAAGTGGCCAACCGCCACTAAACCTGAGATTCGCACAGCGCTGCCTCTGGGAGCGGCCTGGGGCCTGGTGGTTTTCTCGGCGTCGCCGCAGGGGTTGGCTTTCCTGACGCCCCTCCTCCATTTCTGGGACCCTGCTAATGTACTCCTTGTCCACACATGCAAGCAGCCGTAGAGCCTTTAAGGAAAGATAGAAGGACGAATAAGAGGAACGATAGACAATGGAACGATAGACAATAATGGACGGACGAACGGCGCTCCGTTACTGCGGCTATGGATACGTTCCGCTGAAGTGCGGGGTGGGAGCGCGGGGGTGAGGGGTGGGGGGGGGGATAACGTCGTTAAGAAATACACACAAATAAAATAAGGAAGCAAAATCAGTGTGTGGAACAAACGCTTGAGGCTATGCTATTGTTAACTGCAAAACATGATTGGCTAATTCTGTGCATTTTCATTGGTCATGTGCGTGAGTTCTTCTTACATGTATTTTTTGTGTTTGACCGTAGATTTGGCGCTAGAAATGGTGACGGTGGATAATGGATTTTTACACTGACTTTCCCTGCTGAATTCTCGTTCATTTCAACATATTTGGCTCTGTAAGTAGATGTAGTACTTTTCTATTTAGGTTGGTTGGTTGGTTGTTTTTGGTTTAGCGGCCCTTTCAGACATATAGCCCCGGTAGCTCAGTGGGTAAAGCGCCTGCCTACTGATCTAGTGGACTTGGGCTCGAGCCCCGCTTGTGGCGAGAATCTTTCCCCTACCGCAAACTGGGTTCCATTGCACATAGCCTTTCATTATCATCCTCCCATCGACCTGATTTGACTCAATTACTATTGAAAAGGACGTAAAATCGCAATTCATTCATCCACCCATCCTTTTCAGACAGTATTTCGGTCTACATCGAGCCGTTTCTACATATTTAGGAATCGCAGTAATTTGGTTTCCTACCATAAAATCTTTGAGACATTTGCAGTCCTTTTACCTAGTCAACTCACTTTTTTGTGTGTGTGGTGGTGGTGTTGGGGGGGGGGGGGGGGGTGGATCGGGTCGGACGATGACGCTGTTTATCTTTCAGCGCTGGGGTGTCTACTAATTTAGGATAATAGCAAGCGTCAAGGGCTGGATGTGCTTGCAGCAGGTGCGGGATGGGGGTTGGTCTCATCTATCCTGGAGCCCCGTAGCTCAGTAGGTTAAGCTCTGGCCTGCTGATCTAGCTCCCGGGTTCGAGCCCCGCTGTTGGCGGGAATCTTTTCAATCGTAGACGAGGTTCCATTGCATACAGCCTTTCATTATCAACCACACATCGTCCTGATATGACTGGAACACTGTTATACAGGACGTAAAATCGCAAGTCATCCATCCATCTCATCTATTCTATCCCTCTTCTTTACAGAAATACTGGTTCAAAGAGCGTTGTTCCCAAAACAACCGACTAGCCAATTAGCCAATGTTTTGTTTTTTTTGCTTTTTTTTTTTTTTTTTTTTTTTTAAACTTTGGTCCCAGATTCTAATATTGACATCATATCAAGAAAGGATAACATGGAGGACAGTTGTGGTTAGTTTGTTGTTTTGGGTTTCATGGCCCTTTAAGACAGTATTTCAGTCTATGTATATCGGACCGTCTCCCAGAGAGAGTGAGAAAGTAAAAAGATCTGATAGGGGAGAGAGAAAACCGTGTCCAAACAACCAGCACCCGCACCAGTGCAAGCACAGTAGGCCTTTGCCCTACTATTATGGACGCCCGGGCACTGAAAAAGAACAGTTCTGTATCAGTCTATAGGTCTAGTATAAGTATATAAGTTATGCGACATTGATGAAAATAGCAGAATTAGCAAACAGCGTTGACCCTGATGAGGCGGCTTATAATGATGAGCCGCCTTATCTAGATCTACACTTGGCCATATAGTCATATTTCCGGAAGGGGGGAGGGTGGGAATTCTACTATTTAACATTTTCCCACGGGGGGTATTCTACTATAGAAAAATCATAGTCATTTTACCCGGGGTGGATGGTGGGGAGGGGGGGGGGGACTAGGGGAGAAAAGCGACTCTCTGACATCTTTTTCTGTCCAAACTTAGAATTTTTACAGTCGTACATGTATCGGTCGTTTTGACTGTGATAATTCGCCTTCTTTATAATTTCGAATTCCGCAGTAACGAATGGTCTTGTTGAAATACTATATGAGCGACGACACGAAAAAGAAAAAAAAAAAAACAAAGTGGTTGCGCGCGCAGCGCAGACTCAGATTAGCCTGAGCATTCGCCCAGTCTGAGTCTTCACTGTCCACATGCAGGTAGCTGGTAGGAAGTTAATCTCTATGAGCCCAGCAGGAATTTACTAGAACCATGACCTCATGCCCTATAATTCATGGGCCACTGACTTTGGAATTTAGCTTTGGAGACTTTTGCCATAGGTAGATTCTTAAGTTCTATTCATGGTAGCAGATTGGTAATTTGTTAAAAGCTTTACTTTTTATGAGAACACCAGTCTACTTTCATTCCAAGGATTAATGCCTCGGGTCGGGGCCAAAGGTCAATATCTAGGACATCATAGATTTCCCTTAGAGTCAATGAATGAATAATTATAATGCTTTGGATGTCGGCTGAGTGTGACACAACCACTGACCTTAATATACGAGGGGCGTTCGAAAAGTAATGCATATGGTTTCATGACTTTGTTTAGGGGCATGCTGGGTACAAATGCTATGCATATGCTGAAAGCACTACACTTTGCGTTTACAATGATACCAAATATTATACAAATACACTTTATCTTTTTGACTTACAACGAATTTTATTAGGCTCCAGTCATACCACTAGGATAAATTTATATATAAAATCTTTTCAGGGTTAAGCATTAAAGTCAAATACCGTTGTAAATGCAAAATCAATCTTTTTCATTGGGTTGTCAATCGTTGCCTATAATATCCATACAAAAGTTAGAAGGGTAGCAACTGTTATCGATTAATTCCTTGCAAAGCAATGCGAAGTTCTTACGACGTTATTAAAATCGACGTGAACGTCATCTTTTAAAGACTGTAGAAGCTTCAGTTTTTGTATTAAGGTCAAGAATACGTAAATGACTGGCACAATTAATTACGTGCGTCGCGAAGGACGTTACGTCACGAAATACTTCCTAGTCAGTGTAATTTTCAATATGGCGGCCCCATCGGACAGTCAATAATAACGTCAAACATGTGGAAAACGGAGTTGTTGTCATTGTTTATTCAAGCCCTTTGCTGATATTGCAATGTATTTTTTTCCCGCATGTCTGAAGTTATTTCATCAACATAAGTGTATTCATACAAAATTAATGAGAGAGAGAGAGAGAGAGAGAGAGAGAGAGAGAGAGAGAGAGAGAGAGAGGGGGGGGGGGGGCACAGACTGACAGAGTTTCATGTGTGTAACAATTTAAGGCTGGCCGGAATACAAGTTCCATTCCTGCTTTCGGGGCTCACAGGACTTTTCAGACACACATATGAAAGGCGGAGCCCATCTTTCTCCTTTCGCTGCGTTATCCTTCCCTGATTAGAAAAAGCTACCCATTTAGTGTTGGCTTGACAAAGAGACTTTTTCCAGTCGCAGGCTGGCCGAATCCCGATTCGAACCCGCAACCGTCTGCGTCATAACCGAACGTCCACGGCGCCGGTGGGATTGTGCATCCGAAATAATTAATAAACCAAGTAAATGTATGCCAGCTGATTTTATAGCTTTATGGGATCGGAATTGATATAATTGATATAATGCCGATTTTTTGCGATTCAATACACGTATCCTTTCTGGACATCGAAAATTTTATTTTGATTACAAAATAGGAATGATACAATATTTCTTCCACTTGTTGTATGCCGTTGCCAAAGATATAGCGGGCCTCTTACACCGCCCCTACGGCCACTACGCCACAAGAAGTCTTTACCTATCCCGCCGACGGTGGATTTGGAAGTTGATCTTGTAACTTACCATCCTCTCGATATGACTGAAATAACGTAAATTCGGGTTAAGTCGTCAGGCTCATTAAGTCGTCACTTTCCTTTATCACAATGCTCTCTTTGTCTACGTCATCGCAGAAGAGGAGGAGCGGCAACAATTGAAAACAAAATTATTCAGCTTTTATATTCTTTTGCCATAAATATTATCATTTTTGATGTTTGCAAGATATATGCTATTATTTAGGGGTACTGTTTTTCGACCCTAATCCAAAAGTGGGCGACGGAAAAGTCCAGATTCATCGGGTTAGGGCGAATGAGTTTTAAAGTTTTCCGATGCGGCCACGTGTCATAGTAAAGTGCTCGGCCTTGAGACGAATGGTTAAAGAAGCGAAAGAGTGATTTCCCTTGTACCAAATCATGCGATTTAATTAAATATTTGCCAGGAAAGAGCACTGACGACCTAATAAGACATATGGCGACTTAATGTGACATTTTTATATATACTTGCCTCCACTGTTTAACACTAGATACCGAACAGATCTATAAATCGTGACAAGGTTTCACTTCATCAAACCGACTTATTTATGTTACTATAGGAATGAATTTTATTTCCATGGAATTTATCGATGTGTAAACGCCGGCGAATCACTCACAAACCGAATAAAGCCCAAAAGGCTTTATGCTATGTTCGTGGGTGATTCGCCGGCGTGTAGCCTAGGCATCGATAAAGTCCACAATATTTTATGCCTTTCCAACTGTATTACGAAAACATGGAAAATAGTTGTAGATCGTTGATTTTAGAAGTTTGTGGAAAAATAGCTCAATGAGATTATGATGCTGAAATTTACGAAGTCCAATTTTTTTTTCTTCTAGCCAATCAAATCGCACGAAACGAACTAAGTTGGAATTATTGAGAAGTATGTGGTGGTGGTAGTAGGTTGTCCTCGAACAGCACTGGATACTTTTTATAACAGCAAGCGTGTCTAAACCCTCTCTCTCTCTCTCTCTCTCTCATTCAAATTACTCAATTTCTTATTCCTCTTATCTGATTTTCAGCAATGCCTTCAAGGCCTGGTTCAAAGGACCCAAAGATAATGCACGCAGTCAGTGAGGTCTCAGACTTTGCAGATGCGCAAGCTCATCTGAGATATAGTTTGAATAAACTGCCCAGAACCGCTTCCCATGGTTCTTGAAACACCAGAAGGAAATGCACGTAAACAAGAATGCATGCACAAACACATATACCCCCTCCCCCGCTACATGTGGGTATGAATTCAGTGCTCATCTATTGAATTATCTTCGTCATGATAGGGTTCTGTTCTTTAAAGTACGTGTTATTATTTGCAAGAGGTCGAATTAATTGATTAAATAAGTTTCCTTTCCTTTTTTTCAAAAGAATCCACGAAGGTTATAACTTAAGAGCCTACTGACGACATTCCAGTACATAAGATGACGACTTAATATGTAATATTATATAAGGTCGTCAGGTCCAACCTTCTATCATTCAGTGATTTTTCACGAAAAAAGTTCGTATTTCCGGAATAACTTAAATAAATAATCGTTTAGATTAATAATTCCGGTACCTGCTGAAAAAAAACCGTTCTCAAATACCTTTGGTCGTTTATGCATAGTTATACCCCCCGCAACCTGACGACTTAATGTGCATTGACGTTACTGTCCAAAAGTCAATTTTATCTGACTACCGACAGAACACGAGTCGCCAGTAATATGATACATGCACACAGATCAGCCTGCACATACACACAGACTAATAAATCTCTTCGCTGTTCCTCACGGGATCATTGTACCAGAGGACAACAAAGGCTCTGGTCAGGTTGGGCGGGTTCACAAACTGATCTGAGCATCCGCTGACCGTATATGCCCCAAAGAACCCATTTTATCATGGCACGGCGCATTTTGTGATTTAGGGTAACGCAGGTTTTTATGTGCGGCTCAGTCGTTTCGGCTGCAGTAACCATGTTTGCTTGCAATTTTTACTAATTTTTGTTTACGAGAGTCTGAAAAATTAATTCTTTCACTTAAGCCTCGTTCACGCCACCAAAGTTTCTTTGTCACAGAATCTTTAACAAAGAAAGTTTGCTAAACATTTTGCGTTAACATGGAGCAAATAATTTGTTAAAGAAAAATGCGGCATGGAATCTTTGTCAAATAAACTTTGGCAAGGAAATACTTGCTGCTGTGCTCACACGATTGAACATGATTCGTCAAGGCTACCTGGACAAATAAACTTTGCCCGTGTGAACGGCCAACCATCCTACATTTTCTTTAAATATACTCCGTTCAAAATCAAACCAATTTGATTATGAGCAAAGTTTTCAGTGATTATCTCCATAGCTAGTTTCTTTGTTACATATTCTATGGCAATTTTCGGTTCCCACGGACAAATTTTGTTTGTCATAAAAACTTTACCATATAAATTTGGCAATGAAAATGTGGCATATTTTGATTCACACGAGCAAATTTTTCTTTTCCAAACCTACTTTGTCACAAACTGTCCGTGTGAACGAAGCTTAGGGCATTCATCACGAGAACCCTGTTAGTCTTCATTATTCCGTATTCTCATAACGGTCTTAGCATGTCTTATAACGTCGCCAGTAAACGGCTGCAACGTCGCTTATAAATGACGTCGCGGAATGGCGTAAATTTATACATACCTATGCTTGCTTATTAAGCGCTACTTGAAAAACGAACTCGGTAGTCAAGGACTTTTCTTATCTCATTTTAATCGACAGATTCTGTGACATAAAATATCAGTTTTTGAAAAAAATCTATGTAGTGGTAAACAAGCTGTGTACGTTTAAATTTTAAAATCTGAGTTTTTTCATCGCATTCCCATTGCCGTCAATGGAAACGGCCTAAAAATTTCTTGTTTTTCAATCTCATCTAGCGACTAAACGAACTCGGTGACCTATCTTTTATATTGCACAATTCGATGTAACACATGAAAATGCACCACTGTGCAAAATTTAAAAAAAAATCTATGTATGTGCCATTTACGTATTCTTGACCTTAATTTGAAAGATTGATTTGATGATTAACGTCCACGGTAAACAGATATGGTCATGTCGGGACGGTCAGTGAACCTAACCACCCTATTCCTGGGCAGGCATTAATTTGAATTTATTGACAGGTTTTCGTTGACCCATGTAAATGCTCTTTCTTACAAGATTTTGAATGCTAGTTAACACACTTGTTTTCATTCATACAAAATCATAATAACTTTAGTGGAAAGGGAGACTTTGCTGCCACATAAAATACAGATAATTCATATTCAAGGGTCAGGATGGAACCTAGATTGAATTTAATTTCCACGATATTTACAGGATAACATTGTCTGGGCATTGTCTTTAAGTAGCAAAAGTAAAAGAATCAAAGACTGCTCATATATGAATTGCGGCCTACTAAAGTAAAATTCTGCAGTGCATTTAGGGGATGCCTATATCAACGGAGTTAAAACTACGTCCTTTGAAATAAAAACCGTGTTTGGAGACTTTCTAGACATATCATACCTTTATGTGTTTTTGTTATCAGAAGTTCTGTCTTCATGGTGATTACCAAGAAATTACGCCATTTGCAAAACTTTCCGAACACCCCTCGTACATCTGTAGGCCATCGGCCTATATTATATTGTCCAGGGAGTTTGCCTTATATTTTGAAGGTTGTTTTATGGAGTTTGCTTCCATAATGCACCAGTCATTTGCAACCACGCCCCTGGGGCCGGAGAATAGCGGGGATATTGACTTTTCACTCTGCAAAGCCGTAGTATATGCCCTGGACTGTGGGGGTCATTTTTATGTCACATCCCTGGTAAAGGTCTCTGCCCCTAGGGGATCATATATAAATATAACAAGATTTGTCACATGACAACAAAGCGCGCCTCATGTGAGCCTGATTCTCACAATCACTGAACCATAAAATGTAGGCCACAGTGACCTATAAATAGTATGAGGTCATTCGCAATGTCAGACTGATCCATTATATCAGGTATCATGTTAATCTATCAATCAGTGTTGGAAATGTAAGACAAAATCACTGGATCATCAATAAAGGTCAAGGGCACAGGAGTCAGCATGGATGCTTTGAAGTTGCTGCAATTATAGGGATATGCTATTTAATCAAGTATCAACTCTCTTGTCTCAAAGGTATCTTCAAAACTAAAAATCTTGCCTTAAAAACAGTACCAGGCAGCAAAGTCAGTCAACCGTGACATATAGGTCAAGGACACACGATTTGTGATGCAGCTGCTGCAGTCATATGGATGTATATATGTACCAAGGATGATGATCATAGCTGCTGTAGTTTGTAAGATTTTGGGTTGAACATCGAGTAAAACGCAATTCTTAACATTGGTTTACCTGATCACAAACGCCGATAAGGACGTTGATGCTGATGCTAATGCTAGCGCTAACGCAAACGCATACTTCGACTACGACGCTGGGGGTATAGCATAAGCTCTAGACTACTCTCCTTTGCATTCGCAAAGGCGCTCTATAAATCCATATTCTGACAGTGTGTCGCGGTAAATTTCGTCAAAAACCCTCCACTATTTTCCCCGCTGTTTTGGCGGGAATCAAAAGCCCGGCGTATCCACGGCACTGCAGGCTGGTCTTAGATCGAAGTGTTTGCAAAAATTTCAATAAGAAATACGCAGATGCGTGTTGACAGTGTATGTATTTGACAAATGCCGACCGGCGTATTTGCGTACTGGCAGCTACACCCTTGCGTTGCATTGCTCTAACCATTGTTCTTTGCATTTTTTATAGCCGAAGTTTCACTCTTATTAGAAAATCTGGTGTAAGGCATATGCAAACTGCGCATGGCAAGATCACGAATGCACAGTCCGATTAGATAAAAGTAGTTATCTACATATTAGATTTTAGATAGTATATATTGTGGCACGCGGTGGTCGACTTTTGCACTGAAAGTCACGGGTTCGAGCCCGGCAGTGGCTGAAAAACTCTCTGGCAACCCAGCAGTAAATGAATACATTGTTCGAATAAGGAAAGGATAAAGTTAGCGAAAGGCGTGGTTTGGGCTTTGCCATTCATATCCTTGGCTCTAACACCCACTGCCACTACTTTTGCTTTTAAGCTCGCCTGAACGAAGTTCAGGGGCCGTGTTCATAAAGCCAGTTAAGTTGTTGCTATGCGGATGCTAAGGCTAAATATCTATAAAGGAGATTCCCTACAACTATGAAATTTGGTCTGGAGGAACAGTCTTTGTAAGACTGTTCCTCCAGAGCAATTTTCATAGTTGTAGGGAATCTCCTTCAAAGTAATTTAGCCTTAGCAACAGCATAGCAACCACTTAAGTCGTTTTATGAATACGGCCCCAGGAAGAGGTATTGTACTACCCCCGGCGTCGGCGGCTGCGTCGGCGTTAGCAAAATGTTAAAGTTTTACGTTAAAGTTTTTAAGATCTCATAGTTTCTTAACCCCTTGATCAATTTGAATTATATTTGGTATGATGATAGATATTTGTCCAAAATTTTCTTCAAGACCATCCCCACCCCTGGTCATGATCCATAGGTCAAGGTCACGGACTTAGAAATTTTATGTTAAAAGTTTTACGTTAAGGTTTTTAAGATCTCATAGTTTGTAAACATTTTAGTCGATTTAAATTATATTTGGAATTATGATAGATATTGGTCCAAAATTTTATGCAAGACCATCCCCACCCCTGCTTATCACCCATAGGTCAAAGTCACGGACTATGAAATTTTATGTTAAAGTTTTACGTTAAAGTTTTGAAGATCTCATAGTTTGTAAACCTTTAAATGAATTTAAATTGTATTTGGTATGATGATAGATATTGGTCTGAAATTTTATTCTGCAGTATTCCCATTACTGCATATGACCTTTAGGTCAAGGTCACGGACATAGACATTTCATATTAAAGCTTTCTGTTAAAGTTTTTAAGATCTCAGAGTTCCTGAAACCCTTTAATCAATCTGAATTATAATTGGTATGATGATAGATATTGGTCTGAAATTTTGTTCAACCGCATCCTCACCCCTGGATATGACCTATAGGTCAAGGTCACGGACTTAGCAGTTTTATGTTTGTTTTCTTCAGATGTCATAATTTCCAAACCATTTGATCTTTTTGAATTATAATTGGTTTAATGATGGATATTAGTTAGAAATTTTTATTCAGTTGCATCCCCACCCCTGGATATGACCTATAGTTCAAGGTCACAGACTTAGCAATTTTATGTTAAAGTTTTACAATAAAGTTTTTTAAGCTCTCATACTTTCTAAACCCTTTGATCAATTTGATTTATATTTGATTTAATGACAGATATTGGTTAGAAATTTTATTCAGCTGCATCCCCACCCTTGCATATGACCTATAGGTCAAGGTCACAGACTTAGAGAAATTTTATGTTAAAGTTTTATGTCAAAGTCTTTGAAATCTTATAGCTTCTAAACCCTTAGATGGATTTGAATTATATTTGGTATGATGATAGATATTGCTTGAAAATTTTACTCAGCACCATCCCCCACCCCTAAGAAACAAATACTAGCACTTGAAGATGGACAAGCGCAGGTTCAGGCGAGCTGTCCTGCCAGGCGATAGGTCTTGTTATACTTTACCTTTTGTACTGTCACAAAGCATAAACACTGATTTTCGAAGTTGGAAGGGCAAACTAATAAAAAATTTTTTATTTAGGCCTACTGCAAATTCTATGGGTGTAATTTTCACACTAAATAAATATAGTCAAGAGTATTCTCCCTTGAAACTAAAAAATGCAATGCGTATTCAGTCGAGGCTATTAAGAGAAATTCTCGCAATTAAGAACAGGGAGCGGAGGGGTCTTAATTGCGAAGATATTTTTTTGTTAATCATAGTTTCATTGATAGTAAAGGGGGTGGGGGAAGCCTCCCCCACTCTTATGGAAACTCCTTTGCCATTTTTTAAGAAACACCCTGTAAGCTTTTCTGTTAAAGGAACCAAAGTTTTCCGCAAATATGGCACTTAAGTCTGGAAATATGGTAGGTTTATAACATAATTACAGAATTTGGTGTTTTTTTTAATATTCTGGGCGTTTTGCCCCACGAACGCCTTTTTAGGTGGGGCAAAACGCCCAGGGCTGTTTCTTAGCATGTTTCCAGATTTGACTGAATGTTTTTTTTTTTTTTTTTTTTTTTTTTTTTTTTTTTAGAAAAATACTGAT
The DNA here is from genome assembly GCA_963989385.1 of Ctena decussata. NCBI lineage: Eukaryota > Metazoa > Mollusca > Bivalvia > Lucinida > Lucinidae > Ctena > Ctena decussata. The sequence continues at coordinate 58,828,577 of OZ022514.1, read as the reverse complement.
TCCTTTTCCCGAAAATAATATTCCAGTTAGGTCAAATATTTTATTTGATACTTATAAAAACATTACCTCAATGTGGGCGTTTTAGGCGAATCATCCAGCTTCAGAGACCCAATCTTTGATATTTAGTACCATGCAATGCCGCCTTGCGTTGTACGCCCCCAGCTTGCTGTAGTTTTTGCCAAAGAATATCCACACATGATGTATCAGGAGTAGCCGAAGTGTAGGCGTTTTGCCCCATATGGAGTTTGCTAGTCTATTTAATAGATTTTAACACAGTCAAATAATACGATTTCGCGACAGAGTAAACATCGCTTAGATTTTATCTTGCCAACAGATTGTCGCAAAGTATTAAGTTCTCTCAGCAAGATGAACTGCAAGAAAATATCCAGTCACCCCGATTTACAGAGAACTGCACAAAATCTTCAAATTCATGATAAAAAGCTACAAGTAGATGTGCCTCTTCGAAGTGTCTGTTGATAATCAGTCCTACACTCTGACATATTTAATTCAATAACACTTTACTCCCTAAACCATATGGATATTAAAAGGCATGGGCGTTTTACCCCGCATGGGCGTTTGTACCACCTTTCCCTGGGTTAAGGGAATGAAAATTTGTTAAAATGGTCTGGGTCACATGACTAATATGGCCGCCGCGCTCATATATGGTGAAAACCTTTAAAAGTCTTCATCTCCAGAACCAATTGACCGATGGCCTTTAAACTTGGTGTGTAGCGTTGGGTACTTGAGTATATCAACATTGTTTAAATGATGACCTTGGGTTGACCTTGACCTTTTTACGGCAAGGTCAAATATTGGAAAATGCTGGAAGATTTCTTAGAAACTGTTAGAAACTATACAATCAAAGGTAAAACTTGTCAGCTCTTACACCAGAAAGTCTTCAATATCGATCGGACGACACATCACCTTTTATAGCGCACTGTATATAGCTCTTTGACCGAGTCAAACATGTTGCAATCATTGTTTCTTTTTGCAAATTATGTCCAAACGGCTTTCCACAATCAATTCTCATTCGCGTCGACTCGACCAAGCTATCTTAGCGATTCTAGGTCTGTACTTAATTTCAAAGAAAGTTTTGAGGCGTTTATACGGCATGTAAACACTTCTGGGCGGAGCCGGAGCCCAGAAGTGTTTATATGCCGTATAAACGCCTCAATATTTTCTTTGAACCTAAATAGGCTATAGACCTAGATTTGCTAAGACAGCATGGTCGAGTCCATAAAAATCCGGATAGCACGAAATTATCTAAAATACGCACTGAAAATTGAAAATTTCGCAATTCTTTTGAAAATTCCAACGAATGTGCATGTACAGTGTACATGTCAAGATAGACTTGTAATCAAAACGGCAAGGGAAGCAAGTAAACACTGACGGTTTAGAAAAATGAAAACACCTTCGTGTAGGTAATACACCATGCTTTCAGAATGTGTTATAAATATTCAAATCATTTTGAGAAAGGTTAGAAAAGCATAAAATCATTAATACGAAAGTGACCCACTTGAACTAGGTTCGTGATATTTGGCATTCTGTTTTCAAATAAAGCAAGGGTTATCTGATTAAAACGTTTGAGCAAATTCTGTAAAATGTTTGACTGAATTATGTCTCTTTTCAGATTAAATCCAATTATAAACCTTGGGAGCAAAATACCTCAAGAACTCCTTGAGACTGTTGTGTCATAATTCAAAGGTGACTGATGAACTTTTGTGCCAATTCTGTAAATTTCTGACTTAATTATCTCCTATTTGGACTTAATTATTATGTCTTGCACATGTCCCAATAATTGGGTTTTAGTCTGAATTGTTGTTGTTACTTCCACGGTAAACAGCTAAGGTCATGTCGGGACTGTCAGTTACCCTAACTACTCTGTTCCTGGGCAGGCTTAGACCTCCTAAGCAGTTAACAAGTAACTAGTAACTGACAATTGCCTTCTTGATTCAGCGGAAGGAGAAACGAAAGTATGTGGCCGGACCGGGTATCGAACCCGGGACCTCTGGCTCTTGAGTCAGACGCGTTACCGACTGCGCTGCGCGGCCCGGCGTTTTAGTCTGAAAAGGGTTAATTGAATACCGTACAGTTCTAAGTATTGGGAAAGATAGGCCTTGGCAAAACAGTGCGGGGCCAGATCAGACTGCTCCTCAACACACCGGGTAGGCAATCGACGAACGCGGATGAAAAACCATTAGAAAAAGTTTTTCCGATCGCCAATTTGCAATCGAAAACGCTGTTTCTAAGGGTTTTTGATCCGCGTTAATCGATTGTTAAGGGCGTTTTCGATTGCCGCCTACCCGGTGTGCTCAAGGCAAGGAGTAATTTCTATGCAAAATACAATAAAAGTGGAAACGTTCACCAGAAATCACTATAACTAGAAATGGATGGAGACAAATTAAAATATTGAAGGTTCCTTTAAGAGCAGGTAACACACTGGATAAATAGTGGGTCAAACATGAACAAGTACAGTCTCGAAATCTCGAACACTGATATCTCAAAGTATTCTCTTATTTCAAGAATATAGTTTGGTCTTATAACCTATCTTTATTCACATTTCAACTCCTATTATCCCAAACTACTGATATCTCAAAGTAAATTTTCTGGGCCCAGAAAATTTACTTTGAGATATCAGTAGTTTGAGATGAATTTCGACTTTGAGATATCGAGAGTTGACTGTATCTCGAAAGTTAGTGGTTGCGGTCGAATGATGGTGCTGTGTAACCTTCAGGGGGTGTCTTATTATTTTAGATAATAGTAGGGCAAGGGCCTACTGTGCTTACAGTAGGTGTTGGTGGGGGTAGTTTGGGTATTTTCCTCTCGTATATCACATCACTTTTCTCTCTCCCTCTCCCCAGAGATAGCTCGATATAGACTGAAATACTGCCTGAAAAAAAGCCGTTAAAACCCAGGGGGCGTCCTATTAATTTAGATAATAGTAGTGCAAGGGCCTACTGTGCTTACAGTAGATGTGGGTGGGGGTTGTTTGGTTATTTTTCTCTCACCCATCATATCTCTTTCTTTCTCTCTCTCTCTCTCTCTCTCTCTCTCTCTCTCTGGGAGATGGCTCAATATATACTGAAATACTGTCTCAGAGAGCCGTTAAACCCCAAACAACTAACTGAAGTAGAAAGTGCAGCCTAAAATTTTAGCGGTCCAACAAATTATGGGTGGATTAAAGCTGTCTTCCGGTAGATAGACTGCATACGCGGTGTACTGCTTTTGCTGTGCATCTGACAAGCCTGTGCAACACCAGAATTATGCTTTCTAAAGCAAATTTCTTGACCATTCGCAAAAGAACAAAATTTATGGATACTAAATTAAACAAAAAGCCTCGTCCAAGCTATATCATACTGCGGATCCAAAGGCTATAGGACAAACAGTGTTGATCCAGATGAGACGGCTCATCTGTATCTATGTTAGATTCGGATGAGCAGCTTATCTGGATCTACGTTTGCAGGTTTTCGTTTTTAGCGATTTGTGTCAAACAACGGAGAAATATTTATCAATAGATACTGCTTCAACCCCCCTCCCCCCCCCCCCCCCCCCCCCCCCCCCCCACCCCCGCCGACTTTCGGGTACGTTCGCAGAGGCGTCGCAACGAGAAAAGGAAAGAAAAGAAAAGAAAAGAAAAGAAAAGAAAGGGAAAATATGAAATAAAAAATAGAAAGTAAGATAGGACAAATTTAAAAGCTAAAAATTACAGACTATCGTAAGATTCAAGTTATAATTTTATTTCAGTAAGAAATAGATGGATTTGATAATGAACTAGATTCAGTAACAAATAGTTGCTACGTGAGTGTCCTTTCATTAGGGGCGAAACGTGCGGGATCGAAATGTCCCGGGGTCCGACATTCATTAGGTTTCGTCTTTCCTTCCGCTTAAACGTCTCTCAATTTGTCCGTCCGTTTGTCAGATGATTTTTGTATAAAACGTTTTGCGTTAAGTTGGTAACTTGTTTCATTAGCCGCCCAGCAGGCACGCAACGTTGAATCAACATTGGATCAAGGTTGATTCAACATCATGCCGTTGATTCAACGTTGGTTCAATGTTGATTCAACGTTAAGTGCTCAGATGGCGGGCGTCTACGCGAGAGCCTGCTTACTTTGCTCTGGTATATTTTCAATGTGTCTCACCGCTATGGTTTCAAGGCCCGGCGCGCACAAGTGACAAAGCTACAAGTCCTGCTTATGGATGGTCAGGTGTTTTCCCGGGGAGCTCCCGTTTTCGCCCACTTTTGCTTTATGATCGACTCGACATTCATAAGTGAAATGAGCCCAACACGGGAAAACCAACAAAATGCTTGTGCGCCCAGCGTAGACTCAGATCAGCCTGGCCATACGCCCAGCCTGATCAGAGTCTTCGCTTTGCGCTTAAAGAGTAGCTGCGGATCTAAGCTACCTTCGTGTGGACAGCGAAGACTCTGATCAAACTGGGTGAATGCCCAGGCTGATCTGAGTCTGCGCTGGGCGCACAACCAATTTGTTGGTTTTCTCGTGTTGCGGCTCAAATATTTTGAAAGGGTCGTAGAAATATCAAAACAAGACCTGTCTGCGTACAGGATAGCTCGCCTGACAGCGTCTTGTCCATCACTTAAAAAAAGTTTAATGTAAAACTTTAACATTTTGCTAACGCCGTAGTCGCCAACGCCGACACCGACGTCGGGGCCGGGCCGGGTAGCGTAATCGGTAGGGCACCTGACTCGTAAGTCAGAGGTCCTGGGTTCGAATCCCGGTCTGGCCACATACTTTCGTTTCTCCTTCCGCTGATTCATGAAGGGCAGTTGTCAGTTACTGGCGAAAGTATGTGCACTTAGTACTGGTTAACCGCTTAGGAGGTCTAAGCCTGCCCAGGAATAGTGTGGTTAGGTTAACTGACCGTCCCGACATGACCTTAGTTGTTTACCGTGGACGTTAAGCATCAAATCAACCAACCAACCAACCGACGTCGGGAGCTCTTCCTGAACTTCGTTCAGGCGAGCTTAAAATGAAAAAGGAAAATCAAATTCAAATTCAAATTCTTTATTACATACAGGTTAGCAAAGCTAACAACATGTAGAACAAAAACGAAACATATACCTATATTCATGGCGGCAATAACTCAAGTGTTTACTATAGAAATAATAATGTATGAAACAGAGAGTAACAAATAAACGCTGCTACATGTAACACTAGAAGGACAACACACCTTTATATCTAGTGGTTTTATCCAAACTTATTATTTAAACCTACTATAGATTTTTTTTCTTTTTGATTTATGATATGTACCCAGCAGGCACGCATCGCCGAAGGAATTGAATCGACGTTGATTCAACGTCATGACGTTGAATCAACGTCTATTCAACACCTTTTCAAAGCCGCGCGCCCGTTGGGTGTATTTATTAACATCGATCATAAAGGTACATAAATTGTGTAACTTATTAGAAGAGTCACCTTTAATCCTCCGTAGTAGCGCTTGTCATTCAAATAATCATTCAACCAGATAAATATGGTTTAGCTCGTGCTTATCATGCAAACGCATGTAAAATATTCTTCATTGACATGAATAGTAAATAAAAGGAATTATAGCTCTTCTACGAATTTTAAAAACTGTTTACACTTTCTAGTTCAGTGGTGGTAAGGTTTATTCACTGAATTAGGGATGTCACACCTGTATGATTTAGTATACTATGCATGTGCAATCAGTGCACTGTCCAAAATCTCTTACCTGGCTAGTTGTGCTTAAATACATGCTAAGAAGCCATCCATGACTCCTTAAAATGAAAGCAGGGAAAAGGCCAAATTCTGAACTTCATGATTTGAATGCTAATACTGTGCTGTTGAAAAATTTGAAACTGGTTTCTTAACTAAAACTAGATATTTGTGGAAACTGGACCTAAAAAACAGCTATTCAGAATACCTTGAATAAACGGCATATAAGCAATACAAGGTCTTGAGAAACAGTTTTCAAACTATAAGAACTTGTTGACTTGCTTTCACCATGGCAGTTTAGGCTTTCCAAAACTGATGCTTATTAATATATCTCTTTGCGATGCAATAACATAATTGGATTCTGATATCTTTCCCTCTTCATCTTATTATCCCCTCACACCACGAAGTGGTGAGGGGATATAGGTTTTGTCCCGTACGTAAGTACGCTTTTGTCATCGCTCTAGCACTTACATTTCTCAACGGATTTTAAAATAACTTCACACAAGTGTAGGGCATGACAATATCTCGAGCAAGTTCGACTTTCAGGATGCTGCGCCCAAGGTCAAGGTCACTGTGGCTATTTTTAGAAAAACTTTGTCAGCGCTCTAGTGCCTAAATTTCTCAATGGATTTTGAAACAACTTAAAACAAATGTAGGGCATGACAATATCTCGAGCAAATTCGGCTTTCAGGGTGCTGCGCCAAAGGTCAAAATCACTGTGGCTATTTTTAGAAAAAACATTGTCATCGTTCTAGCGCCTACATTTTTCAATGGATTTTGAAATAACTTCATACAAATGTAGGGCATGACAATATCTTGAGCAAGTTCTACTTTCAGGGTGCTGCACCCAAGATCAAGGTCACTGTGGCTATTTTTAGAAAAACTTTGTCATCACTCTAGCGCCTCCATTTCTCAATGGATTTTGAAATAACTTCAAAAAAGTGTAGGGCATGACAATATCTCGAGCAAGTTCGACTTTCAGGGTGCTGCACCCAAGGTCAAGGTCACTGTGGCCATTTTTAGAAAAACTTTGTCATCACTCTAGCGCCTACATTTCTCAACGGATTTTAAAGTAACTTCACAAAAATGTAGGGCATGACATTATCTCGAGCATGTTTGACTTTAAGGGTGCTGCGCCTAAGGTCAAGGTCACTGTGGCTATTTTTAGAAAAACTTTGTCATCGCTCTAGCGCCTACATTTCTCAACAGATTTTAAAATAACTTCACACAAATTTAGGGCATGACAATATCTCGAGCAAGTTCGACTTTCAGGGTGCTGCGCCCAAGTTCAAGGTCACTGTGGCTATTTTTAGAAAAACATTTTCATCGCTGTAGCACCTACATTTCTCAACGGATTTTAAAATAACTTCACACAAGTGTAGGGCAAGACAATATCTCGAGCAAGTTTGACTTTCAGGGTTCTGCGCCCAAGGTCAAGGTCACTGTGGCTATTTTTAGAAAAACTTTGTCAGCGATCTAGTGCCTATATTTCTCAATGGATTTTGAAATAACTTCACACAAATGTAGGGCATGACAATATCTCGAGCAAGTTCGACTTTCAGGGTGCTGCGCTTAAAAGGTCAAGGTCACTGTAGCTATTTTTAGAAAAACTTTGTCATCGCTCCAGCGCCCACATTTCTCCATGGATTTTAAAATAACTTCACACAAATGTAGGGTATGACAATATCTTGAGCAAGTAGTCTAGTGTGAGGGGATTTGTATCGCCTGCGATGCCTTGTTTAGTTTACTGTTTACCATGTACATGCATGTACTTGGATTTTCACTCAAAGTGATATGTAAACACAGGTGTGAATTTGGTCTTACAAGCAAATAAATGTTCAAAAATGATCTTTTAAACTTGCACCACCTCACTAAATATTGGGACAGGAATGTCTGAGCAAACACTATAGACCAAGGCCAGACTGTTCAGGGACTGCAGTAGTATTTCCCATTCTGCCAGCACTTTTGTGTCAAATTGATGAGAGTCAAATCAGTAAAGGTAAAATCAACTTAATTTAGGTCTACAATGGCATCTGCTGCAGAGATGGTTTCTGTCAATATCAAAGCTGCCATGATAAGGTATTATATCAATAAGCAGTCAGCTGTAGCAGAATAAGTTTAAATTGTGCTAAAATGGGCAGTCAACCTTAGCAAAAAGTGGACTTGTCGGTTACGCATCAGACCTGTTCTTAAAATTTGTATAAGACCTATACAGTGCTACTACAAGTTGACAAAACAAAAATATAATGTGAAAAACCTTAAAAGAGACAATAGATATTTCATCTTACACTTTCACGGTAAGTTATGACTTATTTACCCCTAAATGCTGCGTATCGAGCCCTATTCCTGACCCCTTATCGAGCCAGATGTCTGAGACTTCTTCGAGTCGCAGTCAGTTTCTAACCTTGTAACTTGACGAAAGGTGTATTCTGTTAGTTATACATATTACTAGATACACTGCAAAAATAAACGGTAGATTTTACGGTAAAATAACTGGCAACCAGCTGCCAGTCCTTTTACCGTTATTTTTACGGGCGCCCGTAAAAATTGCAGGAATCATCAAGCAGAGTGGGACAGAAAAGAGCAAATGTCGTTTTGGTTTGATAGCCCCTCAACAATACAAAGTTATTTTCGAGTGCGCCAAGTTAACATAAAACTTCCATTTCGTGATTTCCAACAATGTCTTACAGGCAAAAACCCGTAAAAATAACGCGGAAAGGACTGGCAGCCGGTTTCCAGTTATTCTACCGTAAAATCTACAGTATTTTTTTACAGTGTACCTATGGATGCAGTCAGTAAGCAAAATAAACTAATCCAGGACACAACGTCGGATCTATGTCAAATCAACGCTGATTCAACGTCACGCCGCTGAATCAACGTGGATCTAACGGTGATCCGGCGTTGTACGTCGTCTTCGAAATAAATATACAAGGAAAATAAAATAATAACAGTATAAATATAAATACAGCCGCTCATGACTAGAACTATATATTTAACATCATAGTGAGCATTTAATCTAGCAAACATAACAACATAGTTTCACAACCACCAAGCATCGGAACGTAAGCGGAGTCAGTCCTCACTGACGACGGTACGATCACCACCAGACACTCATAAGAACAAAACAGATTGTTCCCATGAGTGGCTGGTAAGAATCGCACCTTGTCCTCGGGTCATTCGACACTCGGATGCATGGGGTCATGTTAATAATGATGTTTGTAGTTTAACATGTAGTCCAACCTGACCGATCCCAGCGACTGCATTTTCATCAGTGTGTGGAACAAACGCTTAAGGCCATGCTATTGTTAAATTTGCCAAAACTTGAATGGATAGCTCTGTGCATTTTCATTGGTCATGTGCGTGAGTTCGTCATGCATGTACTTTTGTGTTTGACCGTAGTTTTGGTGCTAGAAATGATAAAAAAGTGGACTATGGATTTTTACACTGACTTTCCCTACTGAATTCTTGTTCATTTCAACATATTTGACTCTGTAAGTAGTACATTTCTTTTTAGGTTGGTTGGTTGTTTTGGGCTTAACGGTTCTTTCAAACAGGAAGTCCCGGTAGCTCAGTGGGTTAAGCTCCGGCCTACTGATATCGAGTTCGAACCCCGCTTGAGGCGAGAATCTTTACCCCCACCATTGCACACAGCCTTTCATTATCATAGTCACATCGTCCTGATATGACTGAAATACTGTTGAAAAGGACGTAAAAATGCATGTCATCCATCCATTCGTCCATCGCACACAGGCTTTATGATCATCCTTCCATCTTCCTGGTGTGACTGAAATACTATTGAAAAGGACGTAAAATCGCGAGTCATCCATCCATCCCTTTCAGACAGTATTCGGTCTAGATCGAGCCGTTTCTATTTAGGAATCGCATTAATTCTTTTTTTCTACCATAAAATCTTTGTGAACTTTGCAGTCCTTTTACCTCGTCAACTCACTTTATTGTGGGGGTGGGGTGTGGACAATGGCGCTGTGTATCTTTCAGCGCCCTGGCGTCTACTAATTTAGGAAACTAGCAGGGCAAGAGCTGGCTGTGCTTGCAGCAGGTGCGGGATGGGGACTGGTCTCATCTATCCTGAAGCCCAGGTAGCTCAGTAGGTTAAGCGCTGGCCTGCTGATCTAGCTATCCCGGGTTCGAGTCCCGCTGTAAGCGGAAATCTTTTCAATCGTAAACGGGGTCCGTCGCACACATCCTTTCATTATCACCCTCCTATTGTCCTGATAATGACTGAAACACTGTTAAAAAGGACGTAAATTCGCCAGTCATCCATTCATCCCATCTCTCTTCTGTTTTTTTTTTCTCTCTCTCTTGAAGACGCCTCGATACTGTTTCAAATGTTCCCAAAACAACCAAGTAGCTTTTTTCAGAATCTTTTGTCCCAGCTTCAGTATATAGTGACACCACAGCTAGAAAGGATAACTTGGAGAGAACAGTTGTGGTTGATTGGCTGGTTGCTTTAGGGTTTAATGGCCCTTTAAGGCAATATTTCAGACTAGAAAGAAGAGATATGATAAGGGAGAGAAAAAAATGACCAAACAACCAGCACCCGCACCCACTGCAAGCACAATAGGCCCATGCCCTAGTATAATACAATTAGTAGGACGAACGGCACTGAAAAAGAACAGTTGTGTATTTGTCTATAGGTCTAGTATGAGTATATAATTTAAAATGATTTAAGTGATGAAAATAGCAGAATTTGCAAACTGCGTAGATCCTGATAACGGCGCTCATAATATTGAGCCGCCATATCTAGATCTACACTTTTTTGCCCCCCCCCCCCCCCCCAGTTTTTTTAATGGCTTGAACAAAGTATATTTTGAAATTTTGCGGACGGAACTTTTGTCGTCTGCTTGTCGGCGCTTTTAAAGGTATGTCCCTGGCCTAGCGATAATAATTATGTTCACAAAATAATTTTGTCTTTTTCTGGGTAGTATTGAATTCTCTTATTTTTCTGAAACTATTGCTACTGAGAAAATCGTCAGATGTTGTAGAAAATAGTCGTTTTCCCTTTGGTTTATTTTCTTTTGTTGGAATTCCAGTTCTAAAAATAAATATGTATATAATGTCTACAAGTCCGCAGTTCCTGATGTCATTTGCCAACGGTTAATTTTCTCTTGCTGTGAGCTCTTCTAGAGGTCCTGGCATGGCGGATGGGTTAAAACTATCCAGAAATGCAATGCAGCATGACGTCAGCTATGTTATTTATTTTTGGCGCGAACTAAAAATAGCGCTAACTGGTGTGCGAAGCAGAGTTAGGAAATCCCTTGCAAAACGACTTTTCTACGATATTTTGATTTACACATTTTAGTGAAACTTATTCATTTCCTCTTTATAAGTGCTTTCAAACATCTTGGATAAAAAAATCATCAAAATTATGATGCATTCCAAAGTACAGGAACCTACCTTTAAGAGATTGAGGACACCTGAAATTAACTTCTTAAAATAGAACAGTTTGGCTTACAGCGCAGTAAAACGTCCAAAAGAAAACAGTGTAGACCCAGACCAGGCCCAGAGTTTATAAAACTTGAGTACATTCTCAAACTTAAAATAAAGCACACTGATTGGCTGCTTTCGAGCATATGCTCGGAAGCAGTCGATCAGTGTGCTTTATTTTCTGTTTGAGATTATTCTCAAGTTTTATAACCTCGAATCCAGACTGCTCATACAAACAATGTAAACCCTATTCAAACTGCTCCTTTAAGAGCAGTTTGATCATCTAGGTGTGCACTGTTTTCAGATATTTTCTGCCCATATACTTAGAATTTTGACGGTCGTACATGTAAGGGTCGTGTTGGCTTTGAAACCAGAGCAGACCCAGATTAGTCTGATCAGAGTCTACCAATTTTTTTTCATTTTATTTGCATCTTTAGACGCATTTCTGCATTGGAAAATCAAAAATGGAAAATGTTCGATTTTTAGAATGAGATTAGTCTCCACAGGCCTATCAGTGGTTAAAACATCTAAAACAAATTATTATGGAAGCAGTTCAATCGTCACGTTTTGTGAGAAAAAATGTAGGTTGATGCGTATATTTTGAGTCGGATAACTAGCTAAAAGTAAAAGAAACTAGTTTTTTGAAAAATACTAAATCGACCAGCAAAACAAAATTTCCAGTTCTGGTTCCCTGTCTACAAGGGATGCTATATAAACATGGGCGGGATAATGAATGGGAATCCACACCTGTACATTGTATTTTTACCAATTTATGTTATCGAAAGTAGGTCATTTTTCATGCCAACTAAAATGATCCAAATAATTTTCAAAACTTGTTTACGTGAAATTCAAGGCCGATTCATTTGTTTATAGATGGCTAAACACGGTCATATTCACTGACGGAACTGTAATGAGAATCTCGCACAATTCTTAACGATAAAATTTTTCATAACTGATAGAGCGATGGGACCTTTAAATGTCCCAGTTTTGATTAGATCATCAGTTGTCAATGAGACAATGATTTCTTTTCATTATTTTTATTTTATTTATTTTTATTTAATTATTTATTTTTTGTTGTTTAAACTACGACAAATTTTATTTATTTGCAGTGCGAATAAAGAACAAAACTTTCCTTTACAGTTACAGAAGTAAAACAAAGCCTAGAGGTTATAAAACTTGAGTACATTCTCAAACTCAAATTAAAGCACTTTATTGTGCTTTATTTTGAGTTTGAGTTTATTCTCAAGTTTTATAACATCGAACCAAAGTGAGCATACTGCTGAATGTCGTGTCACTTTGTATTACTGTATATGAATGTAATAGATGGATAGATGAAGCGATTTTACGGCATTTTCAAAAGTATTTCAGTCACATCAAGACGATGACAGGCTGACAATGAAAGACTCTGTGTAATGGAACCCTGATTTGAATGTGTGATGTAAGTTAACTACAGTGGTCAGATTTACTTCCAAGGGTTCATGCATCGGGTCGGGGTCAATATATAGGACATCGTAGACATTCCCTTAGATCTTGACGTCTAGTCGATGAATGAATATAAAGCTTTAAAATGTTGGCTTTGTGTGACACAACCATTTACTGGAATATACATCCATGGTCATCTTGTCCAGAGATTTTGCCGTATATGTTGAAGGTTATTTTGTGGATTTTGCTTCCATAAACTGGAAACATTTGGTTCATTCCATGAGTTTGGGTCGGTGATCTACATTTCATGATCCAGTGATCATTGTCATATCTTGAAGACATTAATGTTGTCCTTGATGTATTGATTTAGTGTGCTTGCAACTATATATATGGGTCAAGAACTTATATGCCATGGACTTAAAATTTTGCGTTTTTCGTCCACATTGGACGTTTTGGCTGAAATTCAAGTTTGCCCAACGGTGAACATTTTTTCCTTTCTATTCTATTCTATCCCCTAATCTTACAAGGTCATTGGGGCACCACAGATGACATAGAAACGACCCCTTCCACTTTGTCCTGTTTTCAGCTGCCCTAGTTGAGCTGGCAAAGTCCATTCCTGTCTACTCTTTGATATTGTCTTCCCACCTCTTCTTCTGTCTACCTCTTCTTCCTTTTCCTTTCACTGTGCCCTGCAGAATCGTCTTTGCTAAACCAGAAGCCCTTGAGACACGGTCAAACCACCTTAGTTTTCATTTCTTGACCAGGGTCAGGAGTTCATCAAATTCTCCAACGGCTGCTTGGATCTTACTGCGAACCTCTCCATTGGTTATATGGTCCTCGTACGAAATGTTCAGTAACCTTCGGTAGCATGTCATCTCAAAGGCCTGCGTTTTTTCTCCTCTTACTCTGCTGTCAAGGTCCACGATTCATAGGCATACAGAACTGTGGAAATGACAAGGTAGCGCATAAGTTTCACCTTTGATCCAAGAGATATGTTCTTATCTCTCCAAATTGGCTTCAGCTTTGTAAGAGCTGAAGTGGCTTGTGCAATCCTTGAGAATACCTCCGTTTTAGGACCATCATCTGAGACCACTGCTCCAAGGTATTTGAAGCTTGTTACAGTACCAAGTTTCTGCATTTTTACTTTTGATCTACCTCTTGACGACATTGGCACTACTTGCCTCAGTTTGGTCTATCAGCACCATCTTATACCTTGTGCAGGTTTTGTCGAGACTGTCAACTAGGGTTTCCTGCTCTTCCTCAGCAAAAGCATCTATATAACCGGCAAACCGCAGATTGGTAATATTTCTGCCGCCTATGCTAACCTTCCCGTCATGTTCTTCCAGAGCATCAGACATGATCCGTTCTAAAAAAAATATTAAAGAGGTGACAGAGGACATCTTGCCTTACTCCAACTGTTGTTCTGAACCATTCTCCTATGCTGCCATTCATCTTGACTGCACTTATTGTCATTGTCGTAAATGGTACAAACTAGATTTGCACTGATACTGTACTTCCACATGGTGGCCCATAAGGCTGCATGCAAGACCCTGTCAAAGGCATTCTGAAGTCAATGAAGACATGGTACAGATTTTGCTGATTTTGCTGATGTTGGAGATACTTTTCACACAGGATTCTAAGGTTAAAGATCTGTTCTGTGGTGCTCCTTTCTGCTCTGGACCCAGCCTGTTTCTCAGTGATTATCTCTTCGGCTTGGGGTTTAAGCCTGTTCAAGATGACTTTCAGCATGACTTTGCTTGAATGACTAACGAGGCTGATGGTTTTGTAGTTCTGGTAAAGCTGTAGGTTGTCCTTTTTAGGGAGTGTAATAATCAGCGACTGAGTCCTGTCCTTTCTCTAGATCCTATTACAGATTTCTGTTAAAACATCACTCATGACAGCTGGCAGAGGGAGTCTCTTGCTATCTGCAGTGATTTACCATGCTGCCTTTAATCATTTTGCTCCGCGGTTCTGGGAGAAATTGATATAGTTCTACAGCTTCCAAAGTAATCAGGTATGCACTCCCCTCCCCCACAAAATTCTTCGACTTTTGTAGAACCGGAAGTGTATAGCAATTATAGTCGCTGAATAGCCGAACAAAATAATTTTGAAGGATTTAACAAAATATTATTTTCACGCGCCGGCTTTCTGCAGGACTCCGCTAAAACAAAAGTCAAAGTCCTCACTGATTACCAGCCCTAGAGGAGCCATTGTTGCAAGCGACTGGTGCAGCAAATGCGTCGTGCTCAAATTCAGTAAAATGTCTGCCAACAATAAGTGCCTACATTAAAACTTTTAAATATTGAAACAAACAATGCAGAGCCAAACAGTCTAATCAAGGCCTACGGTACGTGCCCAGCGGATACACGACGTCGAAATGACGTCGTACTGACGTCAGTGTGACGTCATTACGTCTCATCGATGTCAGGACGACGTCATATGTCTGCTGGGTGTATTCCGTTCCATCTGTATCTATTTGGCGCATTTATCTATTTTAAAAATAAAAAAAAATATTTCGTCCAAGTTATATCTAATTTTGATTTCAAACACTATACACTGTAAAAAAATCCGTAGATTTTACGGTAAAATAACTGGCAACCAGCTGCCAGTCATTTTACCGTTATTTTTACGGGCGCCCGTAAAAATTGCAGGAATCATCAAGTAGAGTGGGACAGAATAGAGCAGGTGTAGTTTTGGTCAGATAGCCCACCTACAATACAACGTTATTTTCGAGTGCGGCCAGTTAACATAAAACTTCCATTTCGAGATTTCCAAAAATGTCTTACAGACAAACGCCCGTAAAAAAAATAACGGGGAAAGGACTGGCAGCTGATATCCAGTTATTCTATCGTAAAATCTACAATTTTTTTACAGTGTACACTGTAAAAATTTCCGTAGATTTTTCGGTAGAATAACTGGCAACCAGCTGCCGGTCCATTTCCCGTTACTTTTACGGACGTTTGCCTGAAGAACATTATCGGAAATTACGATGTGACAGTGTTATGTTTACTGGCCGCACTCGAAATACCTTTTTTTAGTATTGAAGGGCAATAGGGCTGAAATAACACCTGTTCTATTCTTGATAATACCTGCCAATTTTACGGGCGCCCGTAAAAATAACGGGGAATGGACTGGAAGCTATTTTCCAGTTAATCTACCGTACGGCTTTTTTACAGTGTAGAGGGCAACGAGTGTAGATCAGGCTGAGACGACTCATTTTGACCTACGCTGATTGCAAATTCAACTCTTTTCGTTAATGAGAGCTTTAAGTGTGAAAATGAAACTGTTAGAGAGGACTTTTCAACCCGGAAAAAAGGTGGCGTACCACCATTGACGTCATATTGTTCCTTAAAAAATTCCATAGATTTTACGGCAGCATAACTGGAAACCAGCTGCCAGTCCAATTCCCGTTTTATTTACGGGCGTTTGCCTGTAGAACATTTTTGAAAATTACAATATGGTACTTTTATGTTTACTGGCCGCACTTGAAAATACCTTTATAGTGTCGAAGGGCAATACAACCAAAACAACACCTGTTTCTATTTTACTCTGCCTAATAATTACTGTAAAGTTTTACGGGCGCCCGTAAAAATTACGGGAAATGGACTGGCAGCTGGTTGCCAGTTATTCTACCGTAAACTCTACGGATTTTTTTCCAACGTTTTGACACCGAACGCTTTTTCTGCGAGATGAAAATATCTGAAGAGCGGCTTGAGCTAGGATCATCGGTTGTTTGACCTGCTGTTATGTCGTAAAGAAATGATAACCTAGGCCAAATTTGTATTTTTGACTGAATTATGCCTCTTTTCCGACTTAGAAATTTTTGCTAGACTCAATCCTGTGAACAAAATATTTGAAAACCCACTTGAGCGCGGGTCATGATATCATGACTCGGCGACACTCCCGATGGGGAAAATGCTGATACGCATTCGATCATTTCGTGTCGACACGACAAAACCAACAGGTTGTGCGCCCAGCGCAGACTCAGATCAGCCTGGGCTTCCGCCCAGTCTGATCAGAGTCTTCGCTATCCGCATGGGGGTAGCCTAGACTCTCAGCTACCATTTGATTACTTAAGGAAGAGTCTGGTCGAACTGGGCGGATGCCCAGGCTGATCTGAGTCTGCGCTGTGCGCACAACCACATTGTTGGTTTTCTCGTGTCGCGGCTAATGTGTGGCATGTTCATGATAAGTAAGCGGACCCGTATTTTTCTTCCTCAATAGGTCTTTTCGTTCCGGAATTATGCTCCCTTTTCGACTTTCTCAATTTATATAGGAACAACGCTGAGAACAAAGAAGGGGCTGGTGGTCGGGCGATGGTGCTTGACATAACTTGGAGTGCCGATGGGTCCTAGTTATTTGGATAAAAATAGGGCAGATGCCTATTGTGCTTGCAGTAGGTGCGGGTTGTTTGGATATCTATACCCCCGGCATACCAAGTATGACGAGAGGTATGTAGCTTTCGTCCGATGTCCGTTCGTCCCTCTGTCTGTCCATCTGTCTGTCCGTCCGTGAGTTTACATTTGCGTTTAAGTTTTTTTTTTTAGATCTTATTTTATCCAAACCCTATGTTAGATCGGGTTAACATTTGGCATGACGATAAGAAAGGACAAAACTTTTGTTCTTTACCACCTCAACCAGTGCATGTGACCTACAGGTCAAGGTCACGGACTTGAACTTTTCGTGTTAAAGTTTTGCGTTAAAGTTTTTGAGATCTCTATATAATTAAAACTCTTTGTCGAGTTGAGTTGCTGTTTGGCATGGTGATAGATATTGGTCCAAAGTTTTATTCTGTACCATTCCCACCCAGTTGTCAGTTACTGGCGAAAGTATGTGCACTTAGTACTGGTTAACCGCTTAGGAGGTCTAAGCCTGCCCAGGAATAGTGTGGTTAGGTTAACTGACCGTCCCGACATGACCTTAGTTGTTTACCGTGGACGTTAAGCATCAAATCAACCAACCAACCAAAAAAACACCCATGTTTGTGACCTAAAGGTCAAGGTCACGGACTTGGACATTTCATAAGTTTTGTGTTAAAGATTTTAAAATCCTATATCAGCCAAACGCTTTGCTCAGTTTGGGTAACATCGCCGAAGTATTATTTTGTACCATCTTACACATGCCTGTGACCCAGAGGTCAAGGTCACGGACTTAGACATTTTCAGCTATTATTGTGTTAAAGGTTTTATGATCTCATGTCATCCGAATTCTTTTTTGGGTTTGAATTATATTTGGTATGATGATAGGTGCTGGTCTAAAAAAATTCTGTACTTCCCCCAAACATGCCTTGACTTAAGGTCACGGTCACAGATTTACGCTTTTCCATTTTGTGTAAAGTCCATATTCTTTGCTTATTTTTCCCATCTCCTTGGATAGGACCTTTTGATATGTGACTGTTTACCTCAAGGTTGCTACAGTTTACATCATCTGGATGTTGCTGCTGACATAAGGTCAGTGTCACATACCTAGACAGCTGCATCAATATACTGCTTTCATATAATTCAGAAATACATCAGTGGAATCTTTCGACACGTAACTCTGTTTACTTCTAGCGTGCAGCAGATTAGTAGCGCTGCTGCTGACCAAAGACAAGGTCACTGACTTGAAAAATTTGTATTTTTAGATCACCTGAGCCATAGGCTCAGTTTGAACTATTGTGATCACCCAGTGTCCGTCGTCCGTCGTGCTTCGTCCGTCGTGCGTCGTCAACAATTTGCTTCTCTGGTGGCCCCAGGGTCCAAAATGGCCCTGGGGCAGGGGGTCTTGGGTTGGAAACTAAAAAAAAATACTTAAAAATCTTCTTCTGCAGAACTGCTTGGCTCAGATGCTTGAAATTTGGTATGTAGCATTGCCTAGTGGTCCTCTACCAAATTTGAACAAATGGTGGCCCCAGGGTTAAAAATGGCCCTGGGGCAGGGCGTCTTGGGTTCGAAACTAAAAAACACTTAAAAACCTTCTACTCCAGAAATGCTTGGCTCAGATGCTTGAAATTTGGTATGTAGCATTGCCTGGTGGTCCTCTACCAAGTTTGTTCAAATGGTGGCCCCAGGGTAGACTTCTACAAAGTTTGTGTAAATGGTGGCCCTGGGATTCAAAATGGACTTAAAAAACCTTCTTCTTCAGAACCCCTTAGTGCAGATGCTTGAAATTTTGTATGATGCATTGCCTAATGATCCCTTACCAAGTTTGTTCAAATGATGGTGCCAGGGTCAAAATGGCTCCGCCCCAGGGGGTCCTGGGTTTGAACCATAGAAATACATAGAAAATATTCAACAATCTTCTTCTTTAGAACCACTTGGTTTAGAGGCTTGAAACTTAGCGTTAAGCATAGCCTAGTTGTCCTTTACCAAGATTATTCAAATGATGGCCCCAGGGTCAAAAATGGCCCGGCCCCAGGGGGTCCAGGGTTTGAACCATAGCAATACACAGAAAAACATTAAAAAATCTTCTTCTTCAGAACCATTTGGAAATGGTTGCAAACTATCAGGTTTGTTCAATTTACGACCCTAGTTTGAGCTTTAACCTTTTTGCTCAGATGAGCGATTCAGGGCCTCTTGGCCCTCTTGTATATGTGTTAACTTTTAACTTTGTGTGTTTAAAGTTTAGTATTATTAGGCGGTAGCGCTGGCTGGGGTTATACGTCAGCCCATGTTCACTCGCTTTAGCTTTTTTTCTCGTCTATCATTTCTCTTTATTTCTCGCCCGGCCCGATTGACTGACTTGACTGAGATGACATACTCATTCACTCACGCCAGACTGACTGATCGGTCAGCCTGGTCTCTCCTGACTGACCGGTCTGACTGGACTTGAGCAGTTGGTCTGAGACTAGTATTTGCATACAACACATCATACACTGTATTTACCCTCATTATTGGGGCACTGCGGGTCTACCCATCCAAGCAACAGTGTAGACCCAGGTCAGGCTGTTTCCATGAGCTGTCTGATCAGGATCTGCACGGTCTAAACATCAACATGCTATTAGTGGGATACCACAACCAAAGAGGAAAATGAAACAAGAAGCCTCTGACATTTTATGTCACTGTTAATCAAATTATTTCATATTTCAGGTAAAACAAAAGTTTGAAAAGGTCACCTGCTACGTACGAGAGCAGAATTCCCGGCAAGCCATGTTTTGGTTTACAAGAACAGATCTTTTTCATGGTAAGAACTTTGTTTTCATGCTCCTCCACCACAACATATATTGTAGTTCTCAGCAGAATCATCCGTTTTGTGGAGAAATAAGAGAAACGGCTCATTATCCCCAAAATTTGCTATCTGGAGCTTTTTCGGGCTGCCTGTAAGAGTTAGATTTGAGCCAATCTTGAGCTCTTGTAGGCTGATGGTGAATGATGCATTTGGTAATAAAAAAAAAGCAACTTAAAGAAAACATAATGCTTTAAGTATGATCACTAGAGTGAGTTCTAGAAACAGTGTATCGGTCAAAAGACATGGGTCTGCACGTGCGGATAAAACATGATATTTCTTCTGACACCATAGATTGATTTCAGTGTAACTTGGTTTCTAACTTCCAATTAAGTTATTCTTTTCTATTATGTAACCCTGGACAATCTGATCAGTTTAAGTGAAATAAATAGTTATATGCATATGTAAAATCACAGAAATGAATGTGAAAACCAAAATGGTACAAGATATCACTTTGATGTTTGAAACAGGTCATGTCATGCCTGCAACTGACAGAGACCATTTCTATTGTTTTTCTTAATACTTGGGAAGAGTTATAGGTCAGGCAAACAATGTACCATCATACAAATTTTGTTCCACTGAGAAAATCAAGTTACTTCCTCAAAGGGGTACATGCAGTATGCCCTGGATTGCTTCATTTCTTTGTGTTTCGTGGGCACTATATAGATGGGGCACGCACCAGTCTACCTGCTATTAGTCTCTATGATGGTACCACTGCACTGAATTGTCTAGGCAGTGACTAATCTACATCTTGGGGAATTGTTAAAGTAGTTAATATATCATATCACTGAGGCTGCTTGCGGGCTAGTATATGTTTATCCAAATCGTATCATATATATGGCACTTGTATCATCTGTTAGATGTGTTTGTATCTCTTTTTTTGCTCACATTCTGTCATGTGGAATTCTGTCCTTAATTTGTTTGGTTGCTCATTCTGTACCTCTATGTGTGCTCCTATGAGGGCCGAAAATTCGTAATAAACAGCTTCTATCTTCAATCGGAGCACGCTCGGCCAATTCCGTGATTCACGGACTTGGCCAAGCGGTGTTCCGATTGCTTGTATCTTGTACTTCCCTTGCACTGTTGTTACAAACTGCCCTGTAGTTAGCATTACCATGAAATTCTAGGAAAAGGTGCAGTATGCTCTGTGTCAATCAGCAAAGACTTCACAAGTCTGATATTTTGTACAGTCTGATCCTGGTGTACTCTTCTGTACAAACTTTCAATTGAAATCCAAAGTCACACAATGGACTTGATTGCACAAGGTATGTTTTCTCCTGACATTGTGTTCAAATTTAAGGCGAATCAGCCTGGTCTCACCTGACTGACCGGTCTGACTGGACTTGAGCAGTTGGTCTGAGACTAGTATTTGCATACAACACATCATATAGTGTATTTACCCTTATTATTGGGGCACTGTGGGTCTAACCATCCAAGCAACAGTGTAGACCCAGGTCAGGCTGTTTCCATGAGCAGTCTGATCACGGTCTGCACGGGCTAAACATCAACATGTGGCTATTAGTGGGATACCACAACTGTTACCTCAGTTTTGAACTAAAGAGGAAAATGAAACAAGAAGTCTCTGATGTCACTGTTTATCAAATTATTTCATATTTCAGGTAAAACAACAAAAGTTTGAAAAGGTCACCTGCTACGTACCAGAGCAGAATTCTCGGCAAGCCATGTTATGGTTTTCAAGAACAGACCTTTTTAATGGTAAGAATTTTTTTTTCATGCTCCTTCACCGCAACATATATTGTGGTTCTCAGCAGAATCATCCGTTTTGTGGAGAAATAAGAAAAACATGGCTAATTATCCCGAAAACTTGCTTATCTGGAGCTCTTTCAGGCTGCAGGTAAGAGCTTTAGTTAATCAGCACTTTTGAGCCAATCAACTCAATTTTGCAGGCTGATAGTGAATGATGCGTTGGGTAATAAAGAAAGAGCTACTTAAAATGATAATGATAATAATAACGGAGTGGCTATTTACAGTTAACTGTAAACAGCCAAAACCCGTTAAAACGGCTATTTACAGTCAACTGTCAATAGCCATTTTAAGTTTTTTTTTTAGCTATTTACAGTTAACTGTAAATAGCCATTTTAACGTTTCTGCCTAATAATAATAATAATGCTTTCAGTATGATCACTAGAGTGAGTTCCAGAAACAGTGTATCGGTCAGAAGACATGGGTCTGCACGTGCGGATAAAACATGATATTTCTTCTGACACCATAGATTGATTTTAGTGAAACTTGGTTTCTAACTTCCAATTAAGGTACTCTTTTCTATAATGTAACACTGGGCAGTTTGGCCAGTGTAAGTGAAATAAATAGGTGGCGTACCACCATTGACGTTACATTGTTTTGGTACGTGTAAAGTAGTTCCTTAGAAAACAACAAAATCCTGATTTGAAGGTATCTCATGTGAGAATTATAAAGTACAAGCTTGATTCGGTTGTTTTAGGTGGGACTTGAACTAGTGATTAGTGATGTTTGAACACTATGAAACTGACCCTATTTTTGGTTTCAGAAAGAGGCAAGAACCTAAGAGGTTTCCCAAAATTGGCCACCTTGAAAGTGCATTTGGATACCCCAGTCAACAATTGGGACGTGTCACGGGAAAAGATGGTGGTGAAGGTATGGTGAAAGTATGTAGGAGCTGTTTGAGTCTGCTTGTCCTAAAGACTAAGACAGGAGGCGTCAACAGATTTGTGATGGGCATCATTCGGTAAGTACTTGAATCTTTATAAGTTTGCATGTAGGCCTAAGTCAAGGGGCGAAATTAATGATAGTACGGAGACTTTACGGTAGCACAACTGGAAACCAGCTGCCAATCCATTTCCCGTTATTTTTACGGGCGTTTGCCTGTAGACCATTGTTTTGAAATTTCAATATGGTAGTTTTATGTTAACTTGCCGCATTCGAAAATACCTTTATAGTGTTGAAGGCAATTGACCAAAACAACACCTGTTCTATTCTACTCTGCCTGGTTATTCCTGTAAATTTTTACGGGCGCCCGTAAAAATAACGATGGACTGGCAGCTGGTTGCCACACTGTTAATAAAATCTGTAGATTTTACGGTAGAATGACTGGAATCCAGCTGCCTGTCCTTTTACCGTTATTTTTACGGGCATTTGCCAATATGATATTTTTGGAAATCACGAAATGGAAGTTTTATGTTAACTGGCTGCACTCGAAAATTACTTTATATTGTTGAAGGGCCATCTGACCAAAGCGACATCTGCTCTATTCAGTCCCACTCTGCTCGATAATTCCTCCAACTTTTACGGGCGCACGTAAAAGTAATGGTAAAAGGACTGGCAGCTGGTTGCCAGTTATTTTACCGTAAAATCTACAGATTATTTTACAGTTATTTTACAGTGCAGTTATTCTAACGTAAAGTCTACGAAATTTGGACTTTTCTGAATAATACAAAGTTTATTCTTGCGCATGCACGTCAATAAGGCAAATTCCAATTAACTCCTATCGAATATTACCAGGGAAAAATATGGGTTGACGATTTTCTGGTCATTTTGTTTCTTGGCGTCTCCCCAAACATACATGAGCCTCAGTTAATTCCAATATTCACTGGGTTCCTTGAAAATGTGGCTGATAATTGGTATCTTTACTTTTTTGACTGAGTATATATTAGTTATGACAAATGAGCAGATCCATACTCTTTTTCCGAGTCGGACTTGTACACTGTAAAAAAATCCGTAGGTTTTACGGTAGAATACCTGGCAACCAGCTGCCAGTCCGTTTCCCGTTATTTTTACGGGCGCCCGTAAACATTGGCGGAATCATCAAAAGAACAAGACGTGTTGTTTTGGTCATAAGGCCCTTCAACACTATAAAGGCATTTTCGAGAACGGTCAGTTAGCATAACTTTACCATATTCAAATTTCAAAACATGTTCTACAGTTATATGCCCGTAAAAATAACGGGAAATGGACTGGCAGCTGGTTGCCCGGTATTCTACCGTAAAATCTACGAGCTTTTTTTACAGTGTACGTTTAGAGTTACCTTTCCTGAACCACAATATCTCGAAAAGGTTGATGATATCAAATATTCAGTTTTGATGTGAGATGTACAAGATCTGATTGGCTTTTGGGGAATAATTAAGTTATGCCCCTTGTTGGAATTTGGCATTTATCCAATTTCTGAACTGCTTGACCTAGGAAACTGATTTGTTGTATATCAATAGCCCTTGATAATTATGTGAAAAAAAAAATGATAAAGTTGAGGAAGTTATTTCCCCGTTTTGTGACTTTCGGACTTATTCAATTTGCTACAAGAACTTAATAATATATCTGGAGAACCATTTGAGCCAGGAGGCGTAGCTACCTGTATGCAAGTACGCAGATGCGTATTGAAATTTTGTCAAATTGACAAAATTTCAACACGCTCAACTCAATCACCGGTGACTAAATATTTCGATATTAGATACATCTCGAGACTTGCTTGACCGAAATTAGTGTCGTAAAGCGCAGATACCATATTCGTGTTTTCTTAAAAGACATCGTTTTTATACCCCGCCACACGTTAGTGGCGGGGTATTATGTTTTCATGTTGACTGTCCGTGTGCCCGTCCGTCCGTCCGTATAAAATCATGAAAAATTCCATATAAAAATCACAGTTTGTAACAATTTTTCTAAACCTTACAGCAAATGATCAGAGTGATGAAAGCCTCCAGTGATGCTCAAATTTACCCCATCGGATTTATGTCCCCCTGCCCCCGGGCTATATACATGCATAAAATGATGATAATATCTATATAAATTCATGTGAAACAGATTTTCAGAAATTTACATCTGATGATAGAAGCAATAAACGCTTCCTGTTGTGATTGGACCCTTTAGGGTTTATCTGCCCCTGCCCCGTGGCCACATGTTTAAAATCACTAAAATCATATTTGACTACAGTGGTCAGTTATTTATCGGAAGATTATTGTAAGTGATCAGAGTAATGAAGTGTCCTGTCATGACAAAGATTTTTATCCGTGTTCAATGGGGTTAGGCTGCCCCTGCCCTGGGGATATATAGAGAAAAAAATATTCTGAAAAAATCGGTGTGTAAAAAAGGTTTGCAATGGCGGGGTAGCACGCAGTCGTTTGCGATGCTTCTATTATATATATATATATAATTTGAAGCTACCCAACAAACTCACTTCACTCCATAAATTGATGGCATTTGCTTCAAAGGACATTCAAACGGTACAGGCTAACTGCACTTTTCGACATTAAAATCGATTTTGTAAGACTTGAGATATCACAGATAAGAGAGATGTGGGAATATATTGACTAAATTTCGACCGAGAGAGTCAGACCGACAAAGATGGCATCAGGAAATCGTTTTGATGATTGCTTTTGACAGACTCAATTATCGTGCTCACAATTTCGTCAGGATGACAGTATTCGTTAAATTGCCCAGGAGACACACAACATTGAATCAACACAGAATCAACGCTGATTCAACGTCATAACGTTAAATCAACGTTGAATCAATGATTATCCAACGTTGATGTCCGATGTCAACAAGTTCAAAAATTTTGGCGAATTACAAATGGTTAATAGCATCCCACTGGGCACGCAAGGTTGAATCAACCTTGAATCAACCTTGATTCAACGCCATCAACCTTGATTCAACATCATGATTCAACCGTGTGTGCCTGCTGGGACTGGGTACCGTATTCTTCAGAAAATCAGATTCTTTATACACATACGCACACACAGATAGAGAACGAGAGGAAGGAGAGACTTGCAGAGAGAGAGAGAGAGAGACGTGCACGCGCGCGCCCTCACACACTCAGTCGGCAACTAGGAGCCTCGGTAGCTTGGAATGTTAAGCGCCTGTCTGCTGATCTGGCGGTTAGAGGATGGATGGAGGCGGAAATCTTTCAACTGTAAATGGGGTTTCATTGCACACACCCAGCAGGCACACGACGGTGAATCAACATTGAATCGAACTTCATTCAATGTTTATCCAACGTCGTGTTTCCAGTGGGTCGCTGCTGATCCAAAGCATTTTGACAGAATTTCATAAAACCCTGTAGAACAAGATTAGACTGCTCAGTAGGAGCAATCTGATCAACGTCTAAAGTGGTGTCCGATGTCAACAAGTTCAAAAATTTTGGCGAATTACAGATGGTTAAAAGCGACCCACTGGGCACACAATCAACCTTGAATCAACATTGATTCAACACCATCAACCTTGATTCAACCTTGATTCAACATAATGATGTCGGCAATTAGGAGCCTCGGTAGCTTGGAAGGTTAAGCGCCTGCCTGCTGATCTGGCGATTAGAGGATGGATGGAGCAGGAAATCTTTTCAACTGTAAATGGGGTTTCATTGCACACACCCAGCAGGCACACAACGGTGAATCAACGTTGAATCGAATTTGATTCAACATCATGACGTTGAATCAAGGTTGATTTAAGGTTGTGTGCCCAGTGAGTGCAGCCTTTCATTATCACCCGCTCATAGTCCTGATATAACTGAAATACTGTTAAAAAGGACATAAACTTGCGTCATTCATCCATCCATTCGTCCATCCATTCAGTCGACAATTCCCTCACTAAAGCTCGTACGAAAGTATACATGTAACTTTCTGAAACAGATCCTAGCTGCCGTGGGAGACTGAAGGATCTTTACCAAAAAACGCCTGAGCGCAACAGAAAAAGAGACAGAGGATGAGGGAGATTGCTGTGGGAGATTGAAGGATCATTATCAATTACCGCGTCAGTGCGTCAGAGAGAGAGACAGAGAGAGAGAGAGAGACTGATGTAGGAGAACGAAAGAACATTACCGATAAGCGCTAGAGCGCGACAGAGAAAGCGAAAGGGGATATCTAGATAGAGACTGCGGTGGGAGACTGAAGGATTAAAATCGATAAGTGCCTTAGCCGGACAGAGAGGGAATGGGAGAAAGAGGCTGTAGTAAATGACTGAAGGCTCATTGTCGAAAACGCCTTAGCGCACCAGAGAGAGAGGCTGCTGCGGGAGACTGAATGATCATTATCGAAAAGCGCCTCAATTCGAGAGGGAAAGAGATGGAGAGAGATCGACAGACAGCTGTGGGAGACTGAAGGACCACTGTCGATAAGTGCCTCAGCGCGTAAGAGAAGGTGAGACGATACTGTTGGAGAAGGATCATTGTTGATAAGTGCCTCAACGAAACAGAGAGAGAGAGAGAGAGAGAGAGAGAGAGAGAGAAAGAGAATCCTTTAGGAGGCTGAAGTTGAAAATAATTTTCAGTCATATCAATGATTTTTAATCATGAAAATGGTGTTTTATATCGATTGACCAGGTAAGCGTAAAGATGACCTATCGGATTTTTTCACACTTGACCTTTCTCCTCCAGTCCAACCGCAAACGCGGAACTCCGAAATCGCTTATTTCACGGTCTATATCGGCCCGTTTACCAAAGAGAGGGAGAAAGAAATGAGCAATGATAGACGAGGGAAAAATATCCAAACAACCCACACCCGCACCTACTGCAAGCACAGAAAGCCCTTGCCCTACCACTGTTCTAATCCGTAGGATGCTCCGGCACTGGAAGTTACACGCAACACCTTCGCACCACCCAACCACCCCGCGACAGAGAGGAAAAGGGAGAGAGAAACTAGGGGAGACCGACGGATTGTGACATGGAAGAGTGCATCAGCTCGTCAGAGATAGAGAGTGAGAGAGAAGGCTGTGGGAGACAGATAAGTATCGATTAGCGCCTCAGTTCGACAAAGAGAGAGAGGGAGAGAGAGTGCCGCGTGAGACAGAATAGTCAGTATCGATGAGTGTCTCAGCGCGATAGAGACAAAAATGCTGCGGGGGACAGAAGGACCATTATCTCGATTTATCATGATTATAGCTTTTTAAACAAGAGGGCCATGAGGCCCTGAACGCTGAGACATTATCACAAAAAATCTCTTCTGAGCTATTATGTGAGCATGCAGCCATCTTGGATCATGAATCAAAGGTTTTACCACATATTGGTGAGAAGGCCATCTTAATCATGTGACACAGTTAATGTTTGACTATGAATGGATATTAAATACAGGCTGGGTATGTAAAACATGATAGATGATGATGCGATTTTATACTAAATGCAAGCCAGCACAACGACTGGTTCCTGGTTTATCTTTACTTCCAAAAGCAGTCATATAGAATATAATGCATAGAATTCATACTGGCGAGTCCTTTAAGTTTACAGACATATTAACCCTTTTTAGACCAGAAATCTATCTTGGAGACATATGCCAACAATTCCCAGTTCAGGTGCCGCAGAATGTGGAATCTGGTCAGGGTCAACACTGTTTGCTTACAGGAATTTCTATGGAAAATACAATAAAAGTGTAAACATCTGTTACGAAGAGTTAACTGAGGGTGAGGTTGGGCCTGTAAAATCGATTTAAGCCCCCCAGTAATTCATTACTGACCGTTCCAAGGCGGTAGTTCTGTTGTGGTTCTCTGTTGCCTGTTTTTTGGTGTCAGAGTTTCTGTGATGTTTTACCTTATGTATGTTCTTATTATTTTTGGTTCGGTTTGGGTTGCTGAGTGGCCACCTTTTGGGAACAAGCTGCTCACTCGGTTGGCCATATGTTCTCTGTATCTTGATTATTTGTAATCTTAGTTGTTTCCAACTATGGTTTTAGGGCTGGATTTGGATTTTGATTGTTTCAGTTCCTGGTCTTTGCATACTTTTTACTTTTATACTATTGTTGGCTCGACGGCTATATAATGACGAAGACGATGATTTTTAACAATAAACAATATTTAATAAGCGACGAGCATGATTCTTAAAAACGTTTTCGATGCGAAGATACGGTGGTCTCATAATGTCAGGGAACAGGAAGTCTCACACTAAACCCTTCAAAATATTTCTCAAGCTTAAATAGCGAACTTATCTCATACTTAACTATTCAAAAGTATGTCTCATACCGTAAAACCTCTTGACTATTCAAAAGTATGTCTCATACTTTACTAAAAGGTACAATGTATGTCTCATACTTTACTTTAAAGTATCTCATACTTTACTATTCAAATTTTCACTGTTATTGCTCAAGTACTTTGACTATCAGATTATTAAAAATTAAACATGATCAAGCTGTCTTCAAGCATGTACCTTCAAACAGACAATGACAATAATTTAGTCTTATTATCAGAAATTTTAACATCTTTAGAAACAACATAAAACTGAGATATGTTTTTGAAACAAATCATGGTTCTAGCTATTCTTGAGCTTTCTTGCCATCTATTTATTGTCAATTATTTCTAATTCAATAAAGCTTACGCATAACTAAACAAAATGGTTAAAAGTAAGCCTACATGGCTTACGGTTGTACTGGGGATTATTGTGCCCCTATTAACACTGTACAACCCAATTTTACTACCATTAACACTATTTTTGTATATATTGTTACATTAGTCTACGTGACTAACATGGAAGTACAGGGGATTATTGTGCCCCTTTAAACACAGTACTTCCGTCTAAATTTTGTACTAAAACACAAGACTATCCACTGAATCATACACTATCAAACACTGTCTGTTAATCTGAAATTGGACAACTCTCGATAAATGATATCTTTGTGACTGCTCTCTTTGGAATCGCCTTTCCAACACCAACATTAACGACCCTAACATGGCTGTCAGGACCCTGAAAAACCTCTGTTATGCGCCCTAATGACCAATGTCCTCTCTGTGAATCCGCTTCTATGACTAAAACGATATCTCCTACTTGCAAATCTCGGTGTATCGTATGCCACTTTTTTCTAGACCCTAACGTGGGCAAGTACTCACGAAACCAGCGTTTCCAGAAATGCTTTACTTACTCTTGTACTCGCCTCCAGCATTTTCTGGGGCTGAACACTGTTTCATCCACTGACTCGGGTGCAAACACCCCACCAACCTGACCGAATAAAAAGTGATTTTGTGTTAACACTTCCTCATCGTTCGGATTTGAAGTTTGATGTGTCAACGGTCTACTGTTCATGAGACCCTCAGCTCCAACGAATGCTGTTAACAATTCTTCATCAGTAATATCCGCCGACTGTAATATTGCGTAAATTGCTCGTTTCGCACTTTTAATCAAGGATTCATGGATGCCCCCAAAATGAGGCGCTAGCGGCGGATTGAATTGCCATTTAATTTCTTGATTAGCTGTTGATTTTACAATTTTGTGTCTATCCAACTGATTTAACAATTCCGCTAATTCCCTTTTTGCTCCAACAAAATTTGTTCCATTGTCTGATATCACATTTTTTTTGGCAACCCCCTTCGACTAACCATGCCGGGCGCGTAGCGCAATCGGTAGGGCACCTGACTCATAAGTCAGAGGTCCTGGGTTCGAAACCCGGCCTGGCCACATACTTTCGTTTCTCCTTCCGCTGATTCAAGAAGGGCAGTTGTCAGTTACTGGCGAAAGTATGTGCACTTAGTACTGGTTAACCGCTTAGGAGGTCTAAGCCTGCCCAGGAATAGTGTGGTTAGGTTAACTGACCGTCTCGACATGACCTTAGTTGTTTACCGTGGACGTTAAGCAAGCAAGAAATCAATAAATCAATCGACTGACCATGCGGTAAAAAGCATTAAGAAACGAATCAGTGTCTAATGCATATGCTATCTCAAGATGCTCTGCTCTTGTTGATGCACATGTGAACAAACATAGATACCTCTTAGTCTTTACCTTACCGCGGCACTGCTTTCTTATAAACGGTCCCGCGAAATCCATAGCTGTGTGGGAAAAAGCCCGAAGTGAAGTTCCGACCCTAATATCTGGTATTGGTGCCAATATTTATACACCAGGCGGAGCTTTTCGAAGTTTACACACAGTACAATCTCGTTCAACATCTCTGATTTCTTCCCTGCCTGCTATTATCCAGTATCGAGCAGAAAGGGATGCTAGAGTTTGATTTGTACCACAATGATTTCCCTTTACATGACTATCTCTCACTATTAGCTTTCTAATATAACTTTTTCTGGGAAGTATAACTGGAAACCTCATTTCATATGACACATGTTCTGCATATTTTAAACGACTGTTGCAGCGCATTAATCCATCACTGTCAATATACGGTTTCAGACTAACCAACTTACTTTTGTTAGATAGTTCCTTTCCTGTCTCTATAGCAATATACTCTGACTGAAAATGTTCCTTCTGAGCACCTTTTATCAGTTTGATTTTAATGTCATTTAATTCCTCAGGCTGTAATTCTCCTGAAGCGCGCAATTCCTTTGACTGTAACTTGCAGTTGTCAATAAAACGAACCACCCACGCGTATATTCTGACCATGTGTTGCCAGTTTAAGTATCGTTCCATCCTGAGACGATTACTATAGTCAGATGATTGTTGATCAAGCTGCTGATTATCTGTAGCAACCAAGACTAGAGTAATATTATTATTCACTTTTGACTTTCTTTCTTCATTCTCGAGTTTTTCAACCTTATTTTTGGGCCACTGACTTTCAGATGTCTTTAAAAATTCTGGCGCATCCCAACATGATTTTCTGTTTACTAGTTCAATGGCACTTAAACCTCTAGATATGATATCAGGTGGATTTATTTCAGTTGGAATGTATCTCCATTGTTCTGGTTTGCTTACTGTTTGAATCCCTCCCAGTCTATTTGCAATAAAAGGTTTAAAGTTCCGACTATCATTTCGTACCCACCAAAGGACATTCATGCTGTCCGACCAAAATGTCATATTCCCGCTTGGAATATTTAGAGTTTTTGAAACTTCCTCAGTTAGCCTTAATCCTAACACTGCTGCACACACCTCTAAACGAGGTACGCTTAAGGACTTCAAAGGAGCAACTCTGGCTTTTGCTGCGATAAAACGAATCACTATTTCTCCACTCTTCATGACATGTCTGACATACATAACGGCGCCATAAGCTTCTGTAGAAGCATCAACAAATGTATGTATAATTAAAAGTTCAATATCCTCCTTGAACTGAAGACTCCTAGGTATTCGTAAATTGTTCATTTCTGGTAATTCTGCCAACCAACGTTTAATCTTACTTTGCACTTCACTATCTAGAGGCTCATACCAGTCACATCCAGCTATCCATATCTCCTGTAACAGAATTTTTCCTCGAATATTATATGGAGCTGCGAAACCAATAGGATCGAATATTGACGATATTTTCTTTAACACTGTTCGTTTATTTAACTCTGATGTATGACTCAGTTCTGGACTTTTAAACTGGAACACATCTTCTGATGCAATCCAATAAACTCCAAGAGTTTTCACAAGCGGTAAATTTCCGGTTTCTAAGTTGACTTCTTTCGCTCTGTCTTTAAATGGTATTTCTTCCAGCACTGTTGTTGAATTCGAGAGCCATTTTCTCGCATACATGGCTGCTTTCCCCCATACGTAAGATAACTGGATTGATTTCGATGGCTAGTTCATTGTTCATGACCGAATCCATACTGTCATCCATATATGTGGCATTACAGATAGTTGCTGCCGCCATTGGATATTTATGAACATTCAGTCTTGCATTTTCTTGTGACACAAATTGGACTAGAAATGGCGAGCAATTGGACCCAAATACTAGTCTATTAAACTCATATGTGTCTGGTGGCTGTGTATTGTCTGTTTGCCACAGAAAACGATGAAATGGCTTGTCATTTTCATATAAATTTACCTGAAGATACTTTCTTCAATGTCACAGACAAGAGCTATAGGATGTTTTCTGAATCTGAGAAGGACATGGAATAAATCACTATGTAATTTCGGCCCCTGATGTATAACATCATGCTTAGCTGAGGCATCAAAATCAATGCGAACTTGAGTCGTTTCTCTTTCCGGTCGGATAACGGGGAAATGTGGTAATAGCCACTTTGTTTCTTGATCAGTTTCAGAGACCTTGTGTACGTAACCCTTTTCAATATATCTTTGAATAGTCTCTCCATGTGGCTTGCCTACTTCTGGATTTTTTTCTCAATCTTTTCTCTGTATTCTCTAACCTTTTGACAGGTATTTGATAATTGTCATGTAATTCAGGCACTGAGTCTTTCCATGGAATTCTAACAGAATAACGACCACCTGAATATGTAAAGGAGTATGCAGTACTTTCTAACACCACAGAATCAAGTTTTGACAATATAGGTGGTGACAATGTTCCCGAAGATTCTATCTCCCAGAAGCTATGCAAAGTATCATTAACTGCTTCCAACTGTACACTATCTTGTACGAAGAATGTCGAAAAAAGAGTCTCCTCGCTATTATAATGACTACGATCCAGACTACCAATACAAGTTCATCCTAAAGGAGTTAGACGTGCGATGGGATCTCCTGGATGACCTTTTATGTCTCTGAGAGAATAATGTAAATCTGAATGGTCTGTTCCAATCAATAAATCTACTATGGGACGAGAACTCAATTCTGGAAACTGAATTTCCTTCAGATGATCCCATTTACTCTTATAGCCTGTCCAATCTATTGCTTTCAAATTTCCGGTAACTTTATCTGCAGTCCAAACTGACATTTCTGCTTTACACTGTCCATTTAAACTTTCAAGATTTACAGTCACTGGCATAGTTTCAAAAGTTTCTGTGTTGCCATTCAGTACATTTACTTTCACTTTCTGGGATATTGTTTGAATTCCGAGTTCAGCAGCAATGTCACTGTTCAGGTAGGATTTAGTACTGCCGAGTAATGCGTTTATCTTTATACGTTTTGTGTCCGAACGAACGATCACTGGAACTGTTCTTAATCCAGTAACAGATCGAGTTAAATGCGATGTATGGGTTCTCTCCCCTTCAGAGACAGAACCCTGTCCATTTTCACTGTTCTGTGATACACTTTCGTTTCTAACAGTTTGATTCTGATTCAAGCTTTCAGGTTGTATGTGAAGAAGTCTATGATGTGTTTTCTTACAACCCTGTAATCCAAACTCTCGGCTACGTTGACAAGCGCCACCTACATGATCATGTCCTAAGCAACGAAAACATAACTTCAGCTCTTTTGCCTTATCCCAACGATCACATTCTTTCAATTCTTGAAATGCCTTGCAATTTCAAATTCCATGAGGACCATTACAAAATTTACATGCCTGTTTAGTTTTCTCCTGTACATTCGAACGGGTATAATAAGTTCTATTGGCTCCCTTAAACTGTTCATTTTTTGCAACTATATTTTGAGGTCTCTGAATTTTTGTACGTGACAACCCATGAAATGTTTCTTCTGCTATAGTGTGAAATTCCGATTCCTGCAGAATCCATTTTCTGAGTGTTATTACAGATTCTGTCACTTCATTTTCGAACACCCACCTATGATACCTTGTAACCTCAAGTATAATGAACTAGTTTTCAAATCATCAAGTCCTTTAGATTCACTGATATTCACGACTGCGATGTCTAACAGGTCTGCGAACTTTTCAATAGACCTAGCATTTTCTTCTTTCATGGGGTAAAAATTCTCCAACTCTTCTAAATACCGAGCAACTTGTCTACGGTGACCGCCAAATTTACATTCAAGTCTTTCTTAAGCTGTGTCGTAAGCGGATGCTGAATGACCTAACTTATCAATACATTTAAGGCATCCCCGGATACATTTTGCCTTAACTGCAAAAGTTTGTATTCCTTTGTTGCGGGCGCTTTATCTATGCACGCCATGAACGCTGCTTTCCATGAATGATATTTAGTTTGTCACCATTGAACACAGGGATGGAAACCCTCTTCATTTGCTTCCACAAATCCTGGCCAATCTGATTCTGATGGCTAACAATACCATCATTATTCTGAGACTCTATATCTTAAACCGCAGCAGCTGAATTACTCTCTTGCGGATTGGGCATGTCATAAGTGGACCCATAAAACTCCTGATCATCAGCAACACTCTAGGTTTCTCTCCTTGTGTTTCTATTTTCTCTGAAGAACTCTTGAACAGTATCAAGTGTTTGCGAATAGTCTTTTTCTAGAGTTTCTAATTCTACTAACATCTGATGTAAATTATCAGTATCACCCATAACACCATATATGAACACTGTCCATTGCATTTTCTAAATCTGAATCAAGTTTAGAGTTCACTGATCTTATTACTGAAGAAGAGTCTCTTGTCTCAGGGTCATCTAATAACTGAAGTAACTGATTTTTGTGCCGAGTAAATACTGCCTTTGCCCTGGATTTATTCATTTTTAGTTGATCTAAGTTTGTTGCCGAACTTGGGTCCCTGTCCAAAATCTGATTCGGCTCAAGTTGTTTATCGCCGTCTTCTTCGGCCGACATGACTAATTTTACGAAGCAAACCTCGCTCTGCTACCAAATGTTACGAAGAGTTATACTATTGTTGGCTCGAGGGCTATATAATGACGAAGACGGTGATTTTTAACAATAAACAATACTTAATTAGCGACGAGAATGATTCTTATAAACGTTTTCGATGCGAAGATTCGGTGTACTCAATTCCTGTACTTCTGTTTAAAATGGAACTTTTGGTACCTAAGGGACCTCATTTAGAACGTTTAGAACTGTTCCAAAAGAAATTTCTGAAAAGAATATTGTCTCTCCCGTCAAATACTGCAGACGTGGCAGTATATCTACTATCGGGCATATTACCAGTGGAAGCCAGAATTCATCTGAAAGTACTTATCTTTTTTGATAATATCTGTAATCAGTCCGAGGACAGTATTGAAAAGAGACTTGCTCGGCGTCAGTATGCAGTTAAGCATGATAAGAGTAACAGCTGGTTTATTGATTTAGAGGATCTTGTGGCTCTACGATCTTGACGATATGGAAATTTATCTGGACAATCCGGTTGAACGGTTACTATGGAAATCTACTGTGATACAGCCATTTTCGCTTATTGGTTAGAGAAGTCGCAAACTCTTAAGCCATTATATGGATCTCTCAAATATCTGAACTCTGACTCAGTTAGACTTGGAAAATCACACCCAGTTCTGCAAAATAGTACAGGCTCAGCTAGAGAAAATTCACGTTTTCCGGTAAAATTGAAATTAATAACTGGTGCATATATCCTTCAAACAAATCGGGCAAAATTCAACGGGAACGAGATCAGTTCAACTTGTCCATTGTGTGGTACTGATCGAGAGACAGTCGAGCATTTCATTTTGATTTGTCCACTTCTTGATGACATTAGACGTCCAGTTTTGAGTCAGCTTATTAAAGTATTCTCAGAACTCTCTAATATTGTTTGGACTAACCTTACTGTGGAGCAGAAAGTTCAGATTATTATTGACAGTTCAGTGCTGCTTGGTGTCGGGCGGATTAAGCTGAAGGATTTGACAGCAATTGAGTATCATAGTCGAAGATTGCTATACATCCTGCATACACATAGATTTAGACTTTTAAAGTCGGTGGCGAATAGGTCCAGCAAGGCGGGCACTGATACCAATACCTAGAAATAAATATTATAATGAAACTTTAACACAGAGCAAGTGTACATATGTATATTCTTGGTGGAGGGATATAGAAGTGATATTCTACAAGCCGTGACGACGCACTCTGGTGCGGTTCTCCTTTGAAGGGAAAAATGTAGGGAAGAAATAGCCTGTTCTTTAACTGATTTTGGTAATCGATGGTGCAAGCGGGAACATGTTGAGTCTGATGCCTTAAAGGAATGGAAGGTGAACATTTTTAATGTAATGGATAAACGTATTAAATTCTATTCCTAAAACACAAATCTTTTGCCGCCTAAACCTAAATCAACATTCCGTCACCTGAAGTTGGGTATCCAGCAGTTACATAGTAAGTACGTTCTGGTTCCAGCAGACAAGGCTGCCAATAACGTTGTCGTTGTTTGACGGTTACACTATATAAACACATTGAAACAAGAACTTGGCGGCACTAAGGCCTATGAAGAGACTTCAGAAGACGAAAAGTCTGTTGTCTTTAGGCACTGTAATGATATAGCCCTCAAGTTTTCTGTAAATGTAGAGGAACGGCAGGACAAGCTTCCTACGATGTACTGGTTACCTAAACTTCATAAACGACCATATAAAGCCAGGTTTATTGCTTATTCTAGTGCTTGTACCACTACTGAACTTTCCAAATTATTAACTTCTTGCCTTACCGCTATCAAAATTCATGTAATTAGGTACTGTGAAAAAGTTTACGAACGGTCAGGAAAAAAATTGTTTTGGTCAATTAAAAATTCTACCGAGGTTCTTGATAAACTGAAGTCTAGAGGATATCGCGCGTCTAGTTTGTCTAGACGATTTTGTCTAGACGACATACGATTTTGCTACACTCTATACAACTTTGCCCCATAATATAATAAAAAAGAAACTAATAAATTTAATTGAGACTACTTTTCAGAGAGACGGTGCTCTTTATCTTGCTTGCAATGATAAACATGCTTTTTTACTTCCAATGACCAAAAAAGGTTTAAAATGTGGTCTTGCCAAAATGTTTGTGATGCTTTAGTATATCTTCTAGATAACATTTTCATCAGATTCGGTACTAAGTTACACAGACAAATTATAGGAATTCCTATGGGTACTAATTGCGCCCCTCTTGTAGCAGATTTGTTTCTATTTTGCTATGAAAAAGAGACTTTATGATGTCTCTTTCTGATGATACTCAAGCTCATGTCATTGAAGCATTCAACTCAACGTCTAGATACTTGGACGACCTTTTAAATATTGACAACCCTTATTTTGAAGAAATGGTTAGTCAAATTTATCCTGCTGAATTGCAGTTAAATAAAGCAAATACTTCTGATACCGAGGCCCCATTTTTGGATTTACATTTATCTATTTTAGATGGATTTGTTTCATCTAAAATTTATGACAAACGCGATGATTTTGATTTCGACATTGTTAATTTTCCGTTTTTGGATGGTGATGTTCCCCGCACCACTTCTTATGGTGTTTACATTTCTCAGCTTATTCACTTCGCTAGGGTGTCTAGTCATCTGGCTGACTTCAATGCTCGTAATAAAAGTTTGACTGCTAAGCTTTTACAGCAGGGGTATCGGTATCATAAACTTCGGAAAGCTTTTTCTAAATTTTATCGTAGACACTTTGAATTGGTTTCTAAATATAATATAGGGTTTAGGTCACTTTTGCAACAAGGCCTATCGGAACCTGAATTTTATGGTGACTTAGTATATAAATTACGCAAAATCGTAGGGGAAACAGAATTTCCCGATCAATTTAAGAAAATTATCATACGATTTAAACGCATTGGCTATAACATAGATGTAATGCGACAGTCTACATGCTTAGTGGTTAACCCAATCACGGTTGACAACTTTGCTGTCCTCTTTAATTGCACGCCGGTGGGTCGGGGTTCAGACTCTATGATAGCCCCTACATAAAGCTATATATTAATTGGTTTGGGCCGGATGTTTGTCTGTTTCTTGGCCCACCGGGGTTCAACTGGTGGTCTTCTTTTGCTCCAGTACTCCAGTGGTGTTGCTGACGCCCCAGGGATCTCCGGGTGTCTCAACACGTTTTGGCTGTCGAGTCCTCATCCTTGCTTCATCACGGTCTTTTCTTGATCTTAATTGTTGACCGTGATGACTCTCTGATGAGTTAGGGGACCTCCACCAACTAATTGTGTGCACCGCAGCGGAGGGTGAGGGTGACGGTTTGGGCCCAGTAAACCGATTTAAACCCCCCAGAAGTTACTACTGACCGTCCCAAGGCGGTACTTTTGTTGCGGTTGCATTTGTTTTATGTTCGGTGCTGTTTAATGTATTGTGTTCTCAGTTTAATCCTTCTATCATAAAAATAGAAAATAGGTAAAAATAATTGTTAAATGTTTTTCATATAATTTGCTTAGTCCGTTGAAACCCGCCTGTTGGTCTAAATTATTTAGTTTAATAAAGATAGCTGAGTTGCCATCTATTTGGGAAAGAGCTGCTGACTCGGCTTACCACTTGTAATTTATTGTTTGTTGGGATGTCTTTGTCAATCTTTCCCTTTGATGTTGGGGATAGGGTTTGGGATCTGATTCAGTCAGTTCCTGAAGTGTAGTAACTCTTTAAAATTGGAAGAAGAACAAGAACAACAAGAATTACTGTTTTCAATACAAGCCGACCGGCTTACGCTGTTTTGCAGTACAACGGATAACCGAAACCGAAGGGTAAAACCCACGAATGACTGCATAACTGTTGAAACAGAAAACCCTTTACAACAACATCCACTAGAAACCCCTAAAATTAGAAATGGACTCATCCATATTATAAGGATGGGCAAGTCCGCTGGTCAAAAAGGTTTAAGGGTCAACACTGTTTGCTTACAGGAATTTCTATAGAAAATACAATAAAAGTGAAAACATCCACTAGAAACCCCTAGAATTAGAAATTGACTCATCCACATGATAAGGATGGGCAAGTCCACTGGTCAAAAAAGGGTTAAGGCTAATTTTGGAAGGGGAACCCTTCATCGTATAGGTTGATAAGTATGATAAATAAGCACTTGGTAAACAGAAGGAGAATAAAATATATGTAAGTTCTTTAATTTGTTTTTTTCGAAAAAAAAGGTAACACATGCTTTTATACTAGAGCTAGATTTTGAAAGGCTGCCCCTTAAAGCATCTCCAAACACTGTAGCCCAGACTAGCTTGCCCATATGTGCAGTTTTCCCAAATAATAGACCTTATAAATTTTCAGTTATAGTGTCCTTGCATAAGCACAAGCTGATCTGAGCATCTATAAATATGTGTATTAATTTACAAGATGGGGGAATCATGTGAATGGGTAACAATACTGTTATTTCCTAAATGGTTTTTCATGAAGTAAAGTGCAGATACCTTGTGCTCAGTTGAAACAAGTAACTATTTAAATTACTTTATGCTCTGAGCTGTAGTTTTTAACATAGCTCAAGCAAAGGCTATCTGAATTTGCTTGAGGTTGTTTTGAAAAATACAGTGTGCATGAAAACAGCTTGTAGGTAAGGGGTTGCTGCAAAAATGACAAGGTATCTGCACTTTGCTGTATGAAAATTTATTGAGTATTATAGAATAATGATAAATTTCTTACTCATTCTGTGCAACTATAGATACAAAATGTCATGTGATTCCCCACAATACAAGAGGGGAGGGGGGGTCGGGTGGCATGGTGGTACTGCATATAACTTCCACTGGTGGGCGTCCTGCTGATTTGGATAATAGTAGGGGTAGGACCTACTGTGCTTGCAGTAGGTGTCGGTAGGGGTGTTTTGGACATTTTTTTCTCTCATCTATCATTTCTCTTCGTTCTCCCTCGTTCTGGGAGATGGCCCAATATGGACTAAAATATTGTTTCAAACCCACCGTATGATTTAATTAATTCAAATTTTCAAATAAACAAATTAAGATATCCACTGTGTAATTGGCCTCCTGTTAAGCTGATATATCAAATTTATGATTTAAAGCTAAGAATATCAAACCCCACATGCGAAAGAATACTAAATAAACATTGTATCAACATTGATTCAATGCCACATTCCATTGAATCAATCTTTATTCAATGTTTTGTGCCTGCTTTGAAGACATATAAACAATTTTACTTATACAGACATGTTTACACGGTATATTCATAGCTCAAATAAGATATAATAATTGGTAGATTGGTTGTATACTGTCTCAGAAAAGAAATGGTACACAATACCAACTGTCAACAGGTTTATGATAATTTAGTTCAGTCCATGTATCTATGCTATCTCTATCCAACAGCTGAGATACTCTTATTCTTCGAAGTCAATTTAAAAAAAAAGGCTGATGAGATAACTAGACAGTCAAAATGAGATTAATGTACCAAGTGTGTGCTTCATTTGCATTGCTATTGTGGTAATGCATCAAGAAATTACGAGTGTCTCCCTTTGGTATGGCATTTCAGAACTGCTCTGAGGTAATGTCTTTGGCTATAGATATCTATCACAACGACACGAAATATTCCACATGAAAGAACATTAACATGATGCTGGTAGTGACAAACGCCATTTCATAACATGCATTGTGGAACAGCAGTCACTTGTCTGGCCACCAGTATGTTGTTTGCTGTCACAACTGACATGTTAAATTAGATGAAAGGACGAGTTACACTTTACTATTGCAATGTGCCCACTGAAAAGGCCGATTTTCGAAGGTTGGCAGATAACCACAAAAACATTCAGAAATGCTTGCTATATGTTTCTAGTTTATTCTGTACGATTTCATTTTCTAATATTTTAAGGCCTTTTATGTTAATTTTGCGGTTAAATACATGGACTGCTTCAACATTTAACATTGAGCCTATGGGAATTTGAACTAACAACGTCTACTATGCATCCAAAATTCACTTCATCCTACCTTCGTAACCACTTCAATTTTTATACATAATTATTCCTCATATACATATTCATCATAAACGGGCTACATTACAGTGGTTACGTAGGTAGGAGTAAAGGAAAAATAAACTTTTGGGGTAAATTTTTATGTATCCAACACTAGGACTAAAGGATTTATATCAAAATCGCATCAGTATATTTTGAAATTGATAGAAAATAGAGGCATTATTCGCCACAACACATCTTTTTCAAAGTGTTCATCTATGTAGTATGTGTTCCTAATGCCCCACCAAGGATTCTGTGTGCTTGTGGGAGGAGGGTGGGGCTGGGGGAGGGGGGGTCGGGGAGAGGGCGCAGCGCTGGGCATGCGTATAGGTAAGACGCTATGTGCGTATGTAAGGCGTTAGACTGAATGTCCTCCATCATCATGCTGTGATATAACCTCTGATGTTATAATGTGGCGACGTGCTCAGATGATGTATCCCTCTGCCTGAAGCTGATGCATTGTAAAATTCTGTGACCGTGAACTTTTGTCTACTAACTTTGTATGAAAGGTGACTTGGATGAGATGTATCCATACCTCTTTTGATATCTTTGGGGTAGCATTGCTGATATTTGATCAAATCATATTCTTAAAAGGAACTGCAAAGCATCCATGCACACTGAGTCCTTGAAATTTATGCATGGACCAGGATTTTCACTTATATCTCAACACAGTTTTTGAATTCGCAGCATAATTACCAATAGTTGGTGAGTCAAACGATGCAAAAAAAATCCTCATACTATTTGTAGGCTACTGTGACATATATTTAAAAGTTCACTGTTCTTTTCCTTATATATTCAACACTATATATGCATCATACTAAAGACAATGGTTCAGTCAGACTTTGCAAATGACGTCATACTATTTGTAGGTCATTGTGACTTGTATTTCATGATGCGTTGAATTACTGTTTTATTTCGAACTAATATTTAATTGAATCTTCATTGGACTTGGAATAGTAAGTCACTCCAGCGCTGCGTCTCACTTGGTACTACATGTAGGTCCCTGTGACCTATATTTCTTGGTTCACTGATTTTGTCTAATATTTTAAACATAGATCTGTGTAGCATCCATAAATGCGTAATATCTCATACGTGATTAATATTTGGTATCATGATGAAGCTTTCATTATATGTATAAATAGTGAATAATGCTTAAGGTGGACGAATACGCAAGAACTCTGTTCTTACTTGTTTAAAAAACAAAACAGAGTTATTGTTCATCATCAAATCGATTAACTGTTGAGTATATACAGTTGTAATACACACTAACAATGTCTACCGTAAAGATCCTAAGTTTTCGGGCACATAGGTATGTACAGACAGTTGAAACCGAGATAAGACTGTTCCTTAGGAACCAGAATGATCAAGATCTTCACAGTTTCCCTTCCATCTGCGCATTTTAGTCGACATTACTCTAACATAAATAATAGGGCAAGGACCGGCTTGCAGCAGGTGCAGAATTTGGGCAGTCTGTTTTGGGGATATTTTGAACTTAAACATTGTTTTTATATGAAACGAAACGGTGATATGTTTTTTTTTTTTTTTTTTTGTTTTATTCTTTAACATACGATGTAAGTTTTACTAAAATAATATGCCCCATCGGTTGAATATATTTTTCATGACGTTTTTCATGAAATTCAGTTTTCTTGCATTTTTTCAAAGAATGTAAAAATATACTTATTAACAAGAAAACTGCAATTTTTTGTTATCAGTTTGTTTCAAATATCCTATATTACAGATTATATGATTTGCTGAAATGAAAGTGCATCCATGTGCTAGAGATATGAATTTTAATGGAAAATGTGTAAAAATAGTATGTAGAAATACAAAATATTGTTTTTTAGGAAAACAAAACGGTGAACATTTTTTTTCTTATCCAAATGTTTAATAGCTCTTTGGGTTATTTAGACGGTATAATGGTTTGAATGCCCCGCCAATATTTTTATTCAGTATTCGTCTACCTTAAGAAAAAAAGACGGTTGATGTCCTTTTCACGCACTCGCCAGAACACAAGCGTGCAAAAGCAACAATACATTTGCTTAACAATATTGGTAGGTTATAATCGACTTTCTGATCATTTGTTTCATTATTTTCACAAAAGCAAACGCTTTAATGCTTATTATTGTGTTGATAAACACTTGTAAAATCTACTGTTCTGAGGTTTCGTAAAAATTCAAATAAAATTTCTTCTTACTAGAAGGTTTGAGCGAAAATATATCTTTTAGACTGCCGAGAGCGGTTTTGGCGGGCTTTAGTGGCGGTTGCTGTTCCTTTGCCTCGTCCGGGTTACTGCGTGTTTTTGGTGTTTGTATAGGCTGTATGGTTTCTTGGTAGGTAGTTTTGCTTGGAAACCTTCTTTTGAAAGCTATAAAAGCTTTGAGAGGTAAAATTGTGATTTAAGGAAAAAAACTCAGCTTTGTGTTTATCTCGTATATGTCGAGGGTCATGGATTCGGACAACATCAAAGTTTCGGAATCTGTTAAAAGAGTTGAGCCAATGATCTTTTTGAACACAGATGTAGAACAGAGAGAAGGTATGTGGTTAAATACACTGGAGGTGTGTTTAGCCGTGTGCAACGTGGTGCCAAACGAAAGTGCAATAGAGGGGGCCCAAAGAATAGATGGGCTTTGGCGAGTGTATCTCACCGACGCGGAAGCTCGTGTCAGCTTACTGGCCACTGGTTTAAGTCTAAGAGGGCAGCAAATATATCTAAAAGATAGAAACACATTTATCAGTGCAGGGTTTGAAGGGGTAGACACGTCAAGATTATTTGTGAGAAATATACCTCTGTCTTATGACAACGCAGAGATAGAAAAGGCTCTAAAAGATAAGGGGGTAGAAATGATTGGGTCACTGAAATATGTTAGGGCTAGGACGGCAGCTGGTAAGTTGACAGATTTTAAAACGGGAGATAGATTTGTTGACATGGTTGTTCCAAAAGAACCACTGCCAAAGAAGCTAGCGGTGGGAATTTTCACAGCATCTCTGTACCATAAGGAACAAAGACAGTTAAAAGATGAAATTGAGTGTGGAAACTGTAAACAAAACGGGCACATGTAGGGACTGCAAAAATGAGGCAGTATGTTATGCATGCCTCCAAACAGGACACAAGAAAGGGGATGAAAATTGCCCTATATTCACTATTCACTGTGAGAAACCTAAGGGAAATTAGGAATAGAAACCAGGAGGTGGAGGGTACAGATAGTTCTGATAACTGCACAGACACTGAGAGTTATTATGATGAGGAAGATGGGGATGAGGAAGATGAAGGTAATGTGACAGAAATTGAAGCAGACAGGGAAGTCAGTGATAATATTGTTAAAGGTAAGGTGGCTGAACTGAAAGCTGCAGGGGAAACTGAACCCTCAAGTCCTGAGATAAAACACAAATCAGGTTATCAGAGTAGAGAGCAGCAACAACAACTCATTACTTCACTTTGAGCTGTAGACACAAAAGCTCAGTCAACACCACAACGTACAAGTAGCCCAGCAAGAGTGAGACGCATGTCTGACAGAAGCCCTGATGAAACAGGGCAAC
Source organism: Ctena decussata (assembly GCA_963989385.1). Lineage (NCBI taxonomy): Eukaryota > Metazoa > Mollusca > Bivalvia > Lucinida > Lucinidae > Ctena > Ctena decussata. The sequence goes on along the minus strand of OZ022514.1, from coordinate 58,784,020 downwards.
AACTAAAACAAGGCAAAAAGAAAAAGCACAAAAAATAATGTAGCATTGTCCGTTATTAATTCATGAACCACACAACATCTCTAGTAAATATCTGTTCTTTAAATGTGAGGGGTTTAAGAGAACAGAAAAAAAGAAATAATCTTTTCTTTTGGCTGCTAAAAACAGTTTGATATTATTTTGCTGCAAGAAACATACTGGACAGATAATTTGATGCATAAAATACAAAAGGAATGGGAAGGGGAAGGTTTCTTCAATTTTGGGACTGACCACAGTAGGGGCAATGCAATACTTTATGGAAAAAACTTAGCATTTGAAACAATAAACACACATAAAGCAGAGGGTGGGGGACTAATACTAATGAATATAAAACTAAAGGATGAGGTTATTACTCTTTTAAACATTTATGCACCAAACATAAGAGCAGAAAGGAAAGCCTTTTCTACTAAAGTGCAGAAATGGGTAGATAAGTATGCTTTAAATAAACAACTAATAATCATAGGGGGAGATTTCAATCACACAGAAGTAAATGATGTTGATAGACATCAATCATATTCACAAAACTCTAAAGATGTTAGTTCAATAACATATAAGGCACTTCTGGAAAAGCATAATCTTCATGATATCTGGAGAGAAATGCATCCAATCAAAAAGCATTATACCTATAGAGATATAAGTAGGTTAGATAAATTCCTCATATCCACTGATTTAGTTGACAATACACAAAAATACACATAGTTTCTGCAGGAGTTAAAACTGATCATAAATGTATAACCCTTTAAATAAATTTAAATAAGTCACACAAAGGCCCAGGGTGGTGGAAGCTTAATACAAGTATTCTAACAGATAAATTGTATCAAAACAAAATAAAAAATCTATTCGAAAAGACAAAACAAGACTACTCCCCATTATCAAAACTTTTCTGGGAAATCTGCAAAATCAAAATAAGAGAATTCACCACTGGATACTGCAAAGATAAGCAAAAATTTAAAAAGGATTTACTACAAGAGCTTGAACGGAAAATTGAACTGAAAGAAGAGGAATTAATCAAATCCAGTTACGACCATTCGGTTCAAATCCAAAGGGACACAATGGTAAACGACTTACACCAAATGATTCATGAACAAACTATTGGGGCACAGATAAGAAGTAGGGCTAAATGGATAGAGGAAGGAGAGAGAAGTACAAAATATTTTATAACCTAGAAAACACCATGCGTCAATAAATACAATAAAGCGACTACAAAAAGCTGATGGCTCAAATGCTGTAACACAAACAGAAATTCTAGAGGAAGAATAAAGGTTTTATCAGCACTTATATACCCAGGAAGGAAATGATAATAATGAAAACGCAACAGAATACATTAAAACACTAAGTTAAATCACCTTAATGAAACAGATAAAGAATTACTTGAGGGAGAAATAACAGAACAAGAATTTGAAAATGCCATCAGCTCGATGAAACTGAATAAATCATCAGGAAGTGATGGTATTTCAGTAGAGTTTTACAAACTATTTTGGCAACACATTAAATCAATATTGGTACAGTCATTAAACGTAGCTTATCACAAAGGAGAATTGTCCCCAACGCAAAAAAGAGGTATGCTAACTTTACTGTATAAAATAAATGATAAAACTTTACTAACTAATTGGAGACCAATTAGTTTGCTCAACACTGACTATAAAATTTTAGCACATGTTCTTTCAAACCGATTAAAACAGGTCATCCATAAATTAATAAATAAAGATCAGAATGGATATATACGAGGCAGAAATATTGCTTATAATATAAGATTAATTCAGGATGTTATAGAACACTTTGAAACTGACAATACTGAAGGTGCCATTATTTTTCTAGATTTTCAAAAAGCATTTAACACAGTTAATCATAGTTTTCTGTTCACCACTTTACAGCAGTTTAACTTTGGAAATTCCTTTCTGAAATGGGTAAAAACTTTATATAATAATGCTGAGTCTGGTGTATCAATCAACGGATGGGTATCACGACCATTCCAAATAAAACACGGTATCAAACAAGGATGTCCTTTAAGTGCCCTTTGTTTCATACTAGTGGTAGAAATTTTGGCTGAAAATATTAGAGCACAAAAAAACTGTGCACTGTAGATTTCAATAAAAGGAAAGGTAATATCAATACATCTATCACAGTTAGCAGATAATACCACATTATTTCTAAAAGATGAGAGAGCTGTGATGCACTGTTTACAATTTGTAGAAACTTTTGGTACATTTTCTGGATTAAAGCTGAATAAGGATAAAACTGAGGGCCTATGGCTGGGGCGAGGACAAAACAGAAATGATTCTTTAGCAGAAATAAGTTGGAAAAGCAATTCAGTAAAAACTTTGGGAGTGCATGCCGTGTACATGCTCTTAGAGAACTGACCCCGACCGACCCGACTTACTGCTATATAAACTCGGGTTGCTCGGGGTATCGATTTCACATGTGTTTCTAATGAAACAGGTCGTATAATCCTCCGGTATACCAATAAATGATACAGAATTATGCCATTTCGCAGTAGTGCTCCAGGTGGTGAAGATAACGCTGTTAATCGATTTTCTCTAGTTAAAAGTAAAACATAAATATCCAACATCCTTATCTTGATATTAACTAGAAAATCGAAATCCTCGTTAAAAGTTATGTTGTTTAGGCTTTTTGAACAGATTTCTACGTTAAAATTCAAGCGTTTTGTAATAAAACAATTCTATCATGGCACGGGAACCAGCGAAACAGCACTCCCTGGCTTACAGCCTTTATAAAAAAGAAATAGTTCCAGTTGTATTGCAAACTTATTTTCGTATGCTACTCCAAAAATATATCTTCAAACACACAGACTGTATTTAGAATAAAAGTAGACAAAACTTTATTATTGGATATGCGATTTTAGTGTATTTTATGAGAGCGTTCTTCCAGCGGCGCACTAATACCGTGAATCAGGTTTCAGTAACACTGCTGATAAAAATACTATAAGCTTGAATTACCTGTAGTATCAACCGGGAACCATTTATTGGAAAAAGTAGTTCACAGAGTATGTTTAGCTGATACCTGCAGCGTCCAGATAATTAGGGGATGGCTAAAACATCTGGTCTGATTATCAGTTAGGCATAAATTTTAGGTTATTTTTCTCTAAGAGGATGTACACATCATGTATTTTGGCTACAATAAAGAAGAAATTGAAAAAAAAAATGGAATGAGAAGCTGCAAAATATAAAAAATACTTTAAGTAGCTGGAGGTACAGAAATTTAACCTTTCAAGGAAGAGTACTGATAGTAAAATCGTTAGCCTTATCAAAACTTGTGTATTTTGTGGCATCTATTTGTGTGCCAAAATGGGTAATAAATGAAGTAAATAAGGAATTCTGTGGATTCATTTGGATGTATAAACGTGATAAGATCAGCCGTAAAGTTATGACAAATGATCTACTGGAAGGTGGTATGAATATGTTAGACTTTAGGTCTTTCTGTATAGCCATGAAGGCAGTATGGGCATATACATTGCATAAAAGTGAAGGAGAAACTTGGAGTTTTATACCCTTAAAACATATGGAAAAAATGTGATATTAACATCTTGATGAATATGAACTTTGAAAAAGAAAAAATAATCCCTATCAAACTGCCTATATTTTATACTGAGGTGTTTGTCAGCTGGCATTTATGCGATGGAGGCCAAAAAGCACCACAAAGTGCAACTGATATAAGACAACAGCTGCTATGGGGAAATAAATATATACAATCCAAGGGGAAAACTTTATACTTCTCAAAATGGAACGAAAGCAATTTTAACGTAATTGATGACCTTCTAAACAAGGACGGTAACTTTAAAGCGGGGGAGGAAATATTTGCTAAATTAAAGAACAGATCTAATTGGTCAATAGAGTATAAGGTCCTGCTTAAACCAGTCCCTGCACAGTGGAAAGATAAACTCAAAAGTGCCAACATGAACACAAAAGTTAAAAAAATATCTCAAACCCTATATCTTTTCAGATGGTAGACAAAAATATGACCTGCCAACAAAAGCAAAAGAGTACAACCAGCTATTACCAGAAAGAAGATGTCAAGACTATATGTTGAAAAATATTGGCAAACGTTATTTCCTGACAGACCACTATGGGCTGATATTTGGAAGTATAGAATAAAACACCCACGTAACAAACAAATTGCAGATTTTAATTTTAAACTGCTACATAGAATTTTGCCATGTCAAGAAAACCTGTATATATGGAAAATACCCAATTTAAGTATGTGCAGATTCGGCTCTCACACTCTTGAAACTTTTGAACATTTGTTCATCACATGTAGTAATATAACACCAGCAATATTAAAGATTGAAAACATACTGAAAATAAGGAAGCTGACGGTTAAACTTACATACCGAACATTAATATTTTGGCATAAGATATGTTACTCAGCGTATGACAGTTTAAACACATTGCTTTCACATATTTTTGTAGCCATTCATAAGTATTGGATTTATAATAATCATAATTTAAATATCGATGCATGGTTATATGGTCAGCTTAAAATGTGTAGCAGAATATACAAGGAAAATAATGATATTGGCATGTACAACACTATAGATAGCTTTTTAAGTATATGGTAATTTATTGTTCTTCACTCATAAATGGGTTTTACACCTTTTGTATATCTACTTACACACATTTAGATATTCAAGAAAGTTGGTTAAAAAACTAACGATAATAATTACATAGACAAAAGACATTTCTTAAAAAAAATTCGTCTGGAAAGAGAACACCTCTTCTGTTGTTTCCATTGGCTAGATGCTTACATATACTGACATCATAGCACTCAAGACAAATATTTAGTTAATTACTACGTAGTTTGCCTGAGTAACCAGAATGTAGTATCGCTCAGTCTCCCTGGCTGATGTATGATTCTGCAAATAACTTGGATATCCATATAACAATGGTGACATAAAGCGAAGGAGCACATATAGATAGTAATAAAATATACTATTGTTACTCTCTAAATTCCAATTCTTTTTTTTTTTTCTTTTTTTTTTCTCATTCTTTACCAACACGTCTGTCCTTCTTTGTCTTCAGCTAGTGATCACTTCTGATGCTGGTAGGAGGACTGCATTAAACCAAAGATATGGCTGATATTTGCAAGGCAGCCACATGGGTGTTTATAATTTAGTCCAACCTATATTTATTACTAAACTCTTGAAAAAAATAGTAAAGGATAGTACCATTCACACGTTACAAGGAAAATCAAGTAAGACAGGTACATCCGGCCATACATGTCTAGTCGCATCAGCCGATGGGCTAATGCTCTAAGCTCATGTGGTAGAGATCAGGCCCTAAGGTTGAGGTTCGAATTTTACCAAGGTCAGGATTCTTCTTTAACCAATACTGATCCTGCCGGAATGTACATTTCCTGCTTAATTCTTAAAAAAAGGAAAGGAAGGTACTATTCACAAATTACAGGGAAAATCAACGTAAAACTGGTACATCTGGACATACGTGTCTGGTCGCATCAGCCGATTGGCTAATGCTCTAAGCTCGTGTAGTAGAGATCAGGCCCTGAGGTTGAGGTTCGAATTCTACCAAGGTCAGGATTCTTCTTTTACCAATACTGATCCAGCCAGAAGTACTAAATTACGCATAATTAAAGGCAAGCTTTTATAAAAGGTGAAACTACGAAATAAAAATATTTGATTCCTGTCGTGTGGGCCGAGAGGTTAACACACGGGATTCAATTTTGTTGAATCTGGTCGAGTTTGCCAAAAGGTTAACACTCTGGATTCAGAATTTCGTAGACCAAGGTCAAACTTTGGGGAGGGAATGGTTAAGGTTTGAATCTATTCTTTGTTGCGACTCTTATCTGAATATCATTTTAATTAACCGCAAGGTTATCAAATAAAATTATTAGCATCTATGTGAGCTTTTAAGTTGCTGTTGTTCTGGCTCTCTTATAGCTGTCTTGTGTTTTGCTTTCGTCAAGAGAGTAATAATTTCTGTTAGCCTGACAATAGGCATGGAATCCAAGAAAAATGGGAGTAATTTTTGGCTTATTTTTCCATCTAATATTTATCGTTTCGACAAGATGGAAAACGTATTTGAGAAAAAAAATAAACTAAGAAGATAATATTAATAAAATCGAACAATTAGCTAGTATTATTAGATGTCTAGAATCTTAGGTTCGGAGCTATACTTAACCGGTTTCCTCTTAAACAACCTGTGTATATAAGCTACATTCACATTAAGATACAATTCTTTTATTTTATGTATTTATTTTATTTTTTTTTTATATTTTTTTTTCATTATCAATACAGAATAGCATGTTTACTTGAGCAAAGTATAAACAGTTGCACTTTTTAAGCTCCTTAAACTTAACGTTTAGATCGAATGAACCTTCAGACAAAGATCCAACCTGAACATGAATAGATGTTAATGGGATGTTACTCCCAAGTATACTTATCAAGGAATGCAAGATGCATTTAGTTACTACAGGCTTATTTCCCTTTTGGCTACAAATCCTTAATCTAGAATTGTATCTTTTTAGTCAGTTTTTTTACTTGATTGAACTAATAAACAATTTCTCTTGAATCAAGGAATTAAGTAGTTTGCACAATCCTCATTTTATTTATTTATAAGTTGGGGAGTTATAAACATGGAGGTACATGCCTTGTCTCTAAAATATTGTACTAAAAATAGTAAATTGAAATATTAATTTTTCCACAGCAAACACATTTGGCAAACCTGAAGTGCAAACAATGTAAAAGTGAACTTTTTTTTTCTTTTTTTTTCTCTCTCAATATCAATCTGTAGGCATATTTAGCTTTACCATGTCTATGTTGTGGTATTCATAATTAGATCTTTGTAAACAAGGCAACCTTGAACACATTGTACATATATATTAGGAAAAGACCATGATCGGATGTGAAGTAACACCACTTTAAACTAGTCATGAGGCATAAGCATGTTACTGCAATATGTTAAGTTCAAATGTAAAAATGTATGTATGTTACTATGTATACATGCAGGTGTATACGTGTATGTATATGGGTAGGTGTATATAGGTATGTGTATATAAATGTATAATTTCATCTTGAGAGAGTCTGACTCTTCTCTCAAACTATAAAAGCTGTAATAAGATAACAAAACTTACCTTCTCTGCAAGTCTTGCTCTATCTTCATTTCATTACTAACACAGGGCCTCATTTGTGTGTCATTTCATTATGTGCTTGGTAGTCGCCGCCAAGACAGAAGATAACCTCATTGTACTGTTAACACTTCATATGTTTATTACATGTATCTGTGTCTGTTTTTGTGATGTCTGTTAAATGTTATATCTCTTCTGATGTTCTGTCTCTTTCTGATGCTCGAGAAAGCTAGAAACAAATACAGGTATACATTAAAACACTACAGAGTACAGTAACTGCAAACCTTTTTTTCTCGCTTTCTCTTTTTTAATTGAATTAAAGGGAAGTAGGAGTGAAACTCTTGTAGGTACACACACTTACTTAACATAGTTTCTGTTACACCCTAAGCAATTACTTTGCAACCTGGAAGAAGGATGAATTTTTCTTTTTTATCAAAAATAAATAAATAAATAAATAAATAAATAAATAAATAAATAAGTAAATAAAGAAGCACTGAAACTATAAAAAAAAGTAAATAAACAAATAAAACAAACCTTTGGTTAATTAAAATATTCTTTGAAACTGTGTCAAAATATAACTAACCTAGTTTATTTAAGCTAAAAGTAATCCATTAGCAAGTTTGAGAAAAAAACAAAAACATTTTAGGAAAACGATGCAGTACATCAAAGAAATATAATATGTATGACAAAAAATAACTAAATAAATAAATAAAATAACTAATTTGGGAAAAGGGCGCTAAATTAGATACCAAAAATAAATAAGCATATAAAAGAAAATACATTATTAACAGACGAGTAAAAAATGAACAGGACACATTTGTATATTTAATATAGGTGTTTGCATAGGTGTATGTATATAAAGGTACAAAAGGATATTAATGTATGTGTAAGTGTATAACTGTGAGTGCGAGTATGTATGTGTGGGAGTAAATGTGCATATAAATTAAATTTAATAAAGGATAAATATACATCAGTTGAAAATGAAGCCTTTCATCTGTTTTGGACACCGAGGTATTGTTCCCATCAAAACAAAAATCTCTTTTAGACTGTGGATAAGAACCAAAAGTATTCTATCTGTCAGTTTGGAGGGCTGACATGTCGGTGGAATTGCTGATTATATCGAAAAACCGCAGGTAGTTAATGTACCCCGTTCAGCACCCCATATGCAATAACCCGGAAGTCACGTGATTATTTATGACACCGCAAACTTCAAAATGTGCTTTTATAAACTGCCACATGCCGAGCTTTTATAAACATAAAGGACGGGTTACACTTTGGCCGTTTTAGTGCCCACGACCGATCCTTATAAAATTTATGTTTATAAAAGCTTGGCATTTGGCAGTTTATATAAGCACATTTTTGAGTTTGCGGCTTCATAAATAATCACGTGACTTCTGGGTTATTGCATATGAGGTGCTGAAAAGGGTACACTAGCTACCTGCGGTGTTTCAATATAATCAGCAATTCTCCTGACATATCAGCCCTCAAACTGACAGATATAATACTTTTGGTTCTTATCCACAGTCTGAAAGAAATATTGCGCTCAAACCATCTAGTAAGGAGAAATTTTATTTGATTTTTTACGAAACCTCTGAACAGTAGATTTTACAAGTGTTTATTAACGCAATAATAAGCATGTGCAGTGTTTGCTTTTGTGAAAATAATGAAACAAATGAACAGGAAGTCGATTATAACCGACCAATATTGTTAAACAAATGCATTCTTGGCGAAACGCGTTTGCACGCTTGTGTTCTGGCAAATGCGTGAAAAGGTCAACAACCTTTCTCTTTTCTTAAGCATTATTCACTACTAGTATTTATACATATAGTGAAAGCTTCATCATATCGAATATTGATCACGTATTAAATATTACGCATTTATGGATGCTACACAGGTACAGATGTTTAAAATATTAGACAAAATCAGTGAACCAAGAAATATAGGTCACAGTGACCTACACGTAGTACCAAATGAGCGCAGCGCTGAAGTGACATACTATTCCAAGTCCGATGAAGATTCAATTAAATATTATTCCCAAATAAAACATTAATGCAATGGATCATGAAATACAAGTCACAATGACCTACAAATAGCATGACGTCATTTGCAAAGTCCGACTGAACCATTGTCTTTAGTATGATGCATAAATAATGTTGAATATATAAGGAAAAGAACAGTGAACTTTTCAATATATGTCACAGTAACCTACAAATAGTATCAGGATTTTTTTGCATCGTTTGACTGACCAACTTTTTGTAATGATGCTGCGAATCCAAAAACCGTGTTGAGATACAAGTGAAAATCCTGGTCCATGCATAAAGTTCAAGGACTCAGTGTGCATGGATGCTTTGCAGTTCCTACATTTAAAGGATATGATCTGATCAAATATCAGCACTCCTACACAAAACATATCAAAAGAGGTAAGGAAAAAGCTCATCCTAGTAATTTTTCATACAAAGTTAGTGGACCAAAGCTCACGGTCACATAATTTTACAATGCATCAGCTTCAGGCAGAGATACATCATCTGACCATGTTGCAACATTATAACATCAGAGGTTATATCACAGCATGATGATGGAGGACATTCAGTCTAACGCCTTACATACGCACATAGCGTCTTACCTATACGCATGCCCAGCGCTGCGCCCTCTCCCCGACCCCCCCTCCCCCAGCCCCACCCTCCTCCCACAAGCACACAGAATCCTTGGTGGGGCATTAGGAACACATACTACATAGATGAACACTTTGAAAAAAATGTGTTGTGTCGAATAATGCCTCTATTTTCTATCAATTACAAAATATGCTGATGCGAATTTGATATAAATCCTTTAATCCTAGTGTTGGATACATGAAAATTTACCCAAAAAGTTTATTTTTCGTTTACGAATATGAGGGATAATTATGTATAAAAATTGGAGTGGTTACGAGGGTAGGATGTAGTGAAATTTGGATGCATAGTGGACCTTGGTAGTTCAAATTCCCATAGGCTCAATGTTAAATGTTGCAGCCAGTACACGTATTCAACCGCAAAATTAATCTAAAAGGCATTAAAATACGGGAAAATAAAATCGTACAGAATAAACTAGAAAAATATAGCTAACATTTCTGCATGTTTTTGTGATTATCTGCCTACCTTCGAAAATCGGCCTTTTCAGTGGGCACATTGCCATAGTAAAGTGTAACTCGTTCTTTCATCAGGAACGGTCGTGGGCACAAAAACGGCCAAAGTGTAACCCGTCCTTTTGTCTTAAACAGTTATGAAAATGGGGCAGTAATACCATGAGATCTTCATAACATGCCATATCCTGTAGTGTACATAAGCATCTGAGAAGCATTCAGTGTGTTTCCTGCATCCTCTCTTGAGTACGTCATGACAACTTTCAAAAGCAGAATGCTGATTCAGCATTAAACAACACTGCTTTTCCACTGATTTTGAGTCATTTGATTGTGTGGCTGTGCCTACTGAGCCCTGTCAAAATAAAATATAATGTTTATGTAACAGTTTTGAGCATGACCTTCTTACTGGCAATGGTTATCAACTGTTCTGTAAATTAAGTATCATCTTGGTATAAAATTGAATACCACACTGTATCTATGTTAGATTCTAACATTTCAGGAAGTGTCTGATTTTGATTTGATCCAGCTAAGGTTCTCACCAATCTATTTTAAATATTTGTTTGTTGACATATCCACATTCTGTCTTTCACACTGGTTGTCCTAGAAGTTGATTATCAAGTACTTCCTATCTCGGTTACAGACAGATGGCTGGCAAAAGATCAAACTTCAGGCCCACTGATCAATAAATAAAATAAAGATGTTTGAATACTTGTGTATCAGCTACTTAACCTTGATATTTTAAGTGTCATTCCACTGTAACGTTGTACCATTTGTTTCTTTGAGTCAGTTTACTACGGTCTCCATTCTCATTAGGAACAAATTCCAAGACTGACATACCACTGGCCCAAGATTTGTAAAATGTTTCATTAATTTGACTTGACAGTACTTTGAGATATCATTGGTTTAGATAGCAAATTTAAAGAGTAACTACACTTCAGGAACTGACCGAATCAGATCCCAAACCCTATCCCCAACATCAAAGGGAAAGATTGACAAAGACATCCCAACAAACAATAAATTACAAGTGATAAGGCGAGTCAGCAGCTCTTTCCCAAATAGGTGGCAACTCAGCTATCTTTATTGAACTAAATAATTTAGACCAACAGAAGGGTTAAAACAGACTAAGCAAATTATTCGAAAATCATTTAACAATTATTTTTACCTATTTTGTACTTGTATGATAAAAGGGTTAAAATGAGAACACAATAAATTAAACAGCACCGAACATAAAACAAATGCAACCGCAACAAAGTACCGCCTTGGGACGGTCAGTAATAACTACTGGGGGGTTTAAACGGTTTTACTGGGCCCAAACCTTCACCCTCACCCTCCGCTGCTGTACACACAATTAGTTGGTAGTTCGGTTCGTATGGAGGTCCCCTAACTCATCAGAGAGTCATCACGGTCAACAATTAAGATCAAGAAAAGACCGTGATGAAGCAAGGATGAGGACTCGACAGCCAAAACGTGTTGAGACACCCGGAGATCCCTGGGGCGTCAGCAACACCACTGGAGTACTGGAGCAAAAGAAGACCACCAGTTGAACTCCGGTGGGCCAAGAAACAGACAAACATCCGGCCATAACCAACTAATATATAGCTTTATGTAGGGGTTATCATAGAGTCTGAACCCCGACCCACCGGCGTGCAATTAAAGAGGACAGCAAAGTTGTCAACTGTGATTGGGTTAACCACTAAGCATGCAGACTGTCGCATTACATCTATGTTATAGCCCATGCGTTTAAATCGTATGATAATTTTCTTAAATTGATCAGGAAATTCTGTTTTCCCTACGATTTTGCGTAATTTATATACTAAGTCACCATAAAATTCAGGTTCCGAAAGGCCTTGTTGCAAAAGTGACCTTAACCCTGTATTATATTTAGAAACCAATTCAAAGTGTCTACGATAAAATTTAGAAAAAGCTTTCCGAAGTTTATGATACCGATACCCCTGCTGTAGGAGCTTGGCAGTCAAACTTTTATTACGAGCATTGAAGTCAGCCAGATGACTAGACACCCTAGCGAAGCGAATAAGCTAAGAAATATAAACACCGTAAGAAGTGGTACGGGGAACATCACCATCCAAAAACGGAAAATTAACAATGTCGAAATCAAAATCATCGCGTTTGTCATAAATTTTAGATGAAACAAATCCATCTAAAATAGATAAATGTAAATCCAAAAATGGGGCCTCGGCATAGAAGTATTTGCTTTATTTAACAGCAATTCAGCAGGATAAATTTGACTAACCATTTCTTCAAAATAAGGATTGTCAATATTTAAAAGGTCGTCCAAGTATCTAGACGTTGAATTGAATGCTTCAATGACATGAGCTTGAGTATCATCAGAAAGAGACATCATAAAGTCTCTTTCATAGTAAAATAGAAACAAATCTGCTACAAGAGGAGCTCAATTAGTACCTGTTATAGAAAGCTGTTATAGAAAGTGGCAATCTCAGAAAAGTCAATATGATGCTTCAACAACTGGATGTATTGTATAGTTTGGGACACTTAAAGATATTAAAGGAGAAGGTTCACGAAGGGGCCAAATCGGCACTGTCTCAGAATTTGATGAAATTTTATTGTATCGCATATTAATATTTCCTGTGACTAAAAATGGATTTGTTTAAGTCTGACATCTTAAATTCTTATTTGTGACGTCATAAACGGACCCTTCCCACGTGACATATTTGATGATTTTTCATGACGTTAAAGACGTTATAAGCTTGTCCTGAACGATTTTTATTTGAAGTACTACAACTTTTTTGTCTGGGTATACGAGATAAGGCTGTTTTTTTCTCCGGGAGCTCTTACGCACCTGTAAATCTTTCTATTAGTCCCCGGGTGGGTCTGCATGACGGTAAAGTTATATGAACAGTTATGTTAGAAGTGTGAAGAATGAACTGTGAAGTAAAAACTGTTAAGTGTTAATTATGAATTGTGAAGTATGAACTCTGAAGTGCGAAGTATAAACGAGTATGACGGAACAAAACTCGTGTTTATCTGAGCGTTTGCACATCTTCCTGTAAGTATATGTATAACGGTGGCGAAAAATCACACAGAGGCGGTTCCTCTATGCTAATGCATATTTCCATGTGTATGTATTAGAGTTCGTCTGCTACGGTTTGTCTGGGAAGAAATAACGATAAAAAATACTCTCAGGCCCTTTCTTCTGCAGCTATTGCCAAGTAAGAAAGAATTTATAAATCTTTGTCTTCATACTCGGCGTAAATATGTTCATGTGTACGTGCCAACATGTGTTACATGTGTATTCAGCTATGATTCTGCTATAGCCTAGGTTTTCTATTGTTGTGTGTGCATGTGTGTAGAGGAGGAGGGGGATGTGTTAGGCATGTGTCTGGTCATAATTAATGTTGCGGTGAGCATTATGTCCTAATTTACAAGGCAGAGGCTTTAAGGGATGCTGGTGGCTTTGACTATATATGAGCCATGACGGGAGAAATCCTCCCGTTTGACATTAGCAAAATTGGCCTGCACATCCCTGCAGTCTCATCTTAGTCTTCCCCAGCACCGAAGACTATCGTTAGACTGCATGGTTGCGCAGCCGCATAGACGGGGCGTTTTCTCATTACGCGACCCCTTGACTCCGATCGTGTGAATCTGCATTATCATAGATGATATTGTTTAAGTTCTTGGTGGTAAAACTAAAAGTAATAATCTTTTATGTGTCTCATAGCTAAGCCTGGCCACTATTAGAATCGCCCCACCGAAGACTCACGTCAGCCTTTTTGTCCTTGTGCTGATCAGAATTTTTCCTGTCCGCCAAGGCCAAGCTTGCATCATTGGCTACTCACAGAGCCTGTAGCGAGTGAAGACTACATTGAGCACATGACATCTCGTAAGGTCTGTTAATCGCAGGCTCAGTCTATTCCTACAGGAATCGAGGGCGCTTTGGGCACAGAGAGTTTGATCAAACATACTTTGTCACAAAGTTATTTCATGTTACCTCATCTTTGCAAGCCAAGAGTACAAAGTCCACTTTGTTCTGTCGCACTCTAGGCCGACGGCTTTATTCCGCGGCACTGCATTTTGGCTGTAGCGACTTCTTCCCCTTAGCTCATGGTTTTAGACCAATCAGAAGATCCGTTGCTAAAATCATTTGTCTTACAACTTCGGATAATTGTTTTAAAACAGTGATGAATTGGTTATATCTGTTTTTGTAATTGTTCATGGTAAAGGGCGCCTGTTATGTGAAAAATGTTTTGTTACGGATAATTTGATTGAATGCGGTGAAAGGCACTTGCATCCAATGAAAAGGCGCAGTGAGAATTTCGATTTACTAAAAGGCCGTCGGCAAAGGATATGTAAGGAACAAGTGGACCCGTTTCGAAAATGTTTGGTGGTTTATACATTTTTCCTACAGATTTCGTGTCCCAACGGAGCCATTTATGAAAAAAAAAAAAAAAAAAAAAACAGTGGAAACTGCTGAACCCTTCCCTAAGCTGAGAGTAATTAACATTTTTTTCTAAAATTCACAAGAATTCTAAAGAATCGGCGTTTTCGTTGACCCCTTTTGTTTTCGTTTTGAACGAGTCGCACTACTTCAAATGCGAAGGACTGTTGGGCGCAGACTTAAACACACTGTTAAATGGGTGTAGATACAAATACAAATAACTTTACGGATTTGACAGTTGGGCCTGTAAAATCGATTTAAGCCCCCCAGTAATTCATTACTGACCGTTCCAAGGCGGTAGTTCTGTTGTGGTTCTCTGTTGCCTGTTTTTGGTGTCAGAGTTTCTGTGATGTTTTACCTTATGTATGTTCTTATTATTTTTTGGTTCGGTTTGGGTTGCTGAGTGGCCACCTTTTGGGAACTAGCTGCTCACTCGGTTGGCCATATGTTCTCTGTATCTTGATTATTTGTAATCTTAGTTGTTTCCAACTATGGTTTGAGGGCTGGATTTGGATTTTGATTGTTTCAGTTCCTGGTCTTTGCATACTTTTTACTTTTATTCTCATATGCTAGTTTTATTTAATAAGCTAATTTTGCCGAACTTGAAATATGGAAATGAAGTATTTTTTTTTCGAAAGCAGAAGCTATTGAACGTGTGCATTTGCAATTCTGTAAACATCTTTAAGGAGTTTAAACGCCTTAAAAGCAGACTTCACTCCAGAAGAATCGCGCCTACCGGCCTACAATATAAATACCCGTATGCTAGATGAATTTCCATTTTATACTCACCTAAAACTCTGGATTTAAATACTCTTTACATCTTTTTAGATTTACCATTTCTCATTGCAAAAGTTTTCTATTTCTTCATTAACATTTACAGGCGCGTGGTCAGCAAGCTCGTGACGTCAAGAAAAATAACATCGCTTTTTCCCGCCGCTTATGACGTTACATATTTGCTGGATTAGCGGATATTTTTTTAAGTAAATTCTTTTTCTCATATCGAGCCCAACCTTGTAACATTTTCTCCTTTTGTCATATAATTTGCCATCTTTAGCGGCATTGTCTGTCGAAAAGTTCTGATGTTACAAGGTTGGGGTCGATATAAATTATTTGGTCAAACACACGAAAATGTGCGAAAAATCGCAAAAATGTGTTACCCCAGGCTACTTTGTGCCACTCGGAGAAGTTTGAGAAAGGTCATAGCGTCAAAATTCATATGGTTTATAAAATTTCTATGTTTGATCATACAAAAGTAACAACAAATCACTGATTTGACAAGTCTGAATTTTTACGATTTTAAAAGGCCGATTTTCAGCCTTCGTGAACCTACTCCTTTTCCATTTGAGACAAATGGAAATTTTATTATCTTAAGGTGTCCCCATATTTAAGCACATTACGGTTATTCCACAACAAATGATTCTGAAAAATCATACCTACAAGAAATGAAAAAGTTTACAGTACAAGAATTTAAAAAGTTTACCGCAGATATGAAATAAAATAGTTTTGGTTTCAATGAAAACATAATGCATAGCTACTCTTCCTTAATGAAAATTCTGCAGGAAGGTATGTGTTCTGCCTATGTGCTCTCTGTCATGAAAGCTAAACCAGACAGCTGCAATAAAGTTCATGATGCCACTGTCACAACTTGAAAAGTATTACCTGTATCTCACTTTCTAGTATTTGCAGGCATGACACAGAAGACTATGTCTTGAAATATTGTATTACAGTACAAGAGAAAATGCACAACACAGAAGGAAACTAACATGCACAGCAATTCTGGTATGAAGTGTGGCTACTAATATGCGCTAAAATGCCCTACAACACTATGTAACTAAATATTTTTATTTAAATTATTAACACATCTTTAGCATATCTTTACCCGAGAAGTTATTTATGATAATATTAATTAAAATAATTTCAAATTTTTGGCTTCCTGACCTAAATGCTGAAATCAAACTACATGTTTCACAGCTGCACCTTTATTACACTTTGAAAACAATTTTACAATGTTGTGCTATTGACATTGGGATGTCACTTTCTGCTAAATGCCACATTTCTTCTCATACACTAAGCAAAGTTATGCCATTTCCTACAAGAAACACCATGAGACAACATCCAACATTCCAATTTTTATTCAATATGCTCCCTTATTCCAATAACCCTCATTTAGAGACAAAGACATGGAAATTTATTTAATGAAACCATACCAGAATTTAAAAAGCAGAAGGTCTTTCATTTATACTCACTATTTGGATTTTAATTACAAAACAACCAGTGCAGAGCAAGATTATACTGGTCCTTGCTGTATCTGCAATGCTTGTTAATTTTTATAATCTATCTTCAAGGAGGACATATGTATTGTCCAATTCAAACATTACAAATACATAAGTGAGGTGGGTACACCTCCATGTGTGCTGCCATTCACACAAAGGGAAACCACTTTTGTGACTTCTTGTTTGATTCCGATGTCGAACTCATACAAAATTAGGGTTTACATCTAAAAGAGAGAATCTGCCGAAAGTGGAGAAAATTCTTCTCTAAAATCCCTATTGAGAAGTAAGACAAGATAGAAAAACGGCAGAATTGCTTCCCTTGGAAATGTATCAAAAAACTGTAAAAAGTACTAAAGATTGGGGCTCCCAAAACAGCTGTCCCAAAAAATGGAACAGTTAGCTTTACAATTAATACAGTAACAGGTATGAAAGTTGCAGAGGGAATTGCAAGCAGTGTAAAATTCGATCAGACTTCAGGTTTATACTGTTGGCTCAGTCCAAGCTATCCCAATATTTAAGATTTTTACAGTACAGTTAAGTATGCAATGTGTAAACCACAAATATTTTTACTCTGAAATCACTAACTTAACTTATTTTGTGACTGACAATTCATCTGACAAAACTCTGATTAGGGCCTGCGAACTCCAAGTTACCCCCATCACTACCAACCCAGCTCTGCAGGGGTACACATTATATGCTCCCGTAGATAAGGCTGGTGGCACATCTCTAAAACTACAGAGTGTCTCAAAAAACATGGACCTTATTTGAAAAGCTGTAACTCATTTATTTATGAAGGAAACTGCAAAATCTTGCATGGATGTAGCAACATGTTACTGGATAAGATTCTTTATCAAAAAGTACTTCAACCGAAAGTGGCGTCATGATGACGTCATAAGGTATAAATGACATCATTTTTTTCTCATTTGCATTGCTGGAAACATAAAATGGCATTAAGCAAAAAAGAATGCTTTCAGAGCGCTCTCATGTCTGCATTCTTAGGAAACAAGGGTTCAAAAAATCTCAAATAGTGGAAGACAATCTAAGAAAATAAAACGCAGGGGAAATCGGCTGTTATGTTGTGGTAAGAACTGGGTGGTAGAATAGGCTGTTCATGATAAAGCCAGAAAGTTTAGCAAGAAAAGGGAAGAGGCATGTCCATAAAGGCAGTATCATCAAAGATCATTAAAGAACTGAAACTGGAAAAGAACTGATAAGCAGCTTGTTTCGTTTTAGTGTCCTACTAATTTTTAATAGCTAAACGACTTCAAAGCTATAATTTGACCATTTTAGTTGATTTTTTATTATAAATCTGAAGATAATTTTGTGTTGACATGCAATCTTGCTTTAAAGCTTTAAAAAGGTCATTTGAATACAATTTTCTTTGCATTATTCAAGATATCCATTATCTGAGATAATGTAAATCCTTCTCTCCTTAGAATGTAAGCTTTAGAACGCTGTAAGTTTGAATATATTTCACTTGATAACAGTATGCAGGTTCAACAGTGCATTCAAAATAGAAATGACGCAATAACCGTCAACTTTAAACATTATGACGTCACTTCCTGTAAGCAAGGCCACCTGTTAATAACATCATAAATGCAAAGGAGCATCAAATTGCTACTATCGTACAAATTTTTGGAAAGTTTCCTCGATAAATAAAGGAATAACAGCAATTTTAAAAAAGGTCCATGTTTTTGAGACACCATGTATGGCGTCACAGGGACGAGGCCTAGCACACACAGGGAACTTTAAAGAAGTACTAAAACAGCAGACTGTCAGGTAACTTGGTCAAGAACATAATACCAATCTGCAAGGGCCTACATTGTCTTTCCCTACAGATACAGGATACGTGTATACATCACTTCCACCACTATAATAGCAAATGGTCCAGACCTTGCTTTATCAAAATAGCAAGCCTGGACCCACCTTTGCATATGATGGCAAATAACGGAATTTTGTTTGGTGGCCACCCATCCTTGCTATAACCACCAGCAATACCAACCCCTGCCTGCAGGTTGGTATTGCTAATAACCTTGTGGGTGAATTCTATGTGTTCTTTCAGATGTATAATAAGTATTTTACCTATGCATCCAGTGCACAATAAACCGGTTTGTGGTCACTCCAGTAAGCCTCATTAACATCACTGGATGCTGGACAGTTTGTGAAAATAAGATCTATCACCGATCCAGAATCAGTAGTTGACTGATTGTTGTGCTGCTCACATTTAAATTATTTCATCATGAAATCTACAAATGTTGAAGTTTTGGCATTTGAATGTATGTTAAAATCACCCATTATTACCAATTTGGTATGCATATCTACCATTAGCACACTTTTAGGAAATTTGTAGAAGTATAGAACTTGGAAACATCCCTTTACACTGCTGTACATGCTAGCCAACATTCATTCGCATATGTCAGAATGGAATTTTTCTATTCTCTGAATTCCAAATAATCCTTGATGTACAAAGCAAGACCATGGTATGGCCTATTCCCAGAATCAAGTTCTACTTCATCCAATCTCAAAAGTTTGAAATTCTTCAGAGCAAAATGACTACTATCATCTCTTGCACACAGCCTGGATTCTGCAAACCCAATCACATCTGCTGGCAAAACATTTGGCTCAAATTCGATGTCTTTAAAGTGCTTGTGTAAGGGCCTTGCATTATCAAATGAAATTTTGATCTTGTGTGAATCAACTTTATATAATGGAACATAACACAATTCAAGAGGTATTTCTGTTTTTAACCGCTGCATCTCAATTTTCACTTGTTCATCCACTGCCATGGCAGTTTCATTCAAATTCAAAATTTATAAATTCTCTAGTTTTCTGACTCTACTAAGAACAACATAGTGAATATGAGGTTGCTTCCTAAGTCTTGTTTGAAACAGGTCTACTACAATTTCATCAACTGTAGACCCCTGAGCTTTATAAATAGTTTTACCTGCTGATGGTTTCAAAGGAAATTGAATTCTTTGGTATGTTTTGAAGTTGTAGATAAATGTAGATAAGTTGTAATCTTAGTTGTTTCCAACTATGGTTTGAGGGCTGGATTTGGATTTTGATTGTTTCAGTCCCTGGTCTTTGCATATTTTTTCCTTCTATATCAAATATTGGAGTCCCTGCTTTATCTATGTTTGTACTGTACAAACCCCTATTAGAAAATTTCTCACGAGTTGACTGGCCAATTTGAGGATCTTCAAATAAAACCCATATAATACTGGGACGATTTGTGCCTTCCAATTTGACAACACACGTAGACCCATTTGTCAAACCATCCTCTACATTGACATTGACTGTTATATCATCAATCATCACAACTGCCACTGTGAACAGCTTTTGCAAATTAGCAGTTTTATTCGAAGCATCTGAAAGTGCTTCAATGAGTTTCCTGCTTTTTTTAAGGAAATATTCGCAGAAACAACTGTATCATGACATGGGATAACAACTTTTTCTTCTGATAACCTATTCAAATAATTCTCATTGTGTCTATCTGCAAACTTATTTTCAGTGAATAAATGAGGAGCCTCCTTCGGATAATTCGTCATATTGGGGTTGACAGTATGTTTCACCAGTTCATTTTTATCCCCCGACCGAAAGGTTCGGGGGATATAGCGATGAGCCTGGCGTCCGTCCGTCTGTCCGTCCGTCCGTCCGTCCGTCCGTCCGTCCGTCCGCCGTCCGTCCGTCCGTCCGTAAACATTTTCTTGTCCGCTCAATATCTTGAATACCCTTTGGAATATTTTCATGATACTTCACAGATATGTAGAACAGGTCATGACGATGTGTCGCGAACAAGAATGGTAACTCTTGCTATTGTACTTTTTGAGTTATTTCCCCTTTGGTGAGTTTTTTTGCAGATTCGTGTCCGCTCTGTAACTTGAATACCCTTTGGAATATTTTCATGATACTTCACAGATATGTAGAACAGGTCATGACAATGTGTCGCAAACAAAAATGACAACTCTTGCTTTCTTACTTTTTGAGTTATTTCCCCTTGATGGTTTTAGGTTTGATTTTTTGGCAGATTCGTGTCCGCTCTATAACTTGAATACCTTTTAGAATATTTCCATAATACTTCACAGATATGTAGAACAGGCCATGTCGATATGTCGCGAACAAGAGTGACAACTCTTGCTTTTTTACTTTTCGAGTTATTTCCCCTTGATTGTTTTAGGTGTGGTTTCGTGTCTGCTCTATAACTCATATACCTTTTGAAATATTTTCATGATACTTCACAGATATGTAGAACAGGTCATGATGATATGTGCAAACAAGAATGACAACTCTTACTTTCTTACTTTTTGAGTTATTTCCCCTTGATGGTTTTAGGTATGATTTCATGTCCGCTGTATAACTTGAATACCTTTTGAAATTTTTTCATGATACTTCACAGATATGTAGAACAGGTCATGACGATGTGTCGCGAACAAGAATGACAACTCTTGCTTTCTTACTTTTTGAGTTATTTCCCTTTGATGATTTTAGGTGTCCACTCCATAGCTTGAATACCTTTTGAAATATTTTCATGATACGTCACAGATCTGAAGAATAGGTCATGACGATTTGTCTCATACATGAATGACAACTCTTGTATTCAAACTTTATGAGTTATTTTCCCTTTGGTATTTTGAGCTGCTGTTTGAGTCTCTGCTCCATATCTGTATTACCCTGGCCTGCTCCACAATTTTAATAACCTTATACCTTTTAGAATATTGATGAACATGCTGTGATATTTTATCAGTGTTCCTAACTCTCTCTCTGACCCCTCCACTCCCCCCCCCCCCCAAAAAAAAAAAAAATTCTCAAGATTTGGATTCTTTGTCCAAATTCACTTACTAGAGAGCTCCAAATAAGGTTTGTAGGGCTTGTAGTTTAGAAGTTATTCACACATTTTGAAAGTTTAATGTATCATATGCTATATATTTATGTATATGGCGGCTGCTTGAGATGTTACTTCTTTTTAGCAGTCAAGCATACTATTTAGTCTGAATGTTAGATAATCATGCATCTGTTAAACAGATAATGTCAATCAGAAGCATAAAAGAATGACAATATATTACTTATATGTGTTTTGAAGTGCACCCGTTTTACCAAGGCCCACGGGGGTCTTCGGTCGGGGGATTTGCCATCTCCTCTGATGGCTATTTTTGTCATCTTCTGTCAGCTCTGTCGAAGCCGATTTAGCATCTGAGCAAAGTCAACATCATCTTTTTGTCGCATAATATCAACAAGTTCATACAATTTGAAATAATCCTTCCATAAATTATATGCTAGAGCTGAAGCACCCTTTGATGGGTCACAGAATATCTACTAGTCACATAATGGCATAAGCTGGTACAAATCTCCCACAGCAATGATGCTTAAACCACCAAAACTGACTTTTGTTCCATTGAGCTGTTGCAAACGTGTATCTAGAAAGGTCAGTGTGTTTGTTCCTATCATAAAGACTTCGTCTATAATAATCACTTTCAAATGTCTATATTTCACTCCGAATGTGTTCAGTTCATCTGCTGACAAAAGGTCACTACCTTGTTTGAACTTCTTTAAGAAAGCAGAGGCAA
The DNA here is from genome assembly GCA_963989385.1 of Ctena decussata. Taxonomy (NCBI): domain Eukaryota; kingdom Metazoa; phylum Mollusca; class Bivalvia; order Lucinida; family Lucinidae; genus Ctena; species Ctena decussata. Next base: position 58,761,517 of record OZ022514.1, on the reverse strand, counting down.
TGGTGACACCATTAATATTATATGCAGCTTTGCCAGTGTACGCACAAAGAAGAACTCTAATATCATCAGGAGTTTCTCCTTCTCTCAAGTTTAGAAATCTGTACAGACTCTGATACAGTGCTTTGATGAGCACAGATTTGCCAACCCCAGCTCCACCTGACAAGAAAGCGTACAGTGGTTCTTCCATGCATTTCATCCAGTACAATACATGATTAAAAATTATCTTTGTCTCAAATTTAAACTAAGCAAATTTAAGTATTTTTCATCAGGTAAGATGACTCCATTTATATCTGCAGATGGCACTGAACAAGCAGCCTGTATCTCTATACCAATATCATACTGTCGGTGTTCCACTACTCTATCTGAATTAAAATATACATAGTTTTCAGCTTCTCTTTCACCTTCTTCCTCTGCTTCTCTGATTTCATGTTCTGCATTTTGGTGCTTTCTCATCATAAGCATCTTCCTCTTCTGCCATTTGCCTTGCAAGCTCAAGTTCTTTAATATGATGTTCATACTGGCTGCATTTAGATTCAAGAGTGGCTTTCAAGAAATTGAAATGAGCTTCATATGTTTCAAAGGAACCTAACAAATCTTTTGCTTCGTTTCTCCAGGGCATAATCAACATAAGTCGTTCTCTGTAGTAATTTTCTGGGTCTTTCTTTATATCCTACCTGGCATAACGTATTATTCTAGGAACTCTCCTACGTTTATACTTTGTCCCATTCTTTGCTACTTATAACAGATCTGATCCATGATATTCAGATTCAACACTCTCATTAATATCATCTTCATCATTTTTCATCACTAGAATCATATGAATTACCATCATCTTCTTTTCTGTCTTCAGTCATGTCAGGTTAGCTATTCCCTTTAGGATAAACAATAACAACTGTAGAAACATAATCTGCCAAACAGAATTTCTGAAGCTGTCTAGGTCTTTTCGCGTACCTCTGAATTATATTGTCTGCTTCTATGTCAGTAGATTAAGCAGGAAGTTCATCAAGCACAAATTTAGATTTCAGTAAAAATAATCTTTCCTCTGGAATGGAGGTAATGATGAAAACAATCTCCCTTGTAGCTTTTGTTAGAGGAATCTGCAAAGCAAGGTATACTGCTTCTTGTGCACTCACTTCAACACAGTTTGAAAACACATTTCCAATATGTCTTACTTGTTTCTTTATATCAAAATTTCCTTTTCGAGCTTCTCTTGCTGCTGCATCAAGCTGTGCGCTCGTGCCTCTTTGAGATTTGCTTATATAGCCAGCAATATATGCTGCACAACCATATGGTTCAAGAACCATCTGAATATCAAGATTTGCCTTCCAACCAAGAAGAACTGTTTTGTTGAACAAATTATTTCTCATCTCATTTGGATTCCGCCTGAGGAAAATTTTTGGAGCATTGAGTGAACTTCTTATACACTTGATGTAACTTTCAAAGTCCATCTTGGCAACTTGCTCCAAAATATCATCAAATCCAATTTCAGAGACATCTTTGTACTCATTCATTGATTTCTGAAGTTCTGAGTGTTTTTTTTTTATAGTTTTCAATTTCTTCATCCAAAGGATGCAATAACATTGTTCTTGGAAAAGGAGGCAAAGGAAATCCAAATCTACATATTGCCTTTCTTTTCTTTCTGCATGACTCTGAATGTTTATGTGACTGAAGTTCAACAAGCTCCCCAATTTCTTTATCTTCAGTACTGCATGTAAGGTAATTATCAACAAACTGAATTATTTCTTCATCCTTGTTTTTTCCCAATTTAGGCGCATTTACAATCCAAATAAGCATGTGGATATGAGGAGAACCACGTTGCTGAAATCCCACTCTGTAGAAGAAATCTATCACTTTCCCAATAGGGTCAAATTCACTTTTAATGACAGTGTTCAAGAATTCTTGTACCCTGTGATCAAAATATCTTGAACAAGTTACTGGGTCTTTCTGAACAAGTCTTGTTTTCACTTGCCAAGTTAAAGCCTCAACATCCTTGTCTGAATAGTCAATTTCATCATTCAGTTTTGTTAACATCTTCAGAAGATCATTCCATCTAGTATCAGCAGCTGACAAAGATATAAACCTAGTAGGTAAAGACAGTTGCCTAAACATTGCAAATATGTATTTCTTCCTTTTTTTCTAAATATGCTGGAGAATTTCTAAGCTGGCGAAATATACAATAACCTTCATAAAGTTTCACAAGTCTCTCCAAGTATGCTGGATCTCTTGCCTCTGCTGCTGTAATGTCCTTGCCTTTATTTTTTACATCTTACAGCTAAGTTAACTTTGTCACTTAGGGCGCGTTTACACGAGCAAAGTTTCTATGTCACAGAAACTTTAACAAAAAAAGTATGACAAACATTTGCGTTTACACGCAGCAAATTATTTGTTAAAGAAAATGTGCCATAGACTCTTTGTCACATAAACTTTGGCAATGAAATATTTGCTGCAGTGTACACACGACCAAATATTAGTCGTCAAAGTTACCTGCAGCAATGAACCAAAATCTTTGTCACATTTTCCACGCTTATAGCAAAGTTCATTGTTACATAATCTTTAGCAAAGTTCTCCGTTTTCACGGACACGTTTAATTTATCGAAGTAACTTTACCATATATATTTGTCAAAGAAACATCGTCATATTTTAGCATTTACACGAGCAAATTTTTCAGTGACAAACCTTCTTTGTCATAGAAACTTCGCTCGTGTAAACGCGCCCTTATTTGTTTCATTTGAAGCTTTTTATGCTTGAAGAAAATGTTTGGAACAGACTGAGCAGCTCTTCTATCAATGCTTCGTAGCTCCCATTTAACAATGTCACTGTAATGAACTAAAGTTGTTCTCTCAGACTTATCAGGACGTCTCTGACCACAAAAGATAGTAGGGAAACATAAATACTCTGCATCTGTATCTTGATACAAACTAAGGGGATGTCGTCCTTCTCCAGTGACAAAGGGCAACACTTGATCGAACTTATTTTCAATATTAGCATCATCCACCAAGGTATCAACATTTCCAACATGCTCATATCCATCACCCTTTTCCCTAATTTTAGGTACCAAAGGAACAGTTTTATCTTCGTCCAGCATTGAATCATTTATGTCCGTATCAGGATTTGTATTTTGCACTGACATTTCCAGAAACTCTTTTAGAGTTTCTTCTACACTTTCAGTTACTGACTGGAATCAGCTGTTATCAACTGCCATACCTGAATTTTTATACATATTACTATTAGTTAGAAGCCAGTGTACTGCTGTCAGAACTTTCATTGGTTTTACATTTTCTTTGAAATCTATTTTCTTATACGACAGTTTTTTCTTCAACTGGATGGCAATTGTAAAATTTTCATCCATAGGTCTTGGAAGAGAGTTCACAGTGGGCTGAATATCAACGGGTACATTGATTACATTTCCTTTAAGTGAATACTGACCACTACGTGGCAGTTCTCTAATTTGCATACAAGGAATACGCAGTGCCATTAATCTTTCTTCAAGCTTGTTCAAATATAACTCTGAAGGTTTGGTTGGCCATTTCATTCCATTGGCAACTGACAGTTTGGGAACTTTACCATCTTTTAATGCTGACAAACAAGTGTGACTTATCCACTCTTCACTATCAACTGATTTCAGTTTGGTTCAATAATTCATACTGCACATCATAATGTTAGTGTTTTTTAGCATTGATACACTTTTTCGAAACCATGTTTGGTGAAAACAAGTACAAACAAGCAGAGGTCCTACTGCAATATTTTCATGAAATTGTTTTAGACATTCTGCTACACTTTCATGTCTTTTTCTATCATATACTTCACATGTATCAATTTCATGTGATTTTTCTTCAGCAATTTTACGCCTTTTTGTTTTCCATGTTCAGCTCACGTGTATCTTCCAATTTTCTTTTCCCTTGCCTACGCTGCTGTTGGGCGATTTTTTCACATTCCAAAATGAAAGGCTTTTGCCTTTGCCTCCGCTTACTAGCTAGCTGATATATCTTCTCCTTTTCTTTAAAATCTGGGTCCTGTCTGTATGCCTGCTTCTGTACAAATTCTTTCACTGATATGCCTGTTGTTTTTTTTTGTAGCAGACTGCTTTGATGCAAGCTGATATACCCTTTCATTTTCTTTAAGTTCTTGGTTTTGTCTGGCTGACTGCTTCTTGGCACATGCTTTTGCTACTACATCTGTCTTCTTTCTAGCAGACTGCTTTGATGCAAGCTGATTTACCTTTTATTTTTCTGTAAAGGCTGGCTTTTTTCTAGCAGACTGCTTTGATGCAAGCTGATTTACCCTTTCTTTTTCTGTAAAGGCTTTCTTTTGTCTAGCAGACTTTTTTGATGCAAGCTGATTACCCTTTCTTTTTCTTTAAAATCTGGCTTCTTTCTAGCAGACTGTTTTGATGTAAGCTGATTTACTCTTTCTTTTTCTTTAACAGCTGGTTTCTTTCTGGCACACTGTTTAAATGCAAGCTGATTTACTCTTTCTTTTTCTTTAACAGCTGGTTTCTTTCTGGCACACTGTTTCAATGCAAGCTGATTTACCCTTTCTATTTCTTTAACAGCTGGATTCTTTCTCGCAGACTGCTTTGATGCAAGCTGATTTACCCTTTCTTTTTCTTTAAAATCTGGCTTCTTTCTAGCAGACTGTTTTGATGTAAGCTGATTTACTCTTTCTTTTTCTTTAACAGCTGGTTTCTTTCTGGCACACTGTTTCAATGCAAGCTGATTTACTCTTTCTTTTTCTTTAACAGCTGGTTTCTTTCTGGCACACTGTTTCAATGCAAGCTGATTTACCCTTTCTATTTCTTTAACAGCTGGATTCTTTCTCGCAGACTGCTTTGATGCAAGCTGATTTACCCTTTCTTTTTCTTTAAAAGCTGGCTTCTTTCTAGCAGACTGTTTGGAGGCAAGCTGATATATTTTTTCTTTTTCTTTAAACGCTGACTTACTTCTTTGTTTCCTTTTAAATACAGCGGTGTACTCGGTGCGTTTTTTCTTCATTTTGTTTTCACATGTTTTCTTAGGCATACTCATTACAACATAAATATTTTGTGTTTTCTTTTGCTGTTTGATATTCTGATCCTCAAAATAATTGTCGAGAAGATTTTCTGAATAATCGGTAACTCTGTATTCATGTTCACTTATACTTATTGTTTCAGGTAATAAATCAAACTGCATACTCCTACAAGATGGCCCTTAATTGCTTGACTGAGCTAGAGGTAGCGTTTGAGAAGAAACCACACTGTCAATCTGATCTATGCCAACAAGAGAATTTTCTGTACATGTCATAGCAAGTGGCAGCAAATCATACTGTGTTGTCATGTTTCTTTGTATGCTATCATATAATGCGTACATGAAAGTGATCAAATCATCTAAACATCTGAATCTTATTAAAACTGAATATCCATCGCATGATGAAAGACCATTATCAGCACGAGAATGTGAATCAAAAAAGTGTACAGGCCATCTTTTTTGTATACTGCAGAACATATTGCACCAATCATGACCAGAACATATGAAGAGGATTGAAATGCTGTGTGCATTGACTGGTGAAGAGTTGGAGATGATGTATTACAAAATTGCTGTACTGCAATGCCCAAAACAACATCTGACTTTATGATATGTATATCTCTTTTGAAGACATTTACATTTTCTGAAATTTCATCAAACGTTAACAATCTACTGGTGTATTTCTGTTCAGCTTTCAATGAAGAAATGATTTTTTGGTATAAAGTATCTCCTTCAATAAGTATTTGATCTACCTCAGTACTTGAAAAAGTATTTGAAAACTGAGCATGAATTAGGGCACAAAGAGCATTTGACACACATTGGCTTCCACGAGACTCTACACTGAATCTGTCACTTCCTTGATTGATTGATTGATTGATTGATTGATTGATTGATTTAATGTTTAACGTCCACGGTAAACAGCTATGGTCATGTCGGGACGGTCAGTTAACCTAACCACACTATTCCTGGGCAGGCTTAGACCTCCTAAGCGGTTAACCAGTACTAGGTGCACATACTTTCACCAGTAACTGACAACTGCCCTTCTTGAATCAGCGGAAGGAGAAATGAAAGTATATGGCCAGACCAGGTTTCGAATCCAGGACCTCTGACTTATGAGTCAGGTGCCCTACCGGTTGCGCTACGCGGCCCGGCACACTTCCTTGATGAAATGAGCCACAGATAAATGACTCTGAATGAAATGGTTTTAAGCTCTGAAAACAATGACTGCAAGAGCTGGGCAAAATACTATCAGTCACCGGTTTGGCAATACATGTGTTTTTAATACTGTCTAACTCGAACGATTCAAAACTGACATTTGCTGAAAAGGTTGGCTCCCATTATCATATTCAGTCGAACAAGGACCCTTAGTTTTAGTCAAAGTATGTGGGACAGTACTGGTATCAGTATTATGATCTGGAATTTGTGTGTTTATTTGACAATGTCTCCCTACAAAACTTGCTTTATAGCCTTTGGTCCATTGACAATGATTTCTTTGGTGTGCCTGCACACTGACAGGTCTTGCCTCTATGAGGCCCTTGGTCATAACAGACTCGGAAGTCTGCATGACATTAGGAGTCGACTCAGGAGTCAACCCGGTCTGGTAGCTGCAGCTGCTATCCAAAATCGACATTCGGGCTTCAGACCGTCTCCAGTTCTTCTTTCGGGGCATCCTATACTATGCATCTACTCTTTTGCAGTAACAGGTAACAACAGTTCACTACTGTTAAGTCTTCCTTTAACTAGCAAAGATATCACATTCACTGTCCAATATCAGAATATCACACAATCCAATACTATCATACACTTTTATAGTAGTTTGTTGAAAAAGAACAGTTCGTATAAAGCTTGATTTGATACCTATAAAAGAAACAGATATTATCAAACTGTACAACTTATTCATGCCATAGTTTTTGAAGGTCAGATTCTACCCTACTTTTTTTAATTTGTTGAAAAGAACAGCTCATATTAAGCTTGACTTTACTCCAAAAGAATGATATAACTGTACGAAATTATTCATGCTTGAATTTTTTCAATATATTGTTCATGGAAAAATGAAATATGAATTGCAACAATAAAAGTACAAAAGGTATAATGACTATTACTGTTTCTATGATTAGTATTATTATCAAATACATTGTAAGCTGTTACAGTTAAAACAAACTCAACAGAAAACGTATTCTGCATTATCAGCAAGGCAATTACATTCCAGGAGGAGGCCCACAGACTGCACTGGTGGAAGTATCATCTCTATTATTCAGCAAAACTAATTTAGAGAATGTCTTAACATTAATATCAGTTGCTGCTGATGTAATAAAGAGAAATTGTTTGAAATAATGTCAGACCCATGCATAATCTTTACACCAGTGGCACTTTATTACCCGGTACATGTACGCCTGCGATTATCCCTTCACATAACAGTATCCTTGCACAGATATATATTGTGATAGGTGAGATAAAATTCCAAATATTTAAAATATTCAATGTCAAAAATAACATCTGTAATAATGGTTGCTGGCATAGGTACCCATACAAAGATACTGTTATATTGATAGCTCTGAGGGTACGCTTTCCAATAAGAAAGTGCAAGACTTATCAGATCAAAAAGGCTTGAACAAGAAGTATTCTTGAATTCAATTTCTGCCAACGATGTTGTAAGTTGATCTGGGTTTTGCACTCTAGCAATTAGCATTCCTGACTTCAGATCATGGGATCTCTGAAAGTATTAAAAGGAACTGAATTAAATTTCATATATAAATAGAGGGTAACGACAGGAAGTGCAGTAACCAAGAACCATAATCCTATCACAATTAGTTTTGGGGCTGTAAGAACTCGCCAATTATTCCAAAAGAAAACTTTGAAATAAAGAACATGTAAAAGTAAAGCACTTATAGTATTAGAAAGTTCTGATAATTGGAAAATATCATTGAAAATTGTTTTGGAGTAAATTTGCAAATGACAAGTGTCCTGAAAATATCAGCTGAATGTTTTTCTCTGTGCATTGCCACAAATCAAGGCTAAACCAGATCATTCAATTGAAGTTTGCAACTCCAACACAGATACTATAGAAAGCCATGCCTATATCTCACTTTCATCTAGTTGCTGGTTACCGTATAAAGACATAGCAGCCATGTTCATCATGTGACAGGACCATTTGAACATACTTTTTCCATCAATCCCTGGAAGCTCCATAGGAAATTTGGTTACAACTGACAAGTGGCGTTTGGGGAGATGTTTGAAATGGTCAAATATGAGAGATCTGGTTCAAAGGTCAAAAAATGACCTTGACCTCTTTTACTCACCGATCTTCATGTACTCATTAAGATGATTATACATACCAAAATTTAGGCCAAAATCTCATGTTCACGCATTTTACCATATTTGACACTGCCGTAAAAATGGCCAAGGTCAACCCAAGGTCATCATTTGAACAATCTTGGTTCTACTTGAGTACTCAATGGTACGAACCAAGTTTCAAGGCCATTGGTAAATCGGTTCTAGAGAAAAAAGATTTTCAAATCTTTTTACAATATATGGGCATGTAGGCATGCTGGTCATTGGACCTTTTAAACATTTGTTCCTTCAATCCCTGGAAGCTGTGTATAAAATTTGGCTACAATGGGACCAGTGGCTTTTGAGGAGTTTTTGCAAATTTTAAAAATGTTACCATCTAGGGTCAAAGGTCTAAAAATGACCTTAACTTCTTGTACTCACAAATCTTCATGTGCTCATTAAGATGACTGTAAATAACAATTTTAAGGCCAAAATCTTCAAAACTTCCAATGTATTCTTACATTCTAGCATTCTCCTATATTTGACCTTGCCGTAAAAAAGGTCAAGGGCAACCCAAGATCATCATTCAAACAATCTTGAAAGTACTTGATTACCCAATGCTACATACTAAGTTTCAATGCCTTTGGTCAATTTGTTCTGGAGAAGAAGATTTTTTAAGGTTTTTACCAAAAATGGGCATGGTGGCCATGCTAGTCATGTGACCTGGATGGTGTGAACAAATTTTTGTTCCCTCAGTCCCTGGAGGCTCTTTATGAAATTTGGTTACAATTGGCCAAACGGCTTTTGAGGAAATGTTTGAAATTGTCGACATATGATAGATCAGGTTCAAAGGTCAAAGAAAGCCTTGACCTCTTTTACGCACTGATATTCATCAACTTATTAAGATGAATCTATAAACCAACATTTAGGCCAAAATCTTCAAGAATTTCCATGAGACGATATGTTCTAGCATTAACCCATATACAAGCAGCTGAAAGCAAATTTGACATTGCCATAAACAAAACGTCACAGTCAACCCAAGGTCATATTTTGAATAATCTTGGTAGTACTCGTGTACCCAATGTTACATACCATGTTTCAAGGCCATCAGTCTACTGGTTCTGGAGAAGAACATTTTTGTAGGTTTTCATCATATATGGGCGTGGCAGCCATGTTGGCCATGTGACCTGTATCGTTTGAACATCTTTTCTTTCCCATGAGCCCTGGAGGCGACGTATGAAATTTGGTTACAACTGACCCAGTGGTTTTTGAGGAAATTATTTGAAATTGTCAAAATATGAGAGATCTGGGTCAAAGGTCACAGAATGGCCTTTACCTCTTGTACTCACAAGTCAGCATGTACTCATTAAGATGACTGTATTTACCAATTTACCAATAGATTGCTACCAATCTAGCATTTTCCCATATTTGACCTTGCTGCAAGAAAAGTCAAGGTCAATCCAAGGTCATCATTAGAACAATCTTGATAGTCCTCGAGTACCCAATGCTACATACCAAGTTTCAAGGCCATCAGTCAATTGGTTCTCGAGAAGAAGATTTTTTTAATTTTTTTACCATATATGGGCATGGCAGCCCTATTGGTCATGTGGCCCAGACCATTTAAATAAATTTTCATTCTCTCAACCCCTGAAACTTCTATATGAAATGTGATTATAATTGACCCAGTGATTTTTAAGGAGATTGTTTGAAATTGTTAAAATATGAGAGACCTGGGTCAAAGGTCAAAGAATGACCTTAACCTCTTGTACTCACAAATCTTCATGTATTCATTAAGATGACTGTATTTACCAATTTATAGGCCAAACTCTTCAACAGCTTTGAACTTACCGTAAAATAGGTCAGGGTCAGCCCAAGGTCATAATTTGAACACTCTTTGTAGTACTCACATACCCGATGCTACATACCAAGTTTCAAGGCCATTGGCTTATTGGTTCTGGAGAAGAAGAGTTTTTAAGGGTTTTACCATATATGGGCATGACGGCCATGTTGGTCATGTGACCAGGACCGTTTGAGCAACTTTTATAGGCCAAAATCTTCAACAGCTTCCAAGAAATCTTATGTTCTAGGTTTTCCCATATAAAAGCACCAAAGACCAAATTTGAACTTACCGTAAAATAGGTCAAGGTCAGCCCAAGGTCATAATTTGAAAATCTTTGTAGTACTCACATACCCGATGCTACATACCAAGTTTCAAGGCCATTGGCCTATTGGTTCTGGAGAAGAAGGTTTTTTAAGGTTTTTACCATATATGGGCATGGCGGCCATGTTGGTCATGTGACCAGGACCGCTTGAACAACTTTTCGTTTCTAAGACCCCAGGAGGCTAAATATAAAATTTGGTTACAATTGTCCCAACGGTTTCAGAGGAGATGTCATTTGAAATTGTTGACGGACGGATGGACGGACGCCGGACGACGGAGCCTGCCTATCCTATAAGCTCCCCCGGAACTAAAACAACCAACCAACCAACCGGTAACCTCTAGGATTACTCTGGTACCAGCTCATGCTGCTACAATTGTCTATGAACAGTGGAGAGAAACTGCACACCTTTATTGACTCTAAATGGTATCGGCTAAGTCTAATAATATAATTTGTGGACTGGAGCGCACTTTCTCACGTTTATCGACATCATCACCAATGCACTACGGATCGACAACCAAAATTCGACGAAGCGATAACATGTGTTGCAAAGTTTTATGTTATGGAATGAAACGGATTTTTTAAAAAGCTATAATCATAATTATAACCGTTGTGATAATGAGATAATGATCCTTCTGTCTCCCGCAGCATTTTTGTCTCTATCGCGCTGAGAAACTTATCGATACTGACTCTTCTGTCTCACGCGACACTCTCTCCCTCTCTCTCTCTGTCGAACTGAGGCGCTAATCGATACGTATCTGTCTCCCCCAGCTTTCTCTCTCACTCTCTGTCTCTGACGAGCTGATGCGCTCTTCCATGTCACAATCCGTCGGTCTCCCCAGCTTTCTCTCTCCCTTTTCCTCTCTGTCGCGGGGGTGGTTGGGTGGTGCGAAGGTGTTGCGTGTAACTTCCAGTGCCGGGGCGTCCTACGGATTAGAACAGTAGTAAGGCAAGGGCTTACTGTGCTTGCAGTAGGTGCGGGTGGGGGTTGTTAGGACATTTATTTCTGTCGTCTATCATTGCTCGTTATACCCCCGGTATACGACGTATTTAGGGGGTATATAGTTTTTGGTCTTTCCGTTAATATGTTTGTGTGTGTGTGTGTTTGTGTATGTTTGTTAACATTTTTTCTGTCACAGATTTCTCATGAACCACTAAAGCTAGGACTTTGAAATCTGGTACAAACGTTGGGTATGACTTAGTTGTACCGTGTAAGAAAGAATCCGACTTCTCCTTTTTATCAATCCCTTTGTTTATACATTTTTTCTTTCTCTCCAATTAATTTTTTGTCACAGATTTCTCAGAAACCGCTACAGCTAGGACTTTGAAATTTGGTACAAACGTTGGGTATGACTAGTTGTACCGTGTAAAAGAATATTAGCCTTCTCCTGCTTATCAGTCCCTTTGTTTGTCCATTTTATCTTTCTCTCCAATTAAATTTTTGTCACAGATTTCTCAGGAACATCTACAGCCAGGACTTTGAAAGTTGGTACAAATGTTGTGTATGACTATGGTACTGTGTAAGAGAGAATCAGCCTTTCTCCTGCTTATCATTCCCTTTGTTTGTCCAATTTTCTTTCTCTCCATAGTTTTTGGTCTTTCCGTTAATATGTTTGTGTGTGTGTTTGTATGTATGTTAATATTTTTTCTGTCACAGATTTCTCAGGAACCACCACAGCTAGGACTTTGAAATTTAGTACAAACGTTGAGTATGACTAGTTGTACCGTGTAAGAGAGAATCAGCCTTCTCCTGCTTATCAGTCCCTTTGTTTATCCATTTTTTCTTTCTCCCCAATTAATGTTTTGTCACAGATTTCTCAGGCACCGCTATTGCTAGGACTTTGAAATTTGGTACAAACCTTGGGTTTGACTAGTTGTACCGAGTAAGAGAATATTAGCCTTCTCCTGCTTATCAGTCCCTTTGTTTGTCCATTTTTTCTTTCTCTCCAGTTAAATTTATGTCACAGATTTCTCAGGAACCTCTACAGCCAGGACTTTGAAATTTGGTACAAATGTTGGGTATGACTAGTTGTACTGTGTAAGAGAAAATCCGCCTTCTCCTGCTTATCATTCCCTTTGTTTGTCCATTTTTTCTTTCTCTCCAATTACATTTTTGTCACAGACTTCTCAGGAACCACTATATTTAGGACTTTGAAATTTAGTACAAATGTTGGGTATGACTAGTTGTACCGTGTAAGAGATAATCAGCCTTCTCCTGCTTATCAGTCCCTTTCTTTGTCCATTTTTTTCTTTCTCTCCAATTAATTTTTTGTCACAGGTTTCTCAGGAACCATTATAGGTAGGACTTTGAAATTCGTTACAACGTTGGGTATGACTAGTTGTACCGTGTAAGAGAGAATCACCCTTCTCCTGCTCATCAGTCCCTTTGTTTGTCAGTTTTTCTTTCTCTCCAATTAAATTTTTGTCACAGATTTCTCAGGAACCACTACAGCTAGGACTTTGATATTTGGTACAAACCTTGGATATGACTAGTTGAACAGTGTAAGAGAGAATCAGCCTTCTCTTGCTTATCAGTCCCTTTGTTTGTCCATTTGTTTTCTCTCCAATTAAAATTTTGTCACAGATTCTCAGGCACTACTACAGCTTGGAATTTGAAATTCGGTAAAAATGTTGGGTGTTAATATCTGTATCATGTAAGAGAGAATCAGCCTCTTCCTGCTTATCATTCTCTTTAATTGTTCATTTTTTCTTTCTCTCCAATAAAATTTCTGTCAAAGATTTCTTAGGAACCACTTAGCTTGGATTTTGAAATTTGGTTCAAACGTTGTGTATGGCAAGTTGTACTGTGTAAGAGAGAATCAGCCTCCTCCTGCTTTTCATAACCTTTTTCCTTTTTTCTTTCTCTCTAATTTTTTGTCACAGATTTCTCTGTTCTCATGAATCCACAGTTTTCAAATTTTGCATACATCTTGAAAATGGCCATACATATTGGTGGAAACAAAATCAAGATGCTAAGATTTCTTTTGGCCTTCTTTTTGTTTCTTTTTCCCATCTCTCACTCTAATGCAATAAATGGGAAAATTTATATCAAAAATTTCTCAGATTGATATGTCAGACTAACGGTGACAATGCGGTTCTGGACTGCAATCAGCCCCCCCCCCCCCCCCCCCCCCCGAAGGACATCAACAACCGATCCTTCGTGAGGAAGTTGAGATCGCAGTAGCAGCACTAAAGAAGGGGAAAGCTGCTGGAGTTGATAATATACCAGCAGAACTTGTTCAAGCTGGCGGGGAGACCATGATTGATGTTTTAACAGATATCTGTAACAGGATCTGGAGAACGGGAGAATGGCCTACCCCATGGACTCAGTCGCTGATCATTACGCTCCCTAAAAAAGGCAACCTACAGCTCTGCCAGAACTACAGAACCATCAGCCTCATCAGTCATTCAAGCAAAGTCATGCTGAAAGTCATCTTGAAAAGCTTAAACCACAAGCCGAAGAGATATCGCCGAAGAACAGGCTGGGTTCCGAGCAGGAAGAAGCACCACAGGACAGATCTTCAACCTTAGAATCCTGTGTGAAAAGCATCTCCAACATCAGAAGAATCTGTACCATGTCTTCATTGATTTCTAAAAAGCCTTTGACAGGGTATGGCATGCAGCCTTATGGGCCACCATGCGGAAGTACAATATCAGTGTAAATCTAGTTCGCACCATTGAGCAGCTATACGACAAGCCTACAAGTGCAGTCCTGATAAATGGTAGCACAGGAGAATGGTTCAGAACAACAGTTGGAGTAAGACAAGGATGTCTTCTGTCACCCGCCTTCTTCATCATTTTTATCGAACGGATCATGTCTGATGCTCTGGAAGAACATGACGGAAATGTTAGCATAGGCGGCAGAAATATTACCAATCTGCGGTTTGCCGATGACATAGACGCTCTAGCTGAGGAAGAACAGGAACTAGAATCTCTAGTTGAAAGTCTCGACCAAACCTGCACAAGATATAAGATGGAGATCAGTGCTGAGAAGACCAAACTGATGACGAATAGCGCAGATGGCATCCAGAGGGAGATCAAGGTAAAGGGGCAGAAGCTGGGTACTGTAATTAGCTTCAAATACCTTGGAGCAGTTGTCTCAGATGAAGGCTCAAAACAGGAGGTTCTCTCAAGGATTGCACAAGCCACTTCAGCTCTTACCAAGCTGAAACCAATTTGGAGAGATAACAACATGTTTCTCGGATCAAAGGTAAAACTTATGCGCTCCCTTGTCATTTCCATATTTCTGTATGCCTGTGAATCATGGAACTTGACAGCAGAGTTAGAGAAAAGAACGCAGGCCTTTAAGATGAGATGCTTCCGAAGGTTACTGAATTTTTCGTACAAGGACCATATAACCAATGAGGAGGTTCGCAGGAAGATCCAAGCAGCCATTGGAGAATATGATGAACTCCTGACACTGGTCAAGAAACGGAAACAAAGGTGGTTTGGCCATGTCTCAAGGTCTTCTGGTTTAGCAAAGACAATTCTTCAGGGCACAGTGAAAGGAAAAAGGATAAGAGGTAGACAGAAAAAGAGGTGGGAAGACAATATCAAGGAGTGGACAAGAATGGATTTTGCCAGCTCAACTAGGACAGCTGAAGACAGGACAATGTGGAAAGGAATTGTTTGGAAGTCATCTGTGGTGCCCCAACGACCTAGTAAGGTAATGGGATAGAATAGAATAGAATGTTATTAGGTTTACATCTAGCTTTAAACTGATTAGTTGACATCATTTGGATGCTGCTGCTGACTTTAGGTCAAGGTCGCAGACATAGACGTTTATGTAAACTTAGGTTGAAATTTTAATTACATAATTTGCATTTATTTTAATGGAACCTTTTGGTATTTGTTTATATGCCTTTCACTGGATTTGTAATAGATTTTCCATCTGTCTGTCTGTCTGTTAGTTAACATTTGCTTGCATTAAATGTGTTTCTATTTTGCGGTGGCGCTGGCCGGGGTAATACATGAGCCCCTGCTCTACATGCTCTAGTTTCTTTCTCCCTCTCTTTGGTAAACGGCCCGATATAGACCGTGAAATAAGCGAGGTCGGAGTTCCGCGTTTCCGGTTGGACTGGAAGAGAAAGGTCAAAGGTCAAGTGTGGTAAAATCCGATAGGTCATCATTACGCTTACCTGGTCAATCGATATAAAACACCATTTTCATGATTAAAAATCATTGATATGACTGAAAATTGTTTTCAACTCGGAGTAAATGGATAGTCACACTATTTTCGCATGAAAGAAAAGACAGGGAATGTTTAAAAATTGAAATATTAGTCGATATGTTGGTGGGTTACGCTATGAGTATACGGCTTTTGGCATCCGTGACCTCTGACCGACGAGAACAAAATCTGAGTGTGCGCATGCGAAGTGCGGAACTCCGAACTCGCTTATACTGTCTTAAAGGGGCGTTAAACCCAAAAGAACCGACCAACCAACTCTCTGTCGCACTGAGGCTCTAATCGATAATGATCCTTTTTCTCCCACAGCGTTCTCTCTCTCTCTGTCTCTCTCCACCCACACGCACCCTCTCTCCCTGTCGCGCTGAGACACTTTTCGATAATGCTGCTTCAGTCTCCCACAGTTTCTCTCTCTCTCTCTTTGATGTGCTGAGGCTCCTTTCTATGATCCCAGAGCAGTCGCTCTTTTCCACTCTCTTTCTGTTGCACTAAGGCGCTTATCGATAAGAGTCCATTTACCTCCCACAGCAGTCTGTATTTCTCTTTCTCCCCTCTCTCTCTTTGTTAAACTGAGGCGCTAATCGATATTCATCTTTCAGTCTCCCACAGCTTTCCCTCTCACTCTCTGTCTCTGACGAACTGATGCGCTCTTCCATATCAATCCGTCAGTCTCCCCAAGCCTTCTCTTTCTCTTTTCCTCTCTGTCGCGGGGGTAGTTGGGTGGTGCGATGGTGCTGCGTGTAACTGCCACTGCCGGGGCGTCCTACGTAGGGCAAGGGCTTACTGTGCTTGCAGTAGGTGCGGATGGGGGTTGTTTGGACATTTTTCTCTCGTCTATCATTGCTCTCTTCTTTCTCCTTCTCTTTGGTAAACGGCCCGATATAGACTGGAATACTGTCTCAAAGGGACGTTAAACCCAGAAGAACCAACCAACCAACTCTCTGTCGCGCTGAGGCTCTAATCGATAATGATCCTTCTGTCTCCCACAGCGTTCTCTCTCTCGCTCTCTCTCTCTGCCCACCCACACACACCCTCTCACCCTGTCGCACTGAGACACTTTTCGATAATGCTGCTTCAGTCTCCCACAGTATTCTCTCTCTCTTTGATGTGCTGAGGCTCCTTTCGATGCCCCCAGAGCAGTCGCTCTTTTCCACTCTCTTTCAATCGCACTAAGGTACTTATCGATAAGAATCTATTTTCCTCCCACAGCAGTCTCTATTTTTCTCTCTTCTCTCTTTTTTCTTTCTTTCTCTCTCTCTCTCTCTCTCTCTCTCTCTCTCTCTCTTGCTTCGGCACTTATCGATAATAATCCTTCAGTCTCCCCCAGCATTCTCCCTCTCTCTCTGTCTCTCTCTCTCACTCTCTCTCTGTCATGCTGAAGTTCTTTTCGATAAAGCTCATTTTGTATTCCACATCAGACTCTCTCTCTCTCTCTCTCTCTCTCTGATTCACTGAGGCACCGATCGATAATCCTCCATTTTGCCATAGCATCTTTTCTCCCCTTATCCCCACCTCTCTGTCCGTCGCGCTGATGTGCTCGTCGATGAAGCTCCTTTCTCCCATGGCAGTCTTTAACACACTATTATGGTGGGGCGCTAAGCGATAAAAATGTTCCATTATCCCAAAACATTCTCTCGCTCTCTTTCTCTCTCACACTCTGTCACAGTGATGCATCCTTCAGTCTTCCACAGCATTCCCCCTCCCCCTTCCTACCTCTGTCTAGCTGCGGCGCTTGTCGATAATGATCCTTCAGTCTCCTAAAGGATTCTCTTTCTCTCTCTCTCTCTCTCTCTCTCTCTCTCTCTCTCTCTCTCTGTTACGTTGGTGCACTTATCGACAATGATCCTTCTCCAACAACATCGTCTCACCTTCTCTTATGCGCTGAGGCACTTATCGACAGTGGTCCTTCAGTCTCCCACAGCTGTCTTTTGATCTCTCTCTCGAATTGAGGCGCTTTTCGAAAATGATCATTCAGTCTCCCACAGCATCATCTCTCTGTGTCGCGTTAAGGCGTTTTTGACAATGAGCCTTCAGTCTTTTACAGCAGCCTCTTTCTCCCATTCCCTCTCTGTCGGGCTAAGGCACTTATTGACTTTAAATCTTCAGTCTCCTACCGCAGTCTCTATCTAGATATCTCCTTTCGCTTTCTGTGTCGCGCTCTAGCGCTTATCGGTAATGTTCTTTCGGTCTCCCACATCAGTCTCTCCGTATCTCTCTCTCTCTCTCTCTCTGACGCACTGACGCGGTAATTGATAATGATCCTTCAATCTCCCACAGCAATCTCCCTCATTCTCTATCTTTTTTCTGTTGCGCTCAGGCGTTTTTGATAAAGATCCTTCAGTCTCTAAAGACAGCCTGTATCTCTCTTTGTGTCTCTTTCTCTCTCTCTCCTCATCTCTCTCTCTCTCTCTCGTGCTTCGGCTTTTTTTTTTAATTATAGTAATAATAAGTCTCACACAGCTTTCTCCTCCCTCTCTCTCTTACGGTTGGTTGCGCTGGTGTGCTTATCGATAATGATCCTTCAGTTTCCTTCAGTATTCTCTCTACCTCTCCATCTTTCTCTTTCTGTTGCTGTGAGGCGCTTATCGATAATGATCCTTCAGTCTAACACAGCATTCCTTCTTCCTCCCCCTCCCCCTCTCTCTCTTTCTGTCGCGCTGATGTCTTTTTGATAATGATGCTTCTTTTTCCAACAGCATTCTCCCTCTCTTTTGTTTGCCCTGAGACACTTATCGATAATGATCCTTCAGGTTCCCACAGAAGACTCCTCCTTTCTCTCTCTTTCGCGCTTATTGATAATGGTCCTTCAGCTTTCTACAGCACGCACCTTCTCTCTCCTCTCCTCTGTCTGTCGCACTAATGCGCTTATCGATAAGTTTCTTTAGTCTTCCACAGCATTCTCCCTTCTCTCTATCTCTCTCTGTCTTTGACGTGCTGAGGCGCTTAGCGATAATATTTCAGTCTCTCAAGGCAGTCTCTCTCCCTCTCTTCCCCTTTCTCCTTGTCGCGCTGAGGTGCTTTTCGATAATGATCCTTCTGACTTCCACAAAATCTTTCTCTCTCTCTCTCTCTCTCTCTCTCTCTCTCTCTCTCTCTCTTGCTTCGGCACTAGTTGATTATAATCATTTAGTCTTTTCGAATTCTGTCTCTGTTTTTTTTCGCGCTGAGGCGCTTATCGATATTGCTCCTTTATTCCCCCACAGCATTCTCTCCCTCTCTATCTATCTCTATCTCTCTGAAGTGCTGAGTGAGGCGCTTATCGATAGTGATCCTTATGTCTCTCTCTCCCTCCTCCTCTCTGTCTCGTTGAGGCGCTATTCGGTAATGATCATTCTGTCTCCCACAGTTTCATTCTCTCTCTCTCTCTCTCTCTCTCTCTCTCTCTGTTACGCTGACACCCATTGATAATTTTCCTCAGTCTCCCAAAAAATATTTTTTCTCTCTGTCGCGCCGATGCAATTATCTATGATGATCCTCCAGTCTCTCACGGCAGTCTTTCCATTTCGCTCCTCCTCTCTGTATTTCGCACTGAGGCACTTATCGATAATAATTCTTCCGGCTCACAAAGCATTATTATCAATGATCCTTCAGTCCCCAGCATCATCTTATCACCTCTGACGCACTGAGGCACTTATCGACAATGATCCTTCAGTCTCCTACAGCAGTCTTTCTATCTCTCTCCGTATCTTTCTCTCTCGCACTGAGGTACCTTACAATAATGATCCTTCAGTCTCCCACAGCTGCCCTTCTGTCTCGCGCGCTTAGACGTTTATCGATAATGATCCGTTAGTGTTTTACAGCAGCCTCTATCTCCCATTCCCTCTATGGCGGGCTAAGGAAGTTATCGATTTTAATCCTTGAGTCTCCCACAGCAGTATCTATCTAGATCTCCCCTCTCGCTTTCTCTGTCTCGCTCAAGCACTTATCGGTAATGTTCTTTTTGTCTCCCAAAGTACTCTCTCTCTCTCTCTCTCTGACGCGGGAGCGACTGCAGCGTAGTGGATCACACTCCGGACTACCAATCCAGGGGTCGCAAGATCGACCCCCCGCTTCTCCGGTCGTTCGGAGGAGACTTTAAACTGAGGTCTCGTCTCCATATGACCTCGTTGTTGGTGGGACTTTAAACCCGAGTTCATTCACTCACTCTCTGACGCACTGACGCGGTAATTACTAATGATCCTTCAACCCCCCCCCCCCCTCACACACACACACAGCATTCTTCATCCTCTATCTCTTTTTCTGTTGCACTAATGCGTTTTTGATAAAGAGCCTTCAATTTCCCACAGCAGCCTGTATCTCTCCCTCCCTTTTTACTCTCTCGCTTTTTCGTGCTTCGGCTTTTATCTATTATGGTAATCCATTCATTCTCCCACAGCATTCTCCTTCTTCTCTCCTACTGTTGCGCTGGTGTGCTTATCGATAATGATCCTTTAGTCTCCCTCAGTATTCTCTCTACTTTATTGTCCTTCTCTCAGATGCTCTTAGGCGCTTATCGATAATGATCCTTCAGTCTACCATAGCATCCTTTCTTGCTTATCCTCTCTCTCTCTCTCTCTCTCTCTCTGTTGCGCTGATGAGCTTTTTGATAATGATCCTTCGTTTTCTAAAAGCATTATCTCCCTCTTTCTCGCCCTGGGCGCTTATCGATAATGATCCTTCCCAAAATTCTCTGTTCTCTCCTACACTCTGTTTCAATGATGCACATATCTATAAGGATCCTTCGGTCTGCAACAGCATTCTGTCTCGTCTCCCTCTCTTCCTCTGTCGGAAGCACTGCGGCGCATGTTGATAATGATCTTTCAGTCTTCCACAACTCTCTCTCTCCGTCTCTCTCTCTTTCTCTCTCTCTCTCTGTCTCTCTCTCTGTCTCTCTGTGGTGCTGAGGCGCTTATCACTATTGATTCTTCAGCATACCACATCAGTATCTCTCCCCTCTTTCTCTCTGTCCCCCCTCTTTCTCTCGTTCGCGCTGAGCCAACTATCTGTAATGATCCTTCAGTCTCCCACAGCTTTCTCTACCTCTCTCTGTCGCGCTTAGGCGCTTTTCGATAATAAATCTCTCTATGTATGGCAGATTAATAGGCTAAAATGTGCTCCTTTGCCATACAAGCTTTAACCTCTACCTAGGTGTCCCGGGTATCGCGTTTATGTTATTATTATTAATTCTTCTAGTTCTCTTAACGATGTTCCTCGAGAGATTCAAGGGAAGGGATCCATAATGTGCATCGCCTGACACCTTGTCTCCTGTCTGATTTACTACAAGAAGAGAAAGTGTCGCGTTGATGCCACCCACTTGGAACACCGTTCGGCCATTTCCGTAAATCAATTGATTCTCTCTCTCTCTTTGATGTGCTGAGGCTCGTTTAGATGCCCCCCAGAGCAGTCGCTCTTTTCCACTCTCTTTCTGTCGCACTAAGGTGCTTATCGATAAGAATCTATTTTCCTCCCACATCAGTCTCTATTTTTCTCTCTTCTCTCTTTCTTTCTTTCTTTCTCTCTCTCTTGCTTCGGCACTTATCGATAATAATCCTTCAGTCTCCCCCAGCATTCTCCCTCTCTCTCTCTCTCTCTCTCTCTCTCTCTCTCTCTCTCTTTCTGTCTCTCTGTCACGCTGAAGATCTTTTAGATAAAGCTCATTTTGTATTCCACATCAGATTCTCTCTGGTTCACTGAGGTACCGATCGATAATCCTCCATTCTGCGACAGCATCTTTTCTCCCCTTATCCCCACCTCTCTGTCCGTCGCGCTGATGTGCTCGTCGATGAAGCTCCTTTCTCCCACGGCAGTCTTTACCTCACAATTATGCTGGGGCGCTAATCGATAAAGATGCTCCATTATCCCAAAACATTCTCTCGCTCTCTTTCTCTCTCACACTCTGTCACAGTGATGCATCCTTCAGTCATCCACAGCATTCCCCCTCTCCCTCCCTACCTCAGTCTAGCTGCGGCGCTTGTCGATAATGATCCTTCAGTCTCCTAAAGGATTCTCTCTCTCTCATTCTCTCTCTCTCTCTCTCTCTCTCTCTCTCTCTGTCTCTCTCTGTTACGTTGATGCACTTATCGACAATGATCCTTCTCCAACAACATCGTCTCACCTTCTCTTACGCGCCGAGGCACTTATCGACAGCGGTACTTCAGTCTCCCACATCTGTCTTTCGATCTCTCTCCATATCTCTCTCGAATTGAGGCGCTTTTCGATAATGATCCTTCAGTCTCCCACAGCATCCTCTCTCTCTCTCTCTGTCGCGTTAAGGCGTTTTCGACAATGAGCCTTCAGTCTTTTACAGCAGCCTCTTTCTCCCATTCCCTATCTGTCGGGCTAAAACACTTATCGATTTTAATCCTTCAGTCTCCTACCGCAGTCTCTCTCTAGATATCTCCTTTCGCTTTCTCTGTCGCGCTCTAGCGCTTATCGGTAATGTTCTTTCGGTCTCTCACATCAGTCTCTCTATCTCTCTCTCTCTGTCTCTCCCTCACTCCCTGACGCACTGACGCGGTAATTGATAATGATCCTTCAATCTCCCACAGCAATCTCCCTGATCTTCTATCTTTTTTCCTGTTGCGCTCAGGCGTTTTTGATAAAGATCCTTCAGTCTCTAAAGGCAGCCTGTATCTCTCTCTGTGTATCTCTCTCTCTCTCTCTCTCTCTCTCTCTCTCTCTCTCGTGCTTCGGCTTTTTTTAATTATAGTAATACTTCAGTCTCACACAGCATTCTCCTCCCTCTCTCTCTTACGGTTGCGCTGGTGTGCTTATCGATAATGATCCTTCAGTTTCCTTCAGTATTCTCTCTACCTCCCCATCTTTCTCTTTCTGTTGCTGTTAGGCGCTTATCGATAATGATCCTTCAGTCTAACACAGCATTCCTTCTTCCTCACCCACCCACCCTCTCTCTCTCTTTCTGTCGCGCTGCTGTCTTTTTGATAATGATGCTTCTTTTTCCGACAGCATTCTCTCTCTCTTTTGTTTGCCCTGAGACACTTATCGATAATGATCCTTCAGGTTCCCACAGCAGACTCCTCCTTTCTCTCTCTTTCGCGCTTATTGATAATGGTCCTTCAGCTTACCACAGCACGCACCTTCTCTCTCCTCTCCTCTGTCTGTCGCACTAATGAGCTTATCGATAAGTTTCTTTAGTCTTCCACAGCGTTCTCTCTTTCTCTCTATCTCTCTCTGTCTCTCTCTGTCTTTGACGTGCTGAGGCTCTGATCGATAATACTTCAGTCTCTCAAGGCAGTCTTTCTCCCTCTCTTTCTTTGTCGCGCTGAGGTGTTTTTCTATAATGGTCCTTCTGACTTCACAGACAATCTCTCTCTCTCTGTCTCTTCTCTCTCTCTCTCTCTCTCTCTCTCTCTCTCTTGCTTCGGCACTAGTTGATGATAATCATTTAGTCTTTTCAGAATTCTGTCTCTTTTTTCGCGCTGTGGCGCTTATCGATAATGCTCCTTTAGTCCCCCACAGCATTCTCTCCCTCTCTATCTATCACTATCTCTCTGAAGTGCTGAGTGAGGCGCTTATCGATAATGATCCTTATGTCTCTCTCTCCCTCCTCCTCTCTGTCTCGTTGAGGCGCTATTCGGTAATGATCATTCTGTCTCCCACGGTCTCTCTCTCTCTCTCTCTCTCTCTCTGTTACGCTGACACCCATTGATAATGTCCCTCAGTCTCCCAAAAATTCTTTTTCTCTCTGTCGCGCCGATGCAATTATCTATGATGATCCTCCAGTCTCTCACGGCAATTTCTCCATTTCTCTCCTCCTCTCTGTATTTCCACACTGGTCTGGCATTCATCACAGGCAACGAAGGCAACGTACTAAAACTTGATTTTTTCGCATATCTCTTAGATTAATTTCGAACTATTATTCTTACGGACCTGGCAGTTTGTTATACCTCTTAGTCAGACTAGATTTTTGAAGAAATTCCGTTTAGTATATGTGCAGTGTTTGAATAAGTATCTTTACCGATTCGTTGCATAGACGTTGTAGTCCAAAAATTGTTTTCAAGCATTTCTTGAATATGCATACGAATTCAATAAAACTTTTGATTCCTTTTTCAAGAGCCGGGGATCGGATGGTCCGTGAGACTATACTTCTGTAAAAAACTTATCTTGATGAGCGGAACAAGCAAGATTCATGTACGTTGTCTTCGTTACCTGTGTTGAATGCCAGACCAGTGTGATTTCGCACTGAGGCACTTATCGATAATAATTCTTCCGGCTCACAAAGCATTATTATCAATGATCCATCAGTCCCCAGCATCATCTTATCACCTCTGACGCACTGTGGCACTTATCGACAATGATCCTTCAGTTTCCTACAGCAGTCTTTCTATCTCTCTCCATATCTTTCTCTCTCGCACTGATGCACCTTACAATAATGATCCTTCAGTCTCCCACAGCAGCCCCTCTATCTCTCACGCTTAGACGTTTATCGATAATGATCCGTTAGTGTTTTACAGCAGCCATTATCTCCCATTCCCTCTCTGTCGGGCTAAGGAAGTTATCGATTTTAATCCTTGAGTCTCCCACAGCAGTATCTATCTAGATCTCCCCTCTCGCTTTCTCTGTATCGCTCAAGCGCTTATCGGTAATGTTCTTTTTGTCTCCCAAAGTACTCTCTCTCTCTCTCTCTCTGACGCGGGAGCGGCTGCAGCGTAGTGGATAACACTCCGGACTACCAATCCAGGGGTCGCAAGATCGATCCCCCGCTTCTCCGGTCGTTCGGATGAGACTTTAAACTGAGGTCTCGTCTCCATATGACCTCGTTGTTGGTGGGACTTTAAACCCGAGTTCACTCGCTCACTCACTGTCTGACCCACTGACGCGGTAATTACTAATGATCCTTCAACCCTCCAACCCCCCACACCGACCCCCCCCACACACACACACTTAGCATTATTCATCCCCTATCTCCTTTTCTGTTGCACTTTGACGTTTTGGATAAAGAGCCTTCAATTTCCCACAGCAGCCTGTATCTCTCCCTCCCTTTTTACTCTCTCGCTTTTTCGTGCTTCGGCTTTTATCAATTATAGTAATCCTTCAGTCTCCCACAGCATTCTCCTTCTCTCCTATGTTGCGCTGGTGTGCTTATCGATAATGATCGATTAGTCTCCCTCAGTATTCTCTCTACTTCTCTGTCTCTCTCTCAGATGCTCTTAGGCGCTTATCGATAATGATCCTTCAGTCTACCATAGCATCTTTTCTTTCTCACCCCCCTCTCTGTCTCTCTCTCTCTCTCTCTCTCACTGTTGCGCTGATGAGCTTTTTGATAATGATCCTTCGTTTTCCAAAAGCATTCTCTCCCTCTTTCTTGCCCTGGGCGCTTATTGATAATGATCCTTCCCAAACTTCTCTCTTCTCTCCTACACTCTGTTTCAATGATGCACATATCTATAAGGATCCTTCGGTTTGCAACAGCATTCTTTCTCGTCTCCCTCTCTTCCTCTGTCGGAAGCGCTGCGGCGCATGTTGATAATGATCTTTCAGTCTTCCACAACTCTCTCTCTGTGTCACTCTCTCTTTCTCTCTCTCTCTGTCTGTCTCTCTCTCTCTGGTGCTGAGGCGCTTATCACTATTGATTCTTCAGCATACCACATCAGTATCTCTCCCCTCTTTCTCTCTGTCCCCCCTCTTTCTCTTTTCTCTCGTTCGCGCTGAGCCAACTATCTGTAATGATCCTTCAGTCTCCCACAGCTTTCTCTACCTCTCTCTGTCGCGCTTAGGCGCTTTTCGATAATAAATCTCTCTATGTATGGCAGTTTAATAGACTAATTTGTGCTCCTTTGCCGTACAAGCTTTAACCTCTACCTAGGTGTCCCGGGTATCGCGTTTATGTTATTATTATTAATTCTTCTAGTTCTCTTAACGATGTTCCTCGAGAGATTCAAGGGAAGGGATCCATAATGTGCATCGCCTGACACCTTGTCTCCTGTCTGATTTACTACAAGAAGAGAAAATGTCGCGTTGATGTCACCCAATTGGAACACCGTTCGGCCATTTCCGTGAATCAATTGATTCGGTGTTTCGATTGGATGCCACCCTGGCTATGCCTCATATTGCCCAGACTGTTAATCTTAGATGTTCATACTTCTACGAAAGTCTGTTTTCCCTCAGTCCTTGTCGTCACCAATTCGATGAAGAGGGAGTATCGCCTTTATCACAGGGTATAAACCAGTCCGCCAAATTTCGCTTCCTGCAGAGACTGTACATCATATTTAGCTTTCGCCGAGACTGTCCGCGAACTCTTGCTTCCTGCAGGGACCACTTTTCTCGAAAAATGGCTTCCTGCAAAGACTGTCCGCGTGACTCTTCTTCCTGCCGAGAGCATCGACAGGAAACAGAATTACGCGGACAGTCTTTGCAGGAAGACATTTATCATGTACAGAAGTCTCGGCAGGAAGCAATAGTACGCGGACAGTCTCGGCGGAAGCCAAATATGATGTACAGTCTCTGCAGGAAGCGAAAATTGGCTGACTGGTTTATACCCTGTGTTTATGCCACCCAGGTAATGGCCGGTTAATAGGTCATATTGTACCGAAATACTCGGTATTGCTCGGGATAATTTCGGATGCGTATTCCGAACTTTGCGAAAATTTTCTCCCTTCTGCGAAGGAGCAATAATTGTTTTGATTATGAATAATTTTTGCGACGTAATTTTACGTTATACTAATTTATAAATTCATTAATGACCTACAGTATTCCCCAAAATAGTGTGAATATTTTTTTCATTCCTTTGAGCATTGCTGGCATACTGAGTTTGGTGGGAGGGGATGTTCAACTCCGGATATCTCAAACTACCGATATCTCATAGAAAAATTTGCTGGGACCAGAAAATTTACTTTGAGATATCAGTAAGTTGGAGATATTAAGAGTTGACTGCCTGTTGAAGTACAATACATGTTTAAGGTCATATGGAACAGCAAACCAGGTAGACTGTGGCAAAGTTTGAGCATTCTGGCATAGTTAGCTTGGTAGGAGGGGATGTTCAATTTTGGGTGTTTCAAACTACCGATATCTCAAAGAAAATTTGCTGGGACTAGAAAATTTACTTTGAAATATCATTAGTTTGGAGATATCGAGAGTTGACTGTCTGTTGAAATAAATACATGTGTAAGGTCAGATGCAGCAAACAGGGTAACATGTAACCTTCTTTAGTATCTTTGTGAGTTCAATTTTTGCTGCCGCTTTTATTTTATACTTTCAGGCATCTCAAACTACCGATATCTCAAAGAAAATTTGCTGGGACCAGGAAATTTACTTTGAGATATCAGTAGGTTGATGGTAGAGTATTCCCCAAAATAGTGTGAGTATTTTTTTTTCATTCCTTTGAGCATGCTGGCATACTAAGTTTGGTGGGAGGGGATGTTCAACTCCGGATATCTCAAACTACCGATATCTCGAGGAAAATTTGCTGGGACCATAAAATTTACTTTGAGATATCAGTAAGTTGGAGATATTGAGAGTTGACTGTCTGTTGAAGTACATGACATGTTTCAGGTCATATGGACTAAAAACCGGGTACACTGGTACAACATTTGAGTATTCCGGCATAGTTAGCTTTTTGGGAGGGGACGTTCAACTTTAGGTATTTCAAAGTACCGATATCTCAAAGAAAATTTGCTGGGACTAGAAAATTTACTTTGAAATATCATTAGTTTGGAGATATCGGGAGTTGACTGTCTGTTGAAATAATACATGTGTAAGGTCAGATGGGACAACAAACAGGAACAGCAAACAGGGTAGACTGTATTGCAAAGTTTGAGTATTACTGGCAGAGTAGCTTGGGAGGGGAGGATGATGGGCCAAGCTGCTATGCCAGACATGCTCAAATATGCAATAGCAAACAGTGTCAATTCAGATGCAAATAATGTAGACTCAGATAAAGGGGCCCCATACATTTATCTTTAAACTGCAACATGTAACCTTCTTTAGTATCTTTGTGAGTTCATTTTTTGCTGCCGCTTTTATTTTATATTTTCAGGCATCTCAAACTACCGATATCTCAAAGAAAATTTGCTGGGACCAGGAAATTTACTTTGAGATATCAGTAGGTTGAAGGTACAGTATCCCCAAAATAGTGTGAGTATTTTTTTCATTCCTTTGAGCATTGTTGGCATACTAAATTTGGTGGGAGGGGATGTTCAACTCCGGATATCTCAAACTGCCGATATCTCGAGGAAAATTTGCTGGGACCAGAAAATTTACTTAGAGATATCAGTAAGTTGGAGATATTGAGAGTTGACTGTCTGTTGAAGTACAATACATGTTTAAGGTCATATGGACTAGCAAACCGGGTAGACTGGTGCAAAGTTTGAGTATTCTTGCATAGTTAGCTTTGTGGGAGGAGACGTTCAACTTTAGGTATTTCAAAGTACCGATATCTCAAAGAAAATTTGCTGGGACTAGAAAATTTACTTTGAAATATCATTAGTTTGGAGATATCGAGAGTTGACTGTCTGTTGAAATAATACATGTGTAAGGTCAGATGGGATAACAAACAGGAACAGCAAACATGGTTGACTGTATTGCAAAGTTTGAGTATTACTGGCAGAGTAGCTTGGGAGGGGAGGATGATGGGCCAAGCTGCTATGCCAGACATGCTCAAATATGCAATAGCAAACAGTGTCAATTCAGATGCAAATAATGTAGACTCAGAGAAAGGGGCCCCATACATTTATCTTTAAACTGCAACATGTAACCTTCTTAAGTATCTTTGTGAGTTCAATTCTTGCTGCCGCTTTTATTTTATATTTTCAGGCATCTCAAACTACCGATATCTCAAAGAAAATTTGCTGGGACCAGGAAATTTACTTTGAAATATCAGTAGGTTGAAGGTACAGTATTCCCCAAAATAGTGTGAGTATTTTTTTCATTCCTTTGAGCATTGTTGGCATACTAAATTTGGTGGGAGGGGATGTTCAACTCCGGATATCTCAAACTACCGATATCTCGAGGAAAATTTGCTGGGACCATAAAATTTACTTTGAGATATCAGTAAGTTGGAGATATTGAGAGTTGACTGTCAGTTGAAGTACAATACATGTTTAAGGTCATATGGACTAGCAAACCGGGTAGACTGGTGCAAAGTTTGAGTATTCTGGCATAGTTAGCTTTGTGGGAGGGGACGTTCAACTTCAGGTATTTCAAAGTACCGATATCTCAAAGAAAATTTGCTGGGACTAGAAAATTTACTTTGAAATATCATTAGTTTGGATATATCGAGAGTTGACTGTCTGTTGAAATAAATACATGTGTAAGGTCAGATGGGACAACAAACAGGAACAGCAAACAGTGTAGACTGTATTGCAAAGTTTGAGTATTACTGGCAGAGTAGCTTGGTAGGGGAGGATGATGGGCCAAGCTGCTATGCCAGACATGCTCTAATATGCAATAGCAAACAGTGTCAATTCATATGCAAATAATGTAGACTCAGAGAAAGGGGCCCCATACATTTATCTTTAAACTGCAACATGTAACCTTCTTAAGTATCTTTGTGAGTTCAATTTTTGCTGCCGCTTTTATTTTATATTTTCAGGCATCTCAAACTACCGATATCTCAAAGAAAATTTACTGGGACCAGGAAATTTACTTTGAGATATCAGTAGGTTGAAGGTAGAGTATTCCCCAAAATAGTGTGAGTATTTTTTTCATTACTTTGAGCATTGCTGGCATACTAAGTTTGGTGGGAGGGGATGTTCAACTCCGGATATCTCAAACTACCGATATCTCGAGAAAAATTTTCTGGGACCATAAAATTTACTTTGAGATATCAGTAGGTTGGAGATATTGAGAGTTGACTGTCTGTTGAAGTACAATACATGTTTAAGGTCATATGGACTAGCAAACCGGGTAGACTGGTGCAAAATTTGAGTATTCTGGCATCGTTAGCTTTGTGGGAGGGGACGTTCAACTTTAGGTATTTCAAAGTACCGATATCTCAAAGAAAATTTGCTGGGACTAGAAAATTTACTTTGAAATATCATTAGTTTGGAGATATCGAGAGTTGACTGTCTGTTGAAATAAATACATGTGTAAGGTCAGATGGGACAACAAACAGGAACAGCAAACAGGGTAGACTGTATTGCAAAGTTTGAGTATTACTGGCAGAGTAGCTTGGGAGGGGAGGATGATGGGCCAAGCTGCTATGCCAGACATGCTCAAATATGCATTAGCAAACAGTGTCAATTCAGGTGCAAATAATGTAGACCCAGAGAAAGGGGCCCCATACATTTATCTTTAAACTGCAACATGTAACCTTCTTAAGTATCTTTGTGAGTTCAATTTTTGCTGCCGCTTTTATTTTATATTTTCAGGCATCTCAAACTACCGAAAATTTACTTTGAAATATCATTAGTTTGGAGATATCGAGAGTTGACTGTCTGTTGAAATATCAGTAGGTTGAAAGTACAGTATTCCCCAAAATAGTGTGAGTATTTTTTTCATTCCTTTGAGCATTGTTGGCATACTAAATTTGGTGGGAGGGGATGTTCAACTCCGGATATCTCAAACTACCGATATCTCGAGAAAATTTACTGGGACCATAAAATTTACTTTGAGATATCAGTAAGTTTGAGATATTGAGAGTTGACTGTCAGTTGAAGTACAATACATGTTTAAGGTCATATGGACTAGCAAACCGGGTAGACTGGTGCAAAGTTTGAGTATTCTGGCATAGTTAGCTTTGTGGGAGCAGACGTTTAACTTTAGGTATTTCAAAGTACCGATATCTCAAAGAAAATTTGCTAGTACTAGAAAATTTACTTTGAAATATCATTAGTTTGGAGATATCGAGAGTTGACTGTCTGTTGAAATAATACATTTGTAAGGTCAGATGGGACAACAAACAGGAACAGCAAACAGGGTAGACTGTATTGCAAAGTTTGAGTATTACTGGCAGAGTAGCTTGGGAGGGGAGGATGATGGGCCAAGCTGCTATGCCAGACATGATCAAATATGCAATAGCAAACAGTGTCAATTCAGATGCAAATAATGTAGACCCAGGGAAAGGGGCCCCATACATTTATCTTTAAACTGCAACATGTAACCTTCTTTAGTATCTTTGTGAGTTCTTTTTTTGCTGCCGCTTTTATTTTATATTTTCAGGCATCTCAAACTACCGATATCTCAAAGCAAATTTGCTGGGACCAGGAAATTTACTTTGAGATATCAGTAGGTTGAAGGTACAGTATCCCAAAAATAATGTGAGTATTTTTTTCATTCCTTTGAGCATTGTTGGCATACTAAATTTGGTGGGAGGGGATGTTCAACTCCGGATATCTCAAACTACCGATATCTCGAGAAAATTTACTGGGACCATAAAATTTACTTTGAGATATCAGTAAGTTGGAGAAATTGAGAGTTGACTGTCTGTTCAAGTACAATACATGTTTAAGGTCATATGGACTAGCAAACCGGGTAGACTGTGGCAAAGTTTGAGCATTCTGGCATAGTTAGCTTTGTGGGAGGGGGCGTTCAACTTTAGGTATTTCAAAGTACCGATATCTCAAAGCAAACTTGCTGGGACTAGAAAATTTACTTTGAAATGTCATTAGTTTGGAGATATCAAGAGTTGACTGTCTGTTGAAATAAAACCCATGTGTAAGGTCAGATGGGACAACAAACAGGAACAGTAAACAGGGTAGACTGTATTGCAAAGTTTGAGTATTACTGGCAGAATAGCTTGGGAGGGGAGGATGAAGGGCCAAGCTGCTATGCCAGACATGCTCAAATATGCATTAGCAAACAGTGTCAATTCAGATGCAAATAATGTAGACTCAGAGAAAGGGGCCCCATACATTTATCTTTAAACTGCAACATGTAACCTTCTTAAGTATCTTTGTGAGTTCAATTTTTGCTGCCGCTTTTATTTTATATTTTCAGGCATCTCAAACTACCGATATCTCAAAGAAAATTTGCTGGGACCAGGAAATTTACTTTGAGATATCAGTAGGTTGAAGGTACAGTATTCCTCAAAATAGTGTGAGTATTTTTTCATTCCTTTGAGCATTGCTGTCATACTAAGTTTGGTGGGGGGGGGGATGTTCAACTCCGGATATCTCAAACTACCGATATCTCGAGGAAAATTTGCTGGGACCAGAAAATTTACTTTGAGATATCAGTAAGTTGGAGATATTGAGAGTTGACTGTCTGTTGAAGTACAATACATGTTTCAGGTCATATGGACTTGCAAACCGGGTACACTGGTGCAAAATTTGAGTATTCTGGCATAGTTAGCTTTTTGGGAGGGGACGTTCATCTTTAGGTATTTCAAAGTACCGATATCTCAAAGAAAATTTGCTAGTACTAGAAAATTTACTTTGAAATATCATTAGTTTGGAGATATCGAGAGTTGACTGTCTGTTGAAATAAATACATATGTAAGGTCAGATGGGACAACAAACAGGAACAGCAAACAGGGTAGACTGTATTGCAAAGTTTGAGTATTACTGGCAGAGTAGCTTCGGAGGGGAGGATGATGGGCCAAGCTGCTATGCCAGACATGCTCAAATATGCAATAGCAAACAGTGTCAATTCAGATGCAAATAATGTAGACCCAGGGAAAGGGGCCCCATACATTTATCTTTAAACTGCAACATGTATCCTTCTTTAGTATATTTGTGAGTTCAATTTTTGCTGCCGCTTTTATTTTATATTTTCATGCATCTCAAACTACCGATATCTCAAAGAAAATTTGCTGGGACCAGGAAATTTACTTTGAGATATCAGTAGGTTGAAGGTAGAGTATTCCCAAAAATAGTGTGAGTGTTTTTTCATTCCTTTGAGCATTGCTCGCATACTAAGTTTGGTGGGAGGGGATGTTCGACTCCGGATATCTCAAACTACCGATATCTCGAGGACAATTTGCTGGGACCAGAAAATTTACTTTAAGATATCAGTAAGTTGGAGATATTGAGAGTTGACTGTCTGTGGAAGTACAATACATGTTTCAGGTCATATCGACTAGCAAACCGGGTAGACTTGTGCAAAATTTGAGTATTCTGGCATAGTTAGCTTTTTTGGAGGGGACGTTCAACTTAAGGTATTTCAAAGTACCGATATCTCAAAGAAAATTTGCTGGGACTAGAAAATTTACTTTGAAATATCATTAGTTTGGAGATATCGAGAGTTGACTGTCTGTTGAAATAAATACATGTGTAAGGTCAGATGGGACAACAAACAGGAACAGCAAACAGGGTAGACTGTATTGCAAAGTTTGAGTATTACTGGCAGAGTAGCTTGGGAGGGGAGGATGATGGACCAAGCTGCTATGCCAGAAATGCTCAAATATGCATTAGCAAACAGTGTCAATTTAGATGCAAATAATGTAGACTCAGACAAAGGGGCCCCATACATTTATCTTTAAACTGCAACATGTAACCTTCTTTAGTATCTTTGTGAGTTCAATTTTTGCTGCCGCTTTTATTTTATATTTTCAGGCATCTCAAACTACCGATATCTCAAAGAAAATTTACTGGGACCAGGAAATTTACTTTGAAATATCAGTAGGTTGAAGGTACAGTATTCCCCAAAATAGTGTGAGTATTTTCATTCATTCCTTTGAGCATTGTTGGCATACTAAATTTGGTGGGAGGGGATGTTCAACTCCGGATATCTCAAACTACCGATATCTCGAGAAAATTTACTGGGACCATAAAATTTACTTTGAGATATCAGTAAGTTGGAGAAATTGAGAGTTGACTGTCTGTTCAAGTACAATACATGTTTAAGGTCATATGGACTAGCAAACCGGGTAGACTGGTGCAAAGTTTGAGTATTCTGGCATAGTTAGCTTTTTGGGAGGGGACGTTCAACTTTAGGTATTTCAAAGTACCGATATCTCAAAGAAAATTTGCTGGGACTAGAAAATTTACTTTGAAATATCATTAGTTTGGAGATATCGAGAGTTGACTGTCTGTTGAAATAATACATGTGTAAGGTTAGATGGGACAACATACAGGAACAGCAAACAGGGTAGACTGTGTTGCAAAGTTTGAGTATTACTGGCAGAGTAGCTTGGGGGGGAGGATGATGGGCCAAGCTGCTATGCCAGACATGCTCAAATATGCATTAGCAAACAGTGTCAATTCAGGTGCAAATAATGTAGACCCAGAGAAAGGGGCCCCATACATTTATCTTTAAACTGCAACATGTAACCTTCTTAAATATCTTTGTGAGTTCAATTTTTGCTGCCGCTTTTATTTTATATTTTCAGGCATCTCAAACTACCGATATCTCAAAGAAAACTTGCTGGGACCAGGAAATTTACTTTGAAATATCAGTAGGTTTAAGGTACAGTATTCCCCAAAATAGTGTGAGTATTTTTTTCATTCCTTTGAGCATTGCTGGCATACTAAATTTTGTGGGAGGGGATGTTCAACTCCGGATATCTCAAACTACCGATATCTCGAGGAAAATTTGTTGGGACCAGAAAATTTACTTTGAGATATCAGTAAGTTGGAGATATTGAGAGTTGACTGTCTGTTGAAGTACAATACATGTTTAAGGTCATACGGACTAGCAAACCGGGTAGACTGGTGCAAAGTTTTAGTATTCTGGCATAGTTAGCTTTGTGGGAGGAGACGTTTAACTTTAGGTATTTCAAAGTACCGATATCTCAAAGAAAATTTGCTGGGACTAGAAAATTTACTTTGAAATATCATTAGTTTGGAGATATCGAGAGTTGACTGTCTGTTGAAATAATACATGTGTAAGGTCAGATGGGACAACATACAGGAACAGCAAACAGGGTAGACTGTATTGCAAAGTTTGAGTATTACTGGCAGAGTAGCTTGGGGGGGGGGGGGGGAGGATGATGGGCCAAGCTGCTATGCCAGACATGCTCAAATATGCATTAGCAAACAGTGTCAATTCAGGTGCAAATAATATAGACCCAGAGAAAGGGGCCCCATACATTTATCTTTAAACTGC
Organism: Ctena decussata; assembly: GCA_963989385.1. Taxonomy (NCBI): domain Eukaryota; kingdom Metazoa; phylum Mollusca; class Bivalvia; order Lucinida; family Lucinidae; genus Ctena; species Ctena decussata. Next base: position 58,726,982 of record OZ022514.1, on the reverse strand, counting down.
AACATGTAACCTTCTTAAGTATCTTTGTGAGTTCAATTTTTGCTGCCGCTTTTATTTTATATTTTCAGGCATCTCAAACTACCGATATCTCAAAGAAAATTTGCTGGGACCAGGAAATTTACTTTGAAATATCAGTAGGTTGAAGGTACAGTATTCCCCAAAATAGTGTGAGTATTTTTTTCATTCCTTTGAGCATTGTTGGTATACTAAATTTGGTGGGAGGGGATGTTCAACTCCGGATATCTCAAACTACCGATATCTCGAGGAGAATTTGCTGGGACCATAAAATTTACTTTGAGATATCAGTAAGTTGGAGATATGGAGAGTTGACTGTCTGTTGAAGTACAATACATGTTTAAGGTCATATGGACTAGCAAACCGTGTAGACTGGTGCAAAGTTTGATTATTCTGGCATAGTTAGCTTTGTGGGAGGGGACGTTCATATTTAGGTATTTCAAAGTACCGATATCTCAAAGAAAATTTGCTGGGACTAGAAAATTTACTTTGAAATATCATTAGTTTGGAGATATCGAGAGTTGACTGTCTGTTGAAATAAATACATGTGTAAGGTCAGATGGGACAACAAACAGGAACAGCAAACAGGGTAGACTGTATTGCAAAGTTTGAGTATTACTGGCAGAGTAGCTTGGGAGGGGAGGATGAAGGGCCAAGCTGCTATGCCAGACATGCTCAAATATGCAATAGCAAACAGTGTCAATTCAGATGCAAATAATGTAGACTCAGAGAAAGGGGTCCCATACATTTATCTTTAAACTGCAACATGTAACCTTCTTAAGTATCTTTGTGAGTTCAATTTTTGCAGCCGCTTTTATTTTATATTTTCAGGCATCTCAAACTACCGATATCTCAAAGAAAATTTGCTGGGACCAGGAAATTTACTTTGAGATATCAGTAGGTTGAAGGTACAGTATTCCCCAAAATAGTGTGAGTATTTTTTCATTCCTTTGAGCATTGCTGGCATACTAAGTTTGGTGGGGGGTGGATGTTCAACTCCGGATATCTCAAACTACCGATATCTCGAGAAAAATTTGCTGGGACCATAAAATTAACTTTGAGAGATCAGTAAGTTGGAGATATGGAGAGTTGACTGTCTGTTGAAGTACAATACATGTTTAAGGTCATATGGACTAGCCAACCGGGTACACTGGTGCAAAATTTGAGTATTCTGGCATAGTTAGCTTTTTGGGAGGGGACGTTCAACTTTAGGTATTTCGAAGTACCGATATCTCAAAGAAAATTTGCTGGGACTAGAAAATTTACTTTGAGATATCAGAGTAGGTTGAAGGTAGAGTATTCCCCAAAATAGTGTGAGTGTTTTTTTCATTCCTTTGAACATTGCTGGCATACTAAGTTTGGTGGGAAGGGATGTTCCACTCCGGATATCTCAAACTACCGATATCTCGAGGACAATTTGCTGGGACCAGAAAATTTACTTTGAGATATCAGTAAGTTGGCGATATTGAGAGTTGACTGTCTGTTGAAGTACAATACATGTTTAAGGTCATATGGACTAGCAAACCGGGTAGACTTGTGCAAAGTTTGAGTATTCTTGCATCGTTAGCTTTGTGGGAGGAGACGTTCAACTTTAGGTATTTCAAAGTACCGATATCTCAAAGAAAATTTGCTGGGACTAGAAAATTTACTTTGAAATAACATTAGTTTGGAGATATCGAGAGTTGACTGTCTGTTGAAATAAATACATGTGTAAGGTCAGATGGGACAACAAACAGGAACAGCAAACAGGGTAGACTGTATTGCAAAGTTTGAGTATTACTGGCAGAGTAGCTTGGGAGGGGAGGATGATGGGCCAAGCTGCTATGCCACACATGCTCAAATATGCAAAAACAAACAGTGTCAATTCAGATGCAAATAATGTAGACTCAGACAAAGGGGCCCCATACATTTATCATTAAACTGCAACATGTAACCTTCTTTAGTATCTTTGTGAGTTCAATTTTTGCTGCCGCTTTTATTTGATATTTTCAGGCATCTCAAACTACCGATATCTCAAAGAAAATTTGCTGGGACTAGGAAATTTACTTTGAGATATCAGTAGGTTGAAGGTAGAGTATTCCTCAAAATAGTGTGAGTATTTTTTTTCATTCCTTTGAGCATTGCTGGCATACTAAGTTTGGTGGGAGGGGATGTTAAACTCCGGATATCTCAAACTTCCGATATCTCGAGGAAAATTTGCTGGGACCAGAAAATTTACTTTGAGATATCAGTAAGTTGGAGATATTGAGAGTTGACTGTCTGTTGAAGTACAATACATGTTTAAGGTCATATGGACTAGCAAACTGGGTACACTGGTGCAAAATTTGAGTATTCTGGCATAGTTAGCTTTGTGGGAGGAGACGTTCAACTTTAGGTATTTCAAAGTACCGATATCTCAAAGAAAATTTGCTGGGACTAGAAAATTTACTTTGAAATAACATTAGTTTGGAGATATCGAGAGTTGACTGTCTGTTGAAATAATACATGTGTAAGGTCAGATGGGACAACAAACAAGAACAGCAAACAGGGTTGACTGTATTGCAAAGTTTGAGTATTACTGACAGAGTAGCTTGGGAGGGGAGGATGATGGGCCAAGCTGCTATGCCAGACATGCTCAAATATGCAATAGCAAACAGTGTCAATTCAGATGCAAATAATGTAGACTCAGAGAAAGGGGCCCCATACATTTATCTTTAAACTGCAACATGTAACCTTCTTTAGTATCTTTGTGAGTTCATTTTTTGCTGCCGCTTTTATTTTATATTTTCAGGCATCTCAAACTACCGATATCTCAAAGAAAATTTGCTGGGACCAGGAAATTTACTTTGAGATATCAGTAGGTTGAAGGTACAGTATCCCCAAAATAGTGTGAGTATTTTTTTCATTCCTTTGAGCATTGTTGGCATACTAAATTTGGTTGGAGGGGATGTTCAACTCCGTATATCTCAAACTACCGATATCTCGAGGAAAATTTGCTGGGACTAAAAAATATACTTTGAGATATCAGTAAATTGGAGATATTGAGAGTTGACTGTCTGTTGAAGTACAATACATGTTTAAGGTCATAAGGACTAGCAAACGGGTAGACTGGTGCAAAGTTTGAGTATTCTGGCACAGTTAGCTTTGTGGGAGGGGACGTTCAACTTTAGGTATTTCAAAGAACCAATATCTCAAAGAAAATTTGCTGGGACTAGAAAATTTACTTTGAAATATCATTAGTTTGGAGATATCGAGAGTTGACTGTCTGTTGAAATAATACATCTGTAAGGTCAGATGGGACAACATACAGGAACAGCAAACAGGGTAGACTGTATTGCAAAGTTTGAGTATTACTGGCAGAGTAGCTTAGGGGGGAGGATGATGGGCCAAGCCGCCATGCCAGACATGCTCAAATATGCATTAGCAAACAGTGTCAATTCAGGTGCAAATAATGTAGACCCAGAGAAAGGGGCCCCATACATTTATCTTTAAACTGCAACATGTAACCTTCCCAAGTATCTTTGTGAGTTCAATTTTTGCTGCCGCTTTTATTTTATATTTTCAGGCATCTCAAACTACCGATATCTCAAAGAAAATTTGCTGGGACCAGGAAATTTACTTTGAAATATCAGTAGGTTGAAGGTGCAGTATTCCCCAAAATAGTGTGGGTATTTTCATTCATTCCTTTGAGCATTGTTGGCATACTAAATTTGGTGGGAGGGGATGTTCAACTCCGGATATCTCAAACTACCGATATCTCGAGAAAATTTACTGGGACCATAAAATTTACTTTGAGATATCAGTAAGTTGGAGAAATTGAGAGTTGACTGTCTGTTGAAGTACAATACATGTTTAAGGTCATATGGACTAGCAAACCGGGTAGACTGGTGCAAAGTTTGAGTATTCTGGCATAGTTAGCTTTTTTGGGAGGGGACGTTCAACTTTAGGTATTTCAAAGTACCGATATCTCAAAGAAAATTTGCTGGGACTAGAAAATTTACTTTGAAATATCATTAGTTTGGAGATATCGAGAGTTGACTGTCTGTTGAAATAATACATGTGTAAGGTCAGATGGGACAACATACAGGAACAGCAAACAGGGTAGACTGTGTTGCAAAGTTTGAGTATCACTGGCAGAGTAGCTTGGGGGGGAGGATGATGGGCCAAGCTGCTATGCCAGACATGCTCAAATATGCATTAGCAAACAGTGTCAATTCAGGTGCAAATAATGTAGACCCAGAGAAAGGGGCCGCATACATTTATCTTTAAACTGCAACATGTAACCTTCTTAAGTATCTTTGTGAGTTCAATTTTTTAGCTGCCGCTTTTATATTATATTTTCAGGCATCTCAAACTACCGATATCTCAAAGAAAATTTACTGGGACCAGGAAATTAACTTTGAAATATCAGTAGGTTGAAGGTACAGTATTCCTTAAAATAGTGTGAGTATTTTTTTCATTCCTTTGAGCATTGCTGGCATACTAAGTTTGGTGGGAGGGGATGTTCAACTCCGGATATCTCAAACTACCGATATCTCGAGGAAAATTTGCTGGGACCAGAAAATTTACTTTGAGATATCAGTAAGTAGGAGGTATTGAGAGTTGACTGTCTGTTGAAGTACAATACATGTTTAAGGTTATATGGACTAGCAAACCGGGTAGACTTGTGCAAAGTTTGAGTATTCTTGCATCGTTAGCTTTGTGGGAGGAGACGTTCAACTTTAGGTATTTCAAAGTACCGATATCTCAAAGAAAATTTGCTGGGACTAGAAAATTTACTTTGAAATAACATTAGTTTGGAGATATCGAGAGTTGACTGTCTGTTGAAATAAATACATGTGTAAGGTCAGATGGGACAACAAACAGGAACAGCAAACAGGCTAGACTGTATTGCAAAGTTTGAGTATTACTGGCAGAGTAGCTTGGGAGGGGAGGATGATGGGCCAAGCTGCTATGCCAGACATGCTCAAATATGCAATAGCAAACAGTGTCGATTCAGATGCAAATAATGTAGACTCAGACAAAGGGGCCCCATACATTTATCTTTAAACTGCAACATGTAACCTTCTTTAGTATCTTTGTGAGTTCAATTTTTGCTGCCGCTTTTATTTTATATTTTCAGGCATCTCAAACTACCGATATCTCAAAGAAAATTTGCTGGGACCAGGAAATTTACTTTGAGATATCAGTAGGTTGAAGGTACAGTATCCCCAAAATAGTGTGAGTATTTTTTCATTCCTTTGAGCATTGTTGGCACACTGAATTTGGTGGGAGGGGATGTTCAACTCCGGATATCTCAAACTACCGATATCTCGAGGAAAATTTGCTGGGACCAAAAAATTTACTTTGAGATATCAGTAAGTTGGAGATATTGAGAGTTGACTGTCTGTTGAAGTACAATACATGTTTAAGGTCATATGGACTAGCAAACCGGGTAGACTGGTGCAAAGATTGAGTATTCTGGCATAGTTAGCTTTGTGGGAGGGGACGTTCAACTTTAGGTATTTCAAAGTACCGATATCTCGAAGAAAATTTGCTGGGACTAGAAAATTTACTTTGAAATATCATTAGTTTGGATATATCGAGAGTTGACTGTCTGTTGAAATAAATACATGTGTAAGGTCAGATGGGACAACAAACAGGAACAGCAAACAGGGTAGACTGTATTGCAAAGTCTGAGTATTACTGGCAGAGTAGCTTGGGAGAGGAGGATGAAGGGCCAAGCTGCTATGCCAGACATGCTCAAATATGCAATAGCAAACAGTGTCAATTCAGATGTAAATAATGTAGACTCAGAGAAAGGGGCCCCATACATTTATCTTTAAACTGCAACATGTAACCTTCTTAAGTATCTTTGTGAGTTCAATTTTTGCAGCCGCTTTTATTTTATATTTTCAGGCATCTCAAACTACCGATATCTCAAAGAAAATTTGCTGGGACCAGGAAATTTACTTTGAGATATCAGTAGGTTGAAGGTACAGTATTCCCCAAAATAGTGTGAGTATTTTTTCATTCCTTTGAGCATTGCTGGCATACTAAGTTTGGTGGGGGGGGGGGGGGGGATGTTCAACTCCGGATATCTCAAACTACCGATATCTCGAGAAAAATTTGCTGGGACCATATATTTTACTTTGAGATATCAGTAAGTTGGAGATATGGAGAGTTGACTGTCTGTTGAAGTACAATACATGTTTAAGGTCATATGGACTAGCAAACCGGGTAGACTGGTGCAAAGTTTGATTATTCTGGCATAGTTAGCTTTGTGGGAGGGGACGTTCAACTTTAGGTATTTCAAAGTACCGATATCTCAAAGAAAATATGCTGGGACTAGAAAATTTACTTTGAAATATCATTAGTTTGGAGATATCGAGAGTTGACTGTCTGTTGAAATAAATACATGTGTAAGGTCAGATGGGACAACAAACAGGAACAGCAAACAGGGTAGACTGTATTGCAAAGTTTGAGTATTACTGGCAGAGTAGCTTGGGAGGGGAGGATGAAGGGCCAAGCTGCTATGCCAGACATGCTCAAATATGCAATAGCAAACAGTGTCAATTCAGATGCAAATAATGTAGACTCAGAGAAAGGGGCCCCATACATTTATCTTTAAACTGCAACATGTAACCTTCTTAAGTATCTTTGTGAGTTCAATTTTTGCAGCCGCTTTTATTTTATATTTTCAGGCATCTCAAACTACCGATATCTCAAAGAAAATTTGCTGGGACCAGGAAATTTACTTTGAGATATCAGTAGGTTGAAGGTACAGTATTCCCCAAAATAGTGTGAGTATTTTTTCATTCCTTTGAGCATTGCTGGCATACTAAGTTTGGTGGGGGGGATGTTCAACTCCGGATATCTCAAACTACCGATATCTCGAGAAAAATTTGCTGGGACCATAAATTTTACTTTATGATATCAGTAAGTTGGAGATATGGAGAGTTGACTGTCTGTTGAAGTACAATACATGTTTAAGGTCATATGGACTAGCCAACCGGGTACACTGGTGCAAAATTTGAGTATTCTGGAATAGTTAGCTTTTTGGGAGGGGACGTTCAACTTTAGGTATTTCAAAGTACCGATATCTCAAAGAAAATTTGCTGGGACTAGAAAATTTACTTTGAGATATCAGAGTAGGTTGAAGGTAGAGTATTCCCCAAAATAGTGTGAGTGTTTTTTTCATTCCTTTGAACATTGCTGGCATACTAAGTTTGGTGGGAGGGGATGTTCCACTCCGGATATCTCAAACTACTGATATCTCGAGGACAATTTGCTGGGACCATAAAATTTACTTTAAGATATCAGTTAGTTGGAGATATTGAGAGTTGACTGTCTGTGGAAGTACAATACATGTTTCAGGTCATATCGACTAGCAAACCGGGTACACTGGTGCAAAATTTGAGTATTCTGGCATAGTTAGCTTTTTGGGAGGGGACGTTCAACGTTCAACTTGAGATGCCTGAAAATAAAGATGGGACAACAAACAGGAACAGCAAACAGGGTAGACTGTATTGCAAAGTTTGAGTATTACTGGCAGAGTAGCTTGGGAGGGGAGGATGAAGGGCCAAGCTGCTATGCCAGACATGCTCAAATATGCAATAGCAAACAGTGTCAATTCAGATGCAAATTATGTAGACTCAGAGAAAGGGGCCCCATACATTTATCTTTAAACTGCAACGTGTAACCTTCTTAAGTATCTTTGTGAGTTCAATTTTCGCAGCCGCTTTTATTTTATATTTTCAGGCATCTCAAACTACCGATATCTCAAAGAAAATTTGCTGGGACCAGGAAATTTACTTTGAGATATCAGTAGGTTGAAGGTACAGTATTCCCCAAAATAGTGTGATTATTTTTTCATTCCTTTGAGCATTGCTGGCATACTAAGTTTGGTGGGGGGGATGTTCAACTCCGAATATCTCAATTTACCGATATCTCGAGAAAAATTTGCTGGGACCATCAATTTTACTTTGAGATATCAGTAAGTTGGAGATATGGAGAGTTGACTGTCTGTTGAAGTACAATACATGTTTAAGGTCATATGGACTAGCCAACCGGGTACACTGGTGCAAAATTTGAGTATTCTGGCATAGTTAGCTTTTTGGGAGCGGACGTTCAACTTTAGGTATTTCAAAGTACCGATATCTCAAAGAAAATATGCTGGGACTAGAAAATTTACTTTGAGATATCAGAGTAGGTTGAAGGTAGAGTATTCCCCAAAATAGTGTGAGTGTTTTTTTCATTCCTTTGAACATTGCTGGCATACTAAGTTTGGTGGGAGGGGATGTTCCACTCCGGATATCTCAAACTACTGATATCTCGAGGACAATTTGCTGGGACCAGAAAATTTACTTTAAGATATCAGTAAGTTGGAGATATTGAGAGTTGACTGTCTGTGGAAGTACAATACATGTTTCAGGTCATATCGACTAGCAAACCGGGTACACTGGTGCAAAATTTGAGTATTCTGGCATAGTTAGCTTTTTGGGAGGGGACGTTCAACTTTAGGTATTTCAAAGTACCGATATCTCAAAGAAAATTTGCTGGGACTAGAAAATTTACTTTGAAATACCATAAGTTTGGAGATATCGAGAGTGGACTGTCTGTTGAAATAATACATGTGTAAGGTCAGATGGGACAACATACAGGAACTGCAAACAGGCTAGACTGTATTGCAAAGTTTGAGTATTACTGGCAGAGTAGCTTGGGGGGGGGGGGGAGGATGATGGGCCAAGCTGCTATGCCAGACATGCTCAAATATGCTTTAGCAAACAGTGTCGATTCAGGTGCAAATAATGTAGACCCAGAGAAAGGGGCCCCATACATTTATCTTTAAACTGCAACATGTAACCTTCTTAAGTATCTTTGTGAGTTCAATTTTTGCAGTCGCTTTTATTTTATATTTTCAGGCATCTCAAACTACCGATATCTCAAAGAAAATTTGCTGGGACCAGGAAATTTACTTTGAGATATCAGTAGGTTGAAGGTACAGTATTCCCCAAAATAGTGTGAGTATTTTTTCATTCCTTTGAGCATTGCTGAAATAAATACATGTGTAAGGTCAGATGGGACAACAAACAGGAACAGCAAACAGGGTAGACTGTATTGCAAAGTTTAAGTATTACTGGCAGAGTAGCTTGGGAGGGGAGGATGATGGGCCAAGCTGCTATGCCAGACATGCTCAAATATGCAATAGCAAACAGTGTCTATTCAGATGCAAATAATGTAGACTCAGACAAAGGGGCCCCATACATTTATCTTTAAACTGCAACATGTAACCTTCTTTAGTATCTTTGTGAGTTCAATTTTTGCTGCCGCTTTTATTTTATATTTTCAGGCATCTCAAACTACCGATATCTCAAAGAAAATTTGCTGGGACCAGGAAATTTACTTTGAGATATCAGTAGGTTGAAGGTACAGTATCCCCAAAATAGTGTGAGTATTTTTTTCATTCCTTTGAGCATTGTTGGCACACTGAATTTGGTGGGAGGGGATGTTCAACTCCGGATATCTCAAACTACCGATATCTCGAGGAAAATTTGCTGGGACCAAAAAATTTACTTTGAGATATCAGTAAGTTCGAGATATTGAGAGTTGACTGTCTGTTGAAGTACAATACATGTTTAAGGTCATATGGACTAGCAAACCGGGTAGACTGGTGCAAAGATTGAGTATTCTGGCATAGTTAGCTTTTTGGGAGGGGACGTTCAACTTTAGGTATTTCAAAGTACCGATATCTCGAAGAAAATTTGCTGGGACTAGAAAATTTACTTTGAAATGTCATTAGTTTGGAGATATCGAGAGTTGACTGTCTGTTGAAATAAATACATGTGTAATGTCAGATGGGACAACAAACAAGAACAGCAAACAGGGTAGACTGTATTGCAAAGTTTGAGTATTACTGGCAGAGTAGCTTGGGAGCGGAGGATGATGGGCCAAGCTGCTATGCCAGACATGCTCAAAATATGCAATAGCAAACAGTGTCAATTCAGATGCAAATAATGCAGACTCATAGAAATGGGCCCCATACATTTATCTTTAAACTGCAACATGTAACCTTCTTTAGTATCTTTGTGAGTTCAATTTTTGCTGCCGCTTTTATTTTATATTTTCAGGCATCTCAAACTACCGATATCTCAAAGAAAATTTACTGGGACCAGGAAATTAACTTTGAAATATCAGTAGGTTGAAGGTACAGTATTCTTTAAAAATAGTGTGAGTATTTTTTTCATTCCTTTGAGCATTGCTGGCATACTAAGTTTGGTGGGAGGGGATGTTCAACTCCGGATATCTCAAACTACCGATATCTCGAGGAAAATTTGCTTGGACCAGAAAATTTACTTTGAGATATCAGTAAGTAGGAGGTATTGAGAGTTGACTGTCTGTTGAAGTACAATACATGTTTAAGGTCATATGGACTAGCAAACCGGGTAGACTGGTGCAAAGTTTGAGTATTCTTGCATCGTTAGCTTTGTGGGAGGAGACGTTCAACTTTAGGTATTTCAAAGTACCGATATCTCAAAGAAAATTTGCTGGGACTAGAAAATTTACTTTGAAATAACATTAGTTTGGAGATATCGAGAGTTGACTGTCTGTTGAAATAAATACATGTGTAAGGTCAGATGGGACAACAAACAGGAACAGCAAACAGGGTAGACTGTATTGCAAAGTTTGAGTATTACTGGCAGAGTAGCTTGGGAGGAGAGGATGATGGGCCAAGCTGCTTTGCCAGACATGCTCAAATATGCAAAAACAAACAGTGTCAATTCAGATGCAAATAATGTAGACTCAGACAAAGGGCCCCCATACATTTATCTTTCAACTGCAACATGTAACCTTCTTTAGTATCTTTGTGAGTTCAATTTTTGCTGCCGCTTTTATTTTATATTTTCAGGCATCTCAAACTACCGATATCTCAAAGAAAATTTGCTGGGACCAGGAAATTTACTTTGAGATATCAGTAGGTTGAAGGTAGAGTATTCCCCAAAATAGTGTGAGTATTTTTTTTCATTCCTTTGAGCATTGCTGGCATACTAAGTTTGGTGGGAGGGGATGTTAAACTCCGGATATCTCAAACTACCGATATCTCGAGGAAAATTTGCTGGGACCAGAAAATTTACTTTGAGATATCAGTAAGTTGGAGATATTGAGAGTTGACTGTCTGTTGAAGTACAATACATGTTTAAGGTCATATGGACTTGCAAACCGGGTAGACTGGTGCAAAATTTGAGTATTCTGGCATAGTTAGCTTTTTGGGAGGGGACGTTCAACTTTAGGTATTTCAAAGTACCGATATCTCAAAGAAAATTTGCTGGGACTAGATAATTTACTTTGAAATATCATTAGTTTAGTGATATCGAGAGTTGACTGTCTGTTGAAATAATACATGTGTAAGGTCAGATGGGACAACAAACAAGAACAGCAAACAGGGTTGACTGTATTGCAAAGTTTGAGTATTACTGACAGAGTAGCTTGGGAGGGGAGGATGATGGGCCAAGCTGCTATGCCAGACATGCTAAAATATGCAATAGCAAACAGTGTCAATTCAGATGCAAATAATGTAGACTCAGACAAAGGGGCCCCATACATTTATCTTTAAACTGCAACATGTAACCTTCTTTAGTATCTTTGTGAGTTCATTTTTTGCTGCCGCTTTTATTTGATATTTTCAGGCATCTGAAACTACCGATATCTCAAAGAAAATTTGCTGGGACCAGGAAATTTACTTTGAGATATCAGTAGGTTGAAGGTACAGTATCCCCAAAATAGTGTGAGTATTTTTTTCATTCCTTTGAGCATTGTTGGCATACTAAATTTGGTTGGAGGGGATGTTCAACTCCGTATATCTCAAACTACCGATATCTCGAGGAAAATTTGCTGGGACCAAAAAATATACTTTGAGATATCAGTAAATTGGAGATATTGAGAGTTGACTGTCTGTTGAAGTACAATACATGTTTAAGGTCATATGGACTAGCAAACTGGGTAGACTGGTGCAAAGTTTGAGTATTCTGGCACAGTTAGCTTTGTGGGAGGGGACGTTCAACTTTGGGTATTTCAAAGTACCAATATCTCAAAGAAAATTTGCTGGGACTAGAAAATTTACTTTGAAATATCATTAGTTTGGAGATATCGAGAGTTGACTGGTTGTTGAAATAAATACATGTGTAAGGTCAGATGGGACAACAAACAGGAACAGCAAACAGGGTAGACTGTATTGCAAAGTTTGAGTATTACTGGCAGAGTAGCTTGGGAGGGGAGGATGATGGGCCAAGCTGCTATGCCAGACATGCTCAAATATGCAATAGCAAACAGTGACAATTCAGATGCAAATAATGTAGACTCAGAGAAAGGGGCCCCATACATTTATCTTTAAACTGCAACATATAACCTTCTTTAATATCTTTGTGAGTTCAATTTTGCTAGCGCTTTTTATTATATTTTCAGGCATCTCAAACTACCGATATCTCAAAGAAAATTTACTGGGACCAGTTAATTTACTTTGAGATATCAGTAGGTTGAAGGTACAGTATTCCCCAAAATAGTGTGAGTATTTTTTTCATTCCTTTGAGCATTGCTGGCATACTAAGTTTGGTGGGAGGGGATGTTCAACTCCGGATATCTCAAACTACCGATATCTCGAGGAAAATTTGCTGGGACCATAAAATTGACTTTGAGAGATCAGTAAGTTGGAGATATTGAGAGTTGACTGTCTGTTGAAGTACAATACATGTTTTAGGTCATATGGACTAGCAAACCGGGTAGACTGGTGTAAAGTTTGAGTATTCTGGCATAGTTAGCTTTGTGGGAGGCGACGTTCAACTTAAGGTATTTCAAAGTACCGATATCTTAAAGAAAATTTGCTGGGACTAGAAAATTTACTTTGAAATATCATTAGTTTGGAGATATCGAGAGTTGACTGTCTGTTGAAATAAATACATGGGTAAAGTCAGATGGGACAACAAACAGGAACAGCAAACAGGGTAGACTGTATTGCAAAGTTTGAGTATTACTGGCAGAGTAGCTTGGGAGGGGAGGATGATGGGCCAAGCTGCTATGCCAGACATGCTCAAATATGCAATAGCAAACAGTGTCAATTCAGATGCAAATAATGTAGACTCAGAGAATTATCTTTTAACTGCAACATGTAACCTTCTTTAGTATCTTTGTGAGTTCAATTTTTGCTGCCGCTTTTATTTTATATTTTCAGGCATCTCAGACTACCGATTTCTCAAGGATAATTTGCTGGGACTAGGAAATTTACTTTGAGATATCAGTAGGTTGAAGGTACAGTATTCCCCAAAATAGTGTATTTTTTTCATTCCTTTGAGCAATGCTGGCATACTAAGTTTGGTGGGAGGGGATGTTCAACACCGGATATCTCAAATTACCGATATCTCGAGGAAAATTTACTGGGAACAGTTAATTTACTTTGAGATATCAGTTAGTTGGAGATACTGAGAGTTGACTGTCTGTTGAAGTACAATACGTGTTTAAGGTCATATGGACTAGCAAACCGGGTAGACTGGTGCAAAGTTTGAGTATTCTGGCATAGTTAGCTTTGTGGGAGGGGACGTTCAACTTAAGGTATTTCAAAGTACCGATATCTCAAAGAAAATTTGCTGGGACTAGAAAATTTACTTTGAAATATCATTAGTTTGGAGATATCGAGAGTTGACTGTCTGTTGAAATAAAAACATGTGTAAGGTCAGATGGGACAACAAACAGTAACAGCAAACAGGGTAGACTGTATTGCAAAGTTTGAGTATTACTGGCAGAGTAGCTTGGGAGGGAAGGATGATGGGCCAAGCTGCTATGCCAGACATGCTCAAAATATGCAATAGCAAACAGTGTCAATTCAGATGCAAATAATGTAGACTCAGAGAAAGGGGCCCCATACATTTATCTTTAAACTGCAACATGTAACCTTCTTTAGTATCTTTGTGAGTTCAATTTTTGCTGCCGCTTTTATTTTATATTTTCAGGCATCTCAAACTACCGATATCTCAAAGAAAATTTGCTGGGACCAGGAAATTTACTTTGAAATATCTGTAGGTTAGAGGTACAGTATTCCCCAAAATAGTGTGAGTATTTTTTCATTCCCTTGAGCATTGCTGGCATACTAAGTTTGGTGGGAAGGGATGTTCAACTCCGGATATCTCAAACTACCGATATCTCGAGGAAAATATGCTGGAACCAGAAAATTTACTTTGAGATATCCATAAGTTGGAGATATTGAGAGTTGACTGTCTGTTGAAGTACAATACATGTTTAAGGCCATATGGACTAGCAAACCGGGTAGACTGGTGCAAAGTTTGAGTATTCTAGCATAGTTAGCTTTGTGGGAGGCGACGTTCAACTTTAGGTATTTCAAAGTACCGATATCTCAAAGAAAATTTGCTGGGAGTAGAAAATTTACTTTGAAATATCATTAGTTTGGAGATATCGAGAGTTGACTGTCTGTTGAAATAAATTCATGTGTAAGGTCAGATGGGACAACAAACGGGAACAGCAAACAGGGTAGACTGTATTGCAAAGTTTGAGTATTACTGGCAGAATAGCTTGGGAGGGGAGGAGGATTGGGCCAAGCTGCTTTGCCAGATGTGCTCTAATATGCAATGGCATCAGTGACAATTCAGATGCAAATAATGTAGACTCAGAGAAAGGGGCCCCATACATTTATCTTTCAACTGCAACATGTAACCTTCTTAAGTATCTTTGTGAGTTCAATTTTGCTGCCGCTTTTATTTTATGTTTTCAGGCATCTCAAATTACCGATATCTCAAAGATAATTTGCTGGGACCAGGTAATTTTCTCTGAGATATCACGAATTTAACTTTGAGATATCAGTAAGTTGAAGATATTGAGAGTTGACTGTCTGTTGAAGTACAATACATGTTTAAAGTCATATGGAACAGCAAACAGGATAGACTGTGGCAAAGTTTGAGTAGTCAGGCAAAAGTCTTTACAAATCTTCTTCTTTGTAACCAAATGATCGATGACCTTGAAACTTGGTATATAGCATCAGGTACTTAAGTACTATCAGGTTTGTTCAAATGATGACCCTGGGCTGACCTTGACCTTTCTTAAGGCAAGGTCAAGTATGGAAAAATGCTAGAACATAAGGTTTCATGGCAAGATTAGATGATCTTGGCCTGAAAATTTGTATATACAGTCGGCATAGGTTAGTCCATGGAAGATTTGTGGGTACAAGAGGTCATGGTCATTCTTTGACCTGTGACCCATGTTCCTCATATTTTGACAATTTAAGACATCTCCTCAAAAGCCACTGGGCTAATTGTACCAAATTTCATACACAGCCTCCACGGGCTGAGTGATCGAAAATCCATTCAAGCGGTCTAGGTCACTTGACCTACAAGGCCACCATACTCAGGTGAGCGATTCATGGCCTCATGGTCCTCTTGTTTGTTTAATGTACCGCTGTTGTTGTGATGAACTGCTTTTTGGGTGTTACATTCAGTCAACTGTACAGCTTTTCGTGAAAGGGTGTATCACAGCGTAGGACTTAAGACGTACTGTATCGTCCGGAGAATATTGGGAAAAGTCAAAGTAACTGCAACTTGCTTCGACTTGGGCATTAAAGTAGGGTTTAAGTTCCATGAATATATGCACTAACGTACGCATTATCGCATGTCATGCTGTACTATTACACTTAGAGCAATACTTAGTACTGTGATCTGTAAAATGCAGGTATTTTGCAATTTATTTTGTTATATTTTAATTACTTTTGGCCATCTTGTACTCGCAGTGACTGATCCCTTTAAACCAAAAAGCAATTCAGTTGGATTTGTTTCATGTTAATAAAGCGGTTAATTTCCACCGACGAAAAATGCCGTTTTCTCACAGAGTATCAAGCTAGTCAAGTTAAACTGTATTTAATTTGGAAAATGCATTTTTTCGCACCATACACAAACTTTTCTCTGTCTCTTTTGTCGTTTTTCTAGGTAAAAGAATAATTATTTTCGTACTACAATCGTGGTAAAAGGCTAATTCAAACCCATTTAATTGCCAAATTCTCATTTTTTTACCATCCATCCAAAATGACACCTATGCTTTAATAACCGGCATATATTATGGTTTATTTATTGATGCAATAATCTTTTTGGATGTACTACAGAGATGGTGCAAACGCCCTTCTTCTGAAATCGTCCCAAGAAAGCAGTTTGGTTACCACAAAAGCAATTGTTGCAGTACAGTTAGGTCAGGTGATTACATAGCGTGGTGACGTCAGAGTCAAAGAAGCAACGTTAGAAAGTGCAGAACTGCATGCATCCGGACAGATGAGAGAATACGAAATCGGGCATAGGGTAAAGTCGGTAAAATTCGGACAGCGGGTAAATTCGGACAGTGACATTATTTACTTTATATGTAGGTTGTTTTGAATTAAAACAAAAATAACAGGGCAAACAGTGACAATCCTGATGAGACGGCTCATTGCGAGTCGTCTCATCTGGATTTTCACTGTTCGCAATTGTATGTCCGAATTTACCCGCTGTCTGAAGTTACACGACTTGACCCTAAATGGGAAGATTTAACAGAAGGGTACAGATAGGAGGATTAAAATGGGGTATAGATGAGGAATCGGGTATAGGGTACAGATGGGGGACGGACCTGCATATAAACAATAGAATTATTTATGTCAGAAACAAATGATTTGTTTTTTTAATTCAGTTTTTCCTTTTTTGTTTTTTATTCTTATTTATCTATTTAAGATTCTTTCTTTAAATAACAAAAATTAATTTTCTGATCTCTAGAATTCGAGTTTACGGTGTACAGAAACGGTACCTTGTGCATTGGTGTTTCTAACCGCATTTGCATATTCGGGGTACAGTAAAGTTTAGCTTTTTGCACGAGCTAGACTTTTCAAGATAAGCTCAGGACCAGTTTATGCAAACTTGCTCTATTCAGTACATTAAAGTATCAGCTTTAGTGCATTTTATTTAACTTCCATTTCGATCGCGAAACACAGTTTTCAAATAATTATTACCCCAAAGTACTAATAACGAATGATGTTTTAAATTCGTATTACCGATAACAAAGAATAATAATGGCCATTTCTTTTCTGTAATAATGCGAGCGATTTTCCACAGGAACCTATATATGAGCCGCGATACGACAAAACCAACAAAGTGGTATGTGCGCTCGGCGAAGACTCAGATCATTCTGGATATCCACTCAGCCTGATCAGAGTCTTCGATGTCCGCATGAAGCTCTGATGACACTGTGTGACTGCCTGGGCTGATTGGAGTGTTCGCTGCGGGCACATGCCACTTTGCTTGTTTTGTCGTGTCGCGGCTCATAGTTTGTTCGTTAGATTTCCGCAAGTCATGTCATACTTTCAGCTGTACCTTTTTCTCTGTGGTAAATTAGTTAGAGAATGGTCCATCTTCTGATCTGATTTGTTGTTGTTTCAATTCTTATGGTTGTCTGCAAAATTCTCAGCGGAAGGAATCCATGGCTGTATAGATTCGTTCTGCTGAACCTTTCGGAGACCCATGGACTCGTTCCGCTGAGCCTCTTGGAGACCGTCGTTATGGGAATTGAAACATAAGGATGGTCAGATTTAATCCCACTTTCCTTATTATATGTACCTTCCCCATACTTATAGCCTTGTTTGACCAATACCCTAGGGACACAAACTATAATCTCTTTGACATGTTTCTCAAAAAATAATAAAATAAACATCTTTAAAAAAGAAAATGTCACGTTCTCATTTTTACGACGGCCCAATTGGCTCATTTTTCATTTTCATACTATTTCACAATTCCTAATTCCGAATTCTGAATTCCGAATTCCGAATTCAGAATTCCGAAATTCGTAGAACAAACTGGACGCTTGATTATTCTTACTTATTTCATATCGTCAAACCTTTATCAAGCGTTTAGTATGTTCTACGATTTTCGGAATTCGGAATTCAGAATTGAGAACTGAAGGTCGGTTTACTAGAGTGTCTAGTCATGTGACTGACTCCAATGCCCACAATAAAATTTTAACTGCTAAGCTTATTCAACAGGATTATTGGCATCATATTCTTCGAAAAGCTTTTTCAAAATTCTATCGCTGACGCTATGAATTGGTTTCTAAATTCAAGGTCGGATTAAATGATCATTTACACCAGGCTTATCGGAAGCAGAATATTATGGTGACAAAGTCTATAAATAAAAAAATATAAGTAGGTCTGATATTTTTACCATTTCAGATAAATTATCATACGTTACAAACATGTTGGTTATTATTAAAATGTAATGCTGCATTCTGCTTGTTAAGTGGTAAACCCAACAATAGTTACTAACTTTGTTTCCCTCTTTAATTGCACGCCGGGCATCAGACTCAATGATGGGCCCAACATAAAGCGGATATTAAATTTAGTTGGTTGGAGCCGGAGCTTGCCATGTCTGTTGCTCGGTTATTCGGGGTTCAAATCATGGGATTATTTTGCTCCGTTATTGCAGTAGAGTTGGTTGTCGCGCCAAGGATCTCCAGGTATCACAATAGGCCTTTTCCGAAAATCACCAGCTGGCTCTCATAATTGGTTCCCTGCTTGCGGTTGGTACAGCAGCTGATAATTTTAATATTAGACCCAATGGAGAATCATAACCCTATACCAATAAATGAGGCGATTAAAAAGCTATTACATAGTAATTTGAACTTTTGACTTCATGCCAGTGCCAAGGTATAATACTTATCAATTAAAAATCATGTTCATTTCTCTCTGAGTTACTTCAGTAATATCACCTAAACAAATCTTTGTTAACATTCGCAAGTTATTAATGCTGGCTGTTTGTTTCCTAGAATTTTATTTTGTAACAATTCTGAAACATAACTATGGGAAAATGTATTTTAATAGAACCGAAATATTAAAAGTTTACCTTTTTACTCTTAAGTGAAAAATAGACATCTAATTGTTGAAAAAGTAAATTAAACTTTTCTTTCCAAAAGAAAAACAAAACCCTTTAGATTTCAGATAATTTATGAAAGAAAAACTTGTGCACTTGTGCAAATCCACTGTCTTTGATAGCAGACTCTCTCTCTTTCTCTCTCTCTCTTTCTCTCTCTCCTACTTTTTTTTGTTTGTTTTTTTGTTTCAAATCTGAGCATTAGTTAAAACAATTTTATCCTCACAAACGACATTTCTGCACCTGTGAAAAGCCCAAGAACAGAAACTTGATCATTATAATAAGATATATAAATACTGATTTGATTGTAGATGAGTTTGTCAGTGCACATGCTGGTCAGTACAGACAGTCACACTTAACATAGCGTACTAGCTCATTTGGTCTGGCTTAATTTAGTTTATATATAAGTATTTTATCCTCTAGTATTATTGTTAAATATTTCTGTTTTACTATCATATTCATAGTATAGACTGATTCCCATGTCCTTCATAAATTTCTGGGATTTAAGATTATTTTACAGAGCTGAATTGAAATTCGGAAGCCTTTTAACTTAATTTGGATTAAAACCAAATTGACAAAACAAATTAACACCATTCACTTCTATAGAAACGCCTATCTTTCACTTCAGCATTTGTACCAACTAGCTAGTTTTGTTTACACTCTACAGGTAATGTTTACCGCCTGTTGCTAAGCAATACAGATTTACGGAAATCCGCTATACGTTGGTCCTGTCGAGTCCTCATCTCTGATTCATCAAATGTTTAACCGTGATTTATGTGTCTCCTGTGATGATTCATTGGTGATTTAGGATACCTTCATGCGGACCAAACAGCTAACTAAATGTTACGAATCACCGCAGAAGCAGAGGGCGAGGTTTGGACCCAGTCAAACATTTAAGCCTCCAGTATTCTTCGGCTGACCGTTCCAAGGCGGTACTACTGTTTTGGTTCCTCTGGGTTACATATTGTTATTCCCTCTCCTATGGTATCTAGCAGTCTGGTCACCTGAATAGCTGCCCATTCAGCTTTCTGTTTTGTTTTGTCACTTAAAATATAAAATAGGTAGAACTAGTGTTGCTGCTGTTTTCAGTAGGGTTGGTGAATGACCACATGTTTGGGAAAGAGCTGCTCATTCTTTGCTGTGCGTGTCTTCAAATTTTTAGCTCACCTGAGCCAGCGACTCCGGGGGAGCTTATAGGATGGGAAGGCTCCGTCGTCCGTCGTCCGTCCGTTCACAATTTCAAACGACTTCTCATCTGAAACCGCTGGGCCGATTGTAACCAAATTTCATATATAGCCTCTTGGGGTCTTAGGAAAGAAAATTTGTTCAAAGAGTCTTGGTCAAATGACCAACATGGCCGCCATGCCCATATATGGTAAAAAGCTTTAAAAATCTTCTTCTCCAGAACGAATAGGCCGATGGCCTTGAAACTTGGTATGTAGCGTCGGGTATGCAAGTACTACCAAGATTGTTCAAATTATGACCTTGGGTTTCCCTTGACCTTTTTTTATGTAAATGTCAAATTTGCTTCCTTTTGCTTTTATATGGGAAAATGCTAGAACATAAGATATCTTTGAAACTATTGAAGATTTTGAGCTAAAAATTGGTATCTACAGTCATCTTAATGTGTACATGAATATTCATGAGTGCAAGAGATCAAGGTCATTCTTTGATCTTTGACCCAGATCTCATATTTTGACAATGTCAAGCAATCTCCTCAAAAGCCACCAGGCCAATTGAAATCAAATTTCATATGAAGCCTCCAGGGGTTGAGGGAACGAAAAGTGATGCATACGGTCCAGGTCACATGACCAACATGGCCGAAATGCCCATATATGGTAAAAAGCTTTAAAAATCTTCTTCTACAGAACCGATCGGCCAGTGGCCTTGAAACTTGGTATGTAGCATTTAGTACTCGATTACTATCAAGATTGTTCAAATTATGACCTTGGGTTGACCTTGACCTTTTTAGGGCAAGGTCAATATGGGAATATGCTAGAACATAAGATTTCATGGGAAGTTTTGAAGATTAAGGCCAGAAACTTGCTTGATTTAGTCATCTTGATGAGTACATGAAGATTTTTGAGTACAAGAGGTCAAGTTCATTCTTTGACCTTTGACCCAGAACTCTCATATTTTGACAAGTTCAAACAATCTCCTCAAAAACCACCGGGCCAATTATAATCAAATATCATATAGCCCCTTTAAGGGTTAAGGGAATTAAAAATTTGTTCAAATGGTCCAGGTCACATGACCAACATGGCCGCCACGCCCATACATGGGAAAAACCTTTGATAATCTTTTTATCCGGAACCGATTGACTGATGCCCTTGAAACTTGGTTTGTAGCCTTGGGTACTCCAGTGCTATCAAGATTGTTCAGAATGATGACCTTGGGTCGACCCTGAGTATTTTACAGCTAGATCAAATATGGGAAAATGCCAGAACATAACATTTCATGAAAGATTTTGAAGATTAAGGACTAAAAATTGGCAAATACAGTCATCTTAATGAGTAAATGAAGATTCATGAGTGCAAGAGGTCAAGGTCATTCTTTGACCTTTGACCCAGATCCTTCATATTTTGACATTTTCAAACATTTCATCAAAAGCCAAAGGGCCAATTATAAACACATTTCACATAGAGCTTCCAGGGGTTGATTGAACAAAACTTTGTTGTTGGTTGGTTGGTTGGTTGGTTGATTTGATGCTTAACGTCCACGGTAAACAACTAAGGTCATGTCGGGACGGTCAGTTAACCTAACCACACTATTCCTGGGCAGGCTTAGACCTCCTAAGCGGTTAACCAGTACTAAGTGCACATACTTTCGCCAGTAACTGACAACTGCCCTTCTTGAATCAGCGGAAGGAGAAACGAAAGTATGTGGCCAGACCGGGATTCGAACCCAGGACCTCTGCCTTCCGAGTCAGGTGCCCTACCGATTGCGCTACCCGGCCCGGCCAAAACTTTGTTCAAACGGTCCAGGTCACATGACCAACATGGCCGCCATGCCCATTTATGGTATAAATCTTTAATATTTTTCTTCTCCAGAACCATTACACCTATGGCCTTGAAACTTGGTAAGTAGCATGGATTACTAGAGTACTACCAAGACTCTTTAAATGATGACCTTGGGTTTACCTTGACCTTTTTAGCGGCATGGTCAAATATGGGAAAATGCTAGAACATAAGATGCGCAACGCAGGAAAAAGGCCCTTAAGGGCAAATTTTCTCATTTTTACTTTTTTGCATTTCTTGATATAGCACTATTTTACCTTTTCAGTGGCACCTTTCTTTTTGCAAAATTCATTTGTTTGACGTCACACTTTGAAATGTAGTACTTCCACCCTCTGACCTAATGTTGCATTGTTGATGACGTTTGCGTCGAAAAACGATATCGTCAGTTTTAAAATTGGCTGGTCCTACGTGACGGCATACATTCGAACAAATGAAGACACAAATCAAAAAGCGTAAACGCGCCATCTGCTCAATGTTTTCCTTGTTCACCCCATCTCCATATGATTCCTTATGAATCTGCAAATTTCTTTGAAGAGTGTTTGCAGGGTGGTTTGTCGGAGAGAAGATGCCATGAACTTTTGCATTGGGGCGTCCTACTGATATCGGGATGAGGTAGGGCAAGAGCCTGTTGCGCTTGCAGAAGGTGCAGAAGAAGTTGTTTTAGCAGTTTTTTCTTTCATCTATCTTTTCTCTTCTCTCCCACGCTCTGGGAGACGGCTCTATATAGACTGAAATACTGTCTCAAAGGGCCGTTAAACCACAACACATGGTATAATCGATTCCGCCAATTTTCGCTTCCTGCAGAGACTGTCCGTCATATTTGGCTTCCGCCGAGACTGTCCGCGAACTCTTGTTTCCTGCAGACACTACTGTCCGCGTGATTCTGCTTCCTGCCGAGACTGTCTGCGTTACTCTGCTTCCTGCCGAGAGCCTCGGCAGGAAGCAGAATCACGCGGACAGTCTCTGCAGGAAGCCATTTATCATGTACAGAAGTCTCGGCAGGAAGCAAGAGATCGCCGACAGTCTAGGCGGAAGCCAAATATGATGTACAGTCTCTGCAGGAAGCGAAAATTAGCGGAATCGATTATACCCTGTGCACAAGCAACCAACCATCCAACCTTGAGTATTGGCTGTAGACAGACACATACCGTACGGCACCTATTCTCACGCACTGGTAAAAGTAAAAAGGAAAACAAGAACTCCGCGGAAAGCTATGTCGCACCTGCAATGCCCAAACATTAGTGTCTTCTGGTGTGTAATCGGGGGGGGGGGGAGAATAATGGTGCATTCCTCACAACATCAATTTCCTGAAAACTTGGTATGTTGCCATGCTGACCTACAAATGAACGCAGTAACTCTTCCTAATTCCATAATGTAACAAGTTTGGTCAATAGCTTCAAGAGATATTTAACATAACATGCAAAGTAATTCTCTGATAATGAAAATGGGGTCTAGATCACCAAAATCTGATCTCTTTGGCTTGCTCAAGCTATATATCCATGCATGTTTAGTGAAAATTCAAAATCTGTCAACAGTTTTAACAGATATTTAATATTTGGTCCTGTGACCTTGAAAACAGGGTCAATGCCACCATAATATAATCATCTCTGTAACTTATCATAATAAGATATCTATGCGAGCTTGGTAGAATTCAAACGGGTTCAAGAGAAGTTCTCCTGTGACCATGGAAACGGGGTCAAGATCACCAAAAGCTAACCATCTATTAGTACTGTCATAAGGATATATTCTTGCAAGTTTGGAGAAAATCCAACTCGTGGTTGACGTAAAATATGGACAGATGGCTATTAAGTCATTTTGTGTCATTTGAAGTAGGGCCACGGTCACGGAAACCTATAAATTCTAGGAATTATCCCACTGATATGATATATCCATGCAAGCCCTGGAAATCCACCCATTTGTTTAGAATATAGAGGGATTTAACGCTAGGGTTGACAAAGAAAACAAAAACGTTCTGTCGTATTGTGACCTAGAAAATGGGATCAAGGTCTCAGATACCAAATACTTATCCCATTGATATATTCATTCAAAGTTGATGGAAATCCACCCATTGTTTTAAAATAGAGAGGAATTTAACTGTAGGATTGAGGTCATCCTGTGATCTTGAAAATGGGGTCAAGGGAACAAAAACAATGGAGTCTAGTAACTAACCCAATGATGTATCCTTGCAAGTTTGATGAAAATCCACCTACACGTATAAGATAGGAATTTAACGCTATGGTCGATGTAAATTGTGGACGGACGGACGGAATGACGGAGAACCGGATACCAATATCGCACCTTGCTAAAAGAGGGTGTGGGGGGGGGACAAAAATTCAAAACTTCTTGTCTTATGGGTTACATGTTTTCCAGCACCATTTCACAGATTCACTTGCACATCCGTACAGTCTGATCCTGAACTTCACTGTTCTAAAATGCGTAGACATGTTGGCGACATACTAAGGCTCTAAGTAAGACAGCATTCTGGTCCGGGCTTTCCTCGTTTTCATTTTATGCTAGCCTGTAAGTTTTTTTTTAAGTTTAGCATATGGACAGACGATTAACATGATTAAGAATGGGATAAATAATTTTTATGCAAATATATCCATGTGTACGAGAACGTCATCCGTACCGGAAGAAAAGTTGCCGGTGGTCATCGTGGTCATGCCATGAACGATTATTCTGCGTCTGCGCAGTCGGAGTTATCCTTGTCTGCATCAGCAAGCTGAGGCCCCGCGACACCTATGCAGTGGGTAACTAATACAGCGCATACCGATTGGAGCCTTAACTGTTCGCATATATAGTAGAATTGTTCAAGTGTACTTATCTAAGTGGCATTGTTAAGAGTAGATATCGTTCTATGGAAGAAAATACAGGAATGGGTTTAAGCTATTAGACACGATTTACAGAAACATTAACGACGATTTTTTTTTTATTATTTCTATTTTTTTTAATTAGATGTTAGGCACTTTGCGACCTGAAACCAACCTACGCACCACCGCAAACTGACGGTAAGCTCTTTAAACTTTATAAAAGATATGTCTTTTATTTGCGCAGACCTAGATCTACCATGGTTCATGCCTTGTATAAATTATTTTGCTAACCTCTTGTACTGTTGTGCATCTTTAGTCCCCCACCCCCGCACACACTCAAACGATTCTTTGAACAAACTTAATAGAATTATAGTTATATACCTAACACACCTGCGGCTCTACAGTTCGCAGTCGAAAAAGCCAGCCAGCCCCCGCTTGCGCAGTCGGCAGTGTGTCGGACTGCAGATCACGGGGTGAAGGGCAGTTTTCAGTTACTGGTGAAAGTATGTACACTCAGTACTGGTTAGCCACTTAGGAGCATAAAGCCTGGCCAGGAACAGTTTGAATATTTTAGCTGACCGGTTTGACATGACCTTAGCTGTCTACTGGGCCATTGAACGTCAAATGCAACAACAAAACATCCGACAAATTAGCCCTCAAAACAGTATTTCTTCTGATAGTCTGTTTTGCGGTCTGACTCAAGAGCATAGACAAAACACCAGGTCTGGCTGACGTCAAATCCTAGATTTAATATGCAGTGGGAAAAATTGCAGATGTAACAATGACTTAAAAAAATAATCAAAATGATAGGGCCTAAACATTTTTCGTTAAGAAATTACGGTTTTCCAGCATGCCTAAGTTCTGAAGAAAAATTTGAATTTAAACTAATTTGTGATTTCAATGGGGATAATCCTATTTCGATCGAAAAACCGTGATTTAATTTGTTTTTAGTAAGAAAAAATGACATGTTTTGCTAATTTTCATCCTGTATGAATAAATATAGTCTATGTTAAATCTTATTAATTGAATAAGTTTAAGCGCTTTATATGCATATACACAATATTTTCCTGCTGACTTTGAAAAAAATACTGTTTTAAGTGCTGAGTTGTCGGACTACATAGTTCGCAGACTTTTAAAGAGAATCTCCGAAAAAACAATGAAAAAACTCCGCTCGATCGGAATCTAGTCTTGTCTGGCGATAGCACCCTAAAGTGCGCGTGCCGAACTGTCATTGTGACGTTGGGTTGTGACGTTACTGCAATAAAAGCTTGTCAAAGTTTTCGCACCGTGGACAATAGCAAAGTAGAGTGATCTATCCAACACACTCTGGTGTTGTCACGGAAAGAGGCATTGCTGAAAAAATATTAGGGCCTAATAATTTTTCTGTTTAATCGGAAACTGGTTGGATAAAATTGAACCTCCAGACATTTCTCTTCTTTCGTATTTGTTTTAATATTAGATCGCTTTATTCAGCTCGATTCAGTTTGGCTAGAATGGATCGTTTTCTTCATTGAAACTTTCACTTCCGTTTGTCTTTCACATAGGAATATGCACAAAAATGTTTCGCTGACTTCCGACGTCATTTACTCAAAATAACGTCAGCGACGTTAAAGGCCCTTTTGCTGCGTTGCGCATCATAAGATTTCATGGAAAGTTTTGAAGATTTTGGCCTAAAAAATGGTATATATTATTGTCTCAATGAGTACATGAAGATTTATGAGTACAAGAGGTCTTGGTAATTCTTTGACTTTTGACCCAAGACTCATATTTTGACAATTTCAGACATAAGAAAAAGCCTCTTTGCCTATTGCTCAGGTGAGCGGTTCAGGGCCTCATGGTCCTCTTGTTTATGTGCGTGCTTCTTTTTCTTTTGTTTTTAATAGCGGGATGTGGGATTTGATTGTAGTATTCCTGATCATTGCCTATCATTTTACTTTTCATATGAAATATGGCTTCAATCGGCCAAGTGGCTTCAGAGGTAAAGATGTTTGAAATTGTTGACGGACAACATAGTAGCAGCGACCTTGAACAAAGGTCAAAAAATGACCTTGACCTTTGGCAACATGATGTCTTTATTTGCTCATTTAGTAATAAACACTTTCCAAGAAATTATATCTTACACTTTAACATTTTTTCAGGTCATTGCTTAAGCATTTTCCCAGATAAAAGCATAACGAACCAAAGCTGACCTTGGCATAAATTATGTCAAGGTCCACTCGGGGTCATCATTCGAATAAACTTTGTAGGGCCCGAGGTCCCAATGCTTCAAACAAAGTTTCAAGATCATTTGCCTTTAGGTTCAAGAGAAGGAGATATTTAAAGTGTTCTTTTAACATATATGGGTATGGTGGCTAGCTTAGTCATGTGACCAAGATCATCACAATTAACTTTTATTATACTCCCGACATACGAAGTATGTCAGGGTATATAGTTTTTGTCATTCCGTCCGTTCGTCCATCCGTTCATTCGTCCGTCCGTTCGTCAACCTTACGTCAAAGTCGCCGGGCCGGGTAGCGCAATCGGTAGGGCACCTGACTCGTAAGTCAGAGGTCCCGGGTTCGAATCCCGGTCTGGCCACATACTTTCGTTTCTCCTTCCGCTGATTCAAGAAGGGCAGTTGTCAGTTACTGGCGAAAGTATGTGCACTTAGTACTGGTTAACCGCTTAGGAGGTCTAAGCCTGCCCAGGAATAGTGTGGTTAGGTTAACTGACCGTCCCGACATGACCTTAGTTGTTTACCGTGGACGTTAAGCTTCAAATCAACCAACCAACCAACGTCAAAGTTTTGCGTTAAACCTTTTTTGATAGCTCACATCTCTGTAACTACACTTCAGATTCTTTTCATATTTGGTTCATAATATCTCTATAGCATTACCTTCAATGTAAACTTTCTTAGCCCCTGGGTCATGTCCCAGGGTGGGGCCAAGGTCAGTAATTAGGACTTATGCATTTTCATTATGTCAGAGTTTTGCGTTAAACCTTTTTGATTGCTCATATCTCTGTAACCGCATTGAAGATTTCTTCCATATTTGGTTCATGATATCTCTGTAGCAGTACTTTTGATCTAGAGTACCTAGGCTGCAGGGTCAGGATCATGGTTGGGACCTGGGGTCAATAATTAGGACTTAGCCATTTGTTGTATAGTTTTTGGTTATATCTCTAATATACTTGAGTGGAGCCTAATGATACATGACTAGGATTATTTCATACTAGTTTCCACATATGGATGCTGCTGCTGGAATAAGATCAAGGTCACAAACTTTGAATTTCGTACATGTATAACATTAGCATTGTTGTTTTGTGGTAAAGTATGCTTTCATTTGGCGGTGGCACTGGTCGGGGGTATACGTGAGCCCCTGCTCACTTGCTCTAGTTCCTCTGAACCGGGAGGCTCCATACGGACCATAGCTTTAATTGGCCCAGTGGCTTTAGAGGAGTAGATGCTTAAAAATGTTGAGGGGTGACAGAATCACAGTGACCTTTAACATAGATCAAAGAATGACCATGAGCCTTAGCATCACATCATCTTCATCTGCTGATTTAGTTAACCATATACCAAATATTATTAGTTTCTGAGAAATCCACTGTTTAAGCAGTTTCCCATATAAAAGCATAACGTACCAAACTTGACCTTGCCATATCTTAGATCAAGGTCAACGCAGGATCATCATTTGAACAAACTTTGTAGGGCAAAGTTTTAAGGTCATTAACCTTTCGGTGTTGCAGAAAAAGAAATTTGAAGGGTTTTTACCATTTTGGATTGGCGGTAATCTTAGCCATGCAACCCAAACCTTGCGATCAAATCTTCGTTCCCTCGTCCCACTGAGGCTCTATATGAAGTTTGGTTTTGATAGGCCAAGCGGTTTTGGAGAAGAAGTTCTTTGAAAACGGTGGACGACGGATGACGATGAACGGTACGGACGACAAACCATGGCAATACTCTAATCTCATCTATGAGCCTAACGGTTCAAGTGAGTTAAAAGGTTATTGAATTTATTGTAAAAGATCCGACACTCGTTCATATGGCGTAGACATACTTGCAAGATCGTGCGTCCTTTGCCATATGTACGCGTGCCGAATAGTTTAGAATATAGATTCAATAAACAATACTACAATATATTTCAGGGCACGAAATTTGAAGTACCCACGTACTTTTATCATTTATAGAGCCAAGTGTCTGCGAAACTTAGTCAGTTATCCTGTCATTATACTTACAGGAAAGAGGGGCATGTGATAAGGACATTAAATCTCAAATTCGTACGTCAGATTAGAATAAGATTTGAAATATGTTTGACTTCCAAATGATTCCCTCAATTAAATTTTGTGTACCACTTTGTGGATTTATTTTAGTTTCATTTGCTACTGTCCAAGGTATATTTATTTTTCTACTAATCTAACTACCAACCTTTAGTCCGTTCGGCCCTAAATGGATACGGGGTTTTGCTTATTTACTCGAAAAAGAAGGACCATCATTAAAAGTTCAGTGGCTTAATGATTTTTTAAACAATACATAGCAGAATACAAACTTTCCTAATATTTAGATGCTTTTGAAAAGTTTTTCCATTACATGTAGTGCAAAAATTAGCAATTGCACTGAAAGGTGTCGTATGCTTGTCAGAACAGCCAAAATATCATTGCTAAGCTCGCTGTATTCAACTATCTGTATGCAAGAGTTTTCCGGCTTCGTTATGCCGCTTTGGGGTGTTTGAAAACACAGTTTGTTGCTGCTTCTACTCCTAAACTGTTTCTCTGATATTTTTCAAATTAAGGGTATGAACACTGAACACGAACACATACTGGTCAATAGATGTGTATTGACTTTTGGGTTTGAAACTTCAGCTTATTTTTTTTTTGAGTTACATGTATGTCCCTTTTCAGTTGTTGTTTTGCTCTTTTGTAATTTTTTTGGTCATTCTTGCTCCGATTTCTTTCAGAATTGGTCAATGACGACAGCATAAGGAAAGAGTAGACATGAATATTGTCAGTTTTGGTGGCTAGAACTTTAGGTTCATCGACTAAAAGCAGATTGCTTTATGAAAACAATATCCACGAGGAACAAGCCTGGTCCATTTTTGTACCATTCTGCAGTTCTTGACTGCTGAAAGCTTGGGATACATGTTTTCTTTAACACGTATTTACTCTCCATTTTGCATCAAAAGAATAAGACAACATCGCTTTGAAACCTGTGTCAGTTTTGTACCATCCTGCAGTTCTTGGTTGCTGAAAGCTTGGGATACATGTTTTCTTTAACACGTATTTACTCTCCATTTGGCATTAAAAGAATAAGACAACATCGCTTTGAAACCTGTGTCAGTACTTGATGACGTAATAAGAGTACAAGCATGATGATGTCATAAGAATACATAGGTAGCACACCACCAATTTTTGTAAATGCACCGAAATGGGAGTGGCAAGTGTACATGGCAGAATTATCTTAATGGCCGAGGCACGAGCATATTGAAAGTTGCGTACCCATATATCAACAGCGCGTGAAATCCCAGTATCTGAATACTAAACTGAAACTCACAGGCCAGTGGCTTGAATTCAAATCTTAAAGAGTTCATTCAAGAGCAGAGAACACATTCAAAAGCAGGAACATGGACCAGATTACGTAGTTTCGGCGAACAAACCCTCCTCAGTGACCCTGACAATATCTGGTGACGAAACCAGAGAAATCATACTGTAATTTCTTAATCTGAATTGGGCATTCGATTCAAAGACTGCTTAGTATAAAAAAGGAACCAAATAATATAAAAGACGATGATCTAGAATAAGAGTCTAAACCAATCTAAAATTTCAGATTCTTCAGGACATATTCTCTGATCTCAAAGGACGAAAATAAAACATAATCTGCACTATGGATGATGTACAGGGAGACGTTTTTTACGCCGACACATCGCACAACACCAGCTGCAGTAAAGTAAAATTAAAATCTTAAAGAGTACATCCAACAGCAGAGAACACATTTAAAAGCAGGAACATTGGCTAGACTGCGTAGTTTCGGCTAATAAAGCCTCCTCAGTGATCCTGACAATATCTGGTGACAAAACCAGAGACACCATACTGTGATTTCTTAATTTAATTGGGCAGTCGGCTCAAAGACTGCTTAGTATAAAAAAGGATCCAAATAATGTAAAAGAAAATGATCTAGAATAAGAGTCTTAACCAATCTAAAATTTCTGACTCCTCAGAGGATATCCTTCGATCTCAAAGGACGAAAATAAAATATAATTTGCACTATGGAAGATGGATGGGGAGACGTTTAACGACCACCACACGGCACTCACCAGCTGCATTAAAGTAAACTTAAAATCTTAAACAGTTCATTCAAAAGCAGCGAACACATTTAGGAGCAGGAACATGGGCCAGAATACGTAGTTTCGACTAACAAAGCCTCCTCAGTGACCCTGACAGTATCTGGTGACGAAACCAGAGAAACCTTACTGTAATTTCTTAATCTGAATTGGGCAGTCGATTGAAAGACGGCTTTATATCAAAAAGGATCCAAATACTGTAAAAGAGGATGATCTAGAATAAGAGTCTAAACCAATCTAAAATTTCACATTCATCACAGTATATCATCTGATCTCAAAGGGCGGGGAGACGTTTTACGGCCGCCACACGGCACAACACCAGCTGCAGTCAGGTAAAATGAAAATGTTAAAGAGATCATCCAACAGCAGAGAAACCATTCAAAACCAGGAACATGGGACAGACTACGTAGTTTCGGCTAATATACCCTCAGTGACCCTGACAATATCTGGTGTCGAAACCAGAGAAACCATACTGTTATTTCTTGTTTTTTATTGGGCAGTCGATTCATAGACTGCTAAGTATCAAAAAGGATCCGAATAATGTATAAGACGATGATCTAGAATAAGAGTCTAAACCAATCTAAAATTTCACATTCATCAGAATATATCATCTGATCTCAAAGGACGAAAATAAAATATAATCTGCAATATGGATGATGTACGGGGAGACGTTTTACGGCCGCCACACGGCACAACACCAGCTGCAGTTAAGTAAACTTATAATCTTAAGGAGTTCGTTCAAGAGCAGAGAACACATTCAAAAGCCGATACATGAGCCAGACTACGTAGTTTCGGCTAATAAAGCCTCCTCAGTGATCCTGACAATATCTGGTGACGAAACTAGAGAAACCATACTGTTATTTCTTAATTTGAATTGGGCAGCCGATTCAAAGACTGCTTAGTATAAAAAAATACAAAAATGTAAAAGACAATGATCTAGAATAAGAGTCTAAACCAATCTAAAATTTCAGATTCCTCTGGACATATTCTGTGATCTCAGTGGACGAAAATAAAATATAATCTGCACTATGGATGATGTACGGAGAGACGTTTTAGGGCCGACACACCGCACAACACCAGCTGCAGGAAAGTAAAATTAAAATCTTAAAGAGTTCATCTAACAGCAGAGAACACATTCAAAACCAGGAAACATGTGCCAGACTACGTAGTTTCGGCTAATAAAGCCTCATCAGTGACCCTAACAATATCTGGTGACGAAACCAGAGAAACCATACTGTAATTTCTTAATTTTAATTTTAAATCGAACCCTATATTTTTCTTTCGCTCTTTTTAATTTCATTTTCTTTTGATTCTGTCATTCACATCTCCTCTTGTTTTTGTGAGACTATAAGCACAGTACCTAAGTTTTATATGTGAGTGTGAGACTATAAGCACAGTGCCTAAGTTTCGTATCAAAACAAGTAGTCACTGGGTGAATGGATGAACTTGCGGCTTAACGACATTTTTTCCTGGTACACAGAGTATTACCACAAATGATCACTTCAAATAAACTGTACTTTAGGCCATAACTCACATCATAGGCTTATCTTATCTAGGTGATTATGAGGGGATTAAGTCAGCGATATACCCTTATTAGAGGGGCCTTATATTGGGGGGGGGGAGGGGGGGACTATTATCGTGTTCATGCATCTTCTTTTAAAAAAAAGGGGGGTGGGGGTGGTCGGGCGCTGGTTCGGGTAATAATTTACTGTGCCGGGTCGTCCTACTTATTTTGATAAAACTTACAGTATGTGCGGGCGGGTTTGTTTGTTTTTTAGTGGTTTTTTCTCTCTTCTATCATTTTCCTTTTTTTTCTTTCTCTCTCTGGGATACGGGCCGATATAGACTGAACTACTGTCTCAAAAGGCCGTTAAACCCAAAACAACCATCCAACCAAATCTTTGAAAATAAATAAAATGACGAATAAATAATTAAGGATGAAAAAAACCTGTGTATTCATTTAAATTATTTTATTCTGATCTGATAGAAACAAGTGAATATACAATTTTCGTTATTTGATTTATTTATGAGCTTGTTATTTGTTAAAGTATACTGGACAAAAAAAGTTAGGGATCAAATATGTGACTAAAGCTTAAATCATGAAAAATAAATTACCCAAAAATAATTTTCTTCTGTTCAATACAGCTGTCAAATCGACACAGAACTGCATGAAAAATATTGGAATCGGATCACGTGACACACCTGTAGAAACAAATAAACAGATATACCCCTAAAACTGAAGTGAAAATTGGCAGCACCACAAAATTGAATGTCCGTGATTCTTGGCTTTATCCATGCAAAACCATTGCCATTGCTCATCAATATATCTGGGGGTCTGAATAACTGCATGACAGCTAGTCGGTGTTCTTTTGGTAAAGCGCTAGAGGCTCATTTGGGGACTTGTTTGCCATTTTTCATGAAAGGCCTGAATTAGCCCTCCAGGAGGTTTCTGAAGCCTATGGTAACTAGAATTGCTGTTTTGTAACATCTGTCAAGCATGTTCAATCAGATTTAAAACTTGCGAATAACAAGACTTGTCCATACGGACGATAGTCTCTGTCCCAAGCTACTGGTTCGTGACAATAACGCTGCGAGGACGCGCATTGTTTGTGCATTAAATGATACAATCGCTCATTTTCAGCGAAAACGGTTGGAAACTGACTTTACACGGCTAATTTCCGCACTTGCATGCTGGTAATGAGGCCAGGATTGATGTGATTCCATAGAAATGCGATGCGATAGTCGGCAAAAAGTGACACAAATTGGCAGCTGGGTCATTGGACCCATGTTCTTTTCACAGATGAGTCCAGATTTGAATGCAGATACCCACGATGATGGAAGAAGGGTGTGACGCCTGCCAGGTACACGCCGTGTAGACTATGAATTAAATCGTGTTGCGGGATATGACATGTCTCGAGGAGGGTGAGTGATGGTATGGTGCGGTATCTGGATTGGCAGCTGTGTGGTCTTCCGCATGCCAGACAGAGGCGCTCTGATTGGTGTTCGAGCTAGGAATGACACGTTTTATCCAATTACGAGACCGTATGCTTACGTTTTTGGCGATGACATCATCGAATTACAGGGCAAATGTGGTGGATCAGTACCTAGCGACAGAAACAAACGCCCGCATGGACATGTCAAGTTGATCTAAAATCCAGATCAGCTTCAAATCCGACTGAGCTTTCTTTGGACATGTTACACCGCCAATCCTGATCACGAGAGGCTTTCTGAAACTCAGGGAGAGCTCATTCAGGCTTTTTGTGAAAAATGGCAAGCAAGTCCCTATATAGGGCCTCTCGAAATTTACCAGAAGCATACCGAGTGGCTGCCATACAGTTATTCAAGCCCTTGGAGGTCACACTGAAACTGAAAAGGATTTTGCATTGATAAAGCCAAAAATAATGGACATTCAGTTTTGTGTTAATGCCAGTTTTCACTTTGATTTTAGGGGTATGCTTGTTTATTCATTTCTGCTGGTGTGTCATGTGATCAGAATCCAATATGTGTCATGCAGTCTTGTGCAATATTGGTAGATGTATTCAACAGAAGAAAATGATTTTTTGAAAATTACTTTTTTCGATATAAAAATTTCTGTTTAATGTTTGATCCTTAACTTTTTTGTCCAGTATATATGCAAAGAAAAGCATTATATTCTCTAGATCAGAATCTTTAGTTTCGCTTTTACCTGCGTTGGCTGATTTGAATACTCAATGGTGACATAACTTTTCTTTGAACGTAAAGTATCTAAATCAGCCGTCACATCTGGGTATATACAAATCAGGGTCTTCATTTCTGTGTCTTACAAAGAGGAGGCTTTAAACGCATTGGCTACAACATAGAGGTAATGCGACAGTCTGCATGGGCGTAGCTAGAGGGAATTACAGAGTACGCACAATTATGTTTCATTCTCATTAAAGGCAATAATAGGGGGTTAAGCCCCTAAGATATTCCAAATTTTCGTGTCTGTTGGCAGTTAGTATTACAATTATGCCCAGTTAACATTTCAGCATGAAAATACGCAGTTGTGTG
This sequence comes from Ctena decussata, assembly GCA_963989385.1. Taxonomy (NCBI): domain Eukaryota; kingdom Metazoa; phylum Mollusca; class Bivalvia; order Lucinida; family Lucinidae; genus Ctena; species Ctena decussata. The sequence continues at coordinate 58,691,907 of OZ022514.1, read as the reverse complement.
TTGAAATTTTGTCAATTTGACAAAATTTCGATACGCACCTGCGTATTTGCGTATAGGTAGCTACGCCCTTGGTCTGCATGCTTAGTGGTTAACCCAATCACGGTTGACAACGTTGCTGTCCTCTTTAATTGCACGCCGGTGGGTCGGGGTTCAGGCTCTGTGATAGCCCCTACATAAAGCTATATATTAGTTGGTTGGGGCCGGATGTTTGTCTATTTCTTGGCCCACCAGGGTTCAACTGGTGGTCCACTTTTGCTCCAGTGTTCCAGTGGTGTTGCTGACGTCCCAGGGATCTCCAGGTGTCTCAAAACATTTTGGCTGTCGAGTCCTCATCCTTGCTTCCTCAGTTTTTTCTTGATTTTAATTGTTGCCCGTGATGAGTCTCTGATGAGTTAGGGGACCTTCATATGAACCGAACTACCAACTAATTGTGTGCACCGCAGCGGAGGGTGAGGGTGAAGGTTTGGGCCCAGTAAAACCGGTTTAAACCCCCAGTAGTTATTACTGACCGTCCCAAGGCGGTACTTTCGTTGCGGTTGCATTTGTTTTATGTTCGGTGCTGTTTAATTGATTGTGTTTTCATTTTAACCCTTCTATAATAAATATAGAAAACAGGTAAAAAATAGTTGTTAAATGCTTTTCGTATAATTTGCTTAGTCTGTTGTAACCCTTCTGTTGGGCTAAATTATTTAGTTCAGAAAGGCTAGCTGAGTTACCACCTATTTGGGAAAAAGTTGCTGACTCGGCTTATCACTTGTAATTTATTGTTTGTTTGGATGTCTTTGTCACTGTTTCCCTTTGGTGTTCAGGATAGGGTTTTGGATCTGATTCAGTCAGTTCCTCAAGTGTAGTTACTCTTTACATTTATGCACGACTATGCCAGACAAAACAGCATGTAAAAGTGTCTTTTCTACATGACAGGCAGTGGATTTCAATGCTCATAACAATCGCTAGCTGTATATTACCTTGCGAATTCGAAATGTAAATCGAACAAAAGAATTTAAAAAAATCAAGAAAAATGTGAACACCCTCATGTATCATTAGATTATAAGACGATTGTAACGGTAGTAGACATAATAACTCGATAAAATAAACTGCCTTGTGCCAATGGGGCCCATTAATAGTTTAACATCGTACCATCATGCTGTGTCAGAGGACAAAACGTAAATACCTGAACAGCGGAGCGAAAAGTACGAAAAGTAATGCAAATGGCCTTATAACTTTCTTTGGGGGCATGCTGAGTACAAATGTTATGTATATGTTGAAAGCACTACATTTTATGTTTACAATGATACCAAACACTATGCAAATACACTTTTACTATTTGACTTACAACACATTTTAATACGCTCCCTCCAGGAGCGGCTGTAGCGTAGTGGATAACACTCCAGACTACCAATCCAGGGGTCGCAAGTTCGATCCCCCGCTTCTCCGGTCTTTCGGATGAGACTTTAAACCGAGGTCCCGTCTCCATATGACCTCGTTGTTGGTGGGACGTTAAACCCGAGTTCACTCACTCACTCACTAATACGCTCCAGTCATGCCACTGGGATAAATTTATATGTAATTTTTTAGGGCCAGGCATTCAACTCAAGTACCTTGTAAAATACAAAATCAATCTTTGTCAACGGGTTGTCCATCGTTGCCTACAATATCCATACAAAAGGTAGAAAGGTAGCAACTGTTGTGGATTAATTCCTTGCAAAGCAATGCGAAGTTCTTATGACGCTAATGAAATCAACGTCAACGTCATTTTGTAAAGATTGTAAAGGCTTCATAATTTGCATTAATTTGAATATATTGACAGGTTTTTCGTTGACACATGCAAATGCTCTTGCTTACAAGATTTTGAATGTTAACAAACTTGTTTTAATTACAAAATCATAATAACGTTTGTGGAAAGGTAGACTTTGCTACTATATAAAACAAGGCATCGCAGGACATACAAATCCCCTCGCACAAGACTACTTGCTCGAGATATTGTCATACCCTACATTTGTGTGAAGTTATTTTAAAATCCATGGAGAAATGTAGGCCCTAGAGCGCTGACAAAGTTTTTTTTCTAAAAATAGCTACAGTGACCTTGACTTTGGGCGCAGCACCCTGAAAGTCGAACGTGCTTGAGATATTGTCATGCCCTACATTTGTGTGAAGGTATTTTAAAATCCACTGAGAAATGTAGGCGCTAAAGCGCTGACAAAGTTTTTCTAAAAATAGCCACAGTGACCTTGACCTTGGGCGCAGCAACCTGAAAGTCGAACTTGCACGAGATATTGTCATGCTCTACATTTGTTTGCAGTTATTTTAAAATCCACTGAGAAATGTAGGCGCTAGAACACTGACAAAGTTTTTCTAAAAATAGCCACAGTGACCTTGACCTTGGGTGCAGCACCCTGAAAGTCGAACTTGCTCGAGATATTGTAATGCCCTACATTTTTGTGAAGTTATTTAAAAATCCATTGAGAAATGTAGGCGCTAGAGCGATGACAAAGTTTTTCTAAAATGAGCCACAGTGACCTTGTCCTTGGGCGCAGCATCATGAAAGTCAAACTTGCTCAAGATATTGTCATGCCCTACTTTTGTGTGAAGTTATTTAAAAATCCGTTGAGAAATGTAGGCGCTAGAGCCCTGACAAAGTTTTTCTAAAAATAGCCACAGTGACCTTGACCTTTGGTGCAGCATCCTGAAAGTCACACTTGCTTGTGATATTGTCATGCCCTACATTTGTGTGAAGTTATTTTAAAATCCATTGAGAAATGTAGGCACAAGAGCGCTGACAAACTTTTTCTAAAAATAGCCACAGTGACCTTGACCTTAGGCGCAGCACCCTGAAAGTCAAACTGATTTGAGATATTGTCATGCCCTACATTTGTGTGAAGTTATTTTAAAATCCATTGAGAAATGTAGACGCTAGAGCGCTGACAAAGTTTTTCTAAAAATAGCCACAGTGACCTTGACCTTGGGCGCAGCACCCTGAAAGTCAAACTTGCTCGAGATATTGTCATGCCCTACACATATATGAAGTTATTTTAAAATCTGTTGAGAAATGTAGGCGCTAGAGCGATGACAAAAGGTGAACATACGTACGTACGTAAACATACGTACGTACTTACGTACGTACGTACTTACGTGCGGGACAAAACCTATATCCCCTCACCACTTCGTGGTGCGAGGGGATAATAAGGATAATTCATATTCAAGGGTCAATAAAACCTAGATTATATATTTTATTTCCGCGATATTTACAGGATAAGATTGCCTGTCTTTAAGTAGCAAAAGTAAAAAAGAATCGAAGACTGCTCATATATGAATTACGGCCTACCAAAGTAAAAATCTGCAGTGCATTTAGGGTATACCTCTATCAACGAAGTTAAAAATGCGTCCTTCAAAGAAAAATGCACAGTGTTTGCTGACTTTCTAGACATATCATACCCATTCATTTCTGCTATCAGAAGTTTTATTTTTATGATGATTACCAAGAAATTACGTCATTTGCATTACTTTTCGAACGCCCCTCGTATTATGCATTTGTGCGTTATTGACTGACTCACTACACCACTGTGGACAGTGTAATTATTGGTAGTTTATAGAAGTTATAAAATTATTATTAATTACAGTGTAATTATTGGTATAGCTGGCGCAAATTGACCTGTCTTTCTGACCTTTATGCATGAATATGCAAAACAGCACAATTCATTGCGAAATAGGAGACAAAGCTTTCTAGCAGAACCACACCTACACGTATTTACGCGATTGAATGACTGCCATATCCTAAAGCCGGGTTTTCTTGGAGCGTATTATAGTTGGCTTCAGCATCGAAACTCTTTTTGCCATGTATTTACAAAGGCAGCTTCGGCGCCGAAACCTTCATAAAGTACACGCCATAGAAAAGAGCCTTAGATATTTACAGAGCGTGTTGCTTCATAAAGCCGGTTTTCCATTTCCAAACGCCAAGGAGTTTCGGCGCGTAACTATGCTGTATAGAAAATCGCCTAAATTTTATCATATAATCATTTTTTTATGAATGCTTGATTTTAGAGCTGGTTATGAGAGAGAGAGAGAAAGAGAGAGAGAGACAGATTGAGAGCGAGAGAGAGAGTATTCAACAGAGAGAGAGAGTATTCAATAGAGAGAGTACGCATTCAATTTTCAGCTTAGATGGATGGAAACGTTGCAAACACGAGCATCATGCAGAAGGTTGAGGCAAGGTGCTGAATAAGTTAAGATGCTTACTTTTTCACCCATGGTAATGAATCATGACGACGTTGAAATAATATCCAGATACGTAGATGGATGTAATACACTACCCATGTACCTCTTTATATATCTTCTGCTACATTGTATTCTCACTTTGGGTAACATGCTATTAAGATGTAGAATGCAACTCTCTCTCTCTCTCTCGCTCTCTCTCTCAGACACACACGTTCAGGAACCCCGGTAGCTCAGTAGGTTAAGCGGTGGTCTGCTGATCTAGTGGCCCCTGGCTCGAGCCCCGCCGGAGACGGGAATCTTTTCGATCGTAAACGGGGTTCCATTGCACACAGCCTTATTATCACCCACCAATCGTCCTGATATGACTTAAATACTGTCTGAAAGGAAGTAAAACTGCACGTTATCCATCTATTCCTCCTCTCCCCGCCCAGGTTTTGAATCCTCTTTGAGGCGTATGCTTTTGCAGTTGCTTCTGTTTGCAATTAAGCGATTAAAACGAATTATGCCTCTTGAATGCATAGCATTATCGGCCCCGAATCAAAAGTCCTATTGAGAAATGATAAACTTTCTTTGTACCAACCCCATACAGTTGTGCCAACAGTTAACAAGGGCAAGACGTCTATAGGTTTATGCAAGTATATCTGGTAAACTATTCACAATTGCATGAAGTAATTCATTTCAGGTAGAAATGCTCGTGAATCTTGAGAGGATTCATTATGTGTAAGGCCATGATAAAAATTTTGTTTGCTGCATTCCATACTATCCAAGATTTGGCCTTTGTGTCCTTTCTTTCATTTTTTTCGTATGTAATGATATTTAATCATAATGCATGTAATTGTCAACTTTAAATTGGGTAACGGCTGCTGAACGGAGTTAAGACTATCAGTGTAAGATGGCAAACACTGTTGATCATGACCAGACTGCTCTTAAGGAATACTTGGATTCGGGTTTGCACTATTTGCAAATGTATTTTAGTCGCAACCAGTATTTTGTAGCACCCGAAAAAAACTTCCTCCCAACCTACCGATCCAGCTGAGTCTGCATCGGAGCACAACAAACATATTTTTAAAGGATTGCCTTAAGTTTGTTTTATAATTCATGTATCCCTATCTGTGAAATCAACTGAACCTACTAATATATTTAAATGAGGGGTCAAAGAGACAGGTCAATTTGCGCCAGCTATAGTTTTACTGAAATTGATTTTGGTAAACATTATACCGTTCAGTATGCTGACGGATAACAACGAATTCATTCGGGTATGTTACAGAGAAGGGCGAGCGATTGTTTTGCTACAGGGTATAGTTACGGCTACCAATCTACGAGGTTCGAATGAAATCGTCGACCTTTTGACAGGATAAACATTTTATCTACACCATCCTATCCCCGAAGGATATGGTACGGTAGCTGGACCAACTCTCTTCTTGATGTAAACTCTCCCAGAGCCAAGCGGAGACTGTATCTTATTGTTGTTAGGGCGCGTTTACACGAGCAAAGTTTCTATATGACAAAGTGGGTTTGTCACAGAAAAATTTGCTCGTGTAAATGCCAAAATATGACAATGTTTCTTTGACAAATATATATGGTAAAGTTACTTCGATAAATTAAATTTGTCCGTGTAAACGGAGAACTTTGTTAAAGATTATGTAACAATGAACTTTGCTATAAGTGTGGAAAATGTGACAAAGATTTTGTTTCATTGCTGCAGGTAACTTTGACGAATAATATTTGGTCGTGTGAACACTGCAGCAAATATTTCATTGCCAAAGTTTATGTGACAAGGATTCTATGGCACATTTTCTTTAACAAATAATTTGCTCCGTGTAAACGCAAAATGTTTGTCATACTTTCTTTGTTAAAGTTTCTGTGACATAGAAACTTTGCTCGTGTAAACGCGCCCTAAATTGTTGTTGTTGCAATTCTCTTAACGACGTTCCCCAAGTGGCTCAGCGGTACGTAACCATAGTTGCACACACCTGGCACCGAATGTCCGCCCATAAGAGACTGAATTTTCCAATCCAATCCATCAGTTTTTTACGTTACCAGGCACCAAAGGCACGTGGAGGCCACGCCGGTAAACCCGGAATAATTTTATACCTCACTAGTAGCCATGCATGAAGCTAAATCAAATTCTGACTCGGGCATCGCGCTCAGACGCCTTGCGAGAAAGAATGTGAGTTAACTGTAAGTTACTGTGCTTTTGAATGTTCTGCCTAAAGAGAGCTGCTAACGGTGTTCATTAGGACTTAGTCAATTCCGACCATTGCAAAATGTCCCAGGCACCATGCAGTGCTCGCCAATAATAAGTTGGGACTGAATCTTCCGTTCAGTTCAGTTCAGTTCAATTCTCCTAACGACGTTCTCCAAGTGGCTCAGCGGTACGTAACCATAGTTGTACGCACTTGACTCTTCCAGTAGTAGTATTTCAGTTCTCATATCGATGTTCTCCCCGCACCTCAGCGGAACGAATCCATAGCCGCAGTAACGGGGCGCCGATCGTCCGTCCAATCGAATCTTGAATCTTCCAGTAGTAGTATTTCAATTCTCATATCGACGTTGCCCCCGCACCTCAGCGGAACGAATCCATAGCCGCAGTAACGGGGTGCCGACGTCCGTCCACTTGAATCTTCCGTACTGGATTGGTGTTTATACAGTGGACTCGACAGTATCGGATCAAGTTCAATAAAACTACCGTTTTGTTGTATATGAATGCTAAAAATATGTATGTTATGACACAAAACAATTGCAAAATATCCCTTCTATCTATCCATGTCAAAATATTTACGAAATTTATTTCTTTAAGGGCAGATAACCTATGCAGACTTACGGAAGGGTCCTGCGACAGTAACGAATCAGGTGCGACAGTATCGGATCATATGATATTATTTTATAGGAGAGTTTCTCCGAGGCATTCTGACAACCTTTTTAGCTTCAATAATTTTGCTACATAAACAGTTGGACCTATTAAACTCTCTGAGGAAACTTTTACGGCCTTTCAACGATATTTTTCATGTGGTCTTTCACCAGCAACGGTTTTGTCTGTTAAATAAAAGTTGAATGTATACAAAACTACAAGCATGCCAAAAAATTTTAACTCAGTAATCCCCTGCGCCTCATAGCATGGAACTACTCAAACAGTAAAGATCATAAACTGCCTTTGCAAAGTGTAGACCCTGATAAGACCGTGGTGTCTGATCAGGATCAACAAATTTACGGTGAATTTCCCACCTTAACGATATTTTTCGGTGCAATCAGTGCATAAACACTACATGGTCATTCAACGAGTTCTCCGGCATTAATCTGAGTCTACACAGTGTACAGATGTCCATCCGATGAACGTCAGTCATTACTGGGTTCACATCCATGCGAGCTGACCTCGAATGCTTCAACAGAATGTTTAGCAGAAGCTTGGTTGTGCTACGCATAACCTTCATTATCATACGCTAGAATGTGGGGCTTGGGATGGGGTATATTTTACAAAAAGGATGTTGTCTTAGTTTTAAACTGATTTTCTTTGAAAAAAGACACAGCAGCCACTCAGGTAGTTGATTTATGACTTGTTTTCAGCATCAGACCATACATCCCACATGCAGTTTCCAGCTGAGGCTTGTATTTCAGTTCAAATTATATGATGATCCGTTACTGTCGCACATCGGTGCCTCACTTTTCAAGTCTTTAGTTTCATCAAATACTGGGATGTCACAAAAATAATGACTGCCTGCAATTTAAGGGATGCCAGGACACATTACAAAGCGAAATTGGTTTCAATCGCCTAATGATAAAATAGTTTAAATAACCGAAATCTATCTTGGAGGTAACGAGCAACAGGCAAAATGCAAGCGCCGCTGAAGAGGGGCCAAGCTTTTCAACAACTCTGATTTGTTTCTCAGATTTCGATCGAGCTTTTCACCCTGCACTTTGCCATTGGTCGAACTTGATGACTGTAATATAATGGTAAAAAATATTTGCTTCATTTGTGAGAAAAATGGGTGATAACCTAAGAGTGATCCGATACTGTCGATGATCCGATACTGTCAAGTCCACTGTATAGTGGTGATGGCGTACTCCCAGCCTTGACCTATTCATATCGGACGATTATATTTCCATATAACTATTTACAGAACAATTGCGAATAGGTAGGCCATGTTGTTACTAAGCTTCAAAGTATAGAAAAAAAACAAACAAGCAATTTGCCTATAAAACAGTTGAAATGTTACTTATTCTTATAAATTATTAAAAGTATATCCGTTCTTACTATATTTGAACATGATCCAATGGGTAAAATTATTGATTTGATTATTCATTCTCGGTATAATATGCGCATAATATGCGCATGCTTCGTTTAAGCTAATCATCAGTTCCTGATCATTGCCAATCGTTTTATTTATTAGGCTCGCTGTTGTCACAGGGTATAATCGATTCCGCCAATTTTTGCTTCCTGCAGAGACTGTTCATCATATTTGCAGAGACTACTGTCCTCGAAAAATGGCTTCCTGCCGAGACTGTCCGCGTGACTCTGCTTCCTGCCGAGAGCCTCGGCAGGAAGCAGAATCACGCGGACAGTCTCTGCACGAAGCCATTTATCATGTACAGAAGTCTCGGCAGGAAGCAAGAGATCGCAGACAGTCTCTGCGGAAGCCAAATATGATGTACAGTCTCTGCAGGAAGCGAAAATTAGCGGAATCGATTATACCCTGTGGTTGTGGTTCCTCCACGGGAATGTGTACTATTTGTTTGATTTCAGTTTCTCTAATTCGGCATATAATGATTGATACTCTATTTTGTTATCTTCTAATAATGCATCTCCGTTAACTTGTTTTCGTTATTTCTGAACTTTCTCGTTACCTTGTTCCGTTATTTCTGTACTCTCTCATTAACTTGTAATTATTTCTGTATTTTCTCAAATCACTTGTAGTTATTTCCTTACTCTTGACTTGCTAGAACTTCTAGGCTCTCTGTAGCGTTTATCAACAGGAACGTGTACTGTTTGTATGACTTCAGTTTTCGTTTTTGCTAATAATGATTGATAGGTGCCTGTTGTGTGTTTCTCTCTAGAAGTAGATCGTTTTTTAACTGTGTACTTAAAAGTCACTGCATGGAATATTGCAGGTGTTCTGTCGCTGACAAATGTAAGGTTAAATGGTTCTAATTCTGACATGATCTTCATACACAGGTCAGTGTGGGGACGGTGAATTCCTTTGTGGCTCAGGAGAATATATTGCACCAGAAAGGAAATGTGACAATGTTCCTGACTGTGAAGACGACAGTGATGAAACAGATTGTGCGAGTAAGTGGCTCGGTGTTGTGATTGGTGTTGTACACCCAATGGAAAGAAATTGTTCGAACAATTTTGATGACTGTTAATGCAGAATTGCATGCAACATTAAAACTTTGCTGTATTGACTTTGCAATATCATATCATGTTGCATTGACATGAATACCAAATATGTAAGCTGAATAGGTATACCTTTTTGTTTTCCGCCACTTTTACGAAGGGAAACAAGTAATGTAACTTCATGTTTGCTTTCCTGAGTCCGAGGTTATAAAACTTGAGAATAATCTCAAACTCAAAATAAAGCACACTGATTGGCTGCTTTCCGAGCACATGCTCGGAAGCAGCCAATCTGTGTGCTTTATTTTGAGTTTGAGAATGTACTCAAGTTTTATAACGTCTGGATCTGGATAATGTAGCCCTTGCAGATTAGGGTCCACTCTTGAAGGAAAGAAACGGCCTTTTTTCTATGAGTTGACCTCCATTTAGAAGGGAGCCAAAATGAAGATTGGCGAAGTTATTGCACTGATATAAACGTAATTCCATTCATCATAAATGTAGAATCTGATCATGATGATGAATCGCCGGACCGCGTAGCGCAATCGGTAGGGCACCTTATTCATACGTCAGAGGTCCTGGGTTCGAAACCCGGTCTAGCCACATACTTTCGTTTCTCCTTCCGCTGATTCAAGAAGGGCAGTTGTCAGTTACTGGCGAAAGTATGTGTGCTCAGTACTGTTTAACCGCTTAGGAGGTCTAAGCCTGCCCAGGAATAGTGTGGTTAAGTTAACTGACCGTCCCGACATGACCATAGCTGTTTACGGTGGACGTTAAGCATCAAATAAATCAATCAATGATGATGAATCATGGACCTCACTATGATGCTGTTCCAACATTGTTTAACCTCCTGGCAAACATGCTGCTTGTTATTAATTAGCACCTTGTGTTGAAATTATCACCGGGTATTAAATAATTTTGATGAAATCCTAAGGGATTGTAGCTTTAACACACTGTACTGATTATAGCTCTGCAAAAAGAAATGGGAAAAGAAGATAGAAGAGAATACCCTGCTGAAGAGAGTGATACCCCGAAAATTTGGATGAATTAAAGAACTATAATCAGTATAGTAAAAAAATCCTGAACTTTTCTAATCAGTTTGTGGTTTTCAGCCCAGCTTTACTATGTTGGTATATTCATATTCTTTTATTGTGGTCTTGGCCAACTGCCAATTTCTATAGGCAATTTATGTCTGAAAACGTTTGCTTCGCTATTTTTTGTGTCTTGAAAAGTAAATGGGTATGTAAAGGTGGAGATCAGGTTAATTCTTTTTAGAAAGGGGTGATGTCTTGCAAAGGCAAAACAAACAAAAAATAGATATTCATTTTCAGTATTTGCAAGAACGAACGTTTTTGATTTTTTTCATTCTTAACAGTTGTTAGATTTAATTTGAATAAATCTCAGAGGTAACATCAGATGAATACAGGTATCTTTACTTTGATGATCTTCCTGGTTTGAAAACAAGTTTGTCGAAAAACAAAAGTTTGTAAGTACGTGCTGAATCATTACAGGCAAAGATATACATTTTGTTTAAAACCACATTTTATTGTCCAAAAATTTACAACAGGATTTGACTATAAGTTCTGCCAATACACCTTGTGACGCCAGTAGAAAGAAATTTTTCATGAACAGAATATGTATTGTGGAATATAACATTATAGCCAAAACTATGTAGATAGAGATTTATTAAACTTTAATAAGGTTCAAGTTGATGAAAGCTGCATTTATTACAGTTACTGTAAAAAAATTATATTTGGTGGTCTTTTTGCATCGGCTATATTTGCGGACAGATAAAAATATCCCCAAATTGAAAACTGATGACCATGAAGGGAAACACAACCATTTGGTGAGTTTTCCCTCCCCTATATATCAAAGTCAGTACACATCATACAGACCAGGCGATGTTTGCGGTCGGGCGATGATGCTCGGTAATTTGTAGTGCCGGGGAGTCCTATGAGTTAGGATAATAGTAAGGCAAGGGCCTTCTGTGCGTAAAGTAGTGGCGGTAGGGGTGGCTTGGATATTGTTTTCTCACCTATTATGACTCTTCTTTCTCCCTCTCTCTGATAGGAGGCTCGATATAGACTGAAATACTGTCTCAAAGAGCCATTAATACAAAAAAAACAAACGAAACCGTATAAAACAGTTTCCCAAAATTTAGCAAGCACTCCCTAAAATGAAACCAAGTTCGTTTATGGTACTCAATGAACGCCCACAGCCTTTTACTAGCGGGTCTTAAACAAACGAACTGATAATCCATCCTGCCTTGCACACTTAGTTTAAGACATGCCATATATGAGCCGCGACACGAGGAAACCAACAAAGTTGTTGTGCGCCCAGCGCAGCCTCAGATCAGCCTGGCATCCGCCCAGTCTGATCAGATTCTTTGCTGTCCGCGAGGAGGTAGCTTAAACCCTTCGCTACCCTTTAAGCGCTTAGTGAAGAGTCTGATCAGACATGATGGATGCCCAGGCTGATCTGAGTCTGCGCTTGGCACACAACTACTTTGTTGGTTTTCTCGTGTCGCGGCTCAATTATTGCCGTTTGTTTACTGCAGCTGACAGCACTTTGAGCACGCTCGGCAAACATGCTTTCGAGGAGCTCGAAAAATACCTGGTAGCTGCTCGGCATTACCCAAGTAATTTAATTTTAAATCGCCAAGTGATTAAACAGTGATCATGTCACACCTGCTATGCAAAGGTACTTCTGAACGCTTAATAGCACACTGTGAGTTAACACAGTATAACAAAATTGCATTTTTCTTTTGATATAAACAACTTTTAATTGACGTGAAAATCATATTAACCCACAAGCTGTATGGCTCTAAAGAGGTCAGTTTTTCGTGTGTGTTTTTGTGATATGCTGAGAACGAAGCAAGATTTTGATTACATAACTCTGTTGGTATACATTAATATGCCGTATTTAGCATCCACAGTAAATGTTGTAGTTGTCTATCGTTCTTTCAGTCCAGCTGTCATGTACGGAGAGCTCTAGGCCATGTAGTGATCAGTCCAAATGTATTGCCCCACATCAGTTCTGTAACGGAATTCCCGACTGTGATGATAAGAGTGACGAGAAGAATTGCGAAAACGGTATGAAATAGAGGATCTTACACTCTTGGTCATTTCATATGAGCTTTATGAAACGAGCCTTCGACGAAATTCATAAATTCCATGTGAAATGACCACGAGTGTAAGATTCTGTTCATCATATGGCCCTTTAAAATGGAATTTTAACGCCCACAAACTGAACATTTTTTTTTCAATAAGAAAATGCAATGTTGACATGGACGTTGTCAATGACGTTACGCGTACGCGCCAAAGTGTTATTACAAGTGTGGTCATACGATTTTTATGACACGACGTTATCCACAGAATAACAACGACGTCATATGATAATATGAAATATTACTTGATCTTCTCCCTTTATCAGAATGGGATGAGAGAAGAATATATTTTGCAAAAGGAAAGCAATAAGTAAAGAAATATAATATTTTGCAAAGAGAGTAAAAAATAAGAAAGGAAAGCACATACACATACATTGCAAAAGGAGAAATAAGTAGAGAATTATAATTTTTTGCAAAGTAAAACAATAAGTGAGCCGCGACACGACAAACCAACAATGTGGTTGTGCGCCCAACGCAGACTCAGGTCAGCCTGGGCAGCCGCCCAGTCTGATCAGAGTCTTCGCTGTGCGCATGGAGCTAGCTTAGACCCTTAGCTACCCTTTAAGCGCTTAGCGAAGAGTCTGATCAGACTGGTTTGATGCCAAGGCTGATCTGAGTCTGCACTGGGCGCACAACCACAATGTTGGTTTAGTCTTGTCGCGGCTAAGTAAAGAAATATAGTAGTTTGCGAAGAGATGCAATAAGTAAAGAAATAAAATATTTTGTAAAGGGAGGCAATAAGAAAGAAAAGCAAATTTATTGCAAATGAAGACAATAAGTGAACCGCGACACGAGAAAACCAACAAAGTGGTTGTGCGCCCAGCGCAGACTCAGATCAGCCTGGGCATACGCCCTGCCTGATCAGACCTTTCGCTAAGCACTTAAAGGGGCTAAGCTATCTCCATGCGGACAGCAAAGACTCTAATCAGACTGGGGGGATGCCCAGGCTGATCTGAGTCTGCGCTGGGTGCACAACAACATTGTTGATTTTCTCGCGTCGCGGCTCAAGTATGGAAACCAAATACTTATCAAACGTGATATCATGGAAGGGAAGCAACAGGGAGGGATTGTTTTGCAGAGGACAAAGCTTAGTTAACGGAAGTAATTATTTCACAGAAGGAAGCAATTAAGTAAGGGAAGTAACTATGTTGAGAAGGGAGGCAATTAAAGAAAGAAAGTAAATATTCTGCATAGATAGGCTAATATTAAGGGGGTTAATAGTTTGCTAAGGATGGGATGTAAAAGAAAGAATTTGCTAAAGTAGGAGCATATTGTTTCCCTTTGTTTCCTTTAAGAGTAGACCATTTTGAGAAGGACTGCGTCGTCCAGGGACGCAATCGGGAAGTCACGAAAGCTGTCGTACAAATAACTGAAAAGATATGTAACGGGTACTCATTAATTAGACTGAGTACCTACAACATATGAGCCGCGACGCGACAAAACCAACAATGTGGTTGTGCGCCCAGCCCAGACTCAGATCAGCCTGGGCATCCGCCCAGTCTGATCAGAATCTTCGCTGTCCGCGTAATGTTAGCTTAGACCCTTAGCTACCTTTTAAGCGCTTAGGGAAGACTCTGGTCAGACTGGGCGGATGTCCAGGCTGATCTGAATCTGCGAGGGGCGCACAACCACATTGTTGGTTTTCTCGTGTCGCGGCTCATATGTTTTTGCAGAAAGATATTAAAATATGCTTTTGGAACACCTTTGATATCAACATATAGAGAGACACATCAACGAGGATATTTCCATATCACACCATATGTTTAGAGTTGAAGAATTAGCCACTGAATTATAAGTCATGGGCACTGATGCAAAGTGGTAATGGGAAAAAATGAACAACTATATGTTATGGGTACTTATTGAAAATAATCAAAGCAATATGAGATTAATAAATACCCAGAACGATCATTTTCTTAGTGATAAAGAAGAACAGCAGAGCTTACCCAAGAAATTTTTTGTCAAAATGCAGCCCAGTTTTCTGGTCTTTTCTCTTCTTTGTGCAATGTTGAAACGAGTCTAAATCCCTCTGATGCCTGGTCGGTGTGACTGATCACTCACGCCAGTTCTGATTGGTTAATGTGACTGATTACCTAAGAGCCACAGACAGAAAGACCATTTTTCATACAGGATAAGGCAGGTCAATTTAGATAAAACCTAAATAAATAAAATACAGTATCCATTTCAATTTCAGATGTATAGATAAATATTTGTATTGATGGATAATTGGACTCGCCCTGACCGTCTCGTTATGTTTTTTCTACAAATACGATATTCATTCTCAAATAATTTGATTCTGTGGTTTCAATGAAGCTTTTGAAAACTAATTTAAGCGTTCAAGCTGGCATTGCATACGCTGTCTGTATTAAACATATTTTACTGAAAATTACACAATTACGATTAGTAGTATCTGGCTTTAGAAAAGCTTCCTATACACCGGCTACGATTTACCAAATATATTTGAGCCGCGACACGACAAAACCAACAATGTGGTTGTGCGCCCAACGCAGACTCAGATCAGCCTGGGCATCCGCCCAGTCTGATCAGAGTCTTCGCTGTCCGCATGAAGGTAGCTTAGTCCCTTGGCTGCCCTTTAAGCGCAAAGCGAAGATTCTGATCAGACTGGGTGGATGCCCAGGCTGATCTGAGTCTGCGCTGGGCGCACAACCACATTGTTGGTTTTCTCGTGTCGCGGCTCATTTATCCCCCGAGTAGAAAGGTTTGGGGAGCGATGAGCCTGGCATCCGTCCGTCCGTCCGTAAACGTTTTCTTGTCGGTTTTATCATTTGAATACCCTTATGGATTTTTTTTTTCATGATACTTCACAATTATGTAGAACAAGTCATGACAATGTATCGCGTACAAGAATGGTAACTTTTGCTGTCGTACTTTTTAAATTATAGCCCTTAGAGGTCTTTCTCGACAGATTCATGTCCACTTTGTAACTTGAATACCCTTGAAATATTTAGATGATTCTTCAAAGATACGTAGAACAGGTCATGACATTGTGTTGCTATCTTAATTTTTAGTTATTTCCCCTTGATGGTTTAAGCTTTGATTTCGTGTCCGCTCCATAACTTGTATACCCTTTGAAATATGTTTATGATACTTCGCAGTTATGCGTGACAGATCATGATGTTGTAACGTGTACATGAATTACAACTCTGGCATTCATACTTTCTGAGTTATTTCCTCTTTAGGATGTGAGCTGCAAGTCCGTGTCCGCTCCGCATCTTTATAACCCTTTGGAATATTTCATGATACTCTGCACTGATGTAGAATAGGTAACGGCGATGGTTCTCACCTCAGAATGGCCTTTCTCACATTCATACATCCTGGGTTATTTCCCCTCGATGGTTTTGATTGCTATATTATGTCTGCGCCATAACCTAAATACCAGTTGCAATACGCCCATGAAATTTCACAAAGAGAAGAAGCGGTCATGGTGATATGTCACATTTAAGGAATGACAGCTCTGGCTTTCATGGTTTATTAGTCTTTTCCCTTTCTGGTTTTAAACATTATTTGAGCCGCGACGCGAGAAAACCAACAAAGTGGCTGTGCGCCCAGCGCAGACTCAGATCAGCCTGGGCATCCGCCCAGTCTGATCAGAGTCTTCGCTGTCCGCATGGAGCTAGCTTTGAACCTTAGCTACCCTTTAAGCGCTTAGCGAAGTCTGATCAAACTTGTTGGATGCCCAGGCTGATCTGTGTCTGCGCTGGTCGCATGACCACTTTGTTGGTTTTCTTGTGTCGCGGCTCATTTCATGTCCGCACTTTGGAATTTCATGTTTGCTGCATAACTTTAATAGTCTGTTGAATATTTTATGATACATCACAGCTATGTTGATCAGGTCAAGGTTATATGTCACAAACAAGTTGTCGTAACTCTCACTTTTATGGTGGTTGAGACGCCCTAGATGTTCTTTGCAGTTTTTCATGTCTGCTGTTTGCAATATTTTGACTTGCTCTATAATATCAATACCCGATTACCTTTTAGAATACTGCTGATCATGCTATGATATTTTCTCACTGTCCTTAACTGTCTGTGTCCTCGCCCTCCGCTCTACGACCCCTGCGTGCCCCTCCCCCTAACGCCGCCCCTTCCCCTAACGCCGCCCAACTTCCTCTTGCCCTCTCGTGCGTTCTTTGTTTAAATTCACACACTAGAGAGCTCGAAATTAGAGTGCTTGTAAGGCTTCTACTTTAGTAGTTATTCACACATTTTGAAATATTAGTTGTAGGTCAGTTAGATAAATTAAAATAAATGAAATACAGTTTCCTTTTCTTTACAGTATTCATTTTTCTACAGTATCCATTTCTACATATCACTATGATCTCTTATCTCATATGAGATACGAGCATGCTATACAATGTGTAGGTGGTTGCCGTTTTGGATTTTACCTCTGTTGGCAGTTTGGAATAATTGTTTGGCCTGAATATTAAACAATCATCCACCTGTTTAACATATAATGGTAATAGGAACTATACAAGAATGACACTAAATAACTTATATGAGCCGCGACGCGACAAAAAACCAACTATGTGGTTGTGCGCCCAGCGTAGACTCAGATCATCCGCCTAGTCTGATCAGAGTCTTCACTGTCCGCATGGAAGTAGCTTAGTACCTTAGCTACTCTTTAAGCGCTAGCGAAGATTCTGATTAGACTGGGCGGATGCCCAGGCTGATCTGAGTCTGGGCTGGGTGCACAACCACTTTGTTGGTTTTCTCGTGTAGCGGCTCATATATGTTTGGAAGTGTGCCCTGTCTAACAAGGCCCATGCTGCGTTTGGTTGGAGGATTTTCTATCTTCTCTGTTGGCTATTTTTCATGCTTCAGGGCCGCCGGAATCAGAACTTACTGTGAGGCCATCTATAATAGAAGAAGGGACCCAATGTTTACTACATTGTTCCTCCGTTTCAACTACAGTCCCTGACACACACAATTTAACCATCCATGTGTCATGGTATATTGATGGTCAGGTGGTCAAAAGTGGTGGCAGGTTCATAGTTAACAAGGAATCTCTAATCATAAACTCTGTGACAAGGGCTGATGTTAATCGTGTAATAACATGTGAAGCGAGAGAGGAAGGGGGCCTCCCAGCATGGACAACAACTACGTTGCTGATTAATTGTGAGTGCCACATTATCACTAACATTACATACATGTAGTTGTGTATTTTCTTATATATATAATATCCCTTACTAGCTAGTTTCGCAAAGATTACCAAAGGTTTGTAACATGTAAACGATGTTACTGAAGTGACGTTTATTTAAGGTCGTGTAAGTAACGTCGTTACCATGTTACATGTTACCATGTTTCATGGCTTGAAGGGTACAGTCCACTAAATATTCATGAGGACTTGCCCCGCCTTTTTCGAGGAGAGCATTAGGTTTACGTTGTAAGAGAGATGACGTCAGCCGCCAGTCATGCATGTTAGACGTCTTGCAGTATAAAAAAGACCAACAAATGATAATTACAAAAAAGCATGTTTAATTGAGAAATATTTTACCAGAAGGAGATGGGTTGATTTTGGTAACTGACCCCATAGTAGAAAAATATGCTATTTTGGGGGTACGAATTTGTGGTTGCCATACTTAATCTAGCTTAGCGGCTATCTGAGTTGGAAAGACGGTGGATGTTTTCCTCTCAAATTGATAGGCTAGGATGTCACTTTAAAGCAAGACGGGTTTGGAAAACTTTGTAAGTACAGTTTTGTAATAAAATGACCAGATGTTAACATTGTCGTCATGGAAAATTAATGGTGGAATGCAACCTGAAATCATGAGTAATCAGATGTATTTACTGATATTTAATGCTTTATAAGTCTCATCAGATCACTGTAGATTAAGTGCCATGAAACCAGGTTATCATAGTCACGACGACTCTTTTTTATTGAATTAAATGCAAGTGTAAATGCTTCAACATGTTTGGGTTCTATGGATGTTAGAGTCTTCAAAAATCATCATCGCGTATATTTCCGTATTAAAATTGTATTCCTAAAACTAGGTCGTCATTTGCCTCGATGATCGGATTCTCTAAAATTTTATTCATTCGCATATCTATATATATATGCTCGCTTTTATGCATACACTGATGAAATTCGGTGGCTCAAAGACACATAAACGCCAAAGTGTGTTGCAATCTACAAATTTGATTCGACTTTCATAGTTCTAAGCTCAATGTGATCTATGGCGACCTGGTATCATGGAATGGAATTTTTAGTGATTAAATGCACGTACAGATAAAGCCCCAGTCACACATTCACGGTTCAGGCCACGGTTCACCACGGTTTCACAAACCGTAGCACACCGTCGTGATTCGTAGTAGCACCGTAGATGCATCCGTCGTGTTCCGTAATGTTCCCTGAAGAACCGTGGTGATCCGGGAGTCGCTACGGAAGTATTAAACTGTTTAAAACTTCCGTGGTGAACCGTGGTGACTTGTGGGCGTGGCCTACACCGTAGCGCAACCGTAACAGAATCGTGCTCGTTCGTAGCGCTACCGTAGGTGTATCCGTGATTATCCCTGGCTTTCCGTCGGTATTCGTGGACAACCGTGGTAAGTTTTTCACTACGAAAACTCACTTTTTCTTCAAGTGAAATAAGTTCCCAGACTCGAAAGTTTATGACCTTGGATCACTTTCCTTGTCAATGTAAAATACCTACTCACAACTAATTTTCAGAATAAAATTTTTATTTGTCAACCGAATTTCAAAATTTTTGCTGCACACTTTACGACAAATTTAGTATTATGTAATGTGATAAAATACTTTCCTTGTCTACAAATAAATTAAACATCATCAACAAAAATCATTATCATGACCAGCGTTAAACCTTAGACAATCGTAGGAGCCGTGGCGCTACCGGCTTGAGTCGTACTAGCATTGTATCGAACCGTAGCAGCATCGTAAGCGTCCGTAACACGACCGTGGAATACCCTTGTTGTCCGTAGTGCTGCCGCCTTGCACCGTCGTGAATTCGTAGATGATCCGTACAGACACCGTACAAACACCGTGAGAAACCTTAATGGAACCCTAACAAACCGTAGTGATGCTGGATTTTTCTACGGTTCATCCCGGTTTTGCCGTCTAGGTCAAACCGTGGTGAATCGTGGTAAACCGTAGCCTGAACCGTGAATGTGTGACTGGGGCTTAAAATGCTGTGAGTTTAGGGTCCATAATTAAAATCTGCAAACTTCTATCGGACTTCATACCTGCAGGCCATACTGACCTACGATGACATAGTTTCGTGGCATGCACTTTTGAGTGACTTAGATTTTGAATGGCATAGTTTCATGGCATGCATTTTGAGTGATCTACCTTGTTTCATAATATAAAATTTTGAATAATAAGCTGTAATTTGGAATAATAAGCTGTAATTTGGAATAATAAGCTGTAATTTGGAATAATAAGCTATAATTTGGAATAATAAGCTGTAATTTGGAATAATAAGCTGTAATTTGGAATAGTAAGCTATAATTTGGAATAATAAGCTAAATGCACTGAAGAAGTCTTGAGGCTTTAGCACATATACAAGCCAAAAGTATTATGAAATCTGCCATTCAAACTGGTTTCATGAGAGTAATTCATCGTGACTATGATGATTTAATTTTGTGTCATATGATCTTGAATTACTGAACGTGTACACGGATGAAGTCTGGCGGCTGAAAGAGCCATGGAAACCAGAAACATTTTGAAATGCGCAATAAGTTCTGAAAATTAAATTTTATGGAAGCAAGGAGTCCAGCAAAGAAACGAAATAAGCAGACTCGGTTTGGCTGAGTATGTTCATGACCAGTAATGAAATGTGCAAAACTGATGACGCTCCCCCCCCCCACCCCCCGGCGCCAGCATATACATTATGTTCGGAAATAATTGAGAATTTTTACCGAATTTCAGCCAGAATTTTTCTACCTTTATGTAATATAAATGAAATTGGTTTCATATATTTTTGCTATATTCCTCACTGAACTACAATTTGGCGACTTCCATAGTTGCCAGTCATCTTAATGATGTGGATTGTCTCCCCTTTAATTTACTAAGTATAAAATTTGAGCAAAACTACAAAATAAGATGAAATCTGAAATAAAATGTCTACAAGAAAATGCTATAGAAGGGCAATGTGTTTTAAATTGCTTTTTCAGATGTAGAGACACACTGCTACACAATCAGCAACTATATATAGATATCACCTTTATGTTATACGAAAATATTTGGTTCTGAAGAACAGCTAGGTTTTCAAAATTTCACCACATTCTTAGAAAATCGTATTTTTTGGCAGGGTGAGCTACTAGAGAAAGTCAATGAATGAAATTATAATAACAGACAAGCACACTTATACAATTACAAACACTAATGACTAATATGTTATATGACATCAGAAAATAAGATCACTGTTGTTCACTATTCATTTCACGATGCCTCAAATGTTGCAGACCCCAAGATTTATGAAATTTTAACATTAATGCGCCTACACCAAATTTCAATTGCTTAAAATACTTAGTTACATACACCAAGACTTAATTATTTTGTAACACATAACAACATTGATAAAGATAACATTGTTTAATAACATTTAAGACAAACAAGAATGCCATAGCTTGAAGCAGTAATGTCTTGAAAAAGACCTATACATCTGAAAAGGTCATGAAAATCCATCTTATTTTGCAATTTTAGACCCCTTTGTCGAACAAATTGCCATAAATTACTGAAAATGCGAGTAAAATTAAATATTATAACGAGAAATCATGTATTACATTCCTTTCTTAATAGTCCATCATGAAAATTGTTTACTGAAATAACTAGGGTAAAATGATGTTCTCAACAATGTCCCTTCATACTATATAATCAGCATAGTAATGAAGTACAGTGAAGCATTTTTCGCAAGCCACACGGCTTAACACCAGCAGCAATGACGAGAAATAAGTTCGGAAAGTTCAGTCCTTTGGAAGTTAGGAATACAAGAAAAAAAAAGAGATAAAAACGGTTTGATAAAATCTGTCCGTGACCTGTATTGAATTTGCACTGAATTTCATGAAAGCAGGTCATTGTGAACTAGTTTCATGAATGACTGGAAGTATGCATTGATAAACTCTTGAGGTAGTGATCAAAACCTTTGTAGGTCTTACAATATGCCCACTAAATTATTTTCCCCGATAAATAAGTACCGTAAAGATTCTAAGTATTTGGACAGATATGAGCCGCGACACGAGAAAACCAACAAAGTGGTTGTGCGCCTAGTGCAGACTCATTTCAGCCCTGGCATCCGCCCAGTCTGATCAGACTCTTCGCTAAGCGCTTAATAAATAGTAACTAAGGGTCTAAGCTAGCTTCATGCGAACAGCGAAGACTATGGTCAGACTGGGCGGATGCCCAGGCTGATCGAAGTCTGCGCTGGGCGCACAACCACTTTGTTGGTTTGGTCGTGTCGTGGCTCATATGTCTGAGCAAATAGTGCAGACCGAGATCAGATTGCTCATGAGCTGTCTGATCAGGGCCTTTACTGTTTGTCATTTCACCTGCATCCTTTGGGTGCATTTTGCTTTGTAAAACCAACCCGTTTCATTTTTAGGACAGATACGGTATCTTATACGGTTTGTACCATACTTGTTAGGTTTTTTTTTACCAGGGGGCCCTGACCCAGGTCCTGTACTTCAACCTCCTTGTTCAGTGTATTTTCTGGGGCCAGATGAACAATTGCCGATCATAACCTGCAGCGCCGACTGTCATCCAGAATGTGATTTCACATGGCTCAAACTTGATAGTACTGAGTCTGTTTTGTCAAATAATGAAACTTTGTGGCTTGACGACAGCAATGGCATCGGCGAGTACATATGTGTCGCAACTAGAAACGGGACATCGAGAAAAGGCAACATTTCTGTCACTGTTGTTTTAAAACAAGGAGCAGGCGAGTATAATCAATTCAATTCAATTCAATTCTTTATTCAGATTGCCAAATACATAAAAGCGCATCTACAACACATCATAGAAACAAGACAATGATCTAATCACATTACTTTCCCAGGAGGCACATGACGTTGCAGTGACGTCCCACTGACGTCCCATTGACGCCAGCGCGAGGCCACCGAGACGCCCTGTGCCCGCTGGATTTAAGGGCCGGGATGTTCTGGCCATATACCCTGGTCGGTCAGGATAGATGAGAAAGAAAGGAAGTCAGGGCAGTGTCTAGAGCAGTGCATCCAATATCAGCAGCTCTGCTCCAGACACTGTCTCCCCCTCAAACAACGCTTAGTCCGAACCACGCCAGACCAGGTTCCCAGGGGACGTGACCAGGAGTTCATTATTGTTTTATCATAAATGGACAATCACTTCATTTGAAAGTAATTCTATAAGCTTTTGATTATTTGCCTAAATATTTTGTTCTGTGGCTATTATCAAGAAACTCATCTGTGTAATAAAAGGAGACTAAAGTCATTATGCTTTATGCATATTATTATGTTTGTGTAAATAGGATAAATTAGCCCCAAGTAATTTATTAGGGTAGAGTCGGGCAGCAGGTATATTCAGACAGTGACACTGTTTCCTTTATATGTCAGTTGTTTGGAATTAAAACAAAACAAAAAACAAAAAAACACGACAAACAGTGAAAATCCTGATGAAACGGCTCATTATGAGCCGTCTCATCTGGATTTTCACTGTTTGCAATGGTATGTCCGAATTTACCCGCTGTCCGAAGTTACCCGACTCTACTCTACTGACTGTTCCAAAACGGTGTTTCTGCGCTAGCTATTATTGTCATTCTTTGTCTGTTTTCTGTCAGTCTTTGAATTTTTGTACAATCGGCCCCGGATCCAGGGGGTGGGCTTTGGGGCTTCAGCCCCGCCACTTGGGTATGGTTAGATTAAAATTCATGTTGTGACATCTCATAAGAATCGCCTCGGCGAGGCGATTCTTATGTGATATCACAACATATATTTCAAGGCAAAAAAAGACTTTATCAAATAATCTCATCAAATTTATCCTTTATTATGTCATTTTCAACCCTTCTCCCCCCACCCCACCCTTCCAAAATACATATCGACACCCCACCCCCCAGCCCCACCACTACATCAATAGTCAGTAACCCGGTGGGAGAGCTGGCTTCTGGTCTTTTCGCTTGTCTTGTTTTGCTTCTTTGTACCGTCTTTATTTTCCTTACCTATTTGATGTTAAGGGCAGGATGTGGTGGCGATTTTATCATGCATATGTTGCAAAATTCAGCTGATAACAGGGGTATGATAACATGATGTGATATCATGTCACTTTAGAACTGCGCTTGCGCGAATGTAACCAAGCGATGCCTTAAGAAGCGATCTCTGAAGACGATTGGCTACATACTGACGTTGGTCGTGATAACAATGTTGGACTGGTTAAGTGACGTCACCGATTTACGTCATAACGCATTCGCGACCTCAACAAGATCAGACAAAACTGTATTTGCTTTTCAATTGTTTGTCCCTCTTTACACCGTAAAATCTTTTAATAATGCATGGTACATGTAAATAGAAAACCACGATAGTGTCTTTTGCTATCATGTTTATCAGGCTCGACCCAAAACTCGTCGGACTGGCTCGGCAAGCATCGCCATTCCTACGCTGTTTCTGTTCTCGCATGATAAACTTCATATCAGAAGATACTAACATGGTATTCTCTATGTGTCTGTTCCGAATTGTCGCATGTTTATTAGTTTTCATTTTTAATGTCTAGATTTATCCGTTTCTACTTCTGCTAACTTTTGTTCTACTATATAGCCATCGGCAAAATGGTGTATAATAGGATTTCCCCGAAGAATTATTGGTTATCCCCTCGGAGATAACCATATTAAGTTAGGAATTCGTACTCGATTGTACGCTGTTTTCTTTTGCTGAAATAGGGTCCGACTATTTCCCGGTACTCCTACATTTGGCGCACCCTGCTGCAAGATTCTCTCCAGCATTGCTAATGCGTGATCTTTAAAGCTTATCTTGAACACTTTATTTCACCCTATACAAGTAATAACCAGAGAGTACATTCCACTTAGGAAGAACTGTCACTAAACAGTACAGGTCACCTAACAAAAGTTAATAGCAATGAAGCTTACCTGTTACAAGCCACTTACCTACAGCTTCGACAAAGTCCAAGAATACAATAAAATTAACTTGTATTGCTGCCAATTTCCTACTTTACCACTTGCATCCTATAGATTCGTTGCTAAGGGATAACCTCTCAAGCTTTTTCAAAAGCTAAACTTGTGACTTTATACTACTTTTCCCGGGAAAAATCTGCTACACATATTTTTGCATAGCCCTTTTCCTCTTATATTGGAGTTTCCACCGGTAATACGGTTGCAGGAAAACACGGTTGTTCCGTCTCCTCACATAACAGTGAGGTGCAGATCTGAAGAAAACAGAGCTACCCACATTCTGCGCCAAACATATTGCCGGATAAAAGAAAATTTACCCGAGAGCATGTGTCTCTGCCGTCTTATTTTTGTTTAAAGCAGAAACAACTACCAACATCGACATAGGCTGAAGGTATGAGTGTTCCTGCTTGTGCGCATATGAGCTGCGACACGAGAAAACCAACAATATGGTTGTGCGCCCAGCGCAGACTCAGATCAGCCTGGGCATCCACCCAGTCTGATCAGACTCTTTGCTAAGCGCTTAGAGGGTAGCTTAGAGTCCAAGCTACCCTCATACGGACAGCAAAGACTCTGATCAGACTGGGCGGATGCCCAGGCTGATCTAAGTCTGCACTGGGCGCACAACCACATTGTTGGTTTTGTCATGTCGCAGCTCATATGCATTTATGTATGTATGTTTCCTCAAGTTTCTGCTCGAATATACATCTTCTTGCAAATATAAGTCTAATAGAGTTCTTTCAAGAGCAGAGAACACACTCATTCGAAGGAACATGGGTCATACTTTGAAGTTTTGGCACTGTGAGGTTTGGCTATTGAAGCCTCGTCAAAGACCCTGACATAATCTGGTGTCGAAAACCAGAGAAAACACACTGTATTTTCTAAATTTCAATAATGCAGTCGATAAAAAGACTGATAAGTATCCAAAGAGGTCCAAATGAATAAATGGCGAAGATCAAGAAAATGAGTCTAGATCAATCAAAAATTTCTGATTTCTCAGAATATATCCCCTTATCTCAAAGGACAAAATAAAATATAAGCCTATAAAAATATAAAGGCTACATAATTATGTGGAAAAAAAACTGTGGAGAGAAGGACTGTGGGGAAAAGTTGCTCCATGAGATGGGGCCATTTTACTATATAGTTGTCTTTCCTTCAGCCATTTTAGGAAAACGGGGGAAATTTATTGTCTTAAAAAGTCACCGCGGTATTTTACCAAAGTGACTGGCAGGTATTTTGACAGGTGTATTTTGTTGTGATCGATTATTCCAGGTGCATAT
Organism: Ctena decussata; assembly: GCA_963989385.1. Taxonomy (NCBI): domain Eukaryota; kingdom Metazoa; phylum Mollusca; class Bivalvia; order Lucinida; family Lucinidae; genus Ctena; species Ctena decussata. Next base: position 58,665,807 of record OZ022514.1, on the reverse strand, counting down.
GGAGCACTTGTTTATGTATGTACGAGGGGCGTTCGGAAAGTTTTGCAAATGGCCTCATAACTTTGTTTAGGCGCATGCTGAGTACAAATGCTATGCATGTACATGTACTGTAAGCACTATTTTATCTTTACAATGATACCTAACACTTTACAAAGATACCTTTCCTGATTGACGTATAACGCGTTTTATTAGGCTCCAGTCACACCACTGGGCTAATTTCATATATAAACTCTTTTCCGCGGGCAGTGTAAGGGATTCAAGTCAAATATCGTTGAAAATACAATATTAATCTTATTAACTGAAACTGCGTAGTCTTGCCAATGTGCCTTCTTCTGAATGTATTCTCTGCTCTTGAAGGAACTCTTTAAGATTTTAATTCTACTTCACTGCAACTGGTGTTGTGCCATGTGGCGGCCGTAAAACGTCTCCCCGTACATCATCAATAGTGCAGATAATATTTTATTCTCGTCCTTTGAGATGAGAGGATATATTCTGAGAAATCTGAATTTTGAGATTGGTTTAGACTCTTATTCTAGCCTCTAGATCATCGTCTTTTATATTATTTGGACCTTTTCTGAAATAAATCAGTCGTTTAATCGACTGCCCAATCAAAATTAGGAAATTACAGTTTGCTTTTGTCTGGTTTCGTCACCAGATATTATTAGGGTCACTGATTAAGCTTAGTAGCCGAAACTACGTAGTCTGGCCCACGTTCCTTCTTCTGAATGTATTCTCTGCTCTTGAAGGAACTCTTAAAGATTTTAATTTTATCAGCCGAAACTACGTAGTCTGGCCTATGTTCCTTCTTCTGACTGTATTGTCTGCTCTTGAGGGAACTCTAAGATTTTAATGGTCCATCATTGCCTGCAATATCCATACAAGAGTTAGAAGGGTTGCAACTGTTATCGATTTATTCCTTGCAAAGCAATGCGCAGTTACTATGACGTTATTGAAATCGACGTCAACGGCATTTTTGAAAGGTTGTAGAGGTTTCATTTTTTGCATTAATTTGAATTTATTAACGGGTTTTCGGAGACCCATGTAAATTCTCTTGCTGAAAAGATTTTGACTGTTAACGCACTTGTTTTCTTTACAAAATCATAATAACTGTAGTAGAAAGGGACAATTGCTTCTACATAAAATACGGATAATTCATATTCACGGCGGTGGGGGGGGGGGGGGGGGGGGGGGGAGGGGGGGGAGGGGGAGGCAATATGATACCTAGTTTAAATACAATTTTCGCGATATTTACAAGTCAGCATTGCCTTGGCATTGTCTTTAAGTAGTAAAGATACAAAGAATCAAAGACTGCTCATACATGAATCACGGCATACTAAAGTAAATTCTGCAGTGCCTTTAGGGTATATCTCTTTCAAAGAAGATTTAAAAGGTGCCCTTTGAAAAAAAAACGTGTTTGCAGACTTGTCTGGGTATATCGAAACTTTATCTGTTTTGCTATCTGAATTTCTGTCTTAATGGTAGTTACCAAGAAATTACATCACTTGCCAAACTTTCCGAACGTCCCTCATAATTCCAGAGTACTCTCTGTACTAAACTATGGACTTTGCATTTGCATATGCGCGGTAAGTAGTGCCACAGTGAGTAGATACAGCCGTATAGAGTTCCAAACGTTATAAATAAAGCTCAACACACTGACACAGACATACTTTTTCTATAGCAATCCTTAAAAGACTAGTCTAATTTTTCATAATACAGTAGTATCTTTTAGTCATGACAGATCTAATATCTGCTTCGATTCCATGCCCTTTACATTTATAACCAATGTGTTCGTCAAAGTCTGTAATTAAAAAAAAATGCATTTTTATTTACCATCCGTCCATCAACTTATGCAACGTTGTACATTTTTGCGCTAAGGCCAGACACTTTGAAACTGACAGAAAAACATAGACAAAAAAAAAAAAACGCTCCGATAACGATCAAAGCCTCTATTTTTTCAATTTTCGCCTTCAGAGGAACAGTCTATTAACTGCACTGTGCACGATAAAGAGCCGCTCATTTTTGTGCAAGAGTCAGTTAATTGGCTTAAAAATGAATGATAGTACAATAATTATTAACCAACTAGGCAAGTACAAGACACTGACCAATGTCAATCGGCTACTAAGCTGTTACAACGGTTACAATTGAAATGAAGAGAAATCAATGTTTCTTCCGTTGAAGTGACAGCTTCGCGTGCCAACTATACTCGAAAAAATAATTAAGGCGTCAAACTTTTACCCTGTGATTGCTGGAACATTTCAAACATTTTGTAAAATAAACCAATGCTACCTTCCATTTTATTCATTTTGCAAGTTTTATAGACTTGAAATTTAAACCTATATCCTTTGTCTTGACCAAGTCAAGGCTTACAATCAGACTACCCCTAAAAAGAAAGTGTTTTGAATTCCCATAGAGAATCGATAGTGTGTCAGTTTGGTCGGGCATATCTTCTAAAACGTCTATGAGTTTTAAACTTGTTACAGCTTGCTGACCTTAAAAATTATTAAATTTGATGACAATCGAGCAATTTTGCAAAATAAATATGAATTGGCGAAATCGAAACTTTTGGCGAATTTGCTCCTTATGGACTTCTGGCCACTTTGATTTTGAGGGCAGTGTGATTTGAAGGACTGCTGTGCTCAAACCAAACAGTGCACAATTTTAAAATTGGTGCCATAAGTAAGTGCTTTAAAAATGCTAACTCACCATATAAAACAAAAGTTTGATAAATATCGGTAGACCCAGAAATGCAAACTCAAATGTTTGACCCCTAAATGTTTTTTTTTTCGAGCATGTTCAGATTATCTGGAAGACCTTATGTTCTTTTAGTTGTTGGACTTGTAGTATACATGTAATGTTTTTAATGTTTATATCTTACAGACGATACTACAGTCTCTATAGCTGCTTCAATGGCCACAGTAAACCACATGTCAGTTGCTATAGTAGGAGCAGTTCTGGGTACAGCGTTACTTCTGGCCATTATTCTCATTGTGTACCTGCTGAGACGCGGACATTCATTAGAAGCAAAGATTTCAGTTACAGCTGCTGCCGGTCGACCTGATGCTTCTTTCGAAATGAGGCCGAATGCGTAAGAGAATTCTTTATCGCAAGGCGTTTGTTGGATCGTGTTGATTTGTTCCTGGTTTTCCATATGATCTACTTTTTCATAGTACATGTATAAAGGTTTATGTTAAGACTTAAATGCCGTGCGGTAAAATTGTAAACTGTCTCTCACTATGGCAAAGTTTATATGTTCTGGTCTTGTGGTTGGTTTTGGAAACAGAGGATCAGTGTTGCATGTTACTGACCACTGATCATGAATAGACATAGACAAACCGAGTCTGCTATTTTTGTTTCTTTGGTGTGTATCTCGCTCTCATCGTGTTTAATTTTTCTTATTTTTTCGAGGCACAGCCTCGTATAATTTCGATATTATTCCATATTTCACAAGATTCCATAGGTCCAAAACGCGTATGTCAAAATTTAGCCAATAATATCAAAGGTAAATGAATGTTTAATCTTCGTCTTTTCTCGTCGTACTGTACTGTGAATACTAGCACTCTGTCTTATACTTTACAATAGAAATGTTATCGAAAACAGACGCAGACATTCAAAACTTTCTTTTTTTCGTCCTAGATCTACCTTCGATTTCTACTTTCGGTTTAATACACACAAACAAACAAACACTGCAACATGCTGATAACTATTTTGAAATCAAGTCAATTTTAAGATTGACCGCGGTCCATTTTGGAATTCCAAATTGGAAAGCTCAATTTTGAGATAGATCGTTGTCGCTACCAGTGTCAAAATTATGGTTGTGGGTGCCTAACGACATAGCTTACTTATTCATGAAAGTTATTGTCAAATCTTCAATTAGAGACATATAACAAAACACACTTCCGTTTAATCTGCGCCGATTATCTTTTTTTAAAGATTTTTCTTGTTTATCTTCGCTACGGATGATGTAAAGTGTCGTGGGGCGGTCGTGAAAGTGTCCGCATATTTTACAGTAGTGTAGTTTATATGTTTTTCTTGGCGTCTGGGATAATTAATTTGAGCCGCGACATTAGAAAGCCAACAATGTGGCCGTCCTCAGATCAGCCTGGACATCTGCTCAGTTTAACCAGTCTCTTTGTAAAGTGTTCAAAGGGTAGCTAAGGGTCTGAGCTACCTCCATGCGGACCGCGAAGACTCTGATCAGACTGGGCGGATGCCCAGGCTGATCTGAGTCTGCGCTGGTCGCACAACCACATTGTTGGTTTTCTCGTGTCGCGGCTCATTTCATTTTAAGTTATTTTGAAAATCGAATTCCGTTTATGGGGGTGCTAGAGGACGTAACTAGTGTTGCATATTCCATTACTGGTCATGCTAGAGGACGTAACTAGTGTTGCATATTCCATTACTGGTCATAACCAGTAATGGAATATGCAACACTAGTTACGTCCTCTAGCACCCCCATAAACGGAATTCAGTCAAGACGATTTTATATTATAGTTTATTTGGTGTGTCCTTGCTTCATAGGATTTTAAGTCTTCGAAATTTGTATTCACTACAACTGGCCATGCTGTAGCAGCTGGGCCACTAATACTAGTATTATTTATTGTTATTGATACTGCTTACGACCGAACCCTCGCTCGACAACCCCTTTGCACAGTACCGGATCAGTTGAAAATCGGTATTTCCTCAGTGAACTTGGTTTAAACAATATTTTATTCAACTATCTACATTTAGTACATTCAAAGTACAATTTTCATGAAAAGGATTTGGTCGAAAGCTCATAGCTTGTATAGACCATTTCCATTCACCATCTCCGTAAACTTGCTGATACAGATTGCAGCATAAATGAATAATACAGTTCTTTGACCACCGTTTAATGAATATGTAAACAAAACCACAGGACCTTTCTCCAGCTGATACAGGCATGAACATTTCTCTAGCCTAGACAGGCACTTAGTAAAGACCACTTTATCACTGGCTGTTTTCTTTCTTCAGGTGCTACGAACACATTTGGCCTGACAGAAGTACCAGTCATAACTACTATGCTGTGACTGATGGTACGTATGACATCAAAGCATGCTCTGGTTCTCTAGTATTCAGTTATGACTTTTTATCAGTAATGCCCTTTAAGTATCCAACTGCATACCACGAAACGGCGACACAACTTACGCCTGCAAAATTAAAATATCTTGTCCAAGCTATATCATATTGAGAACTAAAAATAAAGAAAATAGAGGGCAAAAAGTTTAAATGCAGGATGAGAGAGCTCGTAGCCACTTCATCTCGACCTACGCTGTTTGCACAGCTGGGCGGGAGGAATGTGGGTTCTGCTGTGAAATTTCTATAGGAACCCGCCCACGTTTGAGTTTCCTTCATACCATGGCTAATAATTACCAGTCGCACAGAAGTTATGAAAATGATAACTTAAGTTAATTTTAGAAGCAGGGGTCTTATTGGATCTCCTTGAAAAACACCCTTTTTGAGGCTGTAGGCTGCTTCGAAATTAAGTCCACAGAGTTAATTAACCACTATCTGAATTTCGTCTCCTTTTCTGCTGAAATGAAGGAAACATTCCGGCAGTAAACTTTATTTTGATACCAAATATTCAATGAGACATTCTCAGTTAAGCCGGACCATTTGCTATTATTTCTGTCTCACGCCCTTTCTTTTCTTAAATTACAAAATGGATGTCCCATTTTCCGTTTTTGTCTTGTCTGAAAGGCTGAGACCTAGCGATCCATTTTCTGCCCCCTTGCAATTTTGCTCTTCACGAGTCAATTACTTTTGCACGCTTCAATGGCTTTCCGCAAAATTCATTATGAAGCTTCTTCTATGGCGCACCAAGGTATGTCTCGAAAATGATGACAGTCGACCCATTTTTGCCGGAATTAGGACCGTTGAAAGTTGTCCGTTTGCGTCCACGTCAACAGTTAGGGGGGCAATTACTTGTGCATGCTTCAACAGACGTCTGCTATTTTCATAATATAGCTTTTTCTAGGGCGCCCTAAGATATATTTCGAATCTGGTGACGATCGACCAATTTTTGATGGAATTATGGCAGTTCAAGTTCGTCTACTGCGTCCGGGTTAAAGTTTTTGGATAAATGTTTTTTAAAAGCCGATATTTCTAAAATCGTTCAAGATACCTGCCTATGGGGAGGACCGTAATTAATGTTGTTAGAACTTGTGGTCCGACCCATTTGTCAGTTGTTTTTGGCAATAAAATATGTTTAAACTAATACCTGCCTCACATTTGGTAGGGACCTTTTCCAGAGCATTGGCTTTTGTTATATGCAACCATATTCCTAGGTCTGGTCCTAGGGTGGGGCTATATGTCAATATCTAGGGTGATGTTGATAACAGAATCAGAATAAACTTTAACCAAATATGTTAACATCTGGGATAATGTTGATGTTAAAATTTTTGGTTAAAGTTTATTCTGATTCTGTTAAGGCTTGTACCTCCAAACACATTCAAGGTACCTGCTTCGTATTTGGTCAGGACCTTCCCTGGAGCATTAGCTTTTACTTTTTGCTTTGTGCAACCATGCCCATAGGTCGGTCCCCAGGGTGAGGCCACAGGTTAATATCTAGGATGATGTAAATGTTAATGTTTTTGGTCTCATTCTTCTAAGGTGTACAAGTTTTATGGTGGTGTTCTAGGTCCAATAGTGTGTCCTTACAAGTGCAGCAGCAGCAAAGCTTCCATGCAGACTCATGTGTCCTTGACCTTTATTCATGGTTGAGTGATTTTGCCCTTTACCTGTAACACTATTTAATGAATAGGCACCAAACATCCACGATATCAAGCACATGTGTAACATAGTTGAAAAACGCCATGCTTAAACTTTACTTACCCACCCCCAACCACTCTAACACATGCATACAAATCCCTCCTCTCTTCCAATCCCCACAACTAAGACATATGCCAAGCTAAATAACGCAAAGAAAACCATGAAATGTGATCTAAAAGATCCGAGGATGGGTATGGGGTTAACTTGTTTAGCCTTGGTTCTATCAGGGTGTTTCTCATGGCAGCCCACTGAAACCCTCAAACCAATACAGACAGCTTTACGTGATTCTTTTGAAATCATCTGGCACCAAATATCCATGATATCAAGTAAGTTTACAAGTAACATAGTGGAAAAAATCATGCTTAAACTTTACCTCCCAACCCCACAACCACTCTGATACATGCACACAAATCCCTCCTCTCCTCCAAGCTCCATAACTAAGACATATGCATCGCTAACTGACACAAAGGAAACTATGAAAAGTAATCTAAAGGATCTGCGCATGGGTGTAGGACTAGTGTTTGTGCAACCTTGGTTTATATCCGGGTGTTTCTCAAGGCAGCCCACTGAGACCCTAAATTATCATATGACGTCGCATCTGAGAGTGTAATAAAGCCATGGATTAAAAACGATAATCCACTAGTGGATTAAATATGCAAATTACGTCGTAACGTTATACACTGACGTCCACTAAAACGTTGCGTTTTCTAATGGCAAAATCGTGACGTTTTAGTGTAAATTTTGCTTATAAAATGCAATTTTAGTGTCATATGATAAATAGAATCTTGCATTCGTGCTCATGTATTATTATACCCCCCCCCCCCGCAAACTTGTTTGAGGGGGGTATACTGTTTTCACGTTGTCCTTCCGTCCGTCTGTCTGTCCGTCCGTCCGTCCGTTCGTCCGTCCGCAACATTTGCTCCGATTTGTTTCAAATTTTGTCCATGGATGCAGCATGTGAAAAGAGTTGATACGTATTTTTCAGTTTTTCCCGGAAGTGTTTTCCTGCTGAGTTATGCCCCTTTATATTTTTCGTAAAAAAAGTTTGTTATCGCAACTCCTCCTAGACCGCTTGACCGATTTTCTTGAAATTAAGTATGTGAACACATATTGGTATGAAGATGTGCATAAAGGTTTCCATTTTGAAATCTGACCCCTTTTTCTTGAATTATGCCCCTTTTTGATATTTTTGGCCCTAATTTTGGGGGTTTTTGGTCGTTTTTGCTTTGATTTTATTCAAATTTGATTCATTGATGCATCATAAGAAAATAGTTGACACGTGTTTTCCAGTTTTTCCTGGAAGTGTTTTCCTGCTGAGTTATGCCCCTTTATATTTTTTCGTGTTTTCCATTTCTTCCCAGAAGTGTTTGCCTGCTGAGTTATTCCCCTTTGTAGTTTTTGTAATAAAAGTTTGTTATCACTACTCCTTCTAGACTGCTTGACCGATTTTCTGGATTTTTTCTACAAGGTTTTTCCAGCTTTGCTCACGAGAGCCAAAATTAGATAAAAGTAGACATGTTCAGTTACCTTGATAGGATTATAGGATGAGCTATATTTGTTTGTAGTTGTCATAACATGTATGCTTTGTATAGCTTTGTAAAACTTAGATGATGAAGGTCCATGCTTAACTGTTAAATGCGGGGGGTATTTAGTAAGCCATGCTTACTGCCATCTCTAGTTGAATTTATTAAACTCGTTGGGGAAAATCGATAAGATGCTCGGCAAAGCCTTGCATCTTATCTTTTCCCCCAACTCGTTTAATACATTCCATAGTACATGAGCACTCATGTAAGATCCTCTATGAAAAATACAGAGAGCTATTTATGACTCTTTTGAAATCCTCTGGCACCTAACATCCATGATATGAAGCAAGCTTACAAGTTAGCATATTTGGGTGGTGTGATGCTAGAGGGAACCAACCATTAAATAGACAATACGGAGAAAATCGCAAATAAGCATTCTATGTTTCCCCAAGCTGCACAAAAGGATGGTTAGAAAATGTTAATGGTTGTTGTAACTGGGCATATATTAGACATCCAAATTTGCATTTGCATGATTTCATAACTAACCTGTATGTTTTTTAAAACATGGCTTTTGTGGGATAGTTCACTCTGGCAATGATACTGTAACATTATTTCATAAGATTGTGCCAAAGTGGACTAACCTTACCAATTTTCATTTTAAAAAAAATGTCCAACAAACCTGTGACTTTAAACAAAAAATAATTAAATCAAACATACTGACTAGCCTTACTTCTCGCTACTGATTCATGCCCATCAAATGATGCTCAGAAACACCTAGATACAAAGCTTTTCTATTCAAGACACAGTAATCAACATTTTTAATAAACAGTAAACATGAAAATGTCTTACTGTATTTCTTCATTTATAAGAGTTTATATACTTCCAAAAATTACCATATATACGTAAATCAGTAACGTAGTTCAGCTATAGAATTTTTTGTTTCTCTTCTAAAACAATCCCAAAGATCTAGATTTGTCTCACAAGACAGATCTAGATCTTTGAAACTGATTTGGACGGGAAAGCCCATCTTTTAAATGAATAAATACAGTAAATGTAGGCTCTGCTGTGGGTTAAGGAATATTGAAACAAATACTTTTGAAACTACAGAAACGCCGGAAATTATTTTGGGGCCATAAACCTGCAAATAAAAGTGTACTTCTGAATGTAATATTAGAGAACCCACTGGACAAGACATTCAATGAAGGTACTTATCAGCTATGAGACAAATGGAATAGCCTTTCCCTAGAAAGAGCCTAAGCAGGTTTTCTTTTGAATTATAAACGTATATACAGTTTACATGAGTAGAACATTTTTCAACAAAGGCTCACTCTTCACATTCAAGCAGGCACACAACATTGAATCAATGCCGAATAAACGCTGATTCAACATCACGGCATTGAATCAATGTTTATTAAGTCTTGATTCAACATTGTGTGCCCCGTGGGAATCAATTTTCATCATCCTCAGAATCTTCTGAATCATATGTTGCCCAAAATGGAGCTGAATGATATAATTCTTGGAGTCTAGATGATCGGAATTCAGAGGTATTGAAGTCAAGCACAGCCTTGAAGTCTAATCCAAATTCAATATTTTCAAACTTATCATAAAAGTTTTTCCATGCCGGTGGTTTTTTCCACTTTGGACTAAAACGCAAAAGCTTTAAGCAGCTTCCCATAATAATGCTCTCACCAATATTTGGCGTGATGTAAGTACTTCTCTCAATATCAAGTTCTTCAATTTTTACTCTCTGAGTTAATTGTACAACAAAGAAAAGACACTTGTATTGTCTCAGTTCATAGAAATTACTTAGGTAAACCACTTTCAAGCTAGGGTGCCCATACAAATACTGAAGTTCATAACAGCTTAAAAAGTTGCATCCACTTATATTGATTTTTCTAAGCTTTGGCATAGCATTTACAAACTGCAATGACTGAATCATCAAATTATTGGTAAGAATAATTTCAGTTAAATTCTTACACAGCATCAGTTGACACTGAATACAGGCGAGTTGGAAGTAATTCCATAGGGTACCCTGTCGGTTTTCATATTGAAGTCTCTCAAAATGAAGACAATGTTTGGCAATAATGTTGTAAACTGATTCATTTCTGTAAGGGTCTGTGCTTAAACAGAATACTTTCCAGAGTTGCCTGTCATGAGATATATTGTATAATCTTTTATTGACAGATGACAAATTGACTGCATCTTCGATGTTTAAAAACTGCGTAATCTTCACTAAAAGCTCATCAGGGGAAGTATTAGAATGGTAACTGAAATGAGAAATAAAATACATGTAGTCAGTCTTCCAGTTCATAGTCAATATTATTCCTCCAAAGGTCATCTACAACTACCCTACCATCCCCTTTTAAAGATTTATAAAACCCGTGATGCACCGGGGGTACGTATGGTAGCAGATCTTTCAAGTCCTTCATTTTTTCTTTGCTTATGGTTTTTCCTTTGGGATTTAGCAGAAGTTGTTCTGAAGATATGTCACCACCTTTACTTTTTCTCTTAGGAGCAAGATTGACACATTTAAAACACTCATCAGAGTGACTATATTTGTAATATAACACCAACGGTGCAGTCTTCCTAAACTGTATGGGCCGATTGCACAAAACTATTTTAATTTATCCCTTGACTAAGGCTTATCCTGGGATAGTTAGAACTGAGTACTAAAGTGGATTGCAGAAAAGAAGTTTAAGCAAGGAATAGCTATCCCTGGGATAGTTATCCTAGGATAAGCGCAAGGTTAGCCCAGATAAAATTATTAATGCAATTTGTCTCATATCACCTGTGTTGCCATTAGTAACTGAGTTAAACAATGCTACCAGGTTGTATATATGAGCTGTCCCTGCTGAATAAAGGTGTTTTTCTTGCATATGTATGAAAAAAAAGAAGAGTCCATAGTACTAGAATGCTTTTGCATTCAGAGTCTTGATTCACAGTTGCTTATAGCGATATTATCATACTCAGCATCAATGAACTCACCACTTTTTTCTCCAAAATCATGGGGCATACCGGATCTACATCATACGTCCTTATTTTGAAGGGTTTCATTATGCCTATGATAACAATTGCTGTGAGTGTGTGACGTAAGCTATGGAATCAAGAAACAAATTACGCCGTATAAATTTCATTTCACAGAAAGTCATTGCTGTTGAACTTAAAATGCTACTGTAAGGCCCCATAGCTCTATTCATGGTGAAATGCATATAACGTTATAGTTTATCATGAGATTCTCAGTACAGTTTTGTCATTTTAAATAACAGTCAGTAGCCAACTTTTAACCAATGTCTCTGAGTTTCATAAAAAAAGGTTTATCAATTACCGTAATCGACCCATTTACCGCACATGCCCCTATAACCGCACACCAAGGCCATTTCCGGACAAACTGCACAAGCGCACACTGCTTTTTCTTTGAAACTCTCACAAAACCCAATAATTAACAGGGAACTCATGAAAAGTATAAACACAAAGTATTTCCAGTCCCACCCATGTTGCCTCTTTCCAGTCACCCTGCATTTCATTGTTCTGAGTGTGCGGTTATTAAATACATTTTAACCACATCTTTTTGTTGCAATTTGAAAAAGTTAAGCGCATGCTGCGGTAAATGGGTCGATTACGGTAAGTGGGTCATTTTAGTTGGTAAAAATAAAATAAAAGAAAATAAATGGTAAAAAAAAATACAATGTACAAGCATGGGACCCGTTCATTGTCCCACTTTGTTTATATTCCATTGCTCAACAGGGAACCTTTTACTTTAACTGGGGGCATGGAACCTGAGTCTTACACTGACATATGTTCTGTATTTCCTTTTTATCCCCCCGTGACGATAGTCAGGGGGCATTATGTTTTATCCCTGTCTGTCCGTCCGTCTGTCCATCTCGCCTGAAAGGTTTGTATAATCAACTCCTCCTACAGTTTTTAAGCAATCAATCTGAAAATTTGCACAACTGTTGCAGGCATATTGAAGATATGCACCTGGCATTTTGAGGAGAAAAAAATTATTTCTGACAAAATTACAGCAATTTCGGACTTAGAAATTTTTACAGGTTCTGGCTAAAACAGAATGGCAAGTTTGTATTATCAACTCCTTCCACAGTTTTTAAGCTATCAATTTGAAACTTTGCACAGTTGTTTCAGACATACTGGAAATGTGCATGTTTTTTTTTGAAGAGGAAAAAATAATTTTTGACAAAATTACGGGCTCATTTATACTCAGAAATTATTTTGGGTTTTGACTATAACAGTATGACAAAACTGTATAATCAACTCCTTCCGTAATTTATTACTTATCAATTTGAAACTTTGCATAGATATTAAAGACATATTAAAGATGTGTGTATGTCTTGTTGAAGAGAAAAAAATGATTTTTGACAAAATTACAACCTTTTTAAACTTTAAAATTCTGCAGGTTCTGGCTAATACAGGATGGCAAGTTTGTATAATCAAACTACCCCAGGGTTTGTAAGCAATCAGCTACAAATTTAGCACAGATATTCCAGATATATTGAAAATATGCATGTGTAATTTTCATGAGCAGAAAAGTATTTTTGACAAAATTACTGCCTTTTCAAACTTAGCAATTTTTCAGGTTGTCTAATACAGGATGAAAACATCGTATAATCAACTCCTCATACAGTTTTAACGCAATACAATTTTGTATATCCAATATTGTCAACAGCTTTTAAACAATGCCAACATATTGAAGATATGCACAATGCCTTTTTGAAGAACAAAAGAGGGGGGGGGGGGGAAGGGGAGAAGAGGGGAAGTTTGGGACACGCACAGAACAAGGGCATCATCTGTGTCTTACAGACACAATTTTCTAGTATTTTCTGTGATGTTCAAATGCACTTCAGAAGTCGAAGACTATACTTGGGACATCTTGAGCATGACCCTCTCATCATGTTTACCTTTCTGTGAAGTTTGATCAAATTTGCTTCAGCTATTTTCGAGTTAGTATATAGAAATCTTAAGTCTTACCCCTGATTGTGACATTGACATTGTGGCATGGGATCCTAAAATTTGCAAAAAATACCATTTATCATGTTTTACCTTTCTATGAGGTTTGATAAAATTTGCGTCAGGAGTGTCTAGTCAGTTCAAAGACATGATTTGACCTCTGAGCCCTGAATGTGGCCCTGACCGTGGGCAGTAGAACCTTAATTTTGTTTGTGACATACCATCTTATTTTTTTCAGCTTTGCATGAAGCTAAATCAAATTTGCTTCGGTAGTTTTTAAGTTAATGAAGAGAAAGCCACATGATCTCTGTCTGCGACCTCGTCCTTGGGGTGGGAACCTATGTCTTGTGCTTGGCATACCTTCTCATTAGGTTTTATCTTTTTGTGACGTTTGAAGAAGTTTGCTTTGGTACTTTTCTGAGTAAATGCCAAGCCATGATCTAACCCCATATTGTACTTCAAAATTCACCCGTTTATGATAGTTTTAGGATATTTGACCTTCTCATCGAAATGACCGTCTTTCGGGTTTTTTTTTTTGTTTTTGTTTTTTTTTTGGGGGGGGGGTCCTATTTTAGTTGAAAGCTGGCCATTCACGGTAATAACTGTGACAAGCTGTTTAGAAATCTTGTAATGATACTGCAAGATAAAATATTAAATGAATTAATACCACTGGGAGGGCAATGAGACATTCAAATACCAGCAAAATCAATCTGTGTGCTGTGAAAATGTACACTCTTAGGAAACTTAACCTAAATACTAAGTTTCTAAGCCATTTCATGGAGAAAAATAGAAAGATGGGTTACATACAATATTTCTTTCAACAGTATTTCAATATTCTCAGGATGATTGGAGGGTAATAATGAAATGCTGTGTGTGACAGAACCCCTTCAACGGTTGAAAATAACAAGGTAGAAATATGTTATATGTTGGACCACTGCAGTCTACTGCAGTATCTACTAATTCCATCAAAGGGTCAAGGATAGATACATACACAGATCTTTAAAATTGCATGCCGATTTTTCCAGACCAAGTGACCTAATGCAGTGTTCCCACACCATGCCCATCTGGATGCTAGACCTCAGTTACCTGCAGTAGCTCTTCTTATACATGTACTTTTATACAAATGAGCCAAAATGACAAATTGTCATTTTATTGAAGCTCTGTTTTATGACATGTTGGTCTTCAAATGATTATTTTAAAAAACAAACAAATACATTGTACATCAGATCTTTGTATTTAGTGTTTAGGATTGGACACATGAAAGGCATATATCCTTGTTCAGAATATAGTCTTTTATCTGAAAATTTGATTCTGAAATTATATTTTTATCTCATTGTTTGTATTTATTATTTTTTTTTACTTTCTCATGATTTTTTTTTACGTTTGCTACTTGGAATTTGCGCATATTTCTTCCAGTACATTCTGCAAGTTTGACTTAAAAAATGTCTTAAACTACCCCCTTGGCAGGTTTAAATATTCAGTAGGTGACGGATAGATTAACACCAAGGTTTAGCTAAAATAGTTTTGTGCAATCCAAAAAATTAATCCTTTAGCCAGAGGATAGTTAAACTACTTTTGTGCAATCCGTCTGCGTTAAACTTTCACTTAACCTTGAGGTTAATTTAAACTGCAATTGTGCAATCCAAAACCCATAAACCTGAGGATAAACCCAAGGTTAACTCTTAAACTAGCTTTGTGCAATCGGCCCTACGTGTTTCATTTTAAGCCACTCAACCTTCTCATTGTTATCTGTTTTCTTTCTGTTGACGATAGCACTTTCTAAAGCCGGGCCGGGTAGCGCAATCGGTAGGGCACCTGACTCGTAAGTCAGAGGTCCTGGGTTCGAATCCCGGTCTGGCCACATACTTTCGTTTCTCCTTCCGCTGATTCAAGAAGGGCAGTTGTCAGTTACTGGCGAAAGTATGTGCACTTAGTACTGGTTAACCGCTTAGGAGGTCTAAGCCTGCCCAGGAATAGTGTGGTTAAGTTAACTGACCGTCCCGACATGACCTTAGTTGTTTACCGTGGACGTTAAGCATCAAATCAACCAACCAAAAGCACTTTCTAATCCAGCAGTTGATACAAATTGTTCAATGGCCATGGTAACAACATTAAACGGGTGTTTGCTCCGTGCTTTTCGAACAATGTCATACCACTCATCTGGATCATAGACCTGAGGATGGCATTTTGCTGATTTTTCAATATCACCAAAGTCGCTGTCACACGGCAAATAGGAATGTCCACTCTCTAAAAATTTATGGTTAACAGTTTCAAGATCTGTAACAGATAGCAGATGCATCCACATGCAGCAGACCTTTATGTTTCGATTTTGGCCCCCGCAAGAATCTGACCATGAGTTAAGTGTCTAACTCCCGTTTTCATGTGATGTTGAACAAAGTATTTCAAACACGATGAAACTTCCTGAGCACCACGAGAGGCAACTCCCTCATGCCACATAAACATGTATACCTTGTCATCTTCATTCTGAAATGCATGAATTCCCAAGTTATACACCCATAACTGGCGTCTATAATATGCCACTCCAGTTGTAAGCTTTGGGGTTGGGAGAGTTTTCTGCAAATCAAATGTAATAGTTACTATAGATGGGTCTTTCTTAGGGACAGTTTGATCCTTTTGCAATTCCTGCCGTGCAGTGTTACTTTCAGTCATGTGTTTTACATGCTTCTCTTCATCAGCCCGCAGTTTCTCCATATTTCTGCTAGTTTCAGGTTTATCTTTCTCTGCTTTTATCTGGATGTCTAACATATCACACGTTTTACATGTATCTTTGCTGGGTGGCTTGAAACTATAGTTAAAATCCTTGTAAAATATGTCTCTGTATGCGGCCTGACTGACTGGCTTTCTTTGTTCATCTTTACATTTGGTTTCATACAATCTGTATATTAAAGACAGATTAAGATCCGGTGATAAGTATTCTTTTTCTGTATCTTTTCTACTGTAGTGGGACTTGTATGTTGGAAAACTTGCAATATGGTTTTTCACATATTCAGTGTCTGTTTCCTCTAGTTTATTCCAGGCAGTATGCCTGCCCCTCTGATCAATGAGATTTCCACTTTCTGCTTTCTGCAATGCTCTGTGGACACGTGCACTATCAGTAGAGAGAGTCTTTAGAAACATATTCTTGCAAACCCTTTTCTTCCTTCCATCAGCACTATCTAGTTAATAATACCTGGTATTCTGGCGCCGTGATTTACTAGGACTTCCCTTGCCGTATCTTCTATAAACTGCCTGAGATTTTACATGCCCCGCTATATACATTGTCTGTATTTCCCAACTCCCACTAGAATAGAACATATCAAAACATTTCTTTCTACTTTCAACAGGTACTGTTTCACTGCATTTCAGTGGACAAAAGCAAGTGAAATCTTTAAATTCTTTAGCGGCTTTTGTTTCCCCCTTTGGTGTTACATATTCTTCGCCACTATTCCTTTTCTTTTTCCTAATGTTCTTCTTCCAGTTTTCTGGGGCTCTTCGCTTTCTTTTAGCACCAACTTCTTTCTCAACAGTATTGTTATTTTTATCATGTTGCTCTTTAATAGAATTCTGATTCTGATTATTGATGGTTGCATCTGTGTGTGGCTGATCTGAGGATCTTTCTTCATGATGCTGTTGATCATTTGTGTTTATCTGCTGAGTTTCAGTCTGGGTATTCATTTGATTTCCATCTTCACTATCAGAATCTTTTTCATTGTCTGAAAGAATTATTATGAGATGGTCTAAAACGCAGGGCTGTGGAAATACCATGCCCGACTTGTCCTACTTGCCCCATTTCACTCAGGGCAAGAGTAAAATTTTAATGTACTTGCCCTGGGAGAACTATGAAAAAAGCATTACGTTACCACACCCATGCAAAAAATGGCAATTTTTCATGGCTAAAAAATGGCAATTATCAGGTGATAAATTGCTATATTTTTCTTATTTCTGCTCCTAGCATAGATTGTGGGTGCTCATAAGAACCACCTCGCCTCACTGAGGTGGTTCTAACGAGTATCCACAATCTCTGTTTTAGGGCAGAAATAAGAAAAATGATGTATACCCTTGTAAGCCCCATTTTTCTCTATAGAAAGTGGGGTTTACCAGGGTCTACATTCCATGGACTTGTTAACGTAATGGTATAGTGGTTTCCTTTTCAGTCACATCAAGATTTTTGACAACAGAAGTACTGCCTTGGAACGGTCAGTGTCTGTTTAAAATATTTAAATGATATTATGTTGTAGCTTTTTTCTTGACAAGAAAATGAAATTGAAAGATATCATTTGCAGCATTAGAGAGCAATCAATATTTTGCAGGGGCGTAGCCAGATCAAAATGTTTTATACGCACACCAAGGAAAATACAGATCCTTTAAATTCCCCATTTCTACTTTTTAAGGAAAATAGGAACACCATAACGCTACTCCCTACATTTTCAGTCAAATGGAGACTATTTAAACAAACACATGGCCTCCCTGGTATCTAGTAGTAAATGGAACCCACTCTTAAAGGATTGCTCACGCTAAATGGGGGCTACTCTTAAAGGAAAGAATTTGCCCCCAGAAGAAGCAAATTCTTTCTTGTAAGAGTAGCCCCTTATGATATGGAGTAAACATATTTTGATATTAGGTTATTTTCCTTGTATTTAACACAAGTTGCATATTTTTCCTTATGCACATGCGTAATGTGCGTAATGGACGCAATGCCTATATTTTGTGAAGTGTTTTCACATAGTTATTGCAAGCTATATAACAACTTTGGCTGTTCCAGCGATACTATTTGTTGTCATGGTTTCTAAATAATCTTAATGGAAATTCATGGCACTACAATTTCATTTTCTTGCCAAGATAAAAAGCTACACTACCAAATCATTCAGATTTTTAGAACAGAAATTACTGTGTACATGTATGTAGTGTTTGCATCATGAAAAGTATGACTATGCTAATCTGAACTAACCAACAAGTAAAGGAGCTAAAGTGAACTAACCCAATACTTACATATTTTACAAAATACAGTATGCATTGCCAGAGATAAAACGCATTGCTCATTGCTAGAAATCAGAACGTGTACTTTTTATATCATGTATCATATAAAAATTCCACAAAAAAGGCCCTTCTAAGACATAAAAGTGCTTCAGACTTGTCTGCAAAAGAGCACGTGTAGCATTTCCTAAAAAATAAAAACAAGCTCTTATTAGGCAATTATACTACCCCCCTGGTTCATAATTTGGGTCCCCGTCAGTGTCATCATTGTCTTCTTCTTCACTACTGTCTACAAATATCTTCTTTGGCAAGCATTCTGATATTTTCTCCATTTGAAGTCGAAGTGCTTCTTTAACTTCAGCCATCTTGGATCCAGATAAATTATAGTTCACTTTAGCATCAATCACCCTTGGTACTACTCTCACTATACTTGGTTAGAACATTATGGCAGGAACATACAAATATAGGCCTATAAGGTGTGGGTTAGTTCATATAATTTTTATTTCCCGCCAGATGCACTACATGAGACCTTGAGTAGACCATTTAAAACCTCAAAAATATGGACAGTTCATAAGGGAGGTAACACAGGTTTGCTGAAAATTGTGGGTTGGTTCACTTTAGCATCACACCACCCATTTAACACCCCAAAACAGAAAGTATCGAATGGTATTTTATATTTGAGCCGCGACACGAGAAAACCAACAATGTGGTTGTGCGCCGAGCGCCGACTCAAATCAGCCTGGACATCCGCCCAGTTTGATCTGACTCAACGTAAAGTGCTCATATGGTAGCTAAGTGCCTAAGCTACCTCATGCGGACAGCGAAGACTCTGATCAGACTGGGCGGATGCCCAGGCTGATCTGAGTCTGCGCCGGGCGCACAACCACATTGTTGGTTTTGTCGTGTCGTGGCTCATTTTCAAAATCCTGACAATCCCCAATTTATGGGAATACAAACTATTTTAAAATTTTACTGGTCTGAAAATTACCTGACTCTTTTCCCATATTAAGAAGACATATACGGCTTGTCTTTAAATGCGTAGTGAATCGAGACACCAATCACAATATATAAAATTTTCTATCTAACTTAGCCATTTCAGTCCGTGTTAGCTTAATTTTGGATAAAGTACTTTGTTTAATTGACTTAAAAGCTCTCAGTAATATATACATATACATGTATATCTATGCAACTAAAATGATTTTATTATGTGCTTTATCATTTTAGAAAAAAGCACTGATATTGTTTTTTTTTTTTTTTTGTTTTTTTTTCTAACAATTACTTGGACAAACTTGGTTCCTGGTCATACAAGGTGTACTTAAAGGAGATCTTATAAGTCCCATTATTTCGCATGGAATCTAAATATCATTGTCATAGTTCTGTTGTAACAGGTAACGAACAGGCAAGGTTTCATGAAAATCCGAGCGAGGACGATTTGAAACCCTCCCTTAAACGATTTTCATTTAGGCGCCTTAAGATAATAAGTGTTGATCAGGAAAAATACGTTTTTCTATAACATGCCATACAGGTCAAAATGTAGGAATATTTAATGACTTGAAAAGGATGGATAGAAACTTTTATATAATACACGTTCAAATATTGCGCGAGTAATGTTGCACGAGCATCTATCTGATTAAGAGTAGATGTTCAACATATTTCCATGCAGAAACCAGCAAACAACAGCAACTATGATAAGACTGCACGAATAAAGTGGTTTTGGTGTCTGCTTGGAGTTATCTGTTAGCATATGCAGTTTTGAGAGTTCAGTCGAACTGTGAGTCAGTGGCTGTTTCATGAAATTGAACATCAGTCAAGAGAAAGGTGTTTATTTCATATGTAAACCGGAAAATTCAGATCAATCTGCGTTTTCCGTTCGCATCAATAATCTGTTGAACCTAAGAAATCTTGTGGCCCTGTTGTCTTCAGGGAGGTGCGCAGAGAGATCAGCGTCTTGACTGTTTGCATCTGCCTGAAATTGCCCCTTCTCTTAAGATCAATGGATACACTTTGTAGAGAATTTTGCCTTCCGTCTCAATGGTGATGGACTCTTAAAGGAAGGAATTTGCTCTCTCTAGGAGCAGAGAGGCGCCGTGGTCCAGTGGTTAGAGCGACTCGGTTATGGCGCCGAATGTCGCTGGAAGGCTGTGAGATCGAACCCAGGCTTCGCCATCCGACGACTGGAAAACTATCTCTGTCAACCCAGCAATAAATGGGTACCTTTTTTGAATCAGGAAAGAATAAGGCAGCGAAAGGAGAGGAATGGGCTCCACCTTTCATCTGCTGTGCCCAAGATACAATGGGTCTCGAACCCTCACCGCTCCTATGGCTATTTTCCTGTGGAAAATCTTTACCCTTTTGAGGTGCAAATGCTTTCCTTTCAGAGGAGACCCCCGCCTTTGGAAGGGTTTGTCCTGCAAGGAAGCAGACAGGAAGTCACAATAGTTGTTCCCTTTGTTAAAATGGCGGAAAAACATAAACATGTGAGCCGTGACACGAGAAAACCAACAAAGTGGTTGTGCGCCCAGCGCAGACACAGATCAGCATCCGCCCAGTCTGATCAGTCTTCGCTGTCCGCATGGAGGTAGCCTAAACCCTTAGCTACTTTTTAAGCGTTTAGCATAGAGTCTGATCGGACTGGGTGGATGCCCAGGACGCACAACCACTTTGTTGGTTTTCTCGTGTCGCGGCTCAGTTGTACCCGTATATCTTAACACAGCTGAGACAAACTCTTTTCCTAGTTTTAGATCTGATGACTCGTGACACAGCTGACGCCAGTAGAAATTGAAATTTGCTGTCAACAGATTATACAGAATTTCCAGCTTGTTCAATGTTTTATACCTGTCCCAGATAACAGCAAATTGATGAAGTTTCTATAAAAATACAAAGTCATGCCCGGGACAAAGACAAATATGGACTATTTAATCACTCAAGGGCAAGTAACTCCATGGCGAAATGTACAAAATAGCCCAATGTGGAACTCGTCCAAGAGTTTATGGCTGTCCTAGTTATCAGCAAGTCTGATTATGTTTCTATAAAAAATAAAGATGCTATGCACAGAACATTTTCCCCCATTGTAAGCCTTTTGGAAAAATGTTCGGTCTTCAAAGGCAAGTAGCTCTGGAGTGACTACTCAGATCTGGCCCAAACTTGACATCAGCCGAAATTCTAATCCTTATCCTAATTTTCTGCAAATAAACTGCAGATTCAATTAAAAAATGGGCTATGCCTGGGACAAATTCAACTATGAGCTTTTTAGCACTCAAGGGCAAGTAACTTTGAGACGAATTGTACAATACAGCCGAATTTCAAACTCGTTCGAGATTTTATATCTGTCCTAGTTATCAGCAAGTTTTGTCAAGTTTCGATTAAAACGTAAAGTCGCTTTGCTCGAGACAAGGTCAAATATGGGCGATTTCAGCACTCAATGGCAATTAACTTCAAAGCAAAATGTTCAATATGGCCTAAATTTCGAACTTTTCCAAGAGTTTGTTTTCCCTTATATTGGCAAGTTTGATCAAGTTCCAAAAACAAATGAAAAAATGTAGTTGCTACGCCCAGGACAACATGTTCCTCTTTGTAAATCTATAGGAAAACTTTTCGGTCTTCAGGGGCAAATAACTCTGAAGCGGATATTCCGATCTGGCCCAAATTCGAACTCGCCCGAGATTGTATGCCTGACATGATTATCTGCAAGTTTCATAGTTGCAATAAAAAATAATGGGCTGTGCCTGGGACAAGGTCAAATCTGGGCATTTTAAACCTCAAGGGCAAGTACCTCTATGACAAATTGCACAATATAGCCGAATATCGAATTTATCCGAGATTTTATGCCTGTTCTATGTATCAGCGAGTTTGATCAAGTTTCGATATAAAACAAAGTTGCTATGCCAGGCACAACCTTTTCCCCATAATAAGTCTATGTGAAAAATTTTCGCCGCTCAAGGGCGAGTAACTTTGAAGTGAATAATCCGACCTGGCTAAAAATCGAATTTGTTCGAGACTTTATTACCTGTCCTAGATACCTGCAAGTTTAAAGAAGTTCCAATCAAAACTGAAGGCGCTATGCCGGGACAACATTTTTCCCATTATTAGTCTATGGGACATTTTTGTTGCCATGGTTACCACAGTTTTAAAGAGCTCTGTCTCAAAACTTTATGCAGTCAAACCCCTACTTCAACAATGCTGCACAAAGGACTTCTATGCTTAAGGCGTGAATTTTCCCCATGATTAAAAAGTTATACGGATCACTGACTTCTGCTTTTAGTCCGGTGGTTAAAGGGTGAAATTTTGGATTTGTGGGCACTTTCGCAGCATGACGGGCAACCGGGCTCACTTAAGTCACTAAACCTATCCAAAACCATTTTGCCCGTTTGCCAGCTCAACAGACGTCATATAAGGTCAAAAAAGGTCATTTGGTGCATTTCGATATCCCAGTTTGTGAGTGAATTATTGAATTAATAGAGACTTTCGCGAAATGAGAGGCAACTATGGCAAAGGTAGTAAGTAAACATACCATAAACGGTTTTGCCATATTGCCGACGTCATATTCAATCATAACTGGGTCAAATGTCAGTAAGGACACTTTTGTATAGTGGCTTACTATATCATTTATTCTAAAAGCAGTCTTTTGTGTTACCAATAGCCCATAGGCCTGCCCCACCAATCTGAATGAGAGGCCTTATACACTTTTTGTTTTTTCCAAAAATATATAACAACATTACATGATACCATTTTCTGCTATCTGACTTCAAAGTTGGTGCGTTTGACAGTTATCGCCCATCTAAATACGTTACCATATCAGTCTGCTTAATTCGTATATTACTATACCTCTTATTCAAATGAATATTGAAACGTATATTAATCTTGCTATTGACAAAAAGCATCGTGCTGTTTCTCTATACAATCATATAAGCTATCTCCTATAGAGCATAACTGTTGTCTAGGTTACCGAGTTTTTGTTCTCCAATTAAATGAACAAACATATGTCGGATAAATTTACCATTTTACTGAAACCAGCTAGTATTTACATTTTATCTTAATGCAAATAAAAAGAAAAATGTAAGTGTATCAAACTTTGCAGAAAATTACACCGTTACATACGTTACCGGGCATATCTAATCAAAAATCATAAACCGGAAACATGGCCATTGATATTATAAACAGCATCTTACGGGCTGGCACTGCAAAGATCTACTATGATCTTAAACAGATGAGACGATGCAATGTTCTAAATATAGATGTTTGGTTATTAGAGGTGAACAATGGTCTGCTAGGCAATTTTGTAGATGCCCGGGGCAGTACATTTGCCTCTTCTGAAGTATTTTAGTCAGTCAGCTAGCACTATATAATTGAAAGTGACAATTTGTCGAGAGAATTAAAACTTGTTCTAGAGCGTTGACAGAGAGCAAACTTAGTTAAAGAACAGATATAACTGTCTATATGATTGTGGTTTTAGGTAGGCGAACAAGATAAAGATGCAGACAGAATATAATATGGAATCACATAATAGAGAGCAATGACTCTCAAGGGGCCTTGTGTAGCCTGAATTTCTAAAACCATGTCAATATATCCTTTTTTCTCACCCTGTGCTGGTACCACAGACTTTGTAGATGTCTGGCAATACACTGTCTGGCACTGAATTCTGCCCATATTCATATAAAAGAAACAACTGCCATGACCATATCTCTAGCGGTATTTCGGTAAATTGAGCAGGTGCCATAGTTGCAGCGGCATAGGCAGGTACCATGATATATGCTGATGATTTTCAATAGCCTGACCTGAAATCACAGTGTTTACAGACGTGTCTGGTAGATGAAGATGGTACCCTTTTATCTATAGACGTCTTTGTAAAGCCTTATCTGCAGTGTTACGTACGTTACGAAGTATGTATTACCACACATGGATATTAGCATTATAGGGTGTGCTTTTATGACTGCCACTACAGTGGTATTTTAGCATACTGGCAGAGGACAACTGGCATGCTAATCACACAAGATGACTAATAGAAGCCTGAGGTGTTAAAACACAGATGTCTTGTAATGTCCTTAGCCAACATAGCAGTGGCAAACGTGATCTGTATTCTCGCACAACAGTCGCCTTTCCTGTTTTCACTAAATGTTTTGACTGCTATCACAACCTATTCAGAAGAGTTACTTGAGCTGGTGTAACAGTAGGCCATTTGATGTCAGAAGCTGGCACTACAGTAAAGATCTTGTTGTTGCGAGAACAGTATCAGAAATGTTATGTAGTAGACTGTGTCGATGATTAAGTCCCTTAGTGATTGTAGTGTGGCAAGAGCCTATCACACAGAGTGTGATGTGCTACTTGAGTGTGGCCATAATATTTTTACCCCTTCTCTTTCATACATACATAAAGTTTATATATATTTAAACCTTGAATTATAACTGGTTTCATTCATTTATGATATCGTAACCGTTTTCAAATGTAATATTAAGATAGCTGGAGTAATAGTGTATAAATCTTGCCATTGGGGATGGCTGGCGCTAATTTTACAATTTTCAATCCTCCCTCCCCCACCTCCTTAATTCATCTGGTTCCATTTATATTTATATAGTAAGCAGCATATTGTTAAATATTTTACATGTACCGTATGCATATTTACATGCAGACACAGTTTCAAGCCAGTGTTATGCCCTTTAAAAAAGTTAATAGATTTCAGGTACGCAATTTAAACACTTCCTATGACGTAAACTACACAGGCTAACGAAGTCAGTTTTAGTCCACTAAATGGCTATGCAAAACAAAACATATGATGACTTAGTTATGAGGAGCAAATGTATGAGCTTCGAATGCATTAATCAGATTAATATGAAACTTTAAGAAATAATGACACACAAGGTTTGAATACAGCAAACTAGGTTTGATTTGATGTTTTCCTGAGAAATTCTGAAAAGGGTAAAACATGCTTCATGCAACCTGGAGCAGCTGAGTCATTATTTCAGATAGCCCTATAAGCTCTGTAGCCACTGAATTAAACTAACTAAAACAATAACTCTGAAGAAGTTATGGGAGCCATTTTAGCAGCCTCTACATAGCCGCTTAACGATAGGGTACTTATAAATGAAATCATTTGATTTTTATAATAGGTAGTTTTCTCGTACTTTTTCCATGCGAGTTATATGGTCATCAGTCCCATGAGGAATGTCTAGAAGAGGCGATTCAGACGAGGACAAACATAATGTCATATGGGCAATAGCAATATTTAGATTCAAATTAATTTATTTGTTTCCCACAGACCTGTATGTCTTAACGTAAATTACATGTGATGATGTCGTACTTATACAAAATCGTATATGTTACAGAAGTTGCACAAGTTTGCTTGTATATCAGCAATGCCCTTTAGAATCAAAAGCATGAGGCGATGAGTTTCAAAATGTCGGTCGACAAGTTTCGATATTCTGGATTGTACATATGAAATACTCTTGTATATCTGGAAACTTATTCTCGACATCATGCTATGTGTATTTTATTCTGAACATAGCTTGCAAAATGAATTATTGTCAACTTTATAAAGAAGAAAACATCTATTAACACAGAACATACATGACACTATGCTTTTCTATTTAATTGAATCACTTAATAGTAATTTAAATGACTAATTTACCAATTTGGTAACGTAAACTACATGAGATTGATTTATCTATATTAAATTTTATCTGCTTCACAGCTCACACTTTTAAAGTTCTTGCATCTTTATGTGTAAACACCGTTACAAATAATTTTATGGCTATTTTTCTGCATTAGATTTCAGATGGCAATAATTGTAAACAATTTATGTATTGTAATGAAGCCAACTGTTTGTAATGTATATGCTGAGCTAGAAATGTATGATAGCTTGCTTAAAAAGATAAAATTTACTAAATTGAAACATGTTGTTCATATATTTATTCAGTGCAGTCCTCGATTTATAAAATATTTAAATTAGCTCTATGAATGCATGTATATTCAGAAAAACAGGTGTACGGACAGACACATACACAGTTTGATTGAACAGAAACCATTCAAGTATTCATTACTATTGCCGAATGAGGTTTTCAATATGTTCAGCATTGAACTGCAGAGATATTTATACCTCAAATGTACAATAATCATTTTCTAAACAGTTTTTCGTGATTTTGCACTTAATGACCTTTGACCTCGTTTACTCGGTACACAATGGGCAGTCAGGCTTGGCAACCGGCAAAAAATAAACAAGGACATATCGGTAGGTATTTTCAGCATGGTTGCCATCATGCCGCGAAAGTGCCCACAAACTCATTTTCTAGAGCAGTTTTCTCGAATCTGTCACCTGACTATTTGCATTTGCATTTATGACTATGACATGTAACTTGCATGACAACTGAATTTTCAAGTGTTTGTGTCTATGTAAAGTCGTGAAACATACGTTGACGTTGACGTCATTGTTGAGAAATTGTAAATTATCCCCAAACTGATCGTTGAAGTAATGATTTATTGTATACTTACATAACAGACAACACTGGATAGTTTTCACTATATTTATGTGACCTTGACCTCATTTCAAGGCCATGGTACACAATATAATCCTTGAAGATCACAGTGCTACTGTTGAACATTCTTCTTCTTTGCTTATCGCCCCCCCCCCCCCCCCGTGTGACCCAGCTTCCAACTCATATATTTTGCGTACTTGCATTGCATAAGACTGCTGCATGAAGGAAATGCTGGGTCACGGGGGGGGGGGGGAGGAGTACCTGTATTTAAGTTATAGTGAAGCGTTCTCTTTTGGCCGCTTTGACCGGAAGTATAACTGTGGTTTCGCATGTTTTAATGCCAATCAGGCGTAAGAAGAAAATAACCATTGCTTTGAATTGTGATATACGTGTACATTTATGACAAAAATTTATGGAATGAATGACTGATTTCAATATTTTTATTACCTCAACAAATGAGGTATGCGAAAACCTTGAATTTAGAGTAGGTAGGGTCAGACTGGATTATTTCCCCGTGTCTTTGGGTCTGAATCCCAAATGATCTGATTTCATACGGTTTACATATTTGTGGAAGCTCTGCTAAGAAAAATTTGCACACTTTATACGTTTCTAAATTCGGACCTGTCGCGCCGGTCTAATGGAGGAAAATCCTCGCCTTAAGTATAGAAGTCCTTTGATCAAGATTGGTTAGCCGGTTTAAGAGATATTCGTGTTTCCATGTGTGGACGACGACGAAGACGACGAACGACGGACCAAGCCTATACTATAAGCTCACCTTCCCAGTGAGCTGATAACTGGATTGGAAGTCAAGAGGATATCTACGAGCTTGGGTATGTGCGATAAGAGATGTGTTGTAAACAGACATAAAAAGAAAATAGGCTCATTCAGCTGGTCGAAATAGAAAGCAAAGAAGTTCAGTTCTTTATACATCCTACCCCAGAACCACTTATTCCATGAAACTCAATCATGTGTGACAGTTTTACCATGGTTTGTCCAACTGTTCAAGGGCATAATCTGCGAGCTTAGCTGTGTGGATTCTATCCCTTGCAAGCGAACACACTATGATATTACTAGTTTATATCACCCTAATCAGTATAGACTATGGCATGTTAAACGTTGCATTATTCGATATGTTTTATATTATTTTGCTATCTTATCTATTTATATTTGTAAATGTTATGTTACTATTCTATCATTGTTTATTACTATTGTATATTTCTACATTTGTATTCAATATCCTTTCATTTCTATTGTATATGTTCCATTTATATTCTATATTCTGTCACTTGTATAAATTTATTAATTGTCCATTACTATTTATCTTTTTTATTTATATTGTATATTTAAAAGTTGTTTTCAATCCCTGTTCATTTCTACTGTATATGTTCCTATTTGTATTATATATGTATTCGATCATTTGTATTTATAAATTTTATATTACTATTTTACCTTGTTTTATTTCTATTGTATATTGGTATGTTTTTATTCTATATTCGATCATTTGCATTCATTAAGACGGCTATTTGTATTCAATACAGTCTTACATTTGTATGCTATAATTTGTTTGTTTACTTTGTTACATGGTATTTCATTGGCTAAGAAAAATTGGTTATGTCTAGTTACTGGAACTTTTATCAGTCCAGTCTTTAAATGCTCACCACCTACACACCAGACGGTTACAAAAAAATGTCAAGACTGTACACGTGACACCCAGAGATTTATATATTCTATCCCATAATCTTACAAGGTCGTTGGGGCACCTCAGATGACTTCTGAACAATCTTTTTCCACCTTGTCCTGTTTTCAGCTCCCTGGTAGACATTACTTACTTAATTACAAATGTTTTCATGCACAGGCTGGTCTAGGTTTTCGCTGTTCTTTATCATGACAGCTACAATCAAGCAGATACCTAATAAAATGTTCGAACAAAGCCTGCTCCTCGCGGAGTCTAAGTACATACGATTTCTCATCGACAACCTATGGATCCTGAGAAATTTGTATATGGGAAACGCATTTGAGCAGAAGTGCAGACTGATTTTAGTCTTTACTGTTCCCCTGTGCTATCAAGCGTATTTTCTCCTGACAGGGCTACAACATCCAGCTATTTGCAAATCTTATTTAAGCCAAGACGAAAATACTGCCATGTTTTCCGCCATTTTTGTAAAGGTAAACAACTTTTATGACTTCCTGTTTTCTTTTCTGCAAAATGTAGCCCTTCTAAACTGGAATCAATAATTCGTTCTTTTATAGGAATCCCCTACCCACAAACACACTTTCCAGTGTATAAGAGAGGCAACAATGAAAATGACCCTTTGTGTACCCGCGCAGTCAGGTCGGAGCCTTTGCTGTATGCACACTCTTTGTATGGACCCTGAGGGATCTGCAAGCATAAAATAAATGCACGCCTTGTCTCATGTGCAGACCCTAATCACAGTGCTCGTTTAGGAATAGGCTGGTCTTTCTTAATCAGACTGGCCACCTTATTTCTGATACTTTGTAGTGTCCATAAAATGTTTTCTTAATTCAGGGCATCTTAATGCACTAAATATGTTACAGACAGACAGACAGACAGACAGACAGACAGATAGATAGATAGATAGATAGATAGATAGATACTTTTTATGTACATAGAGAATGCCTTACGTGGTCAGTTTTATCTGCGTTGCAAGTAGGATGTTTTTACCAAAGTGGGCATAGTTTAAAACTTGGAATAGATGGATTAGTTTAAACATATTTTATTGCCTCTTAATATGTCAAGCAATTGGGTCGGACCACAAGTTCTTTCAATAGATGGATTAGAATGGAATGGAATAGAATGAATGAGATCATCAATGTTTTAAACTATGCCCTGACTATCAAAATTTATTGAAATCTTCTGGCGTGTGCTGCCTTGTAGGCAGCGAAGAGTCGCAGTGAGGCCGAGATTCCAAGTTTTCGTTCTTGTGTGTATTTTTTGTTTGCAAGGGCAACTTTTAGAGATTTTTTCTGGGCTGAATTATCCTCATGTGTGCAAACCGAGAGAAAAATTTTACATGTAAGTGTTGTATGCAACCCGAGGAAACAGTGTCCAAAACTTTCATGAATTAACCTCTGTTTAAGGCCATAGTTTACTAAACAAACTGTTGAGATAACTAAAATAGTAACAAGAGGGCCATGGTGGCCCTGAATCGCTCACCTGAGCATTAATCAGT
Source organism: Ctena decussata (assembly GCA_963989385.1). Taxonomy (NCBI): domain Eukaryota; kingdom Metazoa; phylum Mollusca; class Bivalvia; order Lucinida; family Lucinidae; genus Ctena; species Ctena decussata. Next base: position 58,635,906 of record OZ022514.1, on the reverse strand, counting down.
TCACTGGCTCTGGTGAAGATTTATAAGAGTTTTTACCATACATGGGAATGGCGGCCACCTTGGTCATGTGACCAAGATCATTTGAAGAACTTTCAATCCTTTGACCCATGTGCAGGCTCCATATGAAATTTGATCTGCCCAGTGGTTTCAGAGATGTTTGAAAATGTTTATGGATGGATGAAAGAGGCAGCTAACACCAATACTGTAAGGCTCGATCAGGTGAGCTGAAAATGGCAGAGTCGCTTCTCCGAAAAGTTCCCGTTCATGTTGAGTTCCTTTGATGGATTTGAACTAGACTTAACTAGGCAAACACAGATGATAGAATGGTAGCATCATTATCTCACTGTGGTGAAACTAATGTATTCCAAGGAGTTTGTGGCTGGCATCATTGCAATGTTAGTTCTGATTCTTGCAACATAACTTAATTTAAATTTGACCTAGTGACCTAGCTTTTGACCCGACATGACCCAGTTTCAAACCGGATATTGTAAGAATAAATATTCTGACAAAGTTTCATTGAGATTGGATCAAAACTGTGCCCTCTGGAGCGTATACAAGGTCGTTCTTATATTTGACCTAGTGACCTAGTTTTTGATCCGACACAAACCAGTTTCAAACTTACCTAGATTTCATAAAGGTAAACATTCTGACAGAGTTTCATGAAGATTGGATCAAAACTGTGCCCTCTAGGGTGTACACAAAGTTTTTCTTAGATTTGACCTAGTGACCTAGTTTCTGATCTGACGTGACTCAGTTTCATAAGGGGCATATATATATGGACAATAAACATTTTGACATAGTTTCATGAAGATTCGATCAAAACTGTTCCTTCTAGTGCGTACACGAGGTTTTTCTAAGATTTGACCTAGTGACCTAGTTTTTGACCTGACATGACCTACTTTCAAACTTGGCCTAGAGTTTATGGAGATAAACATTCTGACAAAGTTTCATAAAGATTGGATCAAAACTGTGTCCTCTAGAGCATACACACGGTTTTTCTATGATTTGATCAAGTGACCTAGTTTTTGACCCTACATGACCCAGTTTCAAATTTGTCCTTCATATTATGAGAAAAACATTCTGATAAAGTTTCATGAACTTTGGATCGAAACTGTGCCTTCTACAGCGTACACAAGGTTTTTCTAAGATTTGACCTAGTGACCTAGTTTTTGACCCGACATGACCCAATTTCGAACTTGGCCTAGAGTTTATGGAGATAAACATTCTGACAATGTTTTATAAAGATTGGATCAAAACTGTGTCCTCTAGAGCGTACACAATGTTTTTCTATGATTTGACCTAGTGACCTAGTTTTTGACCCAACATGACCCAGTTTCGTACTTATCCTAGATATTATAAAGATAAACATTCTGACAAAGTTTGATGAACTTTGGATGAAAACTGTGCTTTCTAGAGTGTACACAAGGTTTTTCTAAGATTTGACCTAGTGACCTAGTTTTTGACCCGACATGACCCAATTTCAAACTTGGCCTAGAGTTTATGGAGATATATATTCTGACAATGTTTCATATAGATTGGATCAAAACTGTGTCCTCTAGAGCGTACACAAGGTTTTTCTATGATTTGACCTAGTGACCTAGTTTTTGACCCAACGTGACCCAGTTTCGAACTTGTCCTAGATATTATAAAGATAAACATTCTGACAAAGCTTCATGAACTTTGGATGAAAACTGGGCCTTCTAGAGCGTACACAAGGTTTTTCTAAGATTTGACCTAGTGACCTAGTTTTTGACCCGACATGACCCAGTTTCGAACTTGTTTTAGATATTATAAAGATAAACATTCTGACAAAGTTTCATGAACTTTGGATGAAAACTGTGCCTTCTAGAGTGTACACAAGGTTTTTCTAAGATTTGACCTAGTGACCTAGTTTTTGACCCGACATGACCCAGTTTCGAACTTGGCCTAGAGTTTATGGAGATATATATTCTGACAACGTTTCATATAGATTGGATCAAAACTGTTTCCTCTAGAGCGTACACAAGGTTTTTCTATGATTTGACCTAGTGACCTAGTTTTTGACCCGACGTGACCCAGTTTCAAACTTGTCCCAGATATTATAAGGATAAACATTCTGACTAAGTTTCATGAACTTTGGATGAAAACTGTGCCTTCTAGAGCGTACACAAGGTTTTTCTAAGATTTGACCTAGTGACCTAGTTTTTGACCCTACATGACCCAGTTTCGAACTTGTCCTAGATATTATAAAGATAAACATTCTGACAAAGTTACATGAACTTTGGATGAAAACTGTGCCTTCTAGAGTGTACACAAGGTTTTTCTAAGATTTGACCTAGTGACCTAGTTTTTGACCCGACATGACCCAGTTTCGAACTTGGCCTAGATTTTATGGAGATAAACATTCTGACAAAGTTTCAGAAAGATTGGATCAAAACTGTGCCCGCTAGAGTGTACACAAGCAAAAGTTGACGGACGTCCGGACGGACGTACGACGGACGACGGACATCAGGGTATCCCAAAAGCTCACCCTGAGCACTTCGTGCTCAGGCGAGCTAAAAATCCAACATATTTTTGTCTCAAGCAATAAAATGCATTCAAGGTTTACCACATAAATATGAGCAGATGGAAATAGTTTATAAGGGAGAAAATCATAAAACTGACTGTACCCCAGATTAATAAATCTTGTGGAATACTCGTACTTTTCTGTAGAGAGATTTTCCATCAGTAAATTTCCAAATTATACGAACATGCACAAGCTTTATCTATGATGGGGCTGCCGAAACAAAAATATCTATGTTAGTTTTCAGATTATGTAGCTTCATGCGAGGCTTACCGAGCATTAGACTTGATAATCTGCAAACGAGCCTGAGGTTTCCTTGTTGAGGTCGCAACACCATCATTGATAATTTTTCTTGACCCCCTTTTTTGATAAAGCAAAATCTTGAGTACTGAGTGAAAAAACTAGGCAGTGACCAGGAACTAATACAATTAGATCAGACATCCCATCTTCAAAACCAAAAACAAAAATAAAAAAAAAACGTACTTGAACTGAGAACAGTTCACAAATGACACGCACGTTAAACCGAATGAATAGCCCTTTCCAAACAGGTGGTCATTCAGCTACCCCATTAAAAATATTACAGCAACATCAATTTTATCTATAATAATTATATACTCGAAAACATAATTAAGGTGTCAAACTTTTACCCTGCGATTTCTGAAACATTTCGTAAAATAAACCATTTCTACTTTCTATTTTATTCATTTTGCAAGTTTTATACACATGAAGTTTGAACCTATAGCCCTTATATTGACCAAGTCCAGGCTTACAATCAGACTACCCCTAAAAAGAAAGTGTTGTGAATTCCCATAGAGAATCGATAGTGTGTCAGTTTGGCTGGGCTGGGCATATCTTCTTAAACGGCTATGAGTTTTAAAATTGGTACAGCTTGCTGACCTTAAAAATGATTAAATTTGATGACTATCGAGAACTTTGCAAAAAAAAAAAAAATCATGAATTGGCGAAATCGAAAATTTTGGTGAATTTGCTCCTTATGGACTTCCAACCACTTTGATTTTGAGGGTAGTATGGTTTGAAGGACTGCTGTTCTTAAACAAACGGTGCACGATTTTAAAATTGATGGCATAACAAAGTGGTATAAAAATGCTAACACACCATATGAAATAAAAGTTGGATAGATAACCGTAGACCCAGAAATGCAATCTCAAATATTTGGCCCCTTAATTTTTTTTCGAGTATATATGTTAAATTGAAAAAAATAAAACGGAAAGCAAACTGTGTAGCTATAAAGGTGACCATATTGCTAGCAGACCACAACCAAGCAGATATAAAATCACGTAACATAGAGAAACCACAACAGAAGTACCGCCTTGGAAAGGTCAGTTATAGATTAATAGGGGCTGAAACTAGTTTTATTTTATTCAAATCTCGCCCTCTACTTCTGCGGTGGTTCAATACATTAAGTTAGCTGTTGGTCCGCATGAAGGTCTCCTAATTCTATCAATGAATCTTTACAAGCAACAAATAAATCACGGATAATACCTATGATGAATCGAAGAAAAAGTCTCTACAGAAACAACGTATTGCTAACCTGGACATCCAAGGGATTGTCAAACAACACAACTGGAATACCGGAACAAAAGAAAACACCAGTTGAACCCCGAATGGTCAAGCAACAGACGAGACAAGCTCCGAAACTAACCAACTAAAATAAATGGCTTTATAGCCATCACTGAGCCTGAGGCTCTACCCACCGGTGTGCAATTAAAGAAGGAAGCAAAGTCATAAAGCATGATTGGGTTAACCACTAAGCACTCAGACTATAGCATTACAGTTATGTTGTATCCAGTACGGTTGTAACGTGCCACAATTTTTTGCAAGTGATCAGAAAAATCAGCTCTACCTACTATTTTTTTCAATTTTTAGATTTAGTCTCCATCAAAGTCTGGTTTCGGTAGGCCCTGTTGCAAAAAGTTTTTAATTTGAGATTTTAATTTGACTTCATTGCAGCTGGTGTTTTGCCGTGTGACGGCCGTAAAACGTCTCCCCGTACATCGTCCATACTAGTGCGGAAAATATTTTATTTTTGTCCTTTGAGATCATAGGATATATTCTGAAAAAGTTAGAAAAGGTTAATTGGTTAAGACACTTTAGATCATCGCCTTTTAATCATTTGGACTCTTTTTGATTCTTATCAGTCTTTGAATCGACTGTCATATTAAATTTTTTCTCTGGCTTTCGTTACCGGCTATTGTCAGGGTAACTGATGAGGCTCGAGTAGCCAACATATGTCCAACATATTGCATGTTACAATGGTTTGGACAGGTAAAAAAATCGAATTTCAATCCAAATTTGAATTATTAACGATCGAAAATTACTGACCATTCAAAGATGAAGTGACGACCATTCAAAGAGGAAGTGACGGTCGACTTAGGCGAGGTTTGGGCCCAGTAAAACATGTTTAAGCCCCCCAATAATCTTTTGCTGACCGTTCCAAGGCGGTACTTCTGTTGTGGTTCCTTGATGTTATATTGTGCTGTGTCTGCTTGTCTATGGTCTCTGGCGGTTTGGTCACCCGTATTGCTGCCCAAATCTGCCGTCTGTTTTGTTTTGTTTTGTAACTAAAATAAAAAATAAGTAAAAATAGATGTTGATGCTGTTATTGGGGTAGCTGAATGACCATCTGTTTGGGAAAGAGCTGCTCATTCGGTTTACTGTGAGTGTCTTTCGTAAACTTGAGTCACTTTCTGTGTGCATCTGCTTCTTTACCTATTGGTTTTGAGAGCGGAATGTGGGATTTGATTGTATTAATTCCTAATCTTTGCCCATCTTTTGACTTTACTTAGTACATAAATGTTTACGACATTTCTTGGCATTGCATTGAGAATACTAGGATACATTCCTTTTGAACAGATTAGAGTAGAGACGAGGAACAGATGATTTTATTGGGGACAACCTTAGCCGGAGACTATTATGAAAAAATATAAGCCTTTTAAAGTATAAGTACGTTATGAAGACTGATAGACGACACCGATTTTAAACACAAATGTTTCAATCTCACCGCAGGTATTACATTTTGGAAACGACATTCACATCGGTAATGGAAAGCAGTAAACAGTCCATCACATATGAACGGAACGGTACAACACGGTCCCACAATTCATATGTATATCTAGAAAGAAAGCATCAGTTATGCAACGGGAAAGGACTATTGGTTACTAATGGTCTTCAGTACAGTGTTGAAAGGTTATAGGCCTCAAGTGACAAGAATAGTGAAAAAAAGTGATTGCAAACAATCTCTGAGGATTGGAGTAATAAGAGCATTAAATTTACATACCTGGTGGTAAGGGAGATGTAAGGTGGGGGAGGAGGAGAGGGCGTTTTAAGGCCACCACAGGACCTTTGATATGCAAAGGAGAAAGGTAGGCAATGATCAGGAACTAATGCAATCAGATATCCCGCAGCCCACCCTCAAAACCAACAGGGAAAGAGACATACAAGGTAAACCGAATGAACAGCCATTTCCCAGATAGGTGGGCATTCAGAACATAAATATCTATTTTCACATTTTTACTTTTTTAATAATAAAACAAAACGGAAAGCAAAGTGGACACTGGTCTTTATAGGCGCCCATATTGCTAGAAGACCACATTCATGCGGACATGAGAACACGTAATACATGTACCGTTTATTCTACATTCACCTAACTTTCTATTTATATTTTTGTCATTTTAATTTCATCTTTGCCATGCATTTTCCATGACTGACTGCTAGTCAGAACTCTACAGTGACAGTTCAGCAACAGAACTGGTTGTCAATTTATATACTGCATAAAATTTACATGACAGATAACTGGTGGATTGTTAAAACTGACATGGCTGGATTGTATTAAGTTAATACTGACAGGTTGAGACAACTTTCAGGGCCTAGGCTGAGACAGCAGGCCAATATAGAAAAATCTCAGACAGTTCTAGAAAGGGATCTTCTCGTCTGATGGATTATAAAAATTTATACTCATTACCATTTTGCGACAGATGTTTTATTATCTATACAGGTAAGTGTCTGGCAAACTTGATTAAATTTCCTGTAATTTTACTTACAGGAAACAGAGACAAGTGTCTAACAAACGATCAAATTTCCTGTCATTAACTAACAGGAAACAGAGACAAGTGAATGGGACATTAAATATCAAACTAGTTTATGTCAGAATATACATGTAATCAGAATTGAAATATGTTTGACTTCAAAATTTTTCCATTCATTAAATTCTGTGCACCACTCTGTGGATTTATTTTATGTTCATTTACTGTTGCCCAAGGTATCTATCTATCTATCTATCTATCTATCTATCCTAACCTAACCTACCTACCTGCCTTGACAGGACTGTAGTATTGGGTTTCATCTGTCTGTCCGTCCGTGGACAAATTTTCTGGCTACAACTCACCCTTCTGTTTTCATTCGATTTTCTCGAAATTTCCAGGATATTGTTATCGTCTGACGATGATCATATTTTATCAGGGTCTGATCGGACTCATTCTGTCAGAGTAATGGTCCCTTATCTGTAAATCCGTGGTTAGGTCTTGTGGCCGCAAATCCTTCAGTTTTCAACCAATTTTCTTAGGTAGATCATATTGTATCCGAGTCATGTTTGAATCCTTTCTGCCAGAGGTACAGCCCTCTATCCATCGATCGGTCCAGTAATACAAATCGTGTGGCTACAACACACGCTATCGGAAGTTGTTGACCTTATCCAATCTTATTTCCGAGCAAACGTGGCGGACGGTGATAATTCACCTGGGTTTGTGTCTCTTGAAGAAGGTAAAATTAAAATTTTTATTGCATGATTCTGTGGGAGACTGGGCGTTAAGGAGAAACAGCCATTTGCCTTATGCGAATAGTGGAGACCCTGATCAGTTTGGTTCTGCACTGTTTGCCTATGTCCCACTTTTGGGACGCTAGGTATTGGGTTAAATACTCCATAATCATATTCTTCAAGTTCGTTACGCTTTATTTCAGAATGCACAAATACAACAGCTTACCAGTCTTTGTTTGTAAATATCAAAGGCACCATCAGATTCGACGCAGACATACCAGTAAAGGTGGAAAAAAAGTTTGGCACCATTGTATTTTTGAGCGCATACATAAAGGACGGCGTGAGTTAATCTATAGTGTATATGTAAGACGAGCTGAAGATACAAAAGAAACTTCTCGTTCCTTCTGTGACAAAACCCGTATATCATTCCATGCTGTAGCAGGTGATCGCCACAAAGTTCGTGTCTATTTCACAATTTCAGATGCAGACAGCTCAAATTATGGAACGTATTTAATTTCTACAACAAATTCCAATCATTCAATATGTTTCATGGTATACATATATGGTATGTACTAAGAATAAAATATGTTTTATCATCTTGTAAATATACTGTTCATAATTAGTAAGGGATATTAAGACATTAATCCACAGCTCACAGTACTTTTCTTTGAAGTTGCCAGTACTGAGTCAATTCTGATAACTGTATCATTAGCATGAACTGTTATCATGTACAGTTATCATGTACAGTTTTGAATAGACCAATCATTACAGAGCTGCAATTAAACAAACTTATTAAACTCTGATGTTTTCCTTTTGGCCACAGAAATAGTTGTTAAGGGTATTCATTTGACTCCCCTTGCTTAAATGAGTCTCCACAACATATTTTATATGAAAATAATCCATTAAATCATATGATTGCATTAGATTGACCTCAGAGATTATTGATGGTTACCAACTTTTTGTTCAGAAAATGAGCATTGAATTAAGATCACAGTATTACTCTGCCGTTTTCAAATTTGCCTCCCTTCTCAATGGGGGACAACTCTTGAAAGCAGGAATTTATTCCTTGCTCTTTTAGGAGCAACTTCTTTCCCATTAAGAGTAGACCACTGGGAGGAGCTACCTCATCCAGAGAAGCAATTTGTTCCTTTTGCATAAATGGCAGAAAAACTTGGATGTGTACCCATACATCTTGAAACATATGTTGTGGTTACTCATCAATTAGGTGAGTCTCTACAACATAAATATCAGTAGAAAAATGTTAAAATTAAGCACTGAAACTTGTTGGTAATCCATATAGAAAGGCACGCCAGGGAAGTTATTTCAGTAACACAACATTTGTTTTAGTTGAAAAAAAAAACCCTCTATCTTATGGGTTCTGATGAACCATAAACAGCATACCTGGTAATAGAAAGACAAAAACACACTAAAACATACGTGATTGAAATAACCCAAACAAAATGAGATTAATGAATACCCTGAACAAACATTTTCTTTGTGATTAAATAGAGAAGCAGAGCTTACCCAACAAAATTTGTTTAAACTGCAGCCCAATTTTCTGTCTTTCCTCTCCTGTGTACAACCTTAAAATGAGACAAACATTCTGATTCAGATTTCCCTCTGATCACTCAAGCCGTTTCAAATTGGTCAGGTAACTGATGACCTTATTTCATCAGACAGGAAGGTCCATTTTCCAGACAAGGTGAGGCAGGTTGAATAAGATAAAATAAATAAAGAAGATAAAATATATTTTTTATTGGTTTAATTATTTGTTTTAGGTGAAAAGTTCAATAAAGCTGTGGATTAAAACAGATATATCCATTTCTTTTTTAGATGTATTAGTAAATATCAATACTGATTGTCAGATGTACAGGATAATTGGACTCGCCCTAAAGGGCTCGTCCATTATCCTGTACACCTAACAATCAGTACTGATATTTACTGATACATCTAAAAAAGAATGGATATATCTATTACTTAGAGAAAGCAAAGTGAAGAAAAATAAGTACATGAACATTAAACTGTTAAAATTCATAAAGCAAATATTCTTAGTGCCTTCGTATGAATATTGATACGTTTAAGCATGTCACGTGACCTAGAAAAACGTGGAAGTAGACAAAGGGTCGACACATAAACTTCGCACGAATCCAGCACAGCAATGACTGGCCATTTTTATACAAACTTAATTAAGACAGACGCCTAATGCTTCAGTTAACAAGATACAGATACTTTTGTCATACTATTTTATGAAAGGACACGATACCGTTGTGTGGTGAGTTGTCTCACCCATGGTGACATTTGCAATGGCCCTACACCTTAAATAACGCAATAAAAGTAAAAAGTATGCAAAGACCAGGAACTGAAACAATCAAAATCCAAATCCAGCCCTCAAACCATAGTTGGAAACAACTAAGATTACAAATAATCAAGATACAGAGAACATAAAACCTACCAATGTGGATGTTCTCAGTTTGGAAAATTATGAAGAATTTAAATAACCACAGAACTTGAGAGTACAAAAGAATTGTTTTCGTCGATGCGAAACTGAGTTGTAGACCCCACAATTATGTCCCTCCCCCACCAAAGGTGAGGGGGACATATTATTTTCAGTGCGGATCCCGGGCGTCGGCGTCGGCGTCCCTGTGACCGGCGTCCCTGTGACAGATTTCTTGTATGCGCGATATCTCTTGAACCAATAGATGGAATTTCACCAAACTTGCATGGATACATCATTGGGACTTACATGACAATTTCTTGTACCCACTTTATCTCCTAAATCAATGGATGGAATTTCACCAAACTTGCATGGATACATCATTGGGACAAGTTTAAGAGGTGATTAGGTTTTGATGACCTTGACCTCATTTTCAAGGTCACTGGAGAACTTAGATGTAAATTTCTTGTACCAGTGATATCTCTTGAATCAGTGAATGAAATTTCACCAAGCTGGCATGGATACATCAATGGGACAAGTTTAAGAGGTGATTAGGTTTTGGTGACCTTGACCTTATTTCCAAGGTCACTGGAGGACTTAGATGTCAATTTCTTGTACCCACTATTATCTCCTGAACCAATGAATGGAATTTCACCATACTTGCATGGATACATTAATGGGACAAGTTTAATAGCTGATTATGTCCCCCCCCCACCAAACGTGAGGGGGGGGATATATTGTTTTCAGTGCGGTTCCCGGGCGTCGGCGTCGGCGTTGGCGTGACAGTTTCTTGCGTGCGCATTATCTCTTGAACCAATGGATTTAATTTCACCAAACTTGCATGGATACATCATTGGGACCAGTTTAAGAGCTGATTAATTTTGGGTGACCTTGACCTCATTTTCAAGGTCTTTGGAGGACTTAGATGACAATTTCTTGTACCCACTTTGCGTGCGCGATATCTCTTGAACCAATGAATGGAATTTCACCAAACTTGCTTGCATATATCATTCGGACAAATTTAAGAGCTGATTAGATTTTGGTGACCTTGACCTCATTTTCAAGGTCACGCGAGGACTTAGATGACAATTTCATGTACCCATGTTATCTTCTGAACCAATGGATGGAATTTCAACAAACTTGCAGGGATACATCATTGGAATAAGTTTCAGAGCTCATTTGATTTTTGTGACCTTGACCTCATTTTCAAGGTCATTGGAGGATTTAGAAGAGAATTTCTTGTACCCACTACATCTCCTGAACCAATGGATGGAATTTCATCAAACTTGCATGGATACATCATTGGGACAAGTTTAAGAGTTGATAAGTTTTGGTGACCTTGACCTCATTTTCAAGGTCACTGGAGGACTTAGATGACAATTTCATGTACCCATGTTATCTCCTGAACCAATGAATGGAATTTCACTAAACTTGCATGGATACATCATTGGGACAAGTTTAGGAGCTCATTAGATTTTGGTGACATTGATTTCATTTTCAAGGTCACTGGAGGACTTAGATGAGAATTTCTTGTACCCACTATACCTCCTGAACCAATGGATGGAATTTCATCAAACTTGCATGGATACAACTTTGGGACAAGTTTAAGAGCTAGTTTGAATTTGCTGACCTTGACTTTATTTTTAAGGTCACTGGGGGATTTATAAGAGACTTTCTTGTACCCACTATATCTCCTGAACCAATGGAAGGAATTTCACCAAACTTGCATGGATACATTGTTGGTACATGTTTAAATGCTTATAAGATTTTGATGACCTTGGCCTAATTTTCAAGGTCACTGGAAGACTGAGATGACAATTTCCTATTTCCACAATATCTCACGAGACAATGGATGGAATTCACGAAACTTGCATGGATACATCACTGGGGCTAGCTTAAGAGCTGCTTAGATTTTGGTGACCTTGACCTCATTTTAAAGGTCACTAGAGGACTTAGATGGCAATTTCAAGTACCCATAATATCTCATGAACCAATAAATGGAACTTCACCAAACTTGCATGGATACATCACTGGGAATAGCTTAAGAGCTGATCAGATTCTGGTGACCTTGACCTCATTTTCAAGGTCACAGGAGGACTTAGATATGTGAAAATTTCACTGAAGTTTATATATCTCATAAGCCTTTGGCTTGATTTCCACTTTACTTTAATGGATATACTTTTGGGACAATCTCAAGAGTTAACTGTGTTTTGATTACCTTGACTCCATTTTTAAGGCCAAAAGCTAACTTAAAAATGCTTATTTTTTTCTCTTAAAAATTAGTTATATCTTGATCCAATTGACAGATATTCATCAGACTTGCATGAATATATTGTTGTGACAGGTTTAAGACTTGTTTAGTATTTGGTGACCTTGACCCATTTTCAAGGTCATAGTCACATATGTAGGATATATTTAGAACCAGTGGATGGATTTTCTCCAAACTTGCATAGATATTTTAATTGTACAGGCTTTATATTCATTGTAGGGGAAGGGGAATGGGCTGGTGGGGGGACATCAGTTTTTCTCTGAAAAACATTTCTAGTTAAGTTTTGGTGACCTTGGCCTTATTTTTAAGGTCACTGGTGGACTTACATGACATTTTCTTGTACCCACTATATCTCCTGAACCAAACGATGGAATTTCACCAAATTTGCATGGATACATCATTTTGACAAGTTTAAGAGGTGATTAGATTTTGGTGACCTTGATCTTATTTCTAAGGTTACTGGAGGACTTACATGACAATTTCTTGTACCCATTATATCTCCTGAACCAATGAATGGAATTTATCCAAACTTGCAGGGATACATCGTTGCGACAAGTTTAAGAGCTGGTTAGATTTCGGTGACCATGACCTCATTTTCAAGGACACTGAAGGACTTAGATGACAATTTCTTGTACCAGTGATATCTCTTGAACCAATGTATGGAATTTTACAATACTTGCATGGATACATCATTCGGACAAGCTTAAGAGGTCGTTTGATTTTGGTGACCTTGACCTCATTTTGAGGGTTATAGTCATCTATGTAGGATATCTTTAGAACCAGTGGATGGATTTTCTCCAAACTTGCCTAGATACTTTTTTGTTCAGGCTTTTTATTCATTAGAGGGGAAGGGAAATGGGCTGGTGGGGGACATCAGTTTTTCTCTGGAAAACATTTCTAGTTCTTCATGTGTTGCTATAGGTCACGTGACCTGTTTTGATTGCTGAATATTGTCACTTAGCACTATTGAAAAAACAATAATAATCTAACCCAGCCATTATTATTAATTCTTGTACTCGCTTCTATGTCAAAATATCCCCTACTTTTTGTAAGCAGTATAATGTAACAGGTCGTTAAACATTCATGTTTGAAATGTATGAGGGATGGTCGGGAGTACCCGAACAATTTGTTATTTCTAAAAAACCGTTCAATATTTTTCAACTTTTTCAAAGTACTCGTCAATATGCGTCTATACATGTTTGCCATCAACGTGGAAGCTTTTGTATTCCCACTGCAAAGACATTGTTCATACAATCAGTTTGACGAAATATTGGACCAATAACACTACAATAGAAAAGTGCGTACAAAATAACCATTTAATTTATTTAAAATTATGTCACATTTAAATATAATCCACTCGGAGAAATTGTATTCGGACTAGAAAATAAACCGTGGGAGACCCAAAAGGACGGGTTACACTTTACTATTGCAATGTGCCCACTGAAAAGGCCAATTTTCGAAGGTAGGCAGATAACCACAAAAACATGCAGAAATGTTAGCTATATGTTTCTTCTTTATTCTGTACGATTTCATTTTCCCGTATTTTAATGCATTTTAGGTTAATTTTGCGGTTGAATACATGTACTGTCTGCAACATGTAACATTGAGCCTATGGGAATTTGAACTACCAACGTCCACTATGCATCCAAATTTCACTTCATCCTACCCTCGTAACCACTACAATTTTTATATATAATTATTCCTTATATACATATTCATCATAATCCGGTTGTATTACGGTGGTTACGAAGGTAGGAGTAAACGAAAAATAAACTTTTTGGGCAAATTTTCATGTATCCAACACTAGGACTAAAGGATTGATCTCCAAATCGCAGTAGTATATTTTGTAACTGATAGAAAATAGAGGCATTATTTGACACAACACATCTTTCTCAAACTGTTCATCTATATAGTATGTGTTCGTAATGCCCCTACCAAGGATTCCGTGTGTGTTTATGTGTGTGTGTGGGGGGGAGTGTTTCGGGGAGGCGCAGTGCTGGGCATGCGTATCGGTATGGCGTAATATGCGTATGTGAGGCGTTAGACTGAATGTCCTCCAGTATCATGCTGTGATATAACCTCTGATGTTATAATGTTGCGATGTGGTCAGATGATGTATTCCTCTGCCTGAAGCTGATGCATTGTAAAATTCAGTGATCTTTAACTTTGGTCCAATAGCTTTGTATGAAAAGTTACTTGGATGAGCTTTTTCCTTACCTCTTTTGATATCTTTGCATTGGGATAAGGGTGCTGATATTTGATCAGATCATATCCATTAAATGTAGGAACCGCAAAGCACACATGCACACTGAGTCTTTAAACGTTATGCATGGACCAGGATTTTCACTTATATTTCAACACGTTTTTTTAGATTTGCAACATAATAACAAATAGCTGGTCAGTCAAACGATGAAAAAAAATCCTCATTCTATTCGTAGGTTACTGTGACATATATTTAAAAGTTCACTGTTCTTTTCTTATATATTCAACATTATATATGCATCATACTAAAGACAATGGTTCAGTCAGACATTGCAAATGACGTCATACTATGTGTAGGTCATTGTGACTTGTATTTCAGGATCTATTGAATAAATGCTTTATTTCGAACTAATATTTAATTGACTCTTCCTCGGACATGGAATCGTAAGTCACTTCATCGCTGCGTCTCATTTGGTACTACATGTAGGTCCCTGTGACCTTGATTTCTTGGTTCACTGATTTTGTCTAATATTTTAAACATCAGTACCTGTTTAGCAACCATAAATACGTAATATTTCATGTTTATTAATATTTGATATGATGAAGCTTTCATAAATAGTGAATAATGCTTAAGAAAAGAAGAAGGTTGATGACCTTTTCACGCACTTGCCAGAGCACAAGCGTGCAAAGCGTTTCGCCAAGAATACATTTGCTCAACAATATCGGTCGGTTATAATCGACTTCCTGTTCATTTGTTTCATTATTTTCACAAAAACAAACGCTTTACATGCTTATTATTGTGTTAATAAGCACTTGTAAAATCAACTGTTCTGAGGTTTCGTAAAAAATCAAATAAAAATTCTCCTTACTAGATGTTTTGAGCAGAAATATCTCTTTTAGACTGTGAATAAGAACCAAAAGTATTATATCTGTCAGTTTGGAGGGCTGATATGTCAGCGGAATTGCTGATTATATAAAAAAAACGCAGGTGGTTAGTGTACCCTGTTCAGCACCCCATATGCAATAAACCGGAAGTCACGTGATTGTTTATGAAACCGCAAATTTAAAATTATGTTTATATAAACCGCAAAATGTCAAGCTTTTATCAACATAATTTTTATGATGATCGGTCGTGGTCACAAAAACGGCCAAAGTGTAACCCGTCCTTTGCAAGTGGTTTAGCATACAAGACATTTTAGACACGTAAAAATGTTAGCTGTATTGCCCTGCCATTTTTCTCGAACGGATCATGTCTGATGCTCTGGAAGAACACGACGGAAAGGTGAGCATATACGGCAGCAGTATTACCAATCTGCAGTTTGCCGATGACATAGACACTCTAGGTGAAGAAGAGCAGGAACTAGAAGCCCTAGTTGAAAGTCTCAACAAAACCTGCACAAGGTATAAGATGGAGATCATTGCTTAGAAGACCAAAACGCAGACAAACAGCGGTAAAGGCATCCAGAGGGAGATCAAGGTAAAAGGGCAGAAGCTGGGTACCGTTATAAGCTAATGTCTTGGAGCAGTTGTCTCAACTGATGGCTCTAAACTGGAGGTTCTCTCAAGGATTGCACATTTTGCTGGTTTTTGCTTGTTCTAATATATTTAAATGGAGTCTAGTGATGGATGACTAATTTTACTTTATACTAGTTTAAATTGTATTGTTTCAAGCAACAATAGGTGGGAAGTTCGCACCACTTATTGGTCTGAGGGATGATGACATGGACATAGATACCATGATTACCACCTACAGTACAGCAGTGACTGATGCAGCCAGTGATATACTTGGCAAGGAACGCCACAGAAAAAAGCCCTGGGTCACCAGTGATGTTCTTGACCTCTTTGATGAGAGAAGAGAGTTGAAGAAGAGGCGCTATGAAGCAGAAGGAGCAAAAGAATACAGGTAAGCTAAGAAGAGGATTCAGAGGACAATGAAGAATGCTAAGGAGGACTGGCTAGCTAGTCAGTGCGTGGAGATCGAAACTTGCCTGAACAAAAACAACAGCAAAAGAGCATACCAGCTGGTGAAGGACCTAACTTCAGAAAAAAGGTTGGGTCCACAGCTATTCAGGACAGGTCTGGGAAATGTCTTACAGAAGAACAAGAAATTCTCAGCAGATGGACAGAATATTGCTCAGAACTATACAATCATGAAAGTGATGGTGACAATGTGGATCTGGACTACAATCAGCCGACCCCCCCCCCCTCCCCCCCCCCCAATAGAATATCTACAGCTGATCCTTCGTGAGGAAGTTGAGAGTGCAGTAGCAGCACTGAAGAAAGGAAAGTCTGCCGGAATTGATAATATACCAGCAGAACTAGTTCAAGCTGGCGGGAAACCATGATTGATGTTTTAACAGAAATATATAATAGGATCTGGAGAACAAGAGTATGGCATATCCCATGGACTCAGTCGCTGATTATTACACTCCCTAAAAAGGGCAACCTACAGATTTGCCAGAACTACAGAACCATCAGCCTTATCAGTCATTCAAGCAAAGTCATGCTGAAAGTCATCTTGAACAGGTTTGAACCCCAAGCCGAAGAGATAATCGCTGAAGAAAAGGCTGGGTTCAGAGCTGGAAGGAGCACCACAGAACAGATCTTTAACCTTACTGTGTGAAAAGTATCTCCGACATCAGCACAATCTGTACCATGTCTTCACTGATTTCAAAAAAGCCTTTGACGGGGTTAGGGTTTGACAGGGCCACCATGCGGAAGTACAATATCAATACGAATCTAGTTCGCACCATTGAACAGCTCTACGACAAGGCAACAAGTGCAGTCCTGATGAATGACAGCATGTGAGAATGATTCGGAACAACAGTTTGAGTAAGGCAAAGATGTCTTCTGTCAACCACCCTCTTCAACATTTTTCTCGAACGGATCATGTCTGATGGTCTGGAAGATCATGACGGGAAGGTTAGCATAGGCGGCAGAAATATTACCAATCTGCGGCTTGCCGATGATATAGATGCTCTAGCTGAGGAAGAGCAGGAACTAGGAGCCCTAGTTGACAGTCTCGACAAAACCTGCACGAGGTATAAGATGGAGATCAGTGCTGAGAAGACCAAACTGATGGCAAATAGCGTCAATGGCATCCAGAGGGAGATCAAGGTAAAAGGGCAGAACTTGGTACTGTAACAAGCTTCATAAACAATGGAGCAATTGACTCAGACGATGGCTCTAAAAAGGAGGTTCTCTCAAGGATTGCATAAGCCACTTCAGGTCTTACTAAGCTGAAGCCAATTTGGAGAGATAACAACATATATCTTGGATCAAAGGTGAAATGTATGTGCTCCTTTGTCATTTCCAGATTTCTGTATGCCTGTGAATCGTGGACCTTGACAGCAGAGTTAGAGGGAAAAACGCAAGCCTTTGAGATGAGATGTTACCGAAGGTTACTGAACATTTTGTTCAAGGACCATATAACAAATGAGTTTGAGAGCCAGGCACAACTCAGTGCAGGACACTGATTTAACTGGTCAGTATTTGTGAATTTTGATATTGACCCCTTGATTGTTTACGCTTTCATTACGCATGAATAAACAAATAAAATTTCATTACGTTTGCGAGGAAGTGTACTCCATGCATTGATAATGTCTTCCCTGTTTTGCCAATTTCAGCAGATTTTTATTTTGACAGAAAAATACCAAAAGAAAAATATGCGTTGTTTTTGCTTTTGAGTAGTCATCTTAATGAGTAACAGTCATCTTAATGAGTACAAGAAGATTTTTAGCACAAGAGGTCAAGGTCATTCTTTGACATTTGACCCTCTACTCTCATATTTTGACAGTTTCAAATCACCGAACAAATTGTAACCAAATTGCATATAGAGCCTCCTGGGACCTAAGGAACGAAAAGTTGTTCAAACGGTCCTGGTCACATGACCATGCCCATATATGGTAAAAACCTAAAAATATCTTCTCCAGAACCAATAGGCTGATGGCCTTGAAACTTGGTATGTGGCATCGGGTACGCGAGTACTACCAAGATTGTTCAAATTATGACCTTGGGTTGACCTTGACCTTTTTACGGTAAGGTCAAATTTGCTTCCTTATGCTTTTATATGGCAAAATGCTACAACATAAGATATCTTGGTAACTGTTGAAGATTTTGGGCTAAAAAATGGTACCTACAGTCATCTTAATAAGAACATGAAGATTTATGACTATAAGAGGTCAAGGTCATTCTTTGACCTTTGACCCAGAACTCTCATATTTTGACAAGTTCTAACAATCTCCTCAAAACCCACTGGGCCAGTTGAAACCAAATGTCATATAGAGCCTTCAGGGTTTGAGGGAACGAAAATTAAATTTATTCATATGGTCCAGATCACATTACAAACATGGCCACCACGCCCATATATGGTAAAAACCTTTAACAATCTTCATCTCCAGAACGAGTAGCATTGGGTACTCAAGTACTATCGAGATTGTTCAAATTATGACCCTGGGTTGACCTTGACCTTCTTTACGGCAAGGCCAAATATGGGAAAATGCTAGAACATTAGATTTCATGGAATGTTTTGAAGATTTTGGGCTAAAAATTGGTATCTACAGTCATCTTAATGAGTAAATGAAGATTTGTGGGTACAAGAGGTCAAGGTCATTCTTTGATCTTTGACCCAGAACTCTCATGTTTAGAAAATTATAAACAATCTCCTCAAAACCCACTGGGCCAATTCTGATCAAATTTCATATAGAGCCTCCAGGGGTTGAAGGAAGGAAAAAAATTATAACGGTCCTGGTCACATGACCAACATGGCCATATATGGTAAAAACCTTCTTCTCCAGAACCAATTGACAGATGGCCTTGAGACTTGGTATGTAGCATTGGGTACCCGAGTACTATCAAGATTATTCAAATTATGACCTTTGGTTGACATTGACCTTTTTTTTTAACGGCAAGGTCAAATATGGGAAAATGCTAGAACATAAGATTTCATTGAAAGTTTTGAAGATTTTGGCCTAAAAACTGGTATATACAGTTGTGTTAATGAGGTCATGAAGAATTTTGAGTAAAAGAGGTCAAGGTCATTTCCTCACCTTTGATCCAGATCTCTCATATTTTGACATTTTCAAACATTTCCTCAAAATCTAAAGGGCCATTTGTAAACTTATTTCATATAGAGCCTCCAGGGGTTGATTGAATAAAAATTTGTTCAAACGGTCCAGGTCACATGACATACATGGCCGCCATTACCACTTGTGGTATAAATCTTTAATATTTTTTTCTTCTCCAGAACCAATACACCTATGGCCTTGAAACTTGGAAAGTAGCATGGACTACTAGAGTACCGCCAAGACTGTTCAAATGATGACATTTGGTTTACCTTTACCTTTTTTTGCGGCATGGTCAAATATGGGAAAATGCTAGAACATAAGATTTTATGGAAAGTTTTGAAGATTTTGGCCTAAAAATGGTATATATTGTTGTCTTAATGAGTACATGAAGATTTATGAGTGCAAGTGGTCATGGTCATTCTTTGACTTTTGACCCAAGACTCATATATTGTCAATTTCAGACATGATAAGAAAAAAAAACACCTTGCCAATTGCTCAGGAGAGCGATTCAGGGCCTCATGACCCTCTTGTTTGAGAATTGAAATAACACTACAACGGCTGTCGTCTTCGAATTGGAGAGGGGACGAACGGACTCAGTGCCAGAAGTGTGCAGCCCTGGATTCGTTCCGCTGAGCATCTTGGAGAACATCGGTATGAGAATTCTAAAAAATAATAATAAATAAATGAAAAAAAAAATAAAAAATAAAATGAAATTGTATCCTAGACGTTTGTCACATGGACGTACGTTTACGGTGTCGGAGAAAAATTGCGGTTATCCCCCTTCTTAATGGTCGTTACTAAGCACCCAACTAGTGTAAAGTTTCTATAAAAATAGTCAAGGAAACCTTACACTCGAACACAGAAACTTTTCCCCCTGAATTTTAGAAATTCAACACCGAGTGTCATCGTACACCGATTTAAGCATTTTACACCGAACTTTGTGTAATATTTATTACGGTTTAAGGTATCATTTCTTTATTGTGTAACACTACACCCAAAAGTGTGTAATGGTGAAAGTAACATAACACTGCGCTTGGTGTAGCTAAACACGATTTTTTTACAGTGTATATATACAGTGTATATATAGTGGTCGGACTTAGGTATTGAAATGTAATTTCCCTTCTTAATGATTTTTAGCGCGCCTTTGCGAAGCAAAGTTGGGCTTATGCGATACCACCGGCGTCGTAGTCCGAGTATCCGTCAGCGTTAGCCTTAGCGTCCGCGTCAGCGTCCTCGTCGGCGTCCGTGATCAGGTTAACAAATGTTAACTTCTGCGTTTAACTCGATGCTACAGCAGCTACAGTCATCATACTTGATACATATATACATCCATATGACTGCAGCAGCTGCATGAAACAATTTTGTGTCCTTGACCTATGTATATGTTACGGTTGACTGACTCTGGTGTTTGGTACCAATTTTTAAGGCAAAAATTTAAGTTTTGATGATATATTTGAGACAAGAGAGTTGATAATTGGCCAAATAGCATATCCCTATAGCACCTGTATAGCAGTTGTGAAGCATCTATGCAGACTCCAGTGCCCTTGACCTTTATTCATGGTCCAGTGATTTTTGCCTTATATTTCCAACACTGTTTGATGGATTAACTTCATATATGGCATAGTAGATCAGTCTGACTTTGCGAATGACCTCATACTATTTATAGATCACTGTGGCCTACATTTCATGGTTCAGTGATTTTTTACCGATATCCTGAAAACTATTTAGAAGATTTCCATCAAATATGGGATAATAATTCAGTTTGACTCTTCAAATGAGTTCATACTTGGCAATTTTGATTAATAGTTTAGTAGGTATTCATCATATGTGACAGTGCCTGGGATTTTGAGCCTTGTGGAGGTGCGACGTTGACGTCACGAAACGTGAAATGAAAGTGACGTCATAAAATTTGCACGTTAAGTTGATTGGATTTTCGCGCATTGACTAACAAATTTCAAAGCGTCACCTGAGAAGAGTGATTCAACATTTCTATAGGAGTCTTTAATTTTCTTCATATATACTCTTTTAAGAATGTTCCCATAATAGATCTTTGAAATGCGACGTCATGAACCGGAGTTATAAAAGTTTATCCAGCTAGTATGTAGATTGTATTCAATCAGTGAAACGAAAAACTAAAATTCGGGTTGGTATGAATTCCGATTACTTTTGAAGTAAACGTTAGCGCTATTGTTTCGTGCTTCTCGAAATATATTCTGGGAGTACTAATAAACATGAAAATGTTAAAAACAAAATTTCCGATTTTCGCTCCATAAGGCTCAAAATGCCAGAGACTGTCACATATATCTGGGATAATGGTTCAGTCCATTGCAGATGACCTCATATATTTGTAAGACTTTGTAACTGTAAGAATCAGGCACCCATGAGGCGCGCTTCGTTGTCTTCTGACAACTCTTGTTTGTCTAAACTATCCATCTAAAAAGGAAACATTTTCGGATCATTTCGTCTTTCACTTCTACATCTAGCCAATAACGCGACTTAATTTTGAAATTCTAATCTACATCTTACCATTAAATCACTGAACAATTCCTGATGTTTTTGCACGGTGTCATCCTCATACCCTAGAGATCACACCTACCACCATGCGACTCACAGGAGTGCCATCGTTGTATGCCCAGGTGTGATACACACAACCGTAAGCACTTAATGCGGCTTCAGTTATTGTGTCCGTCTGCTGGGTTGGTCTCACTGAAGATATGGACAAAAAGAATTGTTGGCAGGCTTGAAGTTCGATTTCAGTCAGGTAAGACTATGTCATAAGAACAAACACCAGAAAACACAGCCCCTCCTACACATACAATATGTAAATTATAAAACGCAAGCTGCTAGACGTGAAGCTTGCAGAGACGAAGTCGTCCGAAATCATTACGGACAACTGTCCATAACCGTCACACGCGTGTGAGGCATACGGACAATTGTCCGTAATTTTCACACATGTGAATATGACGGACGGCTATCCGTAACCTTTACAGGGTGTGATATATACGGAAGGTTCATACATATGCTACGTAAATTTCACATTAAAGTTGCTACATGAGAAGGTTACGGATGGATGTCACAGATATGTGAAGGTTACGGACTGCTGATCTTAATTTTCACAACGTTGTGAAGCTTACGAGGGTGTGAAGCTTACACCTTCACACAGCCGTGATTTGATTCTATGTCGTTGTATCTGTTGTATAATAAAACATTTCAGAAAGCGACCTTCAAATATAACTCAGTTACACTGTGGCCAAATCTTATCCCATTTATGCCCGGTGGACTATTCTATCCTTATCAAATGGATGGGTCCATTTTTCAATTTAGGGGTATCTAGTTTAGTTTAATTTATTTTCATCATTTTTATTTTAAGGAGAAACAGCCATTTGTCTTATGCAAATAGTTTTTTCCTGATCAATCTGGCTCAGAGGTTATAATACTTGAGTATACATTCTCAAACTCAAAATAAAGCACACTGATTGGCTGCTTCGGAGCACATGCTCGGAAGCAGCCAATCAGTGTGCTTTATTTTGAGTTCGAGATTATTCTCAAGTTTTATAACCTCGAACCCTGATCTGGTTCTGCATTGTTTGTCTTTGTCCCAGTTTTGAGATGCTAGGCTATTTCAATATCATATTCTTCGAATTCTTTGCACTTTTTTCAGAATGCACAAACACAACAGCTCACCAGTCTTTGTTCGTGAATATCAACGGCACCATCAGATTCAATGCAGATATAGAGACGGGAAAAAGGGCCCGGTATTTATTCAACGATATTTACCGCATACATGAAGGACGGCGTGAGAGAATCTGTAGCTGGATAATATACCGCACGCAATATGCATATCCAACAAATACTAAGCGTGGCGACTGTGTTCCAGAATATGAAAATCGAACATCATTCCATACTGTACTCGTTGATTTCCACAAAGCCCGTGGCTATTTTGCAATTTCGGACGCAGACAGTTCGGATAATGGAACTTATTTGCTTTCAAGAGGATATTCCATTCATTCAATGTGTTTTATTGTATACATATATGGTAAGTACTAAGTAGAATAAAATATGTTTGTCCTCTTGTAAATACCGTATTGATCCTATTAAACTCCCCAGGGGCGTTGCATTTTACGAAAGGGGCGTTATTTAATGCCTATAGAGTAGGAAACCAGCCACTGCCAAAATACTTTTAACAAACAGTATCAATGTGAATGGATATCCGCAGAGGAAACAATTCCACTGATTTCCCTTTTTTTATCCCTTCTCAGTAGGTGCCAATTCTTATAGGTAAGAAGTTGCTCCTCTAGGAGCAAATTCTTGCCTTTAAGAGCAGACCCCAGTTCAGAGAGCTACCTCATCCAGAGAAGCAAATAGGAATTCTGCAAGTTACTATAACATTATTTTTGGAAAAGAGGCAGGGGACGTGCGTTTATCAGGATTAATACGGTAATGTATTAGGAATTTAAACATTCATGTCTGATATGTACGAGGGAAGGTCGGAAAATACCCGACCTTTTTGCTCTCTCTCAAAAACCCTTCCCTTCAATATTTTTCAGCGTGGCGCAGTCAGGAGCGCGTCTGACTCAAGAGCTAAAGGTCCCGGGTTCGATGCCGGTCACTTACTTTCGTTTCTCCTTCCCCTGATTCAAGAAGGACAGTTGTCATTTACGGGCAAAAGTATATGCATATAGTACTGGTTAACCGCTTAGGCGGTCTAAGACTGCCCAGGAATAGTATCATAAAGCAAAAAAAAAAAAAAATTCTTTTCAAAACACTCCCCAATATATGCCTACATATACACTTTTGCCATCTTCGTGGGAGCATTTGTATTCCCTCTGCAAAACATTTGTGTGCATATAATCAGTCTAACGAAATATTGGACCATAAACGCTACAACAGAAAAATGCTTATATGTAATAATTTAATTTATTTGGAATTATTTCCCATTTAAATATAATCCTCTCGGAGAAATTGTATAGACTTGTTAACAAAGCGTGGGAGAGCAAACGTTTGCAAATGTTTTAGAAAACAAGGCATTATAGACACACGTGGTAAATATAAGCTTTAATGCCCTGGTGGACCAAATAACCCCAAATGGAATTTTGACATTGTAATTGTGGGTGGACCATATTATCTCAAACTGGTCATGGTAATGTGACATGAAAAAATTGAAATTTAAGTTTTCTTTCCAAACTAACAATTTGTTTCTATTAGCTTTGAAGTGAAATTTAGTTAATTATCATATACAAACACTGCGAAAATGTCTACAGTCACATAAATTTAGCTCGTTTAATTTGAAACTATTTACTTACAACTATTACTGCATTTTTTACATAAAAATCAGGTTGGGTCATCTTCTTTTAAAGCGTGTAAAACTTTTATTCTTTGAGATAGCATCCATTCTTTCGGATCATTTTGGCTTTTTGTAGGTTCTAGCTGCACCGGTCATCTCCTTCCAGATGCCCTTGTCTGCCTCGTTTCTTGAGCTCGGTGGGGGACGCCTGTATTTGTTCTGCCTGATATCAGCAGCTACTGTTTCTCGTGGATTGCGTCACTAAGTGTGTCTGAGAGGGGGGGGGGGGGGGGGGGTAGGGGGGGGGCTGCTCGTTGCCTGCCGAGACCTGCCTATCAGCTTTTTTTCACCTATACTTTTGGGGTTTAGCGACACTGGAGAAGTTAAATACAGAAACGCGCGCCTGTCGAACTAAAATTGGTATAGTTAAGATTATATTTATACAACAGTCATGATTAGCCAATTATTTGTTGAATATTTTAGGGCCGCCGTCATCAGAAATTACCCTGAAGCCACCTATAATAGAAGAAGGAACCGAAGGTTTACTGCATTGTTCTACCGTTTCTACAACAGTTCCAGGGACGCACAATTTAACCATCCATGTGTCATGGTATATTGATGGTCAGGTGGTCAAAACTGGTGGCAGGTTCATACTTAACGGGGAAACTCTAATAATAAACTCTGTGACAAGGACTGATGTTAATCGTGTGATAACCTGTGAAGCGAGAGAGAAAGAGGGGCTCACAACCTGGACTAATACTACTTTGTCAATTCACTGTGAGTACTTAATTACCATTAACTCTATATAGTTTTATATTATACATTATTATACAGAAGTAAAAATATATCAGGTAAAATTTCAGACCTTAGCAGTGAAAATAAGAAAATATGGCCATTAGAAATGTATAATTTCCTTTGCCTCTAAATTCCGCTTAAGTCGGTGCTAGGGGCGTGACCAGTGTTGCACATTTCAATACTGGTCATGTACAGACTCAATTAGACCGAGTCTGCTTTTTTTCATTTCTTTGGTGTATTCCTCGCTTCCGAATGATCTACCTTTTCAGAACTTTTTCATCATCGTACTGCAGCTGGTATTGTGCCGTGTGGAGGCCGTAAAATGTCTCCCCATATACCATCGTACTGCAGATGATATTTTCTGGTCATTTCGATATTGGTTTCATTTCAGTCATCATCATCATAGAGTCATTTTGAAAATAGAGTTCTGCTTAAGCCGGCTAGGGCGTGACCAGTGTTGCACATTTCATTACTGGTCATAAACAGAGTGAATTAAACCGAATCTGCTATTTTCATTTCTTTGGTGTATTCATTGCTTCCAAAGGATCTGACTATTCAGAACTTAAACTTAAGGTCATATTTAAGTTTACGGAATGGTTGTAAACCTAGGCCCAGATGTACTTACTGATACATCATATTCAATGAGTCTTTATGCTCATCAGATTACTGAAAAATGCCATGAAATTAGGGCATCATAGTCACGATAACTGTGTTTTTTATGGAATAAAACGCAATTTTCAGATTTCAGCATGTTTGGGGTTCTGCGGACTTTACAGTCTTTACATATTGTCATTGTATACATCTTCTGTATCAAGATTTGATTCAGCCTAATAATTCATGGAAGGCCGTCATTTTATACAATCCGTATATCTCAGTTTATCTTGGATTTTATGCATACATTGTTAGAACTGGTGGCTCAATGGCAAATAAAGCCAATGTGTGTTGAAATCTACAAATCTTCCTCGACTTTCATGGAGGTAGATCATTGTTACCTATGGTGGCCTAGTTATGTCTCCCCATTATAAAATGAACGTGTCACTTGTCGACTTATTGATACGGTGGCTAGGTGAATCTACACTCCATTTCTGCCCATGCAAAAGGTGAGGGGCGGGGAGTGGGGGGGGGCATATTGTTTTCAGTACGGATCCCGGACGTCGGCGTCGGCGTGACAGTTTCTTGTATGCACGATATCTCTTGAACCAACAGATGGAATTTAGCCAAACTTGCATGGATACATCACCCGGACAAGTTTAAGAGCTGATTAAATTTTGGTGACCTTGGCCTTAGCCTTATTTTCAAGGTCACTGGAGGACTTAGATGACAATTTCTTGTATGCACGATATCTCCTGAACCAAAAGGTCAAATTTCAGCAAACTTGCATGGATATATCATTATGACAAGCTTTAGAGCTAGTTATATTTTGGTAACCTTGACATCATTTTTAAGGTCACTGGAGGACTTAGATGACAGTTTCTTGTACCCACAATATCTCCTGAACCAATGGATTAAATTTCATTAAACTTGCATTGATACTTGCATTATTGGGATAAGTTGAAGAGCTGATTAGATTTTGGTGACCTTGACCTTATTTTCAAGGTCACTGGAGGTCTTAGATGACAATTTCCTGTACCCATGATATCTCCTGAACCAGTGGATCGAAGTTCGCCAAACTTGCACGGATACATCACTGGGACAAGTTTAAGAGCTAATTATATTTTGGTGACCATGACCTCATTTTCAAGGTCACTGGGGGACTTAGATGTCAATATCTTGTACCTTCAATTTCTCATGAACCAATAGATGGAAACTTACCAAACTTGCATGGATACATCTTTGGGACAAGTTTAAGAGCCTCATAGATTTTAGTATCCTTAACCTAATTTTCAAGGTCACTTGAGCACTTGGATGCCATTTTCTTGTACCCATGATATCTCCTGAACCAATGGATGGAATTTCACCAATTTTGCATGCATAAGTTTTTGAGCTGATTAGATTTTGGTGACCTTGACTTTATTTTCAAGGTCACTGGAAGACTTGATGACAATTTCTTGTACCAACAGTATCACTTGCATGAGTATATCGTTGAGACAGGTTTAAGACATGTTTAATAGCTGGTGACCTTGAACCATTTTTTAAGGACATAGTCTTCTATGTAGGATATCATTAGAACCAGTGGATGGATTTTCTCCAACTTGCATAGATAATTTATTGTCCCCCGCCTTTTCGAAGAAAAGCGGAGGGACATAGTTTTCGCTATGTAGGATATCATTAGAACCAGTGGATGGATTTTCTCCAACTTGCATAGATAATTTATTGTCCCCCGCCTTTTCGAAGAAAAGCGGAGGGACATAGTTTTCGGCATTCTGTCCTTCCGTCCTTCCGTCCCCCTAAAGTAGTAGGTACTTTGTGTGCGCAACTCCTCTTACAGTTTTATGCCGATTCTTTTGAAACTTTACAGCTGTTTTTGTCATGGTCTGAAGATATGCATGTGGTTTAGATATAATCCTGAGATTATTTTTGTCATTTTTTTCCACAAGTTGAACTTAGTCAATTTTTTTCGGCGTTTTTACTATCAAAGTGACTAGATAGTGGGTACCTTGTGTGCGCAACTCCTCCAGCAGTTTTATGCTGATGCCTTTGAAACTTCACAGGTGATTTGGTCTTGGTCTGAAAATATGCATGTGGTTTGGATATAATCCTCACATTATTTTTTGTTACTTTTTCTACAAGTTGAACTTAGTCATTTTTAGGCGTTTTTACTATCAAAGTGACTAGATAGTGGGTACCTTGTGTACTCAACTCCTCCTACAGTTTTATGCCAATTCCTTTGAAACTTCACAGGTATTTTTATCATGGTTTGAAAATATGCATGTGGTTTGGATATAATCCTCACATTATTTTTTATTATTTTTTCTGCAAATTGAACCTAGTCATTTTTCAAACATTTTTACTATCAAAGTGAATAGATAGTGGGTACCTTGTGTGTGCAACTCCTCCTACAGTTTTGTGCAACTCCTCCTACAGTTTTATGCCGATTCCTTTGAAACTTCACAGGTATTTTGGTTATGTTCTGAAGATATGCATGTGGTTTGGATATAATCCTCACATTATTTTTTATTACTTTTTTTCTCAAGTTGAACTTAGCCTTTTTTCATACATTTTTACTATTAAAGTGAATAGATTATGAGTGGGTACATTGTGTGTGCAACTCCTCCTACAGTTTTATGCTGATTCCTTTCAAGCTTCACAGGTGTTTCGGTCATGGTCTTAATATACGCATATGGTTTAGATATAATCCTAAAATTATTTTTTGTCACTTTTTCTGCTAGTTGAACTTAGACTTTTTCAGGCGTTTTTACTATCAAACTGAATAGATAGAGGGTACCTTATGTGCGCTACTCCTCCTACAGTTTTATGCCGATTCCTTTTAAACTGTATAGATGTTTTGGTCATGGTTTGAAGATATGCATGTGGTTCACATATAATCTAAAATTTATATTTTTGTCACCTTTTCTGCTACTTGAACTTAGTCTTTTTCAGGCGTTTTTACTACCAAACTGAATAGATAGAGGGTACCTCAGGTTTTGGAGGGTACCTCAGGTTTTAGTAAAATGATGGTGCTATTTCTATGAGGAAAATTTTAAACCAGGTTTAGTAAAAAGATGGTGCTTCTTCACACATAGTATTATATATGTGCTTTATTAGGATGTCAATCCATTACTTTTTTTTAATGGCGGGGGACATAAATTCTTTGAATTAGCTTATTTATATAGGCTTTTTATTCATTAGAGCGAATGGGAAATGGACTGGTGGGGACGGCAGTTTTTCTCTGAAAAACATTTCTAGTTTCATGTCATGGAATGTTTAGACGCACGCACAGATTAATGTTATGGTTAAGGATCCATAGTTGAAATCTGCAAAGTCCGTTGAATTTCATAGCTGCAAGCCAACCTTAGTTTCATTGCATACATTTTTGAATGACATAGATTTTGAATGACATGGTTTCATGCCATGAATTTTGAATACTCGACCATCTTTCTTAGCATATAAGTTTGAATAATAAGCTAAATACACCGAAACAATCTGGTGGCTGTAGGACATATATACAAGCAAAAAACACCCTTAAATCAGGAGTTTTCATTGCTTTTCATGAGAGTATTTTATAATGATAATGATTCTACAATGACATGGCTTATGTTCTTGAAGGCTAGACATGTTCAGTGGTAAAGCGTGGTGGCTCTAGGAGTCAGGAAAGCCAAAATATTTAGTTCTGGAAGCACAGGAGTTTGAAGTTCTAGCTAAGAAACGTCTCTGAATCTTGTCATCCAAAGGGTCCAATACCAACATAGACAATGTTACAATATTACAATACGAACTGTCCATCAATTTTTGACATTTTGAAGTCTTACAATGCCTAAGCTGCAAGCGTCTGTGTGTTCTAAAAGATCTACAGTAAGCATTCTAAGGATTGAAACATAATTTAGCCACGACACGGGAAAACCAACAAAGTGTTTGTGCGCCCAGCGCAGACGCAGATCAGCCTGGGCATCCGATCAGACCCTTTGCTATGCGCTCAAAGGGTTGCTAAGGTTCTAACCTACCTCCATGCGGACTGCGAAGACTCTGATCAGACTGGGCGGATTCTGATCTGAGTCTGCGCTGGGCGCACAACCACTTTGTTGGTTTTCTCGTTTCGCGGTTCAATTATTATAGGTCTGAGGTAATAGTGCAAATCAAGGGCATATACTGTGTCATTCTTTTGTATCTTCTGGGCGTATAAGACTCTGTGAAACCAGACTGTTTGATTTTTCGGCTTTAGCCGTATAACCTTACTATTGGCCTACATTTTAAGTATTTCATTGGCCAATATAAATACACCCGGGATTTTGATGTAAGTAGCCTACTTTCGCTTTTACGTTTTACTTTAAGTTTTATTTGACTGTTGGCCTATAAACCGTTTCGTGATGAATCTAGATATTTCGGTCCAAATCGCTGTTTGGCAAAGAACATTTCGCCTGTTATGTCGCTCAAGTAAAATGTAAAACCAACAAAATAACTTGACACAGAAATCGAAGACGAAATTACGTGTTACTGGCATAGTTGTTGACGTTGTGTTGGAACTGCGACACTTTTAAGGTTAAACGTGGGGCGGTCAGCCAACCAATCCTCATTACTAAGTACAACACAGACAAACTCAAATCAAAACTCAATAGCATTTCCGAAATCGAAACACAAACGCCAACAACAAATATGCATATCAACATGCGCATCCGTACAATCTGATCAGCACATTCGATATCTTACAGATACCTGACTCATACATACATGTCTTACAATGCACACTTCAATTTAATCTAAGCCGATTATCCTTTTTTAAGATATTTCTTGTTTCAACTGCTTTGATAGTTATTTTTGGTGTCTCAATTTTAAAAATATTTCGGTTTGTTAATTGCTGAATTTCTTCACTAAGGGGGCCCTGATCCCGGTCCTGTACTCCAACCTCCTTGTACAGCATATCTGCTAGAGCCAGATAAACAGGTACCAGTCATAAACTGTAGCGCCGACTGTCATCCAGAATGTGACTTCACGTGGCTCAAGCTTGGAAGTCGTCAGTCTGTGCTGTCGAACAATGGGGCTTTGCGACTTGTAGGCAGCGATATTGTCGGCGAATACATGTGTGTCGCTACTAGAAATGGAACATCGCGAAAGAGCAACAGTTCTGTCATTGTCTTTTTTAAACAAGAAACACGTGAGTATAATCATTGTTGTTTTATATTTCATAGGGTAGTCTTTCCTTCAATAAATGGAGTCTCATTGCACACATCTTTTCATCATCATTATCCCATCGTCCTCATATGACCGAAATACTGTTGAAAGTGGCGAAAAGCACAAGTCTTTCATCTAAGCTAAAACAGCTTCATGTCTAGAAAAGGACAGTCAATGCAGTGTGGCAATTTCAAAACGGCACGTATTTTGAAACGTTTAAAGTGACTAAGTCTGCAATTATGACCATTTTCCGATTCTTTTTTTTACTTTCTTTTTGTAAAAGTAGAATTAAGTTATGCTTCTACAATAAATCTGTTCACTACAGCTGAAAACTGCATGGAAAAGAGAATAATTTTTATAAAAACAGGTGTTTTTCTCTTGTTGGTTATTATTTACATCCCTCCAGAAATTCTAGACAGTTGATTTTTAACATAAATCCTGTTGTCGATAGTGATAATTTGTTAAGGTTTACGAATCTGGTGAAAGGTATACCCGAATCTTAGCTACATTACTGTGTTTTTGAAAATTAGAAATAAAAGATCAAAAGTTACAGACTTTGCAGCTTTAATTAACATGTTGCAAACGATTATTCTATGTGCATTTTGGACACATTGTGTTATAGGTTTCCATAATCGACCTGTCTAGTGGAATAATGAGCTTGCGCATGCACATTATGCAGGGGAAGTCGTATACATGTATGGAGTTTTATACTTTATGTGCCGCGACACGAGAAAGCCAACAGAGTGGCTGTGCGCCCAGCGTAGACTCAGATCAGCCTTGGCATCCGCCCAGGCTGATCAGACACTTCGCTTAAGCGTTTAAATGGTACCTAAGGGTCTGAGCTACCTCCATGCGGACAGTGAAGACTGATTAGACTGGACGGTTGTCCAAGCTGATCTGAGTCTGCGCTGGACGCACAACCACTTTGTTGGTTTTGTCGTATCGCGGCTCATATAAAGATAAAGGCATGGCACACTGACATATTCTTTCTGTAGCAATCATTCAAAGTGTAATTTGGTTTATTCTCATTAGCTTCACAATACAATGTTAAGTCATGACATGTCTAATAATTATGTTCTTAAATTCCAAATCATTTTCTTTGTTAACTACATGTATATAGTTTCATACTGATAGCAGTCATATTCAAACAGCCGGGCCGGGTAGCGCAATCGGTAGGGCACCTGACGACTCGTAAGTCAGAGGTCATGGGTTCGAATCCCAGTCTAGCCATATACTTTCGTTTCTCCTTCCGCTGATTCAAGAAGGGCAGTTGTCAGTTACTGGCGAAAGTATGTGCACTTAGTACTGGTTAACCGCTTAGGAGGTCTAAGCCTGCCCAGGAATAGTGTGGTTAGGTTAACTGACCGTCTCGACATGACCTTAGTTGTTTACCGTGGACGTTAAGCATCAAATCAACCAACCAACCAACCAACATATTTAAACATGTAAATTTATCAACAAACCAAAATAGTTGAATTTGCAAACAACGTTGATCCAGAGCCGCCTCAACTGGATCTACACTGTTGGCCCTCAAGTCTTTCAATCGTCAATATAGTATAGCTTGGACTAAACATTTTGAACTGTTTCAGGCGAAAGTTTTGTCGTCTCGCCTGCATCTTTAGCGCTTTAAGATTAGAGCCGCGACACGACAAAACCAACGAAGTGGCATGTGCGCCTCGCAAAAACTCAGATCAGCTTAGGCATTTGTCCAGTCTGGTCAGAGACTTTGCTTTGCGCTTAAAGGGTATGCCCAGGCTGATCTGTGTCTTCGCTTGGCGCATATGCCACTTTGTTGGTTTTGTCGTGTCGGGGCTCATTAATGTTCCTATTTTACAGACCATTCTCCAGCCCCCATATCTGCCTCAGAGGTCACACTAAACTACGTGCCAGTTGTTGTAGTAGGAGGAGTTCTGGGTACAGCATTACTTCTGGCCATTATCCTTATTGTGTACCTGCTTAGACGAGGACATTTGTCAGAGGCAAGCACGTCAACTACAGTTGCTGCCAGCAGACCCGAGGCTTCTTTCGAACTGAGAACACAAAATACGTAAGAGAAATCTTTTTATCATGTGACGTCGGTATTATTCAGTGGATAATGTCGTGTCATAAGAATCGTATGACCACACGTGTAATAACACTTAGGTGCGTACATGTAACGTCATTGACAACGTCCATGTCAACAATGCATTTTCTTATTGAAATAATGTTCGGTTTGAAGGCGTCAAAATCCAATTTTGCAGGGCCATACGATAAACAGAATCTTACACTTGTGATCATAAATTTCATATGAAATGACCACTCGTGCAAGATCCTCTATTTATGTGACGTCGCCGTTATTCAATGAATAAAATCGGGTAATAACACTGGTGCGGTCTAGTAACGTCATAGACAACGTCTGTGTCAGTAATGCGTTTTCTGATTGAAATAATGTTCAACTTGAAGGCGTTAAAATCCCATTTTAAACGGTCATATGATAAACAGAATTTTACACTCGTGGTTATTTCATATGAAAGTTATGAAACTCGCCTCATAAATTCCGTATGAAATGACCACTCGAGTAAGATCCTGTATATTGTAAGGCATTTCTTTGGTGTGTTCATTGCGTTCCAGATGATCTAAGTTTAAAAAGTTTATTGAGCTTTGCGCGCAAAATCTTGGCAAAATCGCTGTTTAAGGACTTCGTTAGGCTAATGATGCTCTGAACAACCCGTTCAGAGCATCATTAGCCTAACAAAGTACTTAAACAACGATTCATTTAAGTCTTCTAGAGCGTATAAAATGAAGTATGTCCATATTTTTGCTGAAAAAAAATGTGAGGAACTTTTGCATTCATACTTTCGCAGCAAAACTTGACAGTGTTTTTGTGTACAAATATTCGCAAATTTAATATGCCATAAACTAACGACGTCGCTAGTTTTGAGCAACTGAACCATGGTGTTTACACTAGTGAAATTTGTGGGTGGGTGGGGGGGGGGGGGGGCGGGTATCAATAAGGTGGGTTTTATGCATCCTGCCAAAGTTTTCTTTTTTTAACTGATGGTATACTCCAATGTGTCAAGTTTATTGAACCATATGTGACTTTGGTCGGAAAGCCCTACTTACTGACCTATCGGACCACAGAAGTGGGTGGGGCAATCCAATATGGTTTTAGCCTGTCTTGTAAAAACATTCTCGTTTGGTAGAAGAGTACAACAGACAGACAGGATTTAATAAAATGATAAACAGAACGTCTAAAAGATATTTCCATATCATTTTATTTGGTTTAATTCGAGCATAGGTTGTCAAAAAAGACTTCCTTTGACATTCAGCATTTTTTATATTTTTGTCCTCAATTTTCAATATTTCTTGGCATTATTGTTAAATAAACATACCAGTTAACATCAAACTCATGTCAAGGAAGCACCTTGACCAGGACATTCGGATGATGTGACCAGAATTTCACTGTGACCTAGTTTTCATGGTTGACTGAACACATAAACGTGCTTGGAAGATGTTTTTTTTCATTCAATTTTGACTTAGAATTACGAAACTTTGGTCAAATTACTATTTTAACTGCTATATTATGCCCTATACTCCCGCCAATAAACGTGAGGGGATACATATTGGCTTCAGTTCAGATCTCCGTGTCGTCTGCATCTGTGTCTGTGTCACATATTAAGTCCTTCTTTGACCTTGGAAACAAGGTCAAGGTAAGATTTGGATGACCTTGACCTTGTTTCCAAGGTCACAGAAGGACTTTATATGTGACACATTCTCAGATGCAGATGCCATCGAGTTCCGCACTGAAGCCAATATGTATTCCCTCACCTGTAGTGGCGGGGGGCGTGGGACATAATATAGCAGTTAAAATAGTAATTTGACCATAGTTTCGTAATTCTAGGTCAAAATTGAATGAAAACCATCTTCCAAGCAAGTTTATGTGTTCAGTCAACCATGAAAACTAGGTCATTGTGAAATTCTGGTTACATCGTCCGAATGTCTTGGTCAAGGTGCTTCCTTGACATGAGTTTGATGATAACTGGTCTGTTTATTTAACAATAATGCCAAGAAATATTAAAAATTGAGGACAAAAATATCAAAAAATGCTGAATGTCAAAGGAAGTCTTTTTTGACTACATCTGTTCAAATTAAACCAAATAAAATGATATGGTAATATATTTTAGATGTTCTGTTAATCATTTTATCAAATCCTGTCTGTTGGTTGTACTCTTCTACCAAATGAGAACATTTTTACAAGACAGGCTAAAACCATGTTGGATTACCCCACCCACTTCTGTGGACCCATAGCTCAGTTAGTAGGGCTTTCCGACCAAAGTCAAGTATGGTTTGATAAACTAGACACATTGGAGTATACCATCAGTTAAAAAAAGAAAACTTTGGTAGGATGCAGAAAACCCACCTTATTGATACCCCCCCCCCTTTATATTGTGTTAAATAATTCGATCGTGCATAAAAATCCACAGTCAAGCTATATAACATGGAGATGCGTGGTAAGGGGAAACGTCTCCCTGAATATTGCAGAATTTTGCGAAACGAAATCGAACGATGAGTACTTGAGGCTGATCGCCAGTTTAAGAATTCTAAACGAAAGTGTCGTTCACAGTACTGGAATCCTTCTGCAGTTCGTAACTAATGCCATCTTGCATCGTGCATTTTTAATAAAGACATTGATAAAGGCATAAATAAGTTTAAACGGGTACATAAAGTAAGCCAAAAAGTGGTACCACTCTTTAATGATTTTATGACCCTGTTATATCATAACTTATGTGGGATGAGGTAGTTTCTTTGATGAAATAGCAGTGTCACTAGACTGTTGAATAATAAGATTGAGACACCCAATAAACAAGAATTATGTCTTTAAAGGCATATTTTTCTTTATTGTGTGTCCTAATCCTATCCTCTGTGTGAAGTGCAGATCCTGATTAGACGTTTTGCGGCGTATGATCTGGGTCTGCGCTTTTGCCTATGTCCTTTTATGGAAGACTAGGCTATAATGGGTTAAAATTTTATTAAACTGCATTTTTTCAGGACCTACGAACACCTGGGACATGATAGGAGTACTAGCCAGAATTACGCTGCAGTTAATAGAGGTACTAATGAATTTTAAAACTGCTGTTTGTCTCTCGTATTCAGAAATTACTGTCTACCATTATTACATTTTACTGTTATTATGTACCCTAACCATTGGGCGGGGTGGGGGGGGGGGGGCTTGGCCATATTGTTTTTGATGCGGATCCCGTCGGCGTTGGCGTAGCTTCTTGCCTGCATTCTATTTTCTTAAGGGATGAATGGATTTTGACCAAACTTGCACAGATAAATCATTGTTGGTCGTGGGGAGGGGGGGGGGGGTACGGGGGTGGAGTGTGTGTGTGGGGGGGGAGAATTGATTAGATTTTAACCTCACTTTGAAAGCCACAGGTCAAAGAACACTGAAAAAATGCTTGTCTGCACCATTTTTCCTGAAGTGATTAGTTGATTATGACCAAACCCAGACAAGTGTATAATCGGCGGGTGGAAAAGAACTGATTGAATTTGATGAATTTGACCCTATTTTAAAGGTCACAGGAGGTCTTAACTTGGCAACATTTAGGAGAAATGATAATGCTCGTGGTAATTGCAGATGGGGAACATCTGTTTTTGTCCAAAAAAAACATTTCTAGTTTAAATCCAGTCCTACCAGTGATAAAATGTCTAAACGCAAGTAATAATGAAAAGCGGTTCACCAGCCACGTTTAGGGATAAAATGTTGAGTTTATACTGAGAAAAATACCTAGCCAAAAAGCAAGGAGATTTTGATTTTGAAAATGAGAAATTTCTACACAAAATATAATGTTTTCTGGTTCCACGTTGAGCGATTCAACATATAAATGCAAAAGAATTAGTGGGTTCCATGCCTGTGCATTGTATTTTTACCATTTCGTTCAAGTTATTACATGTATATCGAAAGTAGCTGCCATCTTAAGTGACTAAAATCGTTTGCAAAACCTTTTATGTGAAACTTTAGGACATTTTTTTTATTTGTTTAAAACGCCCCATCGCTCTGTCATTGGTGAACTATTTCATCGCGAGATATCGCTGCAAGCTTCTTACTACATTTTCGTTATTGTAAAATGACCGTAATTAGCGAACTTTAAACAGATAAAACGTCCTTGAGTTTCACTCAAAAGATTCAAAAACTATATTTGGTCATTTTAGTTACTTTCGAATTTATGAAGTTGACTAACATGGTAAAAATACAACGTACGAGCGTGGGACCCATTTAATGTCGCGCTTTCATTTATATTGCATCGCTTGACGGGAAATTTTATTTATTTTTTATTTATTTATACATTATTTTGAGAGGGTAACACAATTAGCTTGTTAGCTATTCTACCTTGTGGCCCTCTGTTAATAACACTATATACATATATACATAATAATAAACACCATCATCACAAAGTTCACAAAATAGGTGCAAACAAGAGTGCTGAAAAATATTGGTAATTGTATATAAAAGTTGATAAGAAGCAGTGTCTTAAGACACAAGTTAAGAGTCATGTTCAATCCAAATTAAAAACAGCATCAAACGCACACATAAAGAATAGAAAAAAAATGACATTAACTCAAATTAGACATTTACTAAGAGCGTATAAAACGTTTGCAAGTTTTCTTAATAGTAACTTTAAAATGCAAGTCGCAAGTACACAGATTAAAATAAAAATAGACGCATTGCTGTACAGTTTAAAACAGATATAAAACAGTACCACAATTCTATTTACTCATATAAGAAATAGCCCTATATCCATACCATACCGCAACAAAGATCAAGCGTGGCTAATCCATTGCATAGCCGAACAGGGAGCTTGTGGCGGAGACCAATGTCCAAACAGCAAGCTCCCTGTTCATACAAGTATACAGATATATGACACGATCTAAGCCTGGCTAAGTTTCGATACGAGCCGTTCTACAGGATAAATGCTAAAACATGAACATGCTAAAAACCCGTTTCATATGAGTGTAAAATCAATTAAACATACAAGCTTTAAGGTTTTTCTTAAAAGCATTTAGGGAACCCGCGTCTCTAGTAGTCTGAGGAAGAGCATTCCATAGCCTAGGAGCTGAACAAGAGAAGGATCCTTCGTATATTGCTGTACGTGACTTTGGCACATACAATGATCCATTGTCGGCTGACCGTAGGTTTAGCGAGTCCATTGAATCCAATACAACAACCCACCAAACATTACATCAGTTGTAATGCAGTTTCACAGTTTCACAAGCCAAGCTGTAACAAAGAAAGACTTGACTCTTGTACATATCCTTGTTTTATACTTTGATTATTGTAGCGTTGTGTTTATTTGTGTGTGTGTGTGTGTGTGTGTGTGTGTGTGTGTGTGTGTGTGTGTGCAAGACAACTGCAAAAAGTTTAAGCTTTGTCACCCATTTTAGTTTTGTAATTTGACTTGCATGGTCCCCGCTAAGGGGATTATTTTGTTAATTTTTGTGTTTAGAAGCTTCTCTTTTTCATGTTCAGATATATTTTCTCGAAAAGAAAATAGTTTGTTTATTGCTTCTAGTTTTTTCTTATTATTTGAAACCTCTGATGAAGCCGAAAGGCGAAAGCGCTAAGGTAACATATTGACAAATTATGCACTATAAATGATAACCTCTCCATATATATATTGACCATTTAAAAGAAGTTCCTTAAAAAGCATTTTCAGAACTAGAAAAATACTTACGGAGAAAAAGCACCAATTATTCAGGGTCGTAAAGTGCTATGTTACTGATCTGCAGGCTGCAAGGCGCAGGGTACGGGCTTGCGGGCAGCTGGGCGCAGGCTGAGTGTTATCGTTTATTCATTTTGACAGAATACGAGGTATCTGAGACACTGGGCCATGAAATATAGGTCACTGTGACCTACTGTTAGGTAAGGTCAAACATCGAGTCATTTTGACATTATCCCAAGCTATCAATTTCATATTTCAAATAGTCTTCAAAATATAAGGCAAAATCACTTGACCGTAAAATACAGCTCATGGCCCGATATGCATCACTATCTTCAGAAGATATTCCCCAGATGTTCTAGTGTAGGAAGTTTTGTAGACTCTTCTCCTTTTGGTTACTGAGCTAACCGCAAAGTGAAATGTATGTAATGGCCCGATATGCATCGCTGCATTCAGTAGATCTTCCCCACATGTACCTTTTGAGCAAGTTTGAGAACTCTATCCCTTGTGGTTACTTAGAAACTGAGCTAAACACAACAGCTGAATATTTGTTTTCTATGTCCAATCAACCTTGAAATATAGGTCATGGCCCAATATGCATCACTGCTTTCAGTAGTCCTTCCCAAGATGTATCAATGAAGCATGTTTGAACTCTATTCTTTGCGGTTACTTAGAAACTGAGCTAAACACAACAGGTGAATATTTGTTTCTATATTCAGTCAACTGCATGGTATATATAGGCCGTGGTCCGATATACATCGCTGCTTTCAGTAGATCTTCCCCAGGTGTATTTGTGGAAAACGTTTAAAGACTCTATCCCTTGCGGTTAGTTAGAAACTGAGCTAAACACCTCAGGTTTTACCTTATTTATGACTGTATTATTTTTATCTTTTTATTGTGCCTCATTATGACTTGTAAATCAATTCACAATGGAAATAAGAGAAATCACTTTCTCTTTTTTGTGTTATCCTCGTTACTGATTAGCAAGCCACGGAACAGTGCAATTGTTGGATGTTTCATATGTATCCTTTATATGTGTATTTAACAGCATGTGTATTGTATTGTTTTATCATGTTTGTCCATGTTGCTAAATAAATCAAGAAGACTCTAGCCCTTGTCGTTACGTAGAGACTGAGCTAAATGCAGCTCGTAAATATACGCTGCACGCGCACATGCAAACGGACTCGGACACACAGTGGTTGGTTGGTTGTTTTCGGTTTAATGGCCTGTTGAGACAGTATTTCAGTCTATATCAGGCCGTCTTCCAGAAAGGGGGAGAAAGAAAAGAGAAATGGTAGACGAGAAAAAAATATCCCCGACCGCACCTACTGCAAGCACCGTAGGCCCTTGCCCTACTTTTATCCATATAAGTAGGACGCCCCGGCACTTCAAGTTATAACCAGCACCATCGCCCGACCACCACCCACTGGCGCACATGTAGGGTATTGTATAAGCCCGTGTTTGCCCCAAGTTGCGCTAATAAGATGTATTCTCTGAGGATATATACTAAGCAAAATGCTATAAATATTTTTCTAGAGCAGTATAGCCGTTGTTGTCAATTACATGGAAAATACCTTTTACAGTCAATTACATTGTAATTACTAGAAAAGAGCCCGCGCAAGCGCGGAAATATTTCATGATGGTCAAGTTTATATAAAAAAGCGAGTTTTAATTTTTCCATGTAAATGGCCTTAGGCCCAGGGGAAGATATGACCTTTACCATGAATACTCACTAAAGCTTCATTTACCTAATTAGTTGTCTGCATCTACAAACTTTCAGGTAGCAGACTGCATTGTTTCTAAAAAAAATCAACTTTTTTTCACTTTTTCTTATAGAAAAAACTAAGTGACTCAAAAGTTGACCTTGCCGTAAAACAGACCAAGGTCATCCCAGGGTCATCATTTATATAAATTTTGTTGAGCTTTTGAGTCCTTGATGCGACATGCTAAGTTTCAAGATCATAGGATTTGTGGTTCTGGGGGAGAATTGGTTGATTTGATGCTTAACGTCTACGGTAAACAGCTAAGGTCATGTTGGGACGGTCAGTTAACCTAACCACACTATTCCTGGGCAGGCTTAGACCTCCTAAGCGGTTAACCAGTACTAAGTGCACATACTTTCGCCAGTAACTGACAACTGCCTTCTTGAATCAGCGGAAGGAGAAACGAAAGTATGTGGCCAGACCGGGTTTCGAACCCAGGACCTCTGACTTATGAGTCAGGTGCCCTACCGATTGCGCTACGCGGCCCGGCGTGGTTCTGGGGGAGAAGATTTTTGAAATTTTTTACCATAATAAATGTTTGCCATCTTGGTTATGTGACCTGTCCTGGGTTTTTTTTTTCTGGAAAAATTGGGTCCTTGAACGTTTTGGGGGAAAATATTCAAGCCCTCTGAAGACTAAAGGCTTATTTAGCTTCGTTGAATCATTGAAATTGATTTGTCTGCTTCGCTGGAAAAAATGCCCTTTCTCACCAGGCGCATGTGTGTTAACCTTAGACATTTTTAATTTTTGTCTTTTCGAAAGTTCAGTTCAGTTTGAATTCTCCTAACGACGTTCCCCAAGTGGCTCAGCGGTACGTAACCATAGCCGCACACACTTGGCGCCGTGTGTCCGTCCAACTTTTCGAAAGACCATGTGCGTTGAGCTTTATTCTTCAATGGGCGAGTTCAATTGGCTACTCGTATTGACTATCGTTCTGGAAGAAAATGGGTCGTTTCGAGCCAGGGCCGTCGGGACTATGACCATTTAGTTCTTCATCCGTTTAGACATATGAGCAAAAATACAAAAATAAATCGTTATTTATGGGGAATGACGTACGTTCATGGGTCGGATTTTTGCATTAGAACCTGCTAAATTTGGACTTGCTAAGCAGCGCGCCGATAAAACGACGCAGAACCGAAACGACCGGATTAATTTAAAACGTGTGTTCGAGTACACGATAATTTCACTCGAACGCACCCATTGTTGACCAAAAAAAAATCGACCAATAGTCGAAGTTTCTAGAAAAATACTTGGGAGAATGTAAAATGAAAGACGAATTTAATTCCCAAATTCTTTGAATCTACGTGAAACTAAAACACACGCTAACCGAAATTATCAATGATAGCAATATGCGAAAGAACCAGTATAGAAATTACGCTTGAAAATGCCACCAATTTTGCAGTTTATGCGTTACTTCGTTTATTTAGTATTATAGAAGCTTGAACAACTGTCAATAACTTCAAAACAATACAGGTACTACAGCCAATTTCATCGTAGAAAATATCTACATGTATTCTACTGTCAACTACGCAAAAATATACTGGGCAAAAAAGTTAGGGATCAAATAGATCAAATTAGATATATTTTCAGGATGGGAAGAATAAATATGATCGATTGGTTTAAACATATTTATTTCGCTTTTCAAATGACATTCATATATACATACATGTACAAATAGCATATGAGTACAAGCTATGGGATTAGAACGGAAGCTGTGTGCTTATAGAGATCGATTAATGTTGCACTTGTCTGAGTTACACGTGTTGGCTCCTGGACTAATTGTAAAAGATCGAAAGTCTGTAACATATTTAACCATTTGCTATTTGAACATGCGTTTAGATCAATGTTGAAATCCCCCATCAGCATAAATTCTAGACCTGTCGCCTGTGCTATGGAAAGCTCTTCCTCAAAAAGGTCTATCCAGTTACTGTGTGCATTAGGCGGACGGTAAACTGAACAAATCAAAAAAGGTTTTGTATTCGGTAGCTCTATTTCTACCCTAATTGTTTCTATATTAGATATTTCGTATTCGAGTTTACGTTTGCATTTTATTGGGTTTCTAAAATAAAGAATAAGACCGCCTCCGGTTTTATTCTGGGTGTCCATTCTATCTTTACGTATAAATTCATATCCTTCGATCGCTACCTGTCGATCCATTACGCTAGGCTCCAAGAACGATTCGCACAGTCCCAGAATGTCTGGACATTTATCGTTTGCCATTATAATTCGCAATTCGTCAAGTTTAGGGAGTAAGTGCTGGATATTCAAATTACAGAAATGCAGACCTTTAGATGCAAATGTCAATTCTGAAGAATCGATATTTAGCTCTGAAATGGACAAACAGGTAGAATTGTTGGATGATAAATCCATACTTTCAATCTGAGCATCATTTTCAGAATTACAGTTAGCAGAGAGATCGCTGGGGCACCATAAATTGTCTGGACAAGTAGTTACAGTACTCACTTGTTGCCCGTGACACTTTCTAGTCGAGGACATAGATATGCTTTTGGATTTATGGTAATTGCTTGTCAAAACATTAGGGCTACAAGTATCAATGGACTGTCTCGGTTTTATACGCCCTGTGACTTCCTATAGGGAGGAGGGCCCTAGGACCCCAGCAACCTTTCCATTAAAGTAACATTCCTGGGTACTATGACCTCGTTTGAAGCAAATGTGGCAAAATTTGTGATAGGATCGAGGACCCTTTCCCGCCTGGAGGCCAGGCCTACCACCAACGAAATGAGACCTTCTGTTTGGGGGCAATGTTTTTATTTGGGAAGCTGGTCGGGTGACTTTGCATATTTTGTCCACATTTGAAAGGAGTTTTCTTGTTCCATTTACATTCAAGTGAATTTTGTCTCTGTTAAAGTAAGCTACTGGCAGTTCACCTGATGCAAATAGGAAGCTGTCAAAATTATTTGTAAATTCGATACTGTTTTCTTCACACAAAGATTTAAGCTGCTCAGGAAAAGGAAATTGAATTTTGTGCAGCATTTTGTCATTTTTCAAGTTCATGTTCCCCCCACACTTTCCCAGTTTTGCCCATAAATCCACATTTGAGCCGCGACACGAGAAAACCAACAAAGTGGTTGTGCGCCCAGCGGATGCCCAGGCTGATCTGAGTCTGCGGTGGCCGCACAACCACATTGTTGGTTTTCTCGTGTCGCGGCTCATTTTATCACCATAACGTTTCAAACGTTGAACCGCTTTTGATAGTGACTTGTGTTTAGACGTTTTTTTACCACTGATAGGACTATGGGCACTTTAAATTCAGCTAATCACAGTCATTTACACTGATGAAACTGTTGTGAGAAGGTTACAGTGATACCTCACCATAAATTATTTCATGAATTTATACA
Organism: Ctena decussata; assembly: GCA_963989385.1. Classification (NCBI taxonomy): domain Eukaryota; kingdom Metazoa; phylum Mollusca; class Bivalvia; order Lucinida; family Lucinidae; genus Ctena; species Ctena decussata. Next base: position 58,591,952 of record OZ022514.1, on the reverse strand, counting down.
ACCGACGGAGCAATGGGCCCCTTAAAGGAAAACTTACGAGTGATCTGAGTTAACGCCAGAGCATTTTTGACGAGAAAGAATAACTGCCTTATTTTCATGAAAACGACAAAACAGCAAAACATCTAATTAGATGGCAGGAATTTTCAGGTCAACCTGCTCCGGCATCTTCTCAGTTTGATCAGCCTCTTTCTTTCGCATCAGCAGTCTATGTGTCCTGAGAAATCTTATATCCTTGTTGTCTTCAGGGAGATGCACAGAAAGATCAATGTCTTCGTTGTTTGCAACTGCCGCAATCACCATGGGCAACTTTCCCCTGCAACCCCGTGTAATTTACCTGTAAACGACGATATCGTTCGAACTTGAGATAACATTAATTATATAGGATATTGATACCCTTTTCCCCTTTATTGTCTTCCTTAAATAAAAAATATATCAATAAAAGTTTTGTTAGGTCCGTATATTGTTGTTGTTTTTTTTAGTTCACTAAGGTCTTCTTTTTTTTTTAACAAACTTATTACTACCCTACATCCAAAAGCTGAATTTTCAATACATTGCGTGGCTATATCGTGGTGAGGGAAATATAGTTGGGAACGATTTCCTCTTAAAGTTAATGGGTACAAGTTCAAGTTTCTCATTTTAAGCTTTGCTTCCCGTCTCAGTGGGGATCAACTCTTAAAGCAAAAAAAAAAATGCTCGCCTAGGTGCAGTTTTTTCGTTTAAGAGTAGACCCCACTTTTGAAAGTGTGTGTACTCCAGGGAAGCAAACAAGAAGTCATAAAAGTCGCTCCCCTTTGTGAAAATGTCAGCAAAAAGCTGAACGTGTACCCATATACACTGTACAAAATTTCCGTAGATTTTACGGTAGAATACCTGGCAACCAGCTGCCATTCCATTTCCCGTTACATTTACAGGCATCATAACGCAGAGTAGAGTAGAATAAGACAGGTATTGTTTTGGTCACATGGCCCTCAACACTTTAAGGCCGCGTTTACACGAGCAAAGTTTCTATGACAAAGTAGGTTTGTCAAAGAAAAATTTTCTCGTGTAAATGCCAAAATATGACAATGTTTCTTTGACAAATATATATTATGGTAAAGTTACTTCGATAAATTAAATTTGTCTAAACGGAGAACTTTGCTAAAGCTTATGTAGCAAAGAACTTTGCTGTAAGCATGGAAATGTGACAAAGATTTTGTTTAATTGCTGCAGGTAACTTTGACGAATATTATTTGGTCGTGTAAACACTGCAGCAAATATTACATTGCCAAAGTTTATGTGACAAAGATTCTACGACACATTTTCCTTAACAAATAATTTGCTCCGTGTAAACGCAAAATGTTTGTCATACTTTCTTTGTTAAAGTTTCTGTGACATAGAAACTTTGCTCGTGTAAACGCGGCCTAAAGTTATTTTCGAGTGCGATCAATTAAGATAGCTCCACCGTATCGTGATTTCAAAAAAATGTTCTACAGGCAAACGCCCGTAAAAATAACGGGAAATGGACTGGCAGCTGGTTGCCAGGTATTCTACCGTAAAATCTACTGAACGTTTTTTACAGTGTGCCGTAATACGGCAGAGACAAACTCTTTTTCTTTTGTTAGATCTGGTGACGGATGGCACAGATGGAGGAAGTAGAAATGAAAATGTGCGCTCCTCAACAGATTATATTGATGTCTTACCTTCTAACGAGTTATATGAGAATGCAGACATTGATAAACGCACTTAAGCTGTTCCGATATTCCTCAAAGATACATCAAACCCACTCGATCCTACGTGCAGGATGTTTTGCATAACCAAGATTTTTCTAAATTGTAGGAAAGCACTTATAACAAGGAAGTTTTTCTACAAGTATAAAGTGAAAGCTATTAGATTAGTCATTTGTCGAGGGAAGTCCCAACTCTGTTTCGACAGGCGGTCCTCATAGGACCGTTCAGCTCCAGTATACCTTCCCTGGGATAGTTGAATGGATGCATATGTGGTGTCCTTTCAGTATGGACTATAGACTGACAAGAGCCTGCTGTGCTTGAAGTAGGAGCGAGACGTTTCTTTTGTAACTTTTTGTCTTTTTTCTTTGGACGTAGGTGCCGTGAACATTGCCCAACCGAAAAGATAATCAAGAGCCCGCCGCGCTTGCAGCAGGTGCGGCATTCCTTCATTTGTTTCTATTCCCATACGATCTTAAACTTCATATCCCTTATGGCATGTCCCGCCTTTTGGGACCATTGAATCCAATACAACAACCCACCAAACATTACATCAGTTGTAATGCAGTTTCACAGTTTCACAAGCCAAGCTGTAACAAAGAAAGACTTGACTCTTGTACATATCCTTGTTTTATACTTTGATTATTGTAGCGTTGTGTTTATTTGTGTGTGTGTGTGTGTGTGTGTGTGTGTGTGTGTGTGTGTGTGCAAGACAACTGCAAAAAGTTTAAGCTTTGTCACCCATTTTAGTTTTGTAATTTGACTTGCATGGTCCCCGCTAAGGGGATTATTTTGTTAATTTTTGTGTTTAGAAGCTTCTCTTTTTCATGTTCAGATATATTTTCTCGAAAAGAAAATAGTTTGTTTATTGCTTCTAGTTTTTTCTTATTATTTGAAACCTCTGATGAAGCCGAAAGGCGAAAGCGCTAAGGTAACATATTGACAAATTATGCACTATAAATGATAACCTCTCCATATATATATTGACCATTTAAAAGAAGTTCCTTAAAAAGCATTTTCAGAACTAGAAAAATACTTACGGAGAAAAAGCACCAATTATTCAGGGTCGTAAAGTGCTATGTTACTGATCTGCAGGCTGCAAGGCGCAGGGTACGGGCTTGCGGGCAGCTGGGCGCAGGCTGAGTGTTATCGTTTATTCATTTTGACAGAATACGAGGTATCTGAGACACTGGGCCATGAAATATAGGTCACTGTGACCTACTTTTAGGTAAGGTCAAACATCGAGTCATTTTGACATTATCCCAAGCTATCAATTTCATATTTCAAATAGTCTTCAAAATATAAGGCAAAATCACTTGACCGTAAAATACAGCTCATGGCCCGATATGCATCACTATCTTCAGAAGATATTCCCCAGATGTTCTAGTGTAGGAAGTTTTGTAGACTCTTCTCCTTTTGGTTACTGAGCTAACCGCAAAGTGAAATGTATGTAATGGCCCGATATGCATCGCTGCATTCAGTAGATCTTCCCCACATGTACCTTTTGAGCAAGTTTGAGAACTCTATCCCTTGTGGTTACTTAGAAACTGAGCTAAACACAACAGCTGAATATTTGTTTTCTATGTCCAATCAACCTTGAAATATAGGTCATGGCCCAATATGCATCACTGCTTTCAGTAGTCCTTCCCAAGATGTATCAATGAAGCATGTTTGAACTCTATTCTTTGCGGTTACTTAGAAACTGAGCTAAACACAACAGGTGAATATTTGTTTCTATATTCAGTCAACTGCATGGTATATATAGGCCGTGGTCCGATATACATCGCTGCTTTCAGTAGATCTTCCCCAGGTGTATTTGTGGAAAACGTTTAAAGACTCTATCCCTTGCGGTTAGTTAGAAACTGAGCTAAACACCTCAGGTTTTACCTTATTTATGACTGTATTATTTTTATCTTTTTATTGTGCCTCATTATGACTTGTAAATCAATTCACAATGGAAATAAGAGAAATCACTTTCTCTTCTTTGTGTTATCGTCGTTACTGATTAGCAAGCCACGGAACAGTGCAATTGTTGGATGTTTCATATGTATCCTTTATATGTGTATTTAACAGCATGTGTATTGTATTGTTTTATCATGTTTGTCCATGTTGCTAAATAAATCAAGAAGACTCTAGCCCTTGTCGTTACGTAGAGACTGAGCTAAATGCAGCTCGTAAATATACGCTGCACGCGCACATGCAAACGGACTCGGACACACAGTGGTTGGTTGGTTGTTTTCGGTTTAATGGCCTGTTGAGACAGTATTTCAGTCTATATCAGGCCGTCTTCCAGAAAGGGGGAGAAAGAAAAGAGAAATGGTAGACGAGAAAAAAATATCCCCGACCGCACCTACTGCAAGCACCGTAGGCCCTTGCCCTACTTTTATCCATATAAGTAGGACGCCCCGGCACTTCAAGTTATAACCAGCACCATCGCCCGACCACCACCCACTGGCGCACATGTAGGGTATTGTATAAGCCCGTGTTTGCCCCAAGTTGCGCTAATAAGATGTATTCTCTGAGGATATATACTAAGCAAAATGCTATAAATATTTTTCTAGAGCAGTATAGGCGTTGTTGTCAATTACATGGAAAATACCTTTTACAGTCAATTACATTGTAATTACTAGAAAAGAGCCCGCGCAAGCGCGGAAATATTTCATGATGGTCAAGTTTATATAAAAAAGCGAGTTTTAATTTTTCCATGTAAATGGCCTTAGGCCCAGGGGAAGATATGACCTTTACCATGAATACTCACTAAAGCTTCATTTACCTAATTAGTTGTCTGCATCTACAAACTTTCAGGTAGCAGACTGCATTGTTTCTAAAAAAATCAACTTTTTTTCACTTTTTCTTATAGAAAAAACTAAGTGACTCAAAAGTTGACCTTGCCGTAAAACAGACCAAGGTCATCCCAGGGTCATCATTTATATAAATTTTGTTGAGCTTTTGAGTCCTTGATGCGACATGCTAAGTTTCAAGATCATAGGATTTGTGGTTCTGGGGGAGAATTGGTTGATTTGATGCTTAACGTCTACGGTAAACAGCTAAGGTCATGTTGGGACGGTCAGTTAACCTAACCACACTATTCCTGGGCAGGCTTAGACCTCCTAAGCGGTTAACCAGTACTAAGTGCACATACTTTCGCCAGTAACTGACAACTGCCTTCTTGAATCAGCGGAAGGAGAAACGAAAGTATGTGGCCAGACCGGGTTTCGAACCCAGGACCTCTGACTTATGAGTCAGGTGCCCTACCGATTGCGCTACGCGGCCCGGCGTGGTTCTGGGGGAGAAGATTTTTGAAATTTTTTACCATAATAAATGTTTGCCATCTTGGTTATGTGACCTGTCCTGGGTATTTTTTCTGGAAAAATTGGGTCCTTGAACGTTTTGGGGGAAAATATTCAAGCCCTCTGAAGACTAAAGGCTTATTTAGCTTCGTTGAATCATTGAAATTGATTTGTCTGCTTCGCTGGAAAAAATGCCCTTTCCCACCAGGCGCATGTGTGTTAACCTTAGACATTTTTAATTTTTGTCTTTTCGAAAGTTCAGTTCAGTTTGAATTCTCCTAACGACGTTCCCCAAGTGGCTCAGCGGTACGTAACCATAGCCGCACACACTTGGCGCCGTGTGTCCGTCCAACTTTTCGAAAGACCATGTGCGTTGAGCTTTATTCTTCAATGGGCGAGTTCAATTGGCTACTCGTATTGACTTTCGTTCTGGAAGAAAATGGGTCGTTTCGAGCCAGGGCCGTCGGGACTATGACCATTTAGTTCTTCATCCGTTTAGACATATGAGCAAAAATACAAAAATAAATCGTTATTTATGGGGAATGACGTACGTTCATGGGTCGGATTTTTGCATTAGAACCTGCTAAATTTGGACTTGCTAAGCAGCGCGCCGATAAAACGACGCAGAACCGAAACGACCGGATTAATTTAAAACGTGTGTTCGAGTACACGATAATTTCACTCGAACGCACCCATTGTTGACCAAAAAAAAATCGACCAATAGTCGAAGTTTCTAGAAAAATACTTGGGAGAATGTAAAATGAAAGACGAATTTAATTCCCAAATTCTTTGAATCTACGTGAAACTAAAACACACGCTAACCGAAATTATCAATGATAGCAATATGCGAAAGAACCAGTATAGAAATTACGCTTGAAAATGCCACCAATTTTGCAGTTTATGCGTTACTTCGTTTATTTAGTATTATAGAAGCTTGAACAACTGTCAATAACTTCAAAACAATACAGGTACTACAGCCAATTTCATCGTAGAAAATATCTACATGTATTCTACTGTCAACTACGCGAAAATATACTGGGCAAAAAAGTTAGGGATCAAATAGATCAAATTAGATATATTTTCAGGATGGGAAGAATAAATATGATCGATTGGTTTAAACATATTTATTTCGCTTTTCAAATGACATTCATATATACATACATGTACAAATAGCATATGAGTACAAGCTATGGGATTAGAACGGAAGCTGTGTGCTTATAGAGATCGATTAATGTTGCACTTGTCTGAGTTACACGTGTTGGCTCCTGGACTAATTGTAAAAGATCGAAAGTCTGTAACATATTTAACCATTTGCTATTTGAACATGCGTTTAGATCAATGTTGAAATCCCCCATCAGCATAAATTCTAGACCTGTCGCCTGTGCTATGGAAAGCTCTTCCTCAAAAAGGTCTATCCAGTTACTGTGTGCATTAGGCGGACGGTAAACTGAACAAATCAAAAAAGGTTTTGTATTCGGTAGCTCTATTTCTACCCTAATTGTTTCTATATTAGATATTTCGTATTCGAGTTTACGTTTGCATTTTATTGGGTTTCTAAAATAAAGAATAAGACCGCCTCCGGTTTTATTCTGGGTGTCCATTCTATCTTTACGTATAAATTCATATCCTTCGATCGCTACCTGTCGATCCATTACGCTAGGCTCCAAGAACGATTCGCACAGTCCCAGAATGTCTGGACATTTATCGTTTGCCATTATAATTCGCAATTCGTCAAGTTTAGGGAGTAAGTGCTGGATATTCAAATTACAGAAATGCAGACCTTTAGATGCAAATGTCAATTCTGAAGAATCGATATTTAGCTCTGAAATGGACAAACAGGTAGAATTGTTGGATGATAAATCCATACTTTCAATCTGAGCATCATTTTCAGAATTACAGTTAGCAGAGAGATCGCTGGGGCACCATAAATTGTCTGGACAAGTAGTTACAGTACTCACTTGTTGCCCGTGACACTTTCTAGTCGAGGACATAGATATGCTTTTGGATTTATGGTAATTGCTTGTCAAAACATTAGGGCTACAAGTATCAATGGACTGTCTCGGTTTTATACGCCCTGTGACTTCCTATAGGGAGGAGGGCCCTAGGACCCCAGCAACCTTTCCATTAAAGTAACATTCCTGGGTACTATGACCTCGTTTGAAGCAAATGTGGCAAAATTTGTGATAGGATCGAGGACCCTTTCCCGCCTGGAGGCCAGGCCTACCACCAACGAAATGAGACCTTCTGTTTGGGGGCAATGTTTTTATTTGGGAAGCTGGTCGGGTGACTTTGCATATTTTGTCCACATTTGAAAGGAGTTTTCTTGTTCCATTTACATTCAAGTGAATTTTGTCTCTGTTAAAGTAAGCTACTGGCAGTTCACCTGATGCAAATAGGAAGCTGTCAAAATTATTTGTAAATTCGATACTGTTTTCTTCACACAAAGATTTAAGCTGCTCAGGAAAAGGAAATTGAATTTTGTGCAGCATTTTGTCATTTTTCAAGTTCATGTTCCCCCCCCCCCCCACACACTTTCCCAGTTTTGCCCATAAATCCACATTTGAGCCGCGACACGAGAAAACCAACAAAGTGGTTGTGCGCCCAGCGGATGCCCAGGCTGATCTGAGTCTGCGGTGGCCGCACAACCACATTGTTGGTTTTCTCGTGTCGCGGCTCATTTTATCACCATAACGTTTCAAACGTTGAACCGCTTTTGATAGTGACTTGTGTTTAGACGTTTTTTTACCACTGATAGGACTATGGGCACTTTAAATTCAGCTAATCACAGTCATTTACACTGATGAAACTGTTGTGAGAAGGTTACAGTGATACCTCACCATAAATTATTTCATGAATTTATACAACCGACGGAGCAATGGGCCCCTTAAAGGAAAACTTACGAGTGATCTGAGTTAACGCCAGAGCATTTTTGACGAGAAAGAATAACTGCCTTATTTTCAAGAAAACGACAAAACAGCAAAACATCTAATTAGATGGCAGGAATTTTCAGGTCAACCTGCTCCGGCATCTTCTCAGTTTGATCAGCCTCTTTCTTTCGCATCAGCAGTCTATGTGTCCTGAGAAATCTTATATCCTTGTTGTCTTCAGGGAGATGCACAGAAAGATCAATGTCTTCGTTGTTTGCAACTGCCGCAATCACCATGGGCAACTTGCCCCTGCAACCCCGTGTAATTTACCTGTAAACGACGATATCGTTCGAACTTGAGATAACATTAATTATATAGGATATTGATACCCTTTTCCCCTTTATTGTCTTCCTTAAATAAAAAATATATCAATAAAAGTTTTGTTAGGTCCGTATAGTGTTGTTGTTTTTTTTAGTTCACTAAGGTCTTCTTTTTTTTTTAACAAACTTATTACTACCCTACATCCAAAAGCTGAATTTTCAATACATTGCGTGGCTATATCGTGGTGAGGGAAATATAGTTGGGAACGATTTCCTCTTAAAGTTAATGGGTACAAGTTCAAGTTTCTCATTTTAAGCTTTGCTTCCCGTCTCAGTGGGGATCAACTCTTAAAGCAAAAAAAAAAATGCTCGCCTAGGTGCAGTTTTTTCATTTAAGAGTAGACCCCACTTTTGAAAGTGTGTGTGTACTCCAGGGAAGCAAACAAGAAGTCATAAAAGTCGCTCCCCTTTGTGAAAATGTCAGCAAAAAGCTGAACGTGTACCCATATACACTGTACAAAATTTCCGTAGATTTTACGGTAGAATACCTGGCAACCAGCTGCCATTCCATTTCCCGTTACATTTACAGGCATCATAACGCAGAGTAGAGTAGAATAAGACAGGTATTGTTTTGGTCACATGGCCCTCAACACTTTAAGGCCGCGTTTACACGAGCAAAGTTTCTATGACAAAGTAGGTTTGTCAAAGAAAAATTTTCTCGTGTAAATGCCAAAATATGACAATGTTTCTTTGACAAATATATATTATGGTAAAGTTACTTCGATAAATTAAATTTGTCTAAACGGAGAACTTTGCTAAAGCTTATGTAGCAAAGAACTTTGCTGTAAGCATGGAAATGTGACAAAGATTTTGTTTAATTGCTGCATGTAACTTTGACGAATAATATTTGGTCGTGTAAACACTGCAGCAAATATTACATTGCCAAAGTTTATGTGACAAAGATTCTACGACACATTTTCCTTAACAAATAATTTGCTCCGTGTAAACGCAAAATGTTTGTCATACTTTCTTTGTTAAAGTTTCTGTGACATAGAAACTTTGCTCGTGTAAACGCGGCCTAAAGTTATTTTCGAGTGCGATCAATTAAGATAGCTCCACCGTATCGTGATTTCAAAAAATGTTCTACAGGCAAACGCCCGTAAAAATAACGGGAAATGGACTGGCAGCTGGTTGCCAGGTATTCTACCGTAAAATCTACTGAACTTTTTAACAGTGTGCCGTAATACGGCAGAGACAAACTCTCTTTCTTTTTTTAGATCTGGTGACGGATGGCACAGATGGAGGAAGTAGAAATGAAAATGTGCGCTCCTCAACAGATTATATTGATGTCTTACCTTCTAACGAGTTATATGAGAATGCAGACATTGATAAACGCACTTAAGCTGTTCCGATATTCCTCAAAGATACATCAAACCCACTCGATCCTACGTGCAGGATGTTTTGCATAACCAAGATTTTTCTAAATTGTAGGAAAGCACTTATAACAAGGAAGTTTTTCTACAAGTATAAAGTGAAAGCTATTAGATTAGTCATTTTTCGAGGGAAGTCCCAACTCTGTTTCGACAGCGCGGTCCTCATAGGACCGTTCAGCTCCAGTATACCTTCCCTGGGATAGTTGAATGGATGCATATGTGGTGTCCTTTCAGTATGGACTATAGACTGACAAGAGCCTGCTGTGCTTGAAGTAGGAGCGAGACGTTTCTTTTGTAACTTTTTGTCTTTGTTCTTTGGACGTAGGTGCCGTGAACATTGCCCAACCGAAAAGATAATCAAGAGCCCGCCGCGCTTGCAGCAGGTGCGGCATTCCTTCATTTGTTTCTATTCCCATACGATCTTAAACTTCATATCCCTTATGGCATGTCCCGCCTTTTGGGACCATTGAATCCAATACAACAACCCACCAAACATTAAATCAGTTGTAATGCAGTTTCACAGTTTCACAAGCCAAGCTGTAACAAAGCAAGACTTGACTCTTGTACATATCCTTGTTTTATACTTTGATTATTGTAGCGTTGTGTTTATTTGTGTGTGTGTGTGTGTGTGTGTGTGTGTGTGTGTGTGTGTGTGTGTGTGCAAGACAACTGCAAAAAGTTTAAGCTTTGTCACCCATTTTAGTTTTGTAATTTGACTTGCATGGTCCCCGCTAAGGGGATTATTTTGTTAATTTTTGTGTTTAGAAGCTTCTCTTTTTCATGTTCAGATATATTTTCTCGAAAAGAAAATAGTTTGTTTATTGCTTCTAGTTTTTTCTTATTATTTGAAACCTCTGATGAAGCCGAAAGGCGAAAGCGCTAAGGTAACATATTGACAAATTATGCACTATAAATGATAACCTCTCCATATATATATTGACCATTTAAAAGAAGCTCCTTAAAAAGCATTTTCAGAACTAGAAAAATACTTACGGAGAAAAAGCACCAATTATTCAGGGTCGTAAAGTGCTATGTTACTGATCTGCAGGCTGCAAGGCGCAGGGTACGGGCTTGCGGGCAGCTGGGCGCAGGCTGAGTGTTATCGTTTATTCATTTTGACAGAATACGAGGTATCTGAGACACTGGGCCATGAAATATAGGTCACTGTGACCTACTTTTAGGTAAGGTCAAACATCGAGTCATTTTGAAATTATCCCAAGCTATCAATTTCATATTTCAAATAGTCTTCAAAATATAAGGCAAAATCACTTGACCGTAAAATACAGCTCATGGCCCGATATGCATCACTATCTTCAGAAGATATTCCCCAGATGTTCTAGTGTAGGAAGTTTTGTAGACTCTTCTCCTTTTGGTTACTAATGCTAGTGTCACACATTGGCGTATCAGCTTGCGTACGTACGGCGTATCCGGATACGCGGCAGTAAGAAAGGAACGCCACAGTATCGCCACAGCAACGAAAGCTTACGTAGTTGATACGCAGCACGATCTCCTTGTACGCCAGGGTTCCGCGATTTTTTCAAAGCGGTTTGAAAAAATCGCCGCACGTACGTAGCACCTTTGATACGCCATACATACGTCACGCGAACGCCGTGAAAGCGAAAACAACGCAGCAGTGACGCAGCGGGTACATAGCGTGATCGCTTGGTACGCCATGGAAACGTGTACGGTGTAACTGTGGCGTACGTATGGCGTATAAAGCGTTTTCACTGCGCACATACGGCGTTCTTTTCTTATCTATAGAGTATCAGGTGCGAATGAATGACGTATATTATGTTTCTATGGAGTATCGTGGCGTATGAACTGCGTATGAACTGCGTACGAACTGCGTACGGACTGCGTACCTTGCGCTGTTGTGGCGTTGCCGCTGCGTAGGTGTTACATTGTCAATTTTTTTTCGGCGTTGCATGAGTACCTACTACGTCAACACGACGATCATAGGCAGAGGCCACATTTTTCTTGTTTGTTTTCATTCTTTTCATAGTCATGGACCTGGAAGATCCACTTTCTCCAGTACTGAAGATGGGAGCTTTTAACTCGGTCTTTATGAGGTGCAGCCCTATTTATAAATATCATTAATTTGATTAATAGATATCCATTATTCGAATAAGTGATATCCATCACTCAGCCTATCCATTCATATCACAAATTCAGTTAATGAATGGCCATAATTCGAATCATGCATATCTTTAAATGGGCTGAATTACGGATATCCATTATTTGAACGATGGATATCCATAACTTGAATCGGTAATATCAATAAACCGAACTGAATCAATGAAATCCGTACCTCGAATTATGGATAGCCATAAATCACCGTAGAGGCTTGCTATTTAAACTTATTATTTGCAAAGACGAATACCCATATTTCTAATAAGTGATATCCATAAATAGGCCAACTATTGATATCCACACATCACTTATTCTTATTATGGATGGTATCCAGAAATCTAAATGATAAGTGGATATCACTAATTTGAATAAAGAATATCACTAACTCGACTTATTGAAATCCATAACTCGAACAAGTGATATCCATAAATTGGCAGCGTTATGGATATCCATGATATGATCCATAACTCGAAAAAGTGATATCCATAATTCGAATTAGTGATATCCATCAATCTTTCAGATGATTGGGTATCTATAATTCGCATTATGGACATCCATAGTTCGACCCATGGATATCCATAGATGAGTAGGGAAACCCATAGATAATTATGAATATCACTTATTCGGATAATGGATATCACTTTCTAGAATTATGGATGTCCATACGATTTTATCGATATCTGTAAATAGGGAATGCATAGCAAAACGGCACTCCATAGGTCCTGGCCTCTATGTTCCCTGTTTAGTTGAATGCTGTCTCAGACTCAGCGGCTGCTGGATCTCAGTAATGCCAGCTGACAGTGTCTGAAGGTCTGGCTCGGTGGGTGCAGCCGATTTCTCCATTCCCGTGCTGCTTCCTGGGCGTGACTTCTTTGGGGGCATAATGTTTTGCTAGTGACTTGCATGCACTGCTTTTGAGAGAAAAACAGCAGTGCAGAGCACAGGAACATTTAGACGCAGCTGTTTACGCCGCTAGTACGCAGTAGTTACGTTGCATTTAAAAAAATGAAACGCCGTGCCAACGAAACAGTTACGCCACAGCAACGCATTATACGCCACACATACGCCTCAGATACGCCATATGTACGTCGCTGAATCGTCACACATACGCCGTGTACTAGAATTTGCATAAAATACGCCACAGTTCTTCGCGATCGACACGCGTATGTAATTTCTGTGAAATACGCCGCTGATATGTAATAGTGTGACACTAGCATTAGAAACTGAACTAACCGCAAAGTGAAATGTATGTATTGGCCCGATATGCATCGCTGCATTCAGTAGATCTTCCCCACATGTACCTTTTGAGCAAGTTTGAGAACTCTATCCCTTGTGGTTACTTAGAAACTGAGCTAAACACAACAGCTGAATATTTGTTTTCTATGTCCAATCAACCTTGAAATATAGGTCATGGCCCAATATGCATCACTGCTTTCAGTAGTCCTTCCCAAGATGTATCAATGAAGCATGTTTGAACTCTATTCTTTGCGGTTACTTAGAAACTGAGCTAAACACAACAGGTGAATATTTGTTTCTATATTCAGTCAACTGCACGGTATATATAGGCCGTGGTCCGATATACATCGCTGCTTTCAGTAGATCTTCCCCAGGTGTATTTGTGGAAAACGTTTGAAGACTCTATCCCTTGCGGTTACTTAGAAACTGAGCTAAACACCCCAGGTTTTACCTTATTTATGACTGTATTATTTTTATCTTTTTATTGTGCCTCATTATGACTTGCAAATCAATTCACAATGGAAATAAGAGAAATCACTTTCTCTTTTTTGTGTTATCCTCGTTACTGATTAGCAAGCCACGGAACAGTGCAATTGTTGGATGTTTCATATGTATCCTTTATATGTGTATTTAACAGCATGTGTATTGTATTGTTTTATTATGTTTGTCCATGTTGCTAAATAAATCAAGAAGACTCTAGCCCTTGTCGTTACGTAGAGACTGAGCTAAATGCAGCTCGTAAATATACGCTGCACGCGCACATGCAAACGGACTCGGACGCACAGTGGTTGGTTGGTTGTTTTCGGTTTAATGGCCTGTTGAGACAGTATTTCAGTCTATATCAGGCCGTCTTCCAGAAAGGGGGAGAAAGAAAAGAGAAATGGTAGACGAGAAAAAAAATATCCCCGACCGCACCTACTGCAAGCACCGTAGGCCCTTGCCCTACTTTTATCCATATAAGTAGGACGCCCCGGCACTTAAGTTATAACCAGCACCATCGCCCGACCACCACCCACTGGCGCACATGTAGGGTATTGTATAAGCCCGTGTTTGCCCCAAGTTGCGCTAATAAGATGTATTCTCTGAGGATATATACAAAGCAAAATGCTATAAATATTTTTCTAGAGCAGTATAGGCGTTGTTGTCAATTACATGGAAAATACCTTTTACAGTCAATTACATTGTAATTACTAGAAAAGAGCCCGCGCAAGCGCGGAAATATTTCATGATGGTCAAGTTTATATAAAAAAGCGAGTTTTAATTTTTCCATGTAAATGGCCTTAGGCCCAGGTGAAGATATGACCTTCACCATGAATACTCACTAAAAGTTCATTTACCTAATTAGTTGTCTGCATCTACAAACTTTCAGGTAGCAGACTGCATTGTTTCTAAAAAAATCAACTTTTTTTCACTTTTTCTTATAGAAAAAACTAAGTGACTCAAAAGTTGACCTTGCCGTAAAACAGACCAAGGTCATCCCAGGGTCATCATTTATATAAATTTTGTTGAGCTTTTGAGTCCTTGATGCGACATGCTAAGTTTCAAGATCATAGGATTTGTGGTTCTGGGGGAGAATTGGTTGATTTGATGCTTAACGTCTACGGTAAACAGCTACGGTCATGTTGGGACGGTCAGTTAACCTAACCACACTATTCCTGGGCAGGCTTAGACCTCCTAAGCGGTTAACCAGTACTAAGTGCACATACTTTCGCCAGTAACTGACAACTGCCTTCTTGAATCAGCGGAAGGAGAAACGAAAGTATGTGGCCAGACCGGGTTTCGAACCCAGGACCTCTGACTTATGAGTCAGGTGCCCTACCGATTGCGCTACGCGGCCCGGCGTGGTTCTGGGGGAGAAAATTTTTGAAATTTTTTACCATAATAAATGTTTGCCATCTTGGTTATGTGACCTGTCCTGGGTATTTTTTTTCTGGAAAAATTGGGTCCTGGAACGTTTTGGGGGAAAATATTCAAGCCCTCTGAAGACTAAAGGCTTATCTAGCTTCGTAGAATCATTGAAATTGATTTGTCTGCTTCGCTAGAAAAAATGCCCTTTCTTACCAGGCGCATGTGTGTTAACCTTAGACATTTTTAATTTTTGTCTTTTCGAAAGTTCAGTTCAGTTTGAATTCTCCTAACGACGTTCCCCAAGTGGCTCAGCGGTACGTAACCATAGCCGCACACACTTGGCGCCGTGTGTCCGTCCAACTTTTCGAAAGACCATGTGCGTTGAGCTTTATTCTTCAATGGGCGAGTTCAATTGGCTACTCGTATTGACTATCGTTCTGGAAGAAAATGGGTCGTTTCGAGCCAGGGCCGTCGGGACTATGACCATTTAGTTCTTCGTCCGTTTAGACATATGAGCAAAAATACAAAAATAAATCGTTATTTATGGGGAATGACGTACGTTCATGGGTCGGATTTTTGCATTAGAACCTGCTAAATTTGGACTTGCTAAGCAGCGCGCCGATATAACGACGCAGAACCGAAACGACCGGATTAATTTAAAACGTGTGTTCGAGTACACGATAATTTCACTCGAACGCACCCATTGTTGATCAAAAAAAAATCGACCAATAGTCGAAGTTTCTAGAAAAATACTTGGGAGAATGTAAAATGAAAGACGAATTTAATTCCCAAATTCTTTAAATCTACGTGAAACTAAAACACACGCTAACCGAAATTATCAATGATAGCAATATGCGAAAGAACCAGTATAGAAATTACGCTTGAAAATGCCACCAATTTTGCAGTTTATGCGTTACTTCGTTTATTTAGTATTATAGAAGCTTGAACAACTGTCAATAACTTCAAAACAATACAGGTACTACAGCCAATTTCATCGTAGAAAATATCTACATGTATTCTACTGTCAACTACGCGAAAATATACTGGGCAAAAAAGTTAGGGATCAAATATTTGACTGAAACTTAAATCATGAAAAATAGATTATCCAAAAATTATTTAATCTCCCTTCCTCCTTTCAATGGCAAACAACGAGGGACAGCGCGCGGAGGCTGGAGGTTTACAAGCTGTCAAATGGGAATGCCTCAAGCTGCCGCAAGCCGACACTCTTACTTTCTATTAAATACAATTAAAATACAACAACCCATATATGAGTGAAGGATACTGTATTGTATCAAGAGATTTTTATTATAAAAGAGAAATACATATCTTCAAAAGCATCATCTGCCACAAACCTTAACACTGTCAATAATATGCCAAACCTGGCGTGCCATCAAATTAACACACTGAGCGCCTGATGGCGCCACACAACCATAACATTGTAAATAAGGCGCCAATCCTGGCGTGCCAACAATATTACCCACTAAGAGCCCCATGGGGTAAATTTCTGCCACAAACTGAAGTCCCAGCACCAAGTGATCCTCCTTGGGCCCGGGTTGGGACTGAAGTTTACCCCATCAGAAAAGTGGCTGATGATGCTGTGGAGCCCGTGAACTTAAAACTGAAATGACAAGGTCTGAAATGTACGACTCAAAATTGCAGAAATGAAAAGTGTATGCCAACATTTGCTTGAAATATGTGAGAGTAGCATACAGTTCAACTGCACGGAATCAAGAAAGCGAAGCAGTCTTGCGGACAACCCCTATAAGGTAACAAATATATATAAGTAGGTCACTTTTTGTGATCCCATGTGGCTGTTATCGTACACTGGGCTTATACCGAGACTTTCCTTATTTTATTCTGTTTAATACAGCTTTCAAAGCGGCACAGAACTGCATGAAAATATTGGAATCGGATCATGTGACACGCCAGTAGAAACGAATAAACAAGATATACCCCTAAAATTGAAGTGAAAATTGGCATCACTACAAAATTGAATTTCCGTGATTCTTGACTTTCTCAATGCAAAACCATTGGCAGTGCTCCTCGATATCTCTGGGGGCCTGAATATCTGCATGATAGCCACTCGGTGTCCATTTGGTAAAGCGCTAGATGCTCATTTGGGGACTTTTTGCCATTTTTCATTAAAGGCCTGTATAGCTCTCCAGGAGTTCCCTAAAGCCTCTGATGATTAGAATTGGTGTGTTGTAACTGTCAGAGAGTGGTTTTTCCCCCTTTCCCCCCGGAAAAATGGCTATAGGAAGGACGGCTATATAGTGGATTGTCCGGACCTCATAGAGCCACTTTTCCCCCATAGTCCTTCTTCCCCCACCGAGAAATTGGCTATTAGTGAATTTAGCGTATTTTGCGGAATGGGACGAAACGGAACGGAATGGAACAGAGAGATTTTACGGAATTAATCGCATAAGAAATATATCAGTACTTCAAGGGAGGTAATAAACGTGATTAATTAAAAAAATCAATATGCAAATATAGCAACCATATTCTTATAATAATCAATAATTACTAATTTAATGATCGAGGGGTGTGTGCTTTTCCATCGCAGATATTTATATACGTACACATATGCTTACAAGCTTACAGAAAGATTTACGAACTGGTGCTTTGTCTAGTCATGTTTGAGTCAGCAAGGAGTCAATTACATTGAAAATCATAATTGGACGTGTGTCCCAATGGGAGTCGAGCCCATGACCCCTGCATGATAGGCGAACACTAGTCCAGGCATTCCGCTGTGTGCACGCACAGATGAACGCGAATACAAACACAAAATTATACAAATTATACACAACCACGTTCACTCATATCCGTTATTGTCTAACATGGAAAAGCAAAATGCCTACCTGTTTCCCCAAAACAAAAATAAGACATACTGATGGACACGTGCATGCGGTTCTAGCATCTATTATCCATCGATGTTTAACGGACAGATACTCATATTTCTGTTTCAGTTATGAACCTCACTATTATAATTGGAAAAGGAGCAAATTCCACTATATTACATGTTTTCCTGCAATCATATTACCAGGGGGAAAATCCACTATAGAGGGGAAAAACGGCTATGAAAAATCACGTATAGTAGATTTTCCCCGGGGAAAATTGGCTATATAGTCATATTTCCGGGGGGAAATTCTGCTATATAGCCATTTTTCCGGTGGGAAAATCTACTATGGAAAAATCATAGTCATTTTTCCGGGGGGAAAAACTACTAGGGGGGAAAAGCTACTCTCTGACAGTAACATCTGTCAAGCATGTTCAATTAGATTTTGAACTTGTGGGCAACTAGACTTGTCCATACGGGTGATAGTCTCTGTCCCAAGCTACTGGTTCATCACAATAACACTGTGAAGACGCGCATTTTTGTCCATTAAATGATTTAATCGGCCAGTTTAAGAGAAAATGATTAAAAACAGACATAACATCGCTAATTTGCACACTTGCATTCTGGTAAATAGGCCAGGATTGCTGCGATTCCAAAGAAATGCGAGGCGACAATTGGCAAAACGTAACACAAATTGGCAGCTGGGTCATTGGGCTCATGTTCTTTTCACAGATGAGTCCCGATTTGTATGTAGATATCCACGGTGATGGGATAAAGGTGTGACGCCTGCCAGGTACACGTCGTGTAGACTATGAATTAAATTGTGTAGCGGAATATGACATGTCTCGAGGAGGGTGGATGATGGATAGTTCGGCATCTGGATTGGCAGCTGCATGGACTTACGCATGTCAGACAGAGGCGCTCTGATTGGTGTTCGAGTTAGGAATGACATTTTTATCCAATTACGAGATCGTTTGCTGATGTCTTTGACAATGACATCATCGAATCACAGGGCAAATGCGGTGGGCCAGTACCTAGAGACAGAAACAATTGCCCGTATTGACATGTCAATTTGAGCCGCGACGGGAGAAAACCAACAATGTGGCTGTGCGCCCAGCGCAGACTCAGATCAGCCTGGGCATCCGCCCAGTCTGATCAGAGTCTTCGCTGTCCGCATGGAGATAGCTTAGACCCTTAGCTACCTTTTGAGCACTAAACGAATAGACTTGTCAAACAGGGCGGCTTTCCAGGCTAATCCGAATCTGCACTGGGCGCACAACCACATTGTTTGTTTTCTCGCGTCGCGGCTCGATTGCCCGTATTGACATGTCAATTTGATCACAAGTTTTAAATCCGACTGAATATTCTTTACAGGTTACACCGCCAATCCTGACCACGAGAGCAGGGGCGTAACTAGAGGCAATTTCATGATACGCACAACCATGTTTTATGCTCTACTTCTTGAAAGGAAAGCTAGTATTTCAGCCACTTTGGTAATTGGTATTGAAATCTTGTCTAATTTATAAAATTTCAGCATGCAAATATGCAGGTGCGTTTTGAAATTTTGTCAATTTTGACAAAATTTCAATACGCACTTGCGTATTTGCCGTATACGTAGCTACGCCCTTGGAGAGGCTTCCCGAAACTCAAAGAGAGCTCATTCAGGCATTTCGTGAAAATGGCAGACGAATCCCTAAATGGACCTCTGGGGATTTTCCAGAAGCACACCGAGTGGCTGTTATGCAGTTATTCAGGCCCTTAGGGGTCTGACTGAGAACAAAAAAATGATTTTACATTGATAAAGACCAAAATAATGGTCATTCAGTTTTGTGTTAATGCCAGTTTTCACTTTAATTTTGGGGGTATGCCTGTTTATCCGTTTCTGCTGGTGTGTCACGTGATCAGATTCCAATATGTGTCATGCAGTCTTGTCATGCACATTGTTAGATGTATTCAACAGAAGAAAATGATTTTTTTGAAAATAACGTTTTTCAATATAAAAATTTCAGTCTAATGTTTGATCCTTAACTTTTTTGTCCAGTATATACTATTTCACTTTGAAACAAGCATTGTCAGAAGATAATTAAGCGCAACTTACGGGAGCTTGACTTTAACAAACGCCAGTGTAATATGGACAATAGCATTCATATTTATACATCAAAAAAACCTTCAATATACATGTATAAGGCAAAACCACTGAGCCATGAAATATAGATTACTGTGGTTTACTGTTAATTTGAGGTCAAACATGGGGTCATACTGAGTCACTAACCCAAGAATCTTATTTGTACATCAAATAGTTTTCAAGATATATGGCTAAATCATTTGACCATGAAATATAGGTAATTGTGACTTACTTTAAGTTTGATTTCAAACATCCGATAGTACTCACTTATGATCCAAAGCTATCATGTACATACATGACAACAGTCTTCAACTTATGAACGGCAAAATCACTGAACCATGAAATATAGGTCACTGAAATCCACTGTTAGTTTGAGGTTAAACATTGGGTCATACTGAGTCATTATCCCAATTATTTTCGTACATTAAAAATTCAAGATATAAGGCAAAATTGCTCGATCATGAAATATAGGTCACTGTGACCTGCTTGTAGTCTGAGGTCAAACATCGAGTTATTAACACTTGTATTCCAAAGCTATCATGCTCTTACATCAAATAGTCTTGGAGATATCAGGCAAAAATCACTGGACCATGAAATAGAGCTCACAACCCAATATGCATCACTGGCCCTAATTGATCTTCTTCAAACATACCTATTGAGCAAGTTTGAAGACTCTAGCCCTTGTGGTTACTTAGAAACTGAGCTTAAAGCAAACAGGCAAATATTTTTTCTATGTTCAATGAACCGTAAAGTATAGGTCATGACCCACTATGCATCGCTGCTTTTGGTAGATCTTCCCAGGCGCATCCACGGAGCAAGTTCACAGGGTCTAGCCCTTGTGGTTACTTAGAAACTGAGCTAAACGCAACAGGTAAATATTTGTTTCTACGTTCAGTCAGACGTGAAATTTTGGTCCAGGCCAAATATGCATCTCTGCTTTCAGTAGATCTCCCCCAGGCGTACCTTTGTTTGAAGTTTAGCCCTTGTGGTCACTTAGATACTGGGCTAAACGCAACAGGTGAATATTTTTATATGTTCAATAAACCGTGAAATAAAGGTCATGGCCCGATATGCATCTCTGCATTCCACGGAGCAACTTTGAAGACTCTAAAACTTGTGGTTAAAAAGAAACGGAGCTAATACTCAACAGGTAATCTTTTTTTTTTTCAAGCAACAGTGAAATATAGGTCATGACCCTATATGTATCGCTGTTTTCAGTAGATCTTTCCCCAGACGTATCTATGGGGCAAAATTGAAGACTCTAGCCCTTGCGAAACCTAGAAACCGAGCTAAACTCAACATTCATATTTAGCGTTCGTACACGCGCAAGCGGGCGCACACGAAGGGTAATGCATATGCACGTCTTTATTTCGCAAAGTCGCGCTAAAAATACACTTTTTTGTGAATTCTATTTTTGACCAGTCAGCGTCACATTGTTTGTAGAGTGATCAAAATACTGTTCAAGTTCTTCAACAGTATCAACAATATTTTTGTCAATATACACAAAATAAACAATTATAAATGCCAAAGTCACTGATGTTATTGCTATTCCAATGATGCTCAGCCATTTTGATAGGTTTCCTCGGGCTTTCGCACTCTTGAAATCGCCTTTACTTGAACTTCGTATGGAGAGAAGAGAGAAACAAACAGCTATGGCTCCAAACAGAGGGTTGAATGGCGTGACCTGTAATACAGATTATCAGATAATGCTTAGACGATTTAGCAATAACATAAACAAGATTAGAGCAAGTGAGCTAAAGCTGAAGTTTACCGCCGGTCAGTACCACCGCCAAATAATAAAAAAATAACTCAAAACGTTATTCAAGTGTTATACCTATACAAATTCTAAAGTCTGCGCCTTGACAGTAGGTCAGCAGTTGCACCCTGATTATGGGAGAGGGGGAGAGGGGACTGACCCCGCGGGTTAGATGGTAGTGGTATCATCGAATCTGGCATGTTATTACAGAAATTAGGTTCCACACGTATTTACTCAACGTTTAACAAAAAGGGTTGACGAATGGACGAACAGACAATACCACAGCGTAAAAAGATGCAATATTAAAGAATGTAAATAATGACATGTTTACTATAATCTTTAACATCAATATGACGCTTCTTTAATTGGAAAAGAACATCATATTTTATAATGTAGAAATATTGTTTAAGTATTGTTTAAGACAAATATTTGTACAACTTTTGACTTTTCAGCGAGCAGCACAACACAAGTTTATATCAGAAAATACGAAACATCAAAATCCCTCTTTAGAAAATATTAACTTACAATTATAGCAAAACCCAGATAATTTGGTGGTTTTGATGCCCTACAATGAGGGATACTTCGACCGTCTGTTGAGGGCTGTTTGTGCAGTAATCTCTCGTGCCCGGAGTCACTGGGTCGTGACGCGGAACTGTCGCCCACTGAACCATGACGATCGTCAACGATGGTCACGTGCGTGCTTTCTTCCGGAGAAATCTGTCCAGGCTGTATGGTGTCCATTTGTCCAGGTTGTATGGTATCCATTACTGAAAGCTGTGCATATAATCTGCAGAAATAATGCTAGAACTGAATACTCTTAAACAATTATATTTGGAGGTTACTGAATTTTAGTTCGCAGATGTTTGATTTTTAATACGTTTGCATACGCACAACAAAACAGAGATTCAAATAAAAGGAGTACTTGAGGGTGTTTGAGATCTTTTCTATATCGTTTTATTAAACAATACATTGTGGCACCCCGTTAGAATCGCCTCGAAGAGGCGATTCTAAATGATGCCACAATGTTCAGTTTAATGGAAATGTTGCTTCAATTTTCATCATTTTTTCTGTATTATTTGTGGCCATGGCCATGGTTATATCACGAACGCCAAAAATACACTACATCAATTTGCATTTTCAATAAACCGCCAAATTTTGATACCGCAGATATTAAGTGTATTACAATATTCATATCTCAAGAACGATAGATCTGAAAGATTTCGGTGTCTTCGGTGCTCTCGGTTTTGCCCGTTTCAAGTAAGGACAGCTAAAGTATCAAAATATAATTCCGAAATCATATCGACAAATACGAAATATTTTGGTACATAGACATGCAAATTTAAAGAGTAACTACACTTTAGGAACTGACTGAATCAGATCCCAAATCCCATCCCCACATCAAAGGGAAAGATTGACAAAGACATCCCAACAAACAATAAATTACAAGTGATAAGCCGAGTCAGCAGCTCTTTCCCAAATAGGTGGCAACTCAGCTATCTTTATTGAACTAAATAATTTAGACCAACTGAAGGGTTACAACTGAACAGACTAAGCAAATTGTACAAAAAAACATTTAACAACTATTTTTACCTATTTTCTATTTTTATTATAGAAGGGTTAAAATGAGAAAACACAATAAATTAAACAGCACCGAACATAAAACAAATGCAACCGCAACGAAAGTACCGCCTTGGAACGGTCAGTAATAACTACCTGGGGGGTGGGGGGGGGGGGGGTTAACCGGTTTTACTGGGCCCGAACCTTCACACTCACCCTCCGTCGCGGTGCACACAATAAGTTGGTGGTTCGGTTCGTATGGAGGTCCCCTAACTCATCAGAGAGTCATCATGGTCAACAATTAAAATCAAGAAAAGACCGTGATGAAGCAAGGATGAGGACTCACATGGCTGTCACAGTGTGATCTGGGGCCGTATTCATAAAACGACTTAAGTGGTTGCTATGCTTTTGCTAAGGCTAAATTTCTTTGAAGGAGATTCCCTACAACTATGAAATTTGCTCTGGAGGAACAGTCTTACAAAGACTGTTCCTCCAGACCAAATTTCATAGTTGTAGGGAATCTCCTTAATAGACATTTAGCCTTAGCAACCGCATAGCAACGACTTAAGTGGCTTTATGAATACGGCCCCAGGTGCTCGCAAGTAGTAAGCATCACCTGCCTATTATAATCCACAGGATATGTCTGTGTGTCTGACGGACTTGTCAGGGAAAATTACAGTCCGGCAACTGAAAGCCATACTAAACTCGGCTGTGGCCATCAAGTCGGATGTAAGTTCAGAAACGGCCACATTGCAGGGATGAGCAGTATTTCAACAGTATTTTAGTGAGATAGGATTATGGATGAAATAATCAACCCCCCCCCCCACTCCCAACACACACACAAAAAAGGCAGGGCCTGAGCCGGATTCGACTCCCGCAAGTGTCTGTAAAATGGACCCCCGGATGGCTGATACGCCTGAATATGGCCTCACTAGCCAGAATAAGCCTATAGCTACGAGTATATACTGGTTAACAATCACTACTTTTGTGAGGAAGTTTTCGACTATTTTGCTTGCTTGTATGAACAGATGCTAAGGTGAATGAATACGCATTCAAAGGGGAGGAACTATGCCATTTCATTTTTGGCTCCCTATTTTGAGGGGATCAACTCTTTAAGAAAAGAATTTGCTCCCCAGGAGCAAATTCTTTTCTGTAAGAGAAGATCCCGGTCTGGAAAGGATAGGTCGTCCAGGGTAGCAAACAGGCAGTGACAAAAGTTGTTTCCCTTTGTAAAAATGGTTGACAAATATTGAAGTATGTTCATACACTTTAATAGCAAAAAAGATCCTTAGTTAATCAGCGGGTACATGACGTCGTGACGTCGCACTGATGTCGATGCGACGTCATAACGTCTCGTAGGCGTCACTACAACGTCAACTGACGTCATGTGCGTACTAGGCAGTGACAAAGCGCGTTTTCTTACCAACGGCTTGTATCGATTCAACAGGTATATTAGTGTCTGTTTAACAGCTGTGAAATGCTTTTTGCCGCATCAAAATGCAAATTGTGATAACTGTCGCCATGACAACGAGACCTGAGAGATAGACTCTACAGAACTTCATTAGGAAGAAACATTATTCGGTCAAACGACATTACGAAGTGGTCATTTGAAAGCTAAGCTAATAAAAGACATGTGAGTCACACACGATTTACCGTAGCAACTGAATGAATTAGGACTATTTCATATTCATGGATATTTTTTTTATTTTACAAGTTTTAATATGGACATGCTCGCATGTCTTATAAGGAGACATTATGTCATCAGTGCCTTGTGGACATTTGTGTCTTATTTGAATTTCTTTCTCACAGTTTCCAGTCCCAGCGGTTTCTCTGTCCGGTTTAATTCTCGCTCTGTTTTTTCCGTTTCTCACATTTTCCAGTTAAGCGGGTCTCTGTCTAAATAGGTTTCCTCTGATCCTTTTTCTTTCGTTCTTTCTTTCTTTCTTTCTTTTTTCTACCTCTTTTAGCACAAATTCCTGCATTTAATTAACACTCTCATTGGACGTGATCAGACGTTCTGTGGCGTCTGATCTCGGTTTTCATTGTTTGCAGAGGCCCTTCAGCCCCAGATCCAGGGGGTGGGCTTTGGAGCTTCAGTCCCGCCACTTGGGTCTGGTTAGATTAAAATTTATGTTGTGACATCTCATAAGAATCGCCTCGGCGAGGCGATTCTTATGTGATATCACAACATATATTTCAAGGCAAAAAAATACTTTATCAAAAAATCTCATCAAATTTATCATTTATTATGTCATTTTCAACCCCTCCCCCCCCCCCCACCCCTCCCTTCCCAAATACATATCGATACCCCCAGCCCCACCAGTATGTGGTGGTCTGGATCCGGGCCTGCCCTTTATGACACGCTAGGCAGTAATGATGGATGGACAGAAAATAGTGTTGGCCCTATCGATACCTCTTGGACATACACAGCTGTCAGTACCAGCAGGCACTCAAAATTGAATCAATGCCTGCTGTTCTTTGCAGCATGACTTGTGGTGATGGGGGCATTTATGGATAATTTTTCCCTCGTTCAGTCAAATAATAGAGGAACCTAAACAAATTGCAACAAAAAGTCTTTTTGTAGATATTAGAGCCTTAGACTGCATTTGTTATAACATACGTAGTACAAAATCGGAGAATACCAAATTTCATTTTTCTTTCTTATGTCTTGTTTTCGAAGAATTTAAATCACTGCGAAGCTAATGTTGTTCTTATAGCCACTTCTAAGCATCATTCCTTACGAGATTCAATCCATAGAAACCATTCATGATTGATAAAACAGTCATATATTGTTCTTTTCCTTTTGTTTATCATCAACCTTGCTATCTATTCTTAACCAGTCAATCGTATATATGTTATATTAATACTGGTTGATGCTGAATTAACTTTGTTTCATTTTTTGTTGGCTGGTTTTAGTTAAACGACCCTTTGAGACAGTATTTCAGTCTATATCGAGCCGTCTCCCAAACAGCCCAGGCAAAGTTCTAAACGATTTTTGTAAAGACTATTTTCAAGATTTTGCCATGCCGGGTTGCTGAGTGGATGGCATCTAGACGTCATGGGTTCGATGCACAAGTGGCATCAGATAACTCTCCCCCATTTTGGATTTGAGGGAGCTGACAGCTCAGCCGGTTCTACGTTAAATACAAATAGGCACCACGGGCCGGATGAGTGTTCAGTCAAGTTGTGGAACGGGGCATTTGCATCTACATCTGGTTGGACGTTGTCAGTTACAATAGGGTTCTAGAAGAGACGAGATCATTCAAATTTACAGTTGCTGGTCAAATCTTGAAGCATAATCCCAACCAAACGATGTTAGGTATTACGCTAGATGAGATACTTAAGTTTGACATGCATGTAGAAAATGTTGAGAGGAAAGCCTTGAGATCCTTAGAACACAACTGCGCAACGCCAAGGAAATAGAAATGATCAACTCAAAGTATGTGTTACAGCTTTATAAGGCCCTGGTGGCGCCCAGTTGAGTATGCGTCTTCCGTGTGGCAAAGAGGAAACTGTAGCATTCCTGAGAAAGCCCAAAGGAAAGGCCTATGTATGTGCCTTGGTATCTAAGGAACAGCAGGCACAGACGCGTTGGTGGTAGAAGATTTGGTAAAGCCACTTGCAATTAGGAGGAAAGAATTAGCCAGCAGGCAAGCAGCAAAAGTGATGATGGAAGGAAATGATTCATGTATAAAGGCAGTTAGGAAAATGTTGTTAATTCAGACGTGGTGGAACATAAAGTGTCACTTTGGAAAGATGAATGTTCAGTTGACTGACATGACTTCAAATACAAGGATTTCCATTCATAGCCTAGTAAAAGAGTTCAACTACTAAAAATGCTTGCAACCTTCTAAATCCAAACCAGAATTTTGGCATACTTTGGGAGCTTCAATAATCAAGGCCATCAGAGTAAGAGATACTGACTAGGGAAATAGTAGGAAGTGTGATACTAGAACAGCGATTGCGTTCACGGCTGGGCCATGCCTGGGAAATCTTGCACCTTGTGGTGCTGGTGCTAGTGTGTTCCCTCCCGGATGCAGCGAACCAGTGTTACTTAAGCGGCCAGTCAGCAGCCGGGTTTCAGTACTACTGGTAGAACTTGTTGCCATCAAAATGACTGTAAACTATGTTTACAACACTGCTCTAGGCAACAATAATCACCTGGTTACATAAAAAGTGTGCATGTATTTTCAAATTTAGTCAGCAGTTGGTAATCTTACGTTAGGTTGGCAAATAATCATAAAGCTACTACACACAAGGTCAAAACAGACATTAAAACCATGCAAGAGGCAGTGGATTCATGTCGATATTTCCTGGACACCTGGACATGCAGACATAAGAGGAAAATGAGCAGGCAGATCAAAAGGCAAAAGAGGCTGCAAATGAAGCTGAAGAGATTGGAGAATCTGCCTTACCAGTGGCAACAACCTTGTGGTTGTGCGCGTGGTGTGAAGGCAACAGCAAAGGAGTCTGGAAATGTTAAATGGCAAAACATGTGGGAGATGGCTGAAACTATACAATTTCCGACCAAATTTGGGCTGTAAAAGGGGAAAGGGTTATTGCCAAGCTGAGAACTGATTATGCTAGACTCAGCGAATACTTATTCAAGACTGGTGTAACAGGAAGTAGTAAGCGTAGGAAGTAGCTACTGAATACCGTACACATGGTAATTTTCGCGTTGTTTTATTTTTTGCGGTATTTTGCGATCACTTAGAAACCGCGAATATTAAAATCGCGAATATGTTACTGTTTCTTACAAAGAGTCTTCTGTAGACACAGTGTTCATATATTTTGTTTGTGTTTGCTTAGGTAGTTGCTGGTACTTTTCACTTGAGCCAGTTCTTTCATTAACCTTCGGCGGTCCTGCCGCAGGTTAATGAATGAACTGACCCAAGTGCAAAGAAATAGTTTTGCTTTTCGAGCATGTTGCTAACCGAAAAAAATAAAAATTGCGAAAATAAATAATTATGTTTTTGACCCTTAACCGCGAATATTTGAACCCGCTAAAATTACTGCGTATACGGTATGCCAGTCACTACCTACTGAATTGTCATTTATACGCAACTGAACGAGACATTATGAGAAAGAGGTTGTTTGAAACGCGTGGCAGGATCCACCTGGACATAAATACACTATTAATGGCGAAAAATGGTGAAGAATTCAAAGAGTGTAGATGTATCTTCAGCGAGCTGGAAACAAAGGTACCATCTACTAAATGTTTTGCCACACGAACCACAAACTAATAGTCCATTAAGTCGCGCACCACCATATAGGCTACAGCGAGAGTTTACGCGTGATTATACGAGGAGTGTTCATTAATAATGGAAACACCTTTGCAGATTTGTAAATGTTATACATGAATAAGTATCCTTGATATTACACCACAGGGTTTCTTATGAGCTTTCAAATTCATGTTTTAAATTGAGATTTCATCACGTCACCATAGCAACATATGACGTCACGTACATGATAGGTACGACGTGTGAAATTTTTTGACGTCATTGTGGTAAGAAGACGATTGTATTATTTCTATTATCTAGGATCTTTAAAGAAAAATGAAGAATCAAGGAACAGATTTCGTCTAAGTTAGGTTTTAGCTTTACAAACGCATATATAACGATTGTTTATGAAAATTTTCTGAAATCTGGTGTGAGTTAAAGTAAGAACGGTGGTCAAAAAATTGATTTTTATGGTTTTTGACATATTATTCCTTAATGTTCAGTATTATGCTGAGTTTAAATGATCTGCTGTTAAGTACATGATAATTTTGGTTCTTGCTGTTATACAATTATCCCAGAACTCTACATGTTAAAGTGCAATGACGTCATAATTTTGGCCCCTCAGGCTCCAAATCAGCAAAAAAACCGTCAAATTTTGCACCACCAAAAGTCTTTTGCCGAATGATTTCTGACATGTTTGAGAGCAAATCATGAATAACTACATATTTCTTTTAGCATCTGAGACTTGCATCTTGCAAACAGACAATCACAAACTTTTATCAATTTTTTGTTGCTTTTCAGCAGCATAAATACGTGGAAATTCGCAAAAATTTAGAGACGAAACCTCTTTAAGTGTAATGCATCGTTGCCATGGCAACGATTTTTCTATAGAGCGCTTGATCACTTAAGTTGCCTTTTGGATATTATATATCTAGAACATTTTTCTAACACATATCTAAGGAGATATATGCGTGTTTCCATTATTTAATGAACACCCCTCGTACAAAAAAACGGTGATTTATGGCGTTTCAGCTCCCATTTATACCATTTTAAGAGCGTTTACATATCCTTTCGACGGCCGTAGCGTATTCATGCGTAATTGCTGAAGATTACCAGAGTGTATCTTTGGCCTTTTGGCTTTACTTGTCCAGGCGGGCACAAAATGCTAAAACAACATTGAATCAACGTTGATTCCGCAAATCAACTTTTGATTCAACGTTGTTTCGACATTGCATGACTGATGGCAAGAGCATAGCTGACTATATGTAAATAGGCAGGTGCGTCTTGAAATTTTGTCAAACTGACAAAATTTCATAACGCACCTGCATATTTGCATGCTGATTTTTTTTTACAGATGAGATTTATATGCCAAATGACAATGATATGACAGTCTGAACTTTCAGAGGGTGAAACACTAATATTTAACTCCAAAAAAAAAAACCTAAAAAAAGCAAAAAAAAAAAAAAACACGTTGATTGGGTCATTTCCAATGGGCATGAGACGTCGAAATGAAGTCCTACTGACTGACGTCGATGTGATGTGACGTGATGTCAGTACGACGTCATCTGACGTGATGTGCCTACTGGATCGTGAGTACCATGCGACGCCACTGGACGAGATTGGATGTGCTGTCAGGCTAACTTAACTGAACAAAGAGCAACTGAACCCACGACAACATTTATAAAACATTGTACCTTCAGATATATTCTTATTCTGACAGCAAAAACTGCAAACACAAAAGCATTAAACACGAGCCTTAGACTGCTCTGTATTTCAGCATGTTCAACATTCTAAGCATTCTAACACTAAAACGTATTTATAAAATTGATCTACATGACAAAAGTAAATGGATTAAATTATGCAACACACTTGCAGTATGCGAAAAATTGAAACAATTACCGTCGTGTTTATAGACTCCAATGGAAGCCATGTCTCTCCAAGACTGTTAATGAGAGAAATCCAATACTGGAAGCTCAGATCTCGGCGCTAGAAATTCCAGGATCAATAATAAGCGTTGCTAATGGCATCATTTTATTATCGCTACAAAACGGTGCAGAAATTGTTTCTCCGATTTTATAGTCAGCCACGACTGGACATAGCAAGCCCAGGTTACGGTGGTATTAAATTATGCTATATTATTATTATTATTATTATTATTATTATTATTATTATTATTATTATTATAGAGAAGTAGAGAACTTATTCAGCAGGATAAGAGTTAAAACGTTATTCACTTACGTAAACACAAATATATTTGCAAAATAGCTTTTTCCTATTCGACTTTCACCAATTTAAGATTGAAATAAAAATACACTAAGAAACACTCCCGTTGGTACTATAAGCAATATTGGTACAGAAGTTCACACTTTCGCTGGCCACTAAATCTATGTCTATTATGTTTCCATTTTAAGCAACCCATTGTTTCATAAATTTCCATATTTTCATTCATTATTCCAAATGACTTGATATCTTAGCCGCGACACGACAAAACCAACAACGTGACATGTGCGCCCGACAAAGACTCATATCAGCTTTGGCATCCGCTCAGTCTGATCAGAGTCTTGTTGTGCGCTTTAAGTGTAGCTAAGGGTCTAAGCTATCTCCATGCCGACAGCGAAGACCCTGAACAGACTGGGCAGATGTTCAGGCTGGTCTGAGTCTTCGCTGGGCGCACATGCTACTTTGTTGGTTTTGTCGTGTGTCGTGGCTCATGTATACTCTGATCCGAGTCCTCGCTTTCAGGGAAAGCAAATCTGTAATTTTCTTTTCTGTCTCCTTTCTCAATGGGATTCCACTCTCAAAGGAAAGTATGCTCCTTTAAGAGCAAGACTTCCCTTCAGAAGCAACGAAGCACCTCTCGGCCATTTCCGTGAATCTGATTCACAGCATTGGCCGAGCGGTGTCCCGATTGCTTTAGAAGTGGCTTCCTTGTCCAGGGAAGCAAACAGGAAGTCACAGAAACGGTTCCCCTTTATAGAATTGGTGGTCAAACATGAAAGTATTTCGTACACCTGATTTTCCTGACGTCCTGCATCAGGCGAATATCACGTCCTATGGATGGACAAACGAATGTATTTACAAAATTAAATAAGGAGATATTTGTCCGTCTGTACCGGGAGATAATATGTGAGAGTTAAACATTAGGTCGCTCACCGCTGTGGGTTCGAGCAAAGCCCGGTGCTCAATTGAGAAAGCCAAGTTTTGCTTACGGAAGGTCAGATTATTTTGCCCGAGAGCTCCGACTTTCGCCCACCTTTACTTTAAGTCTCCATAGTCCTACCTCTGTTAAAAAGTCTGAGCACGAAACATGAAAAGCGGGCAACCGTCACGTTTGTTAACAAACACCTGATACGAGGGGCATTTCAGAAATAATGTAAATGATCTCAGGGTAGCCTTTTGGCTGATATTTAGCAGTGGTGTTATATATCATTGGAAAGCTAAATTCAAGTGCTTTAAAATGGTATGCATTAAAAGAATTTCTAAGTCACCCATGCATGACAGCACGTGCTTAAACGTCATAAGAATGTGTATACGGGAAACTATACATTTTCACTGAACGTCTCTCGTGTTCTATTGCTGTTTGCTCAATAAGAAAATGATATATTTTAATAAATAAACATGTAATACTGTCCTTTCAATGTAAAATAAGAAAGTTATACAGAAATCGTTTCCAGATTCTACACAAGTAACATAATAAACGAGATTTTTTGTCTGCTATGCGGTTATGAATGCAAAGTTATTATAAATGTATTATATCAATAAAATTGTGATTTTTGACTCAATCATATCCAATTTCGACAAATAACAGACATCTTTTACTGAAATGATAAGATCACTATATTTTGTTACCACTGGCATCAAATCACTGATGAAACTGGATGATACGTGTGCAAACCCCACGCCGGAAGTTGCAAAGTAGCAGCAATTCATTTAAAATACAAAACAATGAAATGAAATTATTTTCTAATAAAAAGACACAGGCTCAATATATTTCACTTTGTTTAATGTCAAAAATTAGAGGGACATATTGATAGAAAAATTCATATATAAAGACTTGAAAGACTTGTTATTTAATATGACAAACTGACATTGAAATATGTGGGTGGATGGGGAAACTTATCGTAAAAAAATCAGGTAGACCACTGACAAAAGAGCATAAGGTGCCATAAGAGATTATTTATAACAGAAAACAAGCATGACGAATTGAATCTTATTTATTTTTTGTTTCATATCTGTCACCAAACATCCACTTTCACTTAATTTGACCTCAAAATCGAAGTTTAAACGACTTACTATACATTTCAATTTAGCACAGAAAGTGACATCATCAGAAATGCGCATTGTTCCATGATTAGCCTATCTTGCAAGGTAAATCTTGTGTGT
Source organism: Ctena decussata (assembly GCA_963989385.1). Lineage (NCBI taxonomy): Eukaryota > Metazoa > Mollusca > Bivalvia > Lucinida > Lucinidae > Ctena > Ctena decussata. Next base: position 58,559,249 of record OZ022514.1, on the reverse strand, counting down.
TAGCAAGGCTGATACAATGCTTTTCATACTGAAATATTTTCAGTATAACAGGTATTATAGGTATCAATCCAGAGCTGCTTGTATTTAGAGTAAAGAAAATATGAATTTGTCTTTACATTAATATTCCGTCTGTTTCTACTCAGTGTCCTTACCCTAACAACAATTGTCATGGCATATTTTGAAGAAAATGCCAGAGCCTCAAATTTTTTGAGTGGATGCCATTGGATGATATGTAAATCTGAAAGTAAAGACATAAATTTCAAAAATCGGTCAACATATCTAGGAATGGCCGACTCATTTACACTATTTCTGAAATGACCCTCGTAGTATAAAGTGAATAGCGAAAGAAAAATCATATCCTCTTAAACTGAGTAGATCTATTCTGTTCTTCATTCTTCAACAGAAGCAATGTCATTCCTGTGATCTCGTAATCTGGAAAACAATAACAATCGATAAGTATTTAAGTTATTTTGTCTTGCCGGCTAATGTTAATGCAATGAAACAAACATGTATGATCGGTATTCTTGCATTTAATCATCAAAATGCCTTGAAAATTATAAAATTTGCTGTCCGTAATGCATCGAGAAGCCATTCCCAGAAAAAAAAAACAGAGTGGGTGTTGGTAAATTTTACTAACATTAAGAAAAATGTTTTAAAGTGAAAACAAAATGCATAGTCGATGATAAGAATGTAACGTCATGTAACGTTACGTAAACAAGTTACGGCCCGAAAAGTGACTAAGCAAACTTAAAGTCTCCCAAGCCCTGTCGGTGGTAAAAACGTCTAAAAGCAAATCATTATCAAAACCGGGTCAGTCTACACGTTTGGTGATAAAATGCTGCTAGCTGTCGCGTGAATCACAGTATTATGGCCACATGGGTTGCACTTAGAGGTGAAAAGTGAACTTTTCAGAATTATTATGAAAACATGTATTTTCTAATGTTTAGTACCTCTAGTTTATATAAATACCAGGGTTTGTTCATGGGAAGTCTATCAATATATATTTTTCAGCTTTTTGTGCCACTGGGTAAAAATGGTTACGGACACTACAAGTGACGTATAACAAACCAGAAAAATTGCAGTGAGCCTACAACAATGAACAAAAAATATTTTAAACATGACAAGAAGCTTGAAGTTATTGAACAAGTGACTTTTTGTTGAAATCATAAATCTTAGAATATGAACTAAAAGAAGATACATTATCATACTCATTAAGACACAAATTTGATCGCTTAAAATTTGCTGTTCTTTTATAAATTTCAAATTAGAAATAAATCAAGATCTATTTCAGCAACATTCGAGAGTCCTTCTCACCAACAGAAGAGAAATATTTGTCCATATAGTTTTGAGGATATTTTTTTTTACAAAATATCATTGTTAACAGGCTGGTTACGGACTCTACAATACTATACTAAATATATAATTTTGTGAAATACCACCAATATATGCATTTTATTAGCATGAGTCATATGTAATTCTTGAATTTATCCCTGAGATCATTCCAGAGCAAAAAAAAAGGCATAAAATGTTTTGTTTTAAGTTCGACAGGTATTCTTAATTCATGAGTTGTCAAATATACAAATTTCGATTAAAGCATAAAAACATCAAGCCATTAATAGCTTAATGTAGATGGTTTTAGAATAGGATTTGTTGAGTTTTTACAACATCTTGAGGGTTTTCTATAACTGATGCAGAGAGAAGGACAAATCAATTTTGTCTTCATTCCTTAAAAAGGACAGGTTACGGACCCTACAATCACTACACTTGTTAAAATAATAGAACAATGCAAATTCTGAAACTCAGTTTTCATTCAGAAGCTCTTGGTTACAGGAGATTTAAACAGTTATTCTCTGGAAGCACCATTTTTACCCCTAAAACCGACTTAAAAGTTGAAATGTTGCATAAAAATAGCTTTCATCATTTTCTCTGGATCTGAATATCGTGAACAAGTGATAAAGTCGGTGCATCATTTGTCTGTATGGCCCCTTTTAGGATTAAACTTCCCGGCTTAATAACAGGATGCCATTATCTGTCATTGCCATAACCATGGCTCATAGCACAGTGTCTGCATGCTCAAAGGCAATTCTAGTTTAATTATGGCCCGCCCCAAGCCCCATTGTTTATTTCAATTTCACAGAATGGGCGTTATAAATGTTAGTTTAATTGATGTCAAATATTTAAAACACAATGGTGATGCAAGGCAATCTAATGTATCCATCAACAACATCACTACTGAGATTCACCCTACAAAGAATTTCATGATCTACATGTATCTAGTAAGAAGACTCCAGGAGTCTTATCAGAAAGTATGACTTATGGATAATTTGCATATGTTGACTTTTATAGATGACTGATTTGTCTTCAACATAAAGAGTATATATTTCTAGTATGGAAGCAATCAAAACTACAGCATACCTGACAACAGCAACTTGGACTCAAACAAAATAATATGCAAAGTCATAAAACATTAATTTGTAGTGTCCGTAACCACTCTGAGGCTACGTAACTGTTTACTATTTTTTCAGGCATGACTTAAGGCATGCAGTGGGAATACCATTAGGTAGTTTAACAATTTACACTGAAAGGTAATGCTGCCATTAATGTCCATATTTACTCTCAGGAATCTGAAAAAAAAAACAGTCACTGCTTAAAACACCTCTTTAATATCAAAACATATTACAATATAGTGCATAAGAACAGATGAAGCAGTCTTTGATGCTCAGAGTATTACTTTGTGATGTAATACAACTGAATCTACCAGAAAATATTTTTTTTTGTTGGAAGTGAAGCTTGCTAATTCTTAAAAGCAAGGAATATGTTTATATAATCATTAAGGTTATGGACACTACATAAAATTGGTTCTCAATTTAGTTTCCAAAACCTTAACCTTCCTTCAGAACTACAACTCCAACTAGAACTACCGAAATTCTCAACATATCCTTCGGTAGAAACAGACTTGCTTGATATGTATTTTTCAAAACTCCTTCTGTGAGTTCTTTAACATGAGGAAAATGAAACAGATTAACTAATTATTTACCGACATTTACTCAGTTAATGTGTAGTACAGGTTATGTAGCATCACATGATTTAATCATTTTGATACAGTTCAATACCAGTCAGAGTCACTGACATGAATGTTTTATAGTTAAAAGCCAAAACAGCTGCAATATTTCACTTTAAATGAAGGTACTTATTTTCAGGTTACGGACCCTACGTGTTTTTCGTAGTGTCCGTAACCACTTATCTTATGATAGAGAAGATGTTATAAAAAATGTAATTAAAATTGTTGTTGTTCTTAACTTTTTGAATGCAACTACAGAAGAGAAAGTTCATTTCACTACAAAAAAAAAACACTTTTAAAAACGAAAATAAATTGCCTGGTTACGGACACTACCAGATTTTTCAGTAGGCATTTTTTTGACTTCACTGTGCTGTCATTTCTAAGGCCGATCAGAATTGTCAGAAATCCTTACTTCTACAAACTGGTCAATCTCATGGCCACTTCGTAGAAGGAAATTATGTAGAATTGATTAAGGTCTTCTATGATTTTTATGAGTATAACAAGAGCATGTGTTGTGAAAACCTCAATTGTATAACGAAGTACTACTTCCATGAATTTGGCAATATCTTGAGCAATATTTGACAGAAAATCAAAATGTACATACCAAAAAAATTTTAAAAGAATTTTCTACGTGATTTAATGCCAACATCTATTGGTTTCTTACTGCATTGCACAGAAATATTTCATCAAAAAATAGTATTTCTTAAAGTGCAACTTATAACGGTGAAAAAAGGCCACTTTTATGGTGCTTCAAGAGCTGATAAAAATTTAATAGTGGTGTCTGCAATTTCTTGTTTTGGCTACAGGTAGTACAATCACGGATGCACATGGCAGATACAAAGTTTTAAATTTGCAGCCATTTCTGGGTCTTGTATGCTGATATAACATGCTGCAGTTGGAAAAAGCCACAATACTGTGATTCACCCGTATATATATATATAGAGACGTACACCTAGCAGAAGCATAGGGAACAGGTTTTAGAAAACGAAAAATCGCTACCCAAAATACAACTGTCCTTTTCTGGTTCATATCTGGCATAGTGAATGGGTAATCTATACGAGGGGCGTTCGAAAAGTTTTGCAAATGGCCTCATGACTTTGGTTGGGAGCATGCTGGGTACAACTGCTATGCATGTACTGAAAGCACTGCATTTTGTCTTTACAATGATACCAAACACTATACAAAGACACTTTTCTTTATTGAGTTACAACGCATTTTAATAGGTCCCAGTCATACCACTGGGCTAATTTTATATGTAAAATCTTTTCAGTGTTAGGCATTCAAGTCAAATATCCTTGTAAATACCGAATTAATCTTTGTCATTTGCTTGTCCATCGTTGCCTATAATATCCATACAAAAGTTAGAAGTGTGGCAACTGTTATCGATTTATTCCTTGCAAAGCAATGCGCAGTTCTTAGGACGTTATTGAATTTTACGTTAACGTCATTTTTGAAAGCTTGCAGAGGCTTCATTTTTGGCATTAATTTGAATTTGTTGACAGGTTTTCGTTGACCCATGTAAATGCTCTTGCCGACAATATTTTGAATGCTAATACACTTGTTTTCATTACAAAATCATCAAATTTTAGTAGAAATGGAGAAATTGCTACAGCATAAAGTACGGATAATCCATATTCCCGGCCCTGTACGGAAGCCAGATTAAAACTTATTTCCGCGATATTTACAGAACAACATTGTCTGGGCATTGTCTTTAACTAACAAAGATAAAAAGATATCAAAGACTGCTGATATATAAATTACGGCCTACTAAAGTAAAATTCTGCAGTGCCTTTAGGGAATACTTCTTTCAAAGAAGTTAAAAATGCGTCCTTTTTTAAAAAATGCACCTTGTTTGCAGAATTCTCTTCGCATAATATAGCTTTATGTGTTTTTGCAATCAGAAGTTCTGTCTGTATTGTGGTTACCGAGAAATTACGTCATTTGCAAAACTTTCCGAACGCCCCTCGTATGTTATCAGATTTGTGTCAGTGGTTACAGTCAAACTTGTCTTAAAGGCCACTTCGGTTAAGCAAATAGAGGATCTTACATGAGTGCTCATGTATTATTGAATTTATTAAACGAGTTGGGGAAAAGATAAGATGCGAGGCTCTGCCGAGCATCTTATCGTTTTCACCAACGAGTTTGATAAATTCAATAATACAGGAGCATGAATGCAAGATTCTATTTCTTAAATCGCATTTTATTAGCAAATTTTGCACTACAACGTCACGATTTTTCCATTGGAAAACGCGACGTTTTATGGACGTCAACGCATAACGTTACGACGTGATTTGCATATTTAATCCACTAGTGGATTATCGTTTTTAATGCATGGTTTTATTACACTCTCAGATGCGACGTCATATGATAAAACCCTGTATTTAAAAACACAAATCTCATATCCCAAAGTAGCATTTTTAGAGTAAATCAACCCGTATTACGCAAGCACCTGCCTTAAGCAAGCAATTTTGGCCCTTCCCTATACAGGGTGCTTGCTTGAGACAGGTTTGACTGTATAAATTTATATATCTTCACCGAAGTGTTGAAATTTCACTCAGTGATGAGGCTTGCTGAGTGTCTGGTTGAAGTTCCAACCGTTAGGGCGATATTTACCTATTCTAAATGGGCTGGCTTATGACGGGTTATTTTTCCCCAGCCTTTGCGAGGTTATAACTGAACAGTATAATGTAATGGCATAGAAATGGCGCACCACATGGGACAAGTTCCCCCTAACGATATGTGCGATCAGCAAAGACACACACCAAACTGCACTTTTTAGTGCCTTCCGAACAAGGTCAATATCACTACTTTATTCAGTTTTAAAAAAAGTTTCATTTTTTGTAACAGTCCTAAAAATTGAGACACCTAAAATAATTACCATAATTGTCCTAAAAGTGGAACAGTTTGGTCTACCAATGCAGTCACATGGATGCGTTCAAAAGATGTAAATGAAACGGCTAACAGAATACACTGTCTGGATCGTGACACGGTACATCCTTTTTAGGAAACGGAACAGACCACCAAAGATGGCGGACAGGTTTACACAGGCTAGGTAGGTGCTTCGTTTTGTCAAATTTTGTGACCATATATCGTATGCATCAGTCAAACGAACCATATGAGCGAAAGAAGAATACACTTCTCCATATAAACAGGCAGTGATCTGGTGAAAAAAGTGTACATATTCGCCTGTATCGCCATATTTTCAAGTTTGTTATTTGGCAGTTTTAAGTTTAAGTGGTGACCCAAATATTTTTTTGACTTATCTATGAAACGCCATTCCTATATTTTTATTATTTTTATCAAATACGATGCCCAATTTAATTCCATCCCAGACCCCGAAAACCGTGTTTAAATCTCCTGGCTGGTTTTTGAAAAATATTCATTTTTATTTGCCGTGTAATTTGCATTTGTCACCGGAACATACTCGATAGTTCAACACAAATTATGTCTCTTGGTGCAGGAATATGTCAACGGAACATCTCGCAAAAATTCATGAAAATGTCAATGGATTTCCCCACATTACTGCCTGTTCTATATGGGGAAATGTAATCCTCATTCACTGATATGGCTTGTTTGGCTGATGCGTACGATATATATTCAGAAAATTCGATTTTAAACGAAGCATGAACCAAACGTGTGTAAACCGGTCCGTCATCTTAGGCGGTCCGTTCCGTTTCCTAAAAAGGATGTTCCGGATCTCGATCAAGACAGTGGGATAGATCCAAGGAGCAGTCAGATCTAGGTCTGTCTTTCCCTTTGATGTTGGAGAAAGGGGTTTGGGATCTGATTCAGTCAGTTCCTGAAGTGTAGTTACTCTTTAAACCTGCACTGTTTGCACAGACCAATCTGTCCTAATCCTAAATTTTTGCTGTATTTGGAGTTCTACGGAGGCGATTGGTGGCACCAACTCATGCTTTAATTCCCCTAGATATTATAACAATCATTTTAAGATTTAAGCAATCCGGCAGTGCGTGAAATAACTTCTGGCGAAATTGCAAACAGTGTGGATCCTGATCAGACTGCTCTTTAAGAGCAGTCTGATCTGTGTCTACACTGTTTGCTCAGGCTCTGTTTTATCTTGTATTCAGGGCAAGCTCAGTAGGTTAAGCGCTGGCCTACTGATCTAGCAGTCCCGGGTTCGAGTCCCACTGGAGGCGGAACTCTTTCAAACCGTAAACGAGGTTCCATTGCACACAGCCTGCCATAATCGCCCTACCATCGTCCTTATGTGACTGAAATACTGCTGAAAATGACGTAAAATCGCAAGTCATCCATCCATAACGACATGTCTCACCTGATGCTTAATCTAAGGTTTCACAAGTACTGGTTGAAGTCCCGCTGCCGCGCCTTTTGCCGCACTACAATGAAAACAAGAATGCATGATTAACCACCTAGTATCCTCGTTTGCAGGCCACCAAATAGACTGTAGTGAGTCGTACAAGCTGGAAGCTGCATGCGCAAGGAACTGGTCTAGCCATTTGGTGAACGATTTGAGGCTCACCTATAACTAACAAGGTGGCATAAAAGCCTCACTCATGATGCATCAGAGATTCGGGTCCGGCAACACCATCGCACCACTGATGCTGGTAAAGGCAAAGTGGCTCCTTGAATGCCTTGCGACAAATATAGGCCAAGAAAACCTGTCCATACTCTTTTTTTACCACATGTACGGTTAGTTTACTTGCAAATCACATTAAAAAAAACAGTTGCAAGAATGTCTCTCGCCCGTGTCTTACATAATCATAATAGTAACGAGTGGGTCCCTTTAGCATAGTAGCGCCATGGTCGAGTGGTTAGAGACTGCAGAAGTTCGGGTTCGACCAGCCATCGACTGGTAAGCTCTGTCAACCAAGCAGTAAATGGGTACCTTTTTCGAATCAGAGGAGGATAGGCGAACAAAGGAGAGGGATGGGCTCCGCCATTCGTATGCTGTGCCCTAGATACAGTGGGTCTCAACCCCCCACTGCCCCTACGGTCACCCTTTATTTATAGACAAGTATTAGCTTTTTGTGTTGTCATTGGATTGGCACCTTGGTCAAATCTTCACCTTGGTCTTACCGCACATTCTCGGTTTTAATCCAGTAGATTTCTAGTCGGTGTTCTAACATCATGTTTGCATTCAACAAGCAGGTTTGGTCACCAAATAGTGACCTGTGTTTAAAAGTATTCGGCATTTAGTGATTCTACTAGACCGTTTCCATGTCGATCCTTTTCAGGTACTTGGGGACCTGATCAAACAGTCAATGCTTCTGTACCAAATGCTACTCATAGTATAGTCTACGCCCATAACTTATAGTCTACACCCATGGGCGTAGACTATAAGTACAGATTACTTTCCATTGCAAAATAATTAATGCCATTCCCTTTATTTGTAATGGAGGTACTCCAGTAATTTTAGGCATGTGCTGTATTTCTTCTTCTTCTTCTTCCAAGTTAATTATGGTCCGGATTCTTCTCTAAGAATGTACTGTTGACCAGTGAGAGGGGAAAGAGACGGCCCACTCCTTCCAATGTTAAAATCCAATTTTTCTCTTTCTTCCGTTATAAGACAAGGGTTTTCCCTTTCAGAACAATCCCAAAATTCCAGATCCGTCTTATAAGACGGATCTGGATTTTTGGGATTGTTTTAGAAGGGAAAGCTCTCATCTCTTAGCAGAATTTCATAAGACTGATTTGGGGTCATTCTGGGGATATTTGGGATCAATCTGGGGATGGTAAAACACCGTTTCATAGCTGATAAAATACGGTAAGATAAACGCAGGAACGGAGTTACCTACCCAGCAGCAAGTGTAGCCGGCTGGTATACAACCGCCACGACAATGCCTACTCCTGCTGCCACCACTACACAGCCTGCCACCGTAAATGTCGAAGCAAGCAGCACTGGGTCATTCAAGAAATCACTTGCAGCAGTTGTAGGACCTTCCTTTGTTGTTGTTTCAGCCGCTGTTGTTGTTGTTATGGCTGTGGTTGTGGGTGATTCAGTTGTAGTTGTACCTTCGGTAGGTCCTGTCGCCGGCGCCGCGGTACTACCGCCACCTGTTGGTGGCGCTGTCGTACCACCACCGGTTACTGCTGACGTGGGTGGATCGCTAGCCGTTGTTGGTGCCGCGGTTGTACCTTCGCCAGTTGTTCCAGCTTCGGTTGTGACAGCCGCGGTTGTACCTTCACCTGTCGGTGTCTGCGTTGTGCCACCTTCGGTTGTGACTGCCTCGGTTGTTGGGGCTTCGGCTGTGGTGGTTTCGGCGGCGGTCGTTCCCGTCGTGGTTGTGCTAGTTGTGGCTGTTGTTGTGGAGGTGCTACTAGTGGTGCTAGTGGTGGTGGTGGTGGTGGAAAAAGAAGACGGTCTCCCTTCTCCTGAATCTTAAAAAGAAAATGGACTAAGGTAATAATTCTAAATATTGGGACAGATAGGCTGAGCAAACAGTGCCGACCCCGGTCAGAGCAGTCTTATCAGAGTCTACATTGTTTGCAATTCCATCTGCATCTTATAGACACCTTATTGCACTGAAAAATCACACTGGTCAATTTTAAGGACAAGCACGATAATTATTTAACCTTAATGCGCCAAAAAGCAGACGACAAAATTTACGTCTGCAGAAATTTTCGAAAAAATGTTTTGTCCAAACTATATCATATTGAGAATTCAAAGACTAAAGGGCAAACAGTGTAGATCCAGATGAGGTGGCTCATGATGAGCCACCTCATCTGGATCTACACTGTTTGCATTTAACAATTTTTCATTTTTGGCGCTTTAAGGGTTAATTTTGACTACAATCTTTATGGTAAATGTCGACAGTATGGAAATACAGCATCCCGTTTTGCTACTACTCTAGTCTACATTTATGGATATCCATAATTCGATTTTTTTGTATCCATAATTTGACTTGTGGATATCCAACATTCATGTTCATTTTCGATTTGTGAATATTCATGATTATATTTTAGGATATTCATAAACAGAATTTTTGACCACAAAATCAAGGTAAAAACTGAATATCCATAAATCAAACAACATGTACTGATGTAAAAAAAAAAGAGAAAAAAAAAAGAAAAAAAAAAAAAAAAAAAAAACAGCAACAAAAAAAAAAGAAATTATGGATATCCATAGTTCGAATTCGACTATTGTATATACAAAATCTTGCTGACTTTCAGATATCTAAAAATCGAATTATGCATATCCTTAAATAGAATTATGGATATCCGAACATCGAATTATGGACCTCAAAAAAATAATTTGGGATATTCATAGTTTTTTTATTGGTTGGTTGGTTGTTTTTGGTTTAAGTTATTTTATTATTATTATTATTACCAAATAATTATTATTACCTTACCTTTTCGTAAGTTTCTTTTCTCTTTTATTTCTACTGTTCCCGTTTCTTTTGTTTGTTTGATTTTTTTTTTTTTTTTACTTTATTTATTTTTTTTCTCTTTATTTATTTATTTTTCTTTTATTTGTTTTCTTTTTTATTTATTTCTTTTGTTTCAATATTTTTCTTCCTCTCTTTTCTTTTTTTCTTTTTTCTTACCTTATGAATTATGCATCGTTTTCTTTGGCTCAAGCGTATCTTTCGAAATACGGCTGCCTTCTAAAATCGTTACTTACCACTACATGGCAAAAACGCAAGACACACAATTCCTGTTATGATGAAAAAATGCTTCATTTTAACCATTATCATGATTATTCATTTTCCACTGTGACTGTATATGTATGAACACTCAACTAAACCCTCATACCGTCAAAATGATAAGTATTAGAGCAGATAGGGGGAGCAAACAGTGCTGACACAGATCAGACTGCTCCTGAGGAGGAGCAGTCTGATCAGGGTCTACACGGTTTGCCATTCTGTCAAATCTTTTGGTTTTGCACAAAGCAACTGTTCCATTATAGTGGAATTATAGTAATTATTGTAGGTGTCCCAAATTTTAGATTTTTTTTTTTTTTTTTTTTTTTTGTATTTTTGGTATTCAAAATTACAGCGTAGTTGCAGGTATTGTCCCATTTAGGAATCGAAGGGGAGATTAATGGGTCGAATCAATACTGATCTTAAGGTGTAAGCGTACACTTCAATGTTTCTTTTCCACCATTATACAAAGGGGGACAAGTTTTGTATGTTCCGGTGTGCTTCTGTGTACGATGAAGCCTTTCAGAAAGAGGAACAATTTTTTTTATTAACAATTGAGCCCTATTGAGAAGGGAGGCAAGAATGACAATGGCAGAGTTTCTTCCCTTGTAAGTTTACTCATTTCCCCTACTATCGCGACTTCAACTTCTCTGAGAGATCTGTGTAAACTCCGAGAGAACAGATAGAACTATCTACTATTGTGACGTCAAAACTTAATTCTTCCCCAGCGGGCACATGACGTTGAAATGACGTCGCACTGACGTCGATGCGACGTCATAACGTCGCATCGACGTCTTTACGACGTCATTTCCATGTTTTGTGCCTGCTGGGTCGTTATAGAGAGAAAAGTCTACATGTTCAAATATTAAGACAAAAGAGTCATTATGGAATATTTCCTGCCATTTTCACATAGGAAAACTATTTTTATGACTACCTTTTCGCTTCTCTGTATGAGCAAATCCCTAGTCTACCTTCCAAAATAGTTTTCTTTTTTTAAATGCTCCGAGGACAGCAATTATTTCCCTTCAGAGTTGACCCTACTTAGAAAGGAGGCCAAAAATGGCAATGACAGAGTTACTTTCCCTGATATTATTCACATGCACCTTAAAGTATTTTTGACAGTTCTTTTGTTTAGTGTTCTTCAAGCTTGGTGAATCTTTTTTGTTTTTCTCTTTTGTTTATAAGTGTAGATTTGTTATTGTCTCAATGTGGCCTATTTATTTACAGACTGGTCATTCTAAAATAAGAAGTTGAAATGAAAGTTTTTGACGCACTGATGCATTGATAAATTAGATTGCATTGATTTAATTCAAATATATTTAGCAATATTGGGACTTGATTTTCAGTTTTGTTACCAGTGCATAAATAAGAGAGAGAGAGAGAGAGAGAGAGAGAGAGAGAGAGAGAGAGAGAGAGAGATGTTAAATCATATCAAAGTTGGTGTCTTCTGCTAACAAAGTCATCGCACAACAAACAGTGCTTAAGGTGGTGATTATGCCCCCAACTTTGAAAAAGTTGGTGGGGCATATTGCTTTTGGCTTGTCCGTCCGTGCGTGTGTGTGTGTGTGCGTCACACTTTTCATGATTGCTGTATCTTTAGAACCCTGCAAGCTAGGGTCTTGAAATTTCATGTATGGATTCCTCATGGAAAATTAGCTGACACATATTTTTTTTCTATACGCAGTTATGCCCCTTTTTGGAGTTATGCCCCTTTTAGAAAAATGAGAAACATGTAAATATCTTGTTAGCAAGATATCTCAAAAAGTATTTGAGCTATGGCCTTGATATTTGGTATACTGATTGGGTATGAGGAGTAAATTACCTGATTAAATTTTGAGACAATTCCGTAAAATAGTGATGGAGTTATGGCCCTTGTTTGAATTTGGCATTTTTCCAACTTTTGAACCGCTTGAGCTAGGAAGCTGATTTTTGGTATGGTAGTAGTTCTTGGTGTGTTAAATACTTTAGTACAAGTTAGGTAACTCTGCATTCATTATTTACTGAGTTACTTCCCCTGATGTTCAGTACTTATGCAGCTACTGAGTTCAAGAACCATTAGGAATAGGGTTTTGAAATTTCATATATGGATTCCTTGTGGAAAATTAGCTGACCCGTTTTTTTTTTCTTTTCCCAGTTTTGCCCCCTATTTGGAGTTATGCCCCTTTTTGAAAAATGAGGTGACTATCTTGTTAGCAAGATATCTCAAAAGGTATTTGCGCTATGGCCTTGATATTTGGTATACTGATTGGGTATGAGGAGTAGATTACCTGATAAAATTTTGAGACAATTCCGTAAAATAGTGATGGAGTTATGGCCCTTGTTTGAATTTGGCATTTTTCCAACTTTTGAACCGCTTGAGCTAGGAAGCTAATTTTTGGTATAGTAGTAGTTCTTGATGTGCTAAATACTTTAGTACAAGTTAGGTAACTCTGCATTCATTATTTACTGAGTTACTTCCCCTGATGTTCAGTACTTATGCAGCTACTGAGTTCAAGAACCACTAGGCATAGGGTTTTGAAATTTCATATATGGATTCCTTGCGGAAAATTAGCTGACACGTATTTTTTTCTTATCCCAATTATGCCCCTGTTTTGGAGTTATGCCCCTTTTAAAAAAATGAGATAACTATCTTGTTAGCAAGATATCTCAAAAAGTATTTTAGCTATGGCCTTGATATTTGGTATACTGGTTGGGTATGAGGAGTAGATTACCTGATCAACTTTGAGGAGAATTCCGTAAAGTTTTGATGGAGTTATGGCCCTTGGTTGAATTTGGCATTTTTCCAACTTTTGAATCGCTTGAGCTAGGAAGCTGATTTGTGGAATAGTAGTAGTGCTTTATGAGTTTAATACTTTAGTACAGGTTAAGTAACTCTGCATTCATTAATTATGGAGGTATTAAAAGTATTTGAGAGCTATGGCCTTGATATTTAGTATGTTGATTGGGTATGAGGAGTAGATTACCTGATTAACTTTTTGGACAATTCTGTAAATATTCATGGAGTTTTGGCCCTTGTTTGAATTTGTCATTTTTCCAACTTCTGAATTACTTGATCTAGGAAGCTTATTTTTTGTTTAACAGTAGTTCTTGATGTGTTTAATATTTTAATAAAGATTAGGTAACTCCTTTTCAGACTTAGACATTCTAAAGTTTGACACCTTTAGAAGCAAGCATATGGTTGGGGGCATAGTGTTTCACAAACACAATTTCTAGTTATAAGTGATTTGGGGCAAAGACAAAAATCTGCATAAAATTCTGAAATACAACAGATCTTCCCAAAACTTAGCAGATCTTCAATGCCTTCTTTATGTTGTTTCTCACAATTCAGAATCCAAAAATGCAGGACATGTTGATGTTAAAAAGGATTTATATGAGAAAAGATCAAAGGGTAATTTTGTGCGAATAAATCTAAAAAATGACCATCATTAGTGAAAATGTAACCAGGCCTGAACATAAATTAATGTCTTATAAAGAGCGTCATAGCAATTAATTTTTCCATTTTCTTTGCACGTTATCAGGCTGCGCAGATAAAAAAAGATGTGGCTGTGTCCAAAAATTTGTCTTAAAAATACATAGCAGAGTTTGTTTTCAAGGTTGAATAATTTCAGTAATACACCTGTCTTGGTCATTGTAATGTAATATTTATACTGTGAGTATGATATAGGTACCTGATGAATGCAAGCACTATAAATGCACTTATATACATGGTCAGACATTTGAGGAAAAGGCTACTGTTTTTATCTGGTCTACCTTACAATTTGAGAAAGAGCTGGAACAAATAATTGCTAGGACGCTCACTTTAATACATATCATAGTCCAGGCAAACTGGCGATTTTTTTCCCTAAACCCAAAACAAATAGCAACAAAAGCTTTTTTTGCATTTTTGTTGAGGACTAACATTCACATATGACATATCAAAAGTAGGATAAAATCGGATAATGCAAAATTGTTTTTTTCTGCATTTTTACATGCGCCTATTTGCGTCTTAAATATACCAATTATTTGTAATGGTTTATATGACATAACATTATTGCTGTGAGTTTTATTTCTAACAACCTATTCTGCTTCTGCCAGAATTGAATCTAGAAGCTTGAGATTGAATTTGACACATTTTGTTGTTAAATGTACAGCCATCTAGGTCTTAAAATGGTATAAATTACCCCATCCACTTTATTCTGCCTTAAAATCTGAAGTGAATTTTTGAAGGCCAGGAACTGAACTGCAACAAGAAATATGTCTTACTGATGACTTAGCTTAGAACAAACATGCTTCAGTTTAGAATACTGATCTCTGAAGGCATGAGAAGCCCGAAACAAGGGCACAAAGAGCAGAATACTACATGCATAATAACACAAACAGTGCAACATACTTATGAATAGTTTTGTAAAATCTTCTCGGCAGGATTTATGAAGGGGACAACTAAACATTGCTAAATACTAAATATGTAAGCTCTGGGCCTCATGGTATCAGAGAAGCAAAATTTTGAAGGTTCTTTAGTGATATAGCTCTATATAAGCAAATGACCCCCTGGGGTGGGGCCAGTTTGGACCCCAGGAGCCTGGTTGGCAGGAGTTATGGGACACTAAACATCGAGCTCTGGGCCTCCTGGTTTAAGAGAAGAGGATTTTTTAAGTTTTTCCCATTATAAGTCTATGGGAGCCAATGATTGATCCCGACAGGGGGGGGGGGGGGGGGGGGGGGGCGTTTGCAATTTGAGTCCCAGGTGCATGGTTGGCAGGATTTCTGTACGTGACCACTAACCATTGCTACATACTAAATAATAATATGTAAGCTATGGGCCTCATGGTTTCAGAGAAAAGATTTTTGAAGGTTCTCAACTATATAGCTCTATATTAACAAATGACCCAAATGACCCCCTGGGGCGGGGCCAGTTTGGACCATATGGACATGGTTTACAGGATTTAAGCAGGGGACCACTAAACATTGCTACATACTAAATGTTTAAGCTCTGGGCCTCATGGTTTCAGAGAAGATTTTTTTGTTTTTCACTTCATAAGACTATGGGAGCTAATGCCCCTGGGGCGTTGCCAATTTGAACCCTAGAGGCATGGTTGGCAGGATTTATGTCGATGACCCCTAACCATTGCTACATACCAAATATGTAAGCTCTGGGCCTCATGGTTTCAGAGAGGAAAATGTTTGAGTGTTTTTTTTAGCTATATAGCCCTTTATACACACCCCCACCCTGGAATGGGGCCAGTTTGGATCCCAGGGGCATGGTTGGCAGGATTTATGTAGGGGACCACTAAACACTGCTTCATGCTAAATATATCAGCTCTGGGCCTCATGGTTTCAAAAAAGATTTTTTTAAGTTTTTCTCGTCATAACTCTGTGGGAGCTAATGACCTCTGGGGGTGGCAAATTTGGATCCCAGAGGCATGGTTGGCATGATTTATGTACGTGACCACTAACCGTTGCTACATACTAAATATGTAAGCTCTGGACCTCATGGTTTCATAGTAGAAAAGTTTTGAAGGTTCTTTAGCTATACAGCCCTATATTAAGCAGTGGGCCGCTAGGGTGGTGCCAGTTTAGACCCCAGGGGATGGATTGGCAGGAATGATGTAGGGGACCACAAAACATTGCTAAATACTAAATATATAAGCTTTTGGCGTCATGGTTTCAGAGAAAACGATTTTTTAAGTTTTTCCCATTATTAGTCAATGGGAGCTTTATGTTGCCACGGCAACCAGAGTTCCAATCTGATCTGCCCTTTAACCATATGCAGTCAATCCCCCACCCCAAAATTGATACACATAAAATTTGATCAAGATTGGGCAGATGGTTTAGGAGGTATGTTTTAAAGTGTGGAAGACGACGACCGACTATGGATCAAGGCTATACTATAATTAAAATCTTCAAAAGTTCCTTCAAGAGCAGAGAATACATACAGAAGTAGGAACATGGGCCAGACTACGTAGTTTCGGCTACTAAAGCCTCGTCAGTGACCCTGACAATATCTGGTGACGAAACCAGAAAAAAAACATACTGCAATTTCTTAATTTTAATTGGGCAGTCGATTCAAAGATCATACAACCTGTTCCGCGGCGTCTGCACAGGATATGAACTGTTTGTATGACATTTAAAACTTATTCCCATGGGATGGGACGTCATCACGTCAGACATGACGTCGAAATGACGTCTGATTGACGTCGAGCCAACGTTATAACGCATCGACGTCAGTATGACGTCATTTTCCTACTGACGTTGATGCGTCATTTCAACGTCATGTCCCCGCTGGGTAATGACGTCGGAATGGCGTCCTACTGACGTCGATGCGACGTGATCACGTCGCATCGACGTCAATAGGATGTCATTTCGACGTCATGTGCCTGTGACGAAATTAGCCGTCAATAGGCCGTCATTCGACGGCATGTGCCTGTGATGTCATTACCCAGCGTGCACATGACGTCAAAATGACGCATCGACATCAGTAGGACGTCATTCAGACGTCATGTGCCCACAGGGTAGGAGATGCGCTGACTGTTGTAGAATCTAGTCTTTTCTTTTATACTTTTCAATGAATTATAGAGATTTCTCGGTGAAATCGAAACTGATAATCTCACTGTTTCAAACAGTGAAATTATCACTTTCGATTTCACTGTTTCAGAAATCAGATTTTTGTGAAATAGCCTCAAGTTTTTTGTTGATTAATTGGTTAAATTTTATCTGGCTTGACAAAAATTACGTCACAATTGTTTGCACGTCATTACGACGTTAATGACGTCACTTAAAGCGCCAACGTAACATTCTAACTGCACGCGACGTCAGGCCGCCTGAGTCTCCTGTAGACATTCTTTCTTGGCAAATTTTTCGAGATCTGCTTATCAAAATGATATTTCAAGCTATTTTTCAGTTGTAAACTATTACAACTAATATCATACTCAGTAAACACGCTGGAAGCATCAAATTTGACGCAAAACGGCTAGAAAAAAAGTTGTGTTTCTGTCGTAATGGCTGACGCTCTTGAATAAACATAATTATTGCGATTTTCAAGCATAAAAGAAATAGAAAATTTGACTTTTTTCAGTGTAAGATGAATTTTTATGTCACTCATGAACACCAAAAGTGGTATTTTCACTCGTGGCTTTGCCACTCGTGAAAATACTGCTTTTGGTGTTCATTCGGTGAAATAAAAATCGATCTGAAAAAGTCAAATATCCTCTATATCTTTGGGTTTTAACGGTTCCACCCAGCAGGCACACAAGATTGACTCAACATTGAATTAACGTTGGTGCAATTAATTACGTTGAATTAACGTGTATTCAATTTTGATTAAACGTTGTGTGCCAAGTGGCCAGGCACCACACACACATGTGTTAGAGCACAACACACGTGTAGGTATAGGTATGTTCGGCATCTAATACTTTGAATAGATCGTTCTCATCTTTTTTGCACTGTCTGGTTAAAACTTCATGGGGTGGGTCGGGCAGGCAACACCTTAAATGTACAGTGGTAGGTTTCTTTGTAGGTACAGCGATCGAGTTTATACATGCATCAAGATAACCAGGCAAGCAACGGTCAGTTAAAAAAAAATAATAATACAGGCGGAGTTGCTATTTTCCGTTTGTTTGCCAGTATTTGATATTGTGCAATGCTGACGAGACATATTTGTAACAAAATTTAGTAAACGCAATGGGATAAAAACTTTTATCTTACAGTGGGAACGCAGACTCATCACATTTGAGTAATTCATTTTCTGAATGGTCGTCTACGCACAAAAAAGTAATCCCTTTTTTCGCCGGAGAAAAATGGCGGGAAATTTTTGTCAGAAACAGCCCCAAAATAATGCTCATTTGAAAAGATATGCAGTCGTGGTTTTCTGACGGACCAGATCACAATGAAATTTTATGTTTTATTATTGAAATCAGATGCATATCGGTACCTCAATGCAGTTTGCACACCCAAAACAACGATCACAATTTGACAACCGTTTTTCAGAAAATTAAAACCCTAAGACAGTACCCCAAAGTTATTTTGCAAAGAAAATTGTCCCAAAAACCAAATTAGATCAAATCAAAATCAAATCAAATCAATTTTATTGGTATAAAGTCCAGTCAAAGGACTGTCACCAGTCACATGTATACAATAACACAAAATACAATTACACTTGCAAACAGACCCTTATACAAATATGTTATCAAGTTCTTAACCTATAATCATCAAATAACCTATAGCCATCAAATCAATCATTTAAGCTGGAAAGGATGTTCATAAGATATGAGAAGGGCAAACCTGCAGAGCATCCTACACCACTGTGCAGTATGAACCGCAACTTTGCCCTTCTACCATCCACAGGAGCAGCTTGTTTAACTTCTTGTCTGCTTCTGACTGTAATAAATATGATTGTCAGATCGACCTAGATACTATAATTTGCATGTTTGTGTTTAATAGATCCAACTATTAAAATTGACAATTTTCAAAGTCAAGACAATTCCCAGTCGCAAGTAAAATACTCCTGCATATTTGAAGAAATATACACAACTATTTGACTGCCAAAGAGAAGAGTGTCAACATCAAAAAGAGTGTCAATATCCATCACATCATGCATTATCAGCATTTGTTCTATTCAAGGCATTAATACTATTACTATTTATCAGTGTGTCTCTAGCTCTAAACATTTTGCAAATATTTGTTATGCATATATAAGCAATGTCATAATCTTTACATTCCATTATAAAAGCAAATTTTTCATCTACATTTTTACTGAAAAAAGATGGAACAATTTGTACTAATTCATCAAAAAATGTATTTCTATATGTTGAAAGTGAACCACATTCCATAACAAAATGTTTTTCATCTTCAACAGACATGTTACATAAAAAACATTTCCTTTCGCTCAGTATAGTCTTTCTATGCCTACCTTTTTCAATATGAAGGTCGTGAGAGCTTATTCTAAGCTTGGCAAAAGTTGAGATTTCATTTCTTGATAACTCGTTAACAAACAGATAAGTTTCCCTTTCATAACATGTTTTGAATGTTCTGTAAGTTCTCAACTTACTACCATTGGGCTGATTTTTACTGTCATCATGAATTTTATCTTTCCAGAATTGAATATAGGAGTCTTTCAGTTTATTCATTACTGCATGTACTAACCGTTGTTTAGAAAATGTGTTCTGATTATTCCAGAGATGAGAAAAGTTAATATTATTTAAAAATATCTTAAATTTTTGGGCAAAGCCTTTGGGAAAATTCATGCTATCTTTATATGCTTGATAAGCCAAAGAACTTTCTTTCAAATTGACAAGGTGCACCCAAAAGTTTGTAGATGCTTGTAAACCATAAATTGCTATTGGCAAGACTCCTAAGTCTGCTCTAACAGCATCATTTACTGAGTATTTATGAACCCCCATAACATGTTTAAAGAACTTTAGTTGAGTTTTTTCAGGAATAAATAAGTCATATCTGTTTTCCATCTGAGTCATTCCAGGTTTATTAATAAGAGAATCAAAAGACCATACTTCACTTCCGTATAAAAGAATTGGCTTCACACAATGATTATATAAAGTAACATATAACCCTGTATTCATGTTGTCTGACATAAGAGCCTTTCTAATACAGAAAATGGCTTTAAGCGCCTTATTGCAAAGATACCTTATACCTTGTGTAAAAACACCAGAAGACCTAAAATATATGCCTAAATATTTATATTCATTTACATGTTCCAGCAAATTATTTCCATATAAAAAATTGTAACCCTTCAAGACTCTCCCTGCTTTATTGAATATTATGATTTTTGTTTTATCTATATTTACTCTTAAATTCCACTTATTACAAAATTCTTCTAATTTATGAAGAAGAGTTTGTAATCCATTAGCAGTTTTTGATAAAAGTACAATATCATCCGCATACATCAGACAAGAAATGTTAACTCCACTGTTGCCTAACGCTACTGGGACACATTCTTCGTCGAAACATTTTGTCAAATCATTTAGATATAAGGAAAAAAGTGTGGGGCTTAGTACACAACCTTGCTTAACCCCAATCTTAGTTTCAAAAGAGCTACTTAAAACATTTTCTGTCTTAACAGAATATAATAAGTTTTGATACATATCTTGAATTATGTTCAGAAATGGGCCTCTGATATTGTATTTACTCATTTTATGAAAGAGAGCCTGCCTATTGATAGTATCAAATGCTTTACTTAGGTCTACAAAGCAAGCAAATAAATGAGAAGTTGATTTGAAAGCCTTGTCTATAAGTGTTTTTAGGGTTAAGATGTGGTCAGTCGTGCGACAGTGTTTCCGAAATCCAATCTGTTCAGATCCTATTATGTCATTATCTTCCAAATATTTGTCCAGTCTGTTAAATAAGACTTTGCTAAACAATTTGCTAAAGCAACTAGAAATTGCTATACCTCTATAATTATTCGTATCTGAGGTACCACCCCCTTTATAGATGGGTTTTATCAAATTTTCCCTCCACATAGAGGGGTATGTCCCATTTCTAAGTATATGTGAAAATAGGTATGCATATGCATCAGCTAAGACAGGGACTGATAGTTGAAGCATTTCGTTAGATATTTCATCAATTCCACACGACTTACCATTTTTCAACCCCTTGACAGCTTTCAAGACCTCCTCGGATGAAATATCCCCATTAAGAATTGTATTATCCAAATTTTCTCCAAAATATTCTTCATTTGAAGAACTTGTAAAATTGTCTGAGTAATCAATGTTCATTAAGGATTTGAAATATTCTACCCATTTTTCAGGGGAAATATCAGCAGAGGGGTCTGATTTCTGTTTCTCTATCAATTCATTTACTGTGTTCCAAAATTCTTTAGGATTTTTCTTTTCACTTTCCAGCAGGCCGCTTAGCATTTTGCCTTTGAATTGTCTATGCTTTTTACGTATTAATTTATTGTACAGTTTACGGGCAGAGTACACTTTTTGCCGTAAGTTTATATTATAAGGATCATTGCCTAATAATCGACTTAAATGCTTTGTTTCCCTGTACAATGAATCACAATCCCTGTCATACCAGGTTTTCTTACGTTTGCGCCTTTTTTGTGAAAATTTCATAGAGTTTTTGGCTTTATTAATATGGGCAGCCTGCTGTAAAGTCAAAGAAAAATGGGACACCATTTCATCTATATTGTTACACATATTAGATGCTTTACTTGAAAATTCAGCTAGACGTTTCATAAACTGCTGTTTATTAATCATATTAATGTGATTTAGAAAACTCATTCTTTTATTATCATCCCATTTAACATTTCTGGGTGACTTTCTTTGTGATGAAGTTTTGTCATGATGACAATACAATGACTGAACATTAACCAAAATTGGACAATGGTCTGAAAAAGTAACATCAAAATCAAGAACTTTAAAATACCTTATCGAGTTCATGAAGTCCGCACTACAAACGCAATAGTCGTCAATGGATGAACCATTATAGCCATGATATGTAGGTTTACCGATAGTATCTCCAATCGTACGGCCATTTAGTATTCTCAGTTGGGACCCTATACATATATCTAGCAAATTATTGCCATATTCATTTGTAGTCTGATAAATGGCAGTGTTTCTCAACATATGACTATTGTCAATTAAATAATTAGCGGGTAAGGAGTCCTCCATAACGTCAGATTCCTCATTTCTGATAAAGTCAAGGTCATTGCAATTGACATGCGCATTTATATCCCCCATGATCATGACAAGATTGTCGGGTGTGAATTTAACAATGTCAGATTCTAGCTTTTGAAATAGTATTTTGTCAATGCCTGTTCTTTTGGTATACCCTGAAGAGGCTGGTGAAATATAAATACCACATATATATAAATCTTTCCTAAATTTGAAGAAATTCTTGCATAGTTTGATCCATATCATATCACTTTGAGAGTTGTCAATAATTTTAACTCCTGCTTTTATATTATTTTTCATAAAAATTGCTACTCCTCCTCTTAGCCTACTAGGCTGTTCTGAGCGACAGTTTGAGATGCAAGAGTAACCCTCAATATTTAGTATATCCTTCTTACATGCATGTGTTTCTGTTAAGATAATTATTTCGGACTTTAATCTCTGTGAGAAAATGGGATCATCTAGTTTGTTAGTGCGAACTCCATTAACACGATTAAACAAACTGTTAACATTCCAACAACAAATATTTAAGGACTTTGAAACCATTCTAATAATACCTTCAGATAAAGAAGGGAAAAAAACTTTTGCACATACTATTCAGCAACAGCAAAATATATCCAAGGGAAAGAACTATAATAATTTTCTTTGGTATTCAATTACTGCAGTTACCTCCCTTTGATATTGACATCTTACAGATACTGTTCAAAATTGAATACCCATATTTGACTGTTCATACCAGAAGAACTCAGATATGAGCTCTTCCGGCAAGAACACCCAAAATAAACCTCTGTACTTCAATTCATAACTGGACCTGCCCTAATACACACAATAATTAACTTCTTCAATAAGAATATACTAGATTTCGTATTAAAAGGTTCTATCATAAAGAAATGCCATGGTGTACTAGTTCTAACTGAAGGTTCTATCATAGAGAAATGCCTTCAAAATACATATTTAAAATGATATACAGGTCTGGCCCTGAGCAGCCTATTCTTTTTATAACTGAACCGTAGTTCATACATTCGACCGTCTTTTAGCGAGGTATACCTACGGGAGAAAGTCTATTTACGTTGAAAATCGATAATGAAGTTGGTCATTTTTACAGCACGTGCGTTTGTCAACACACGGACATTTTTTCTGCTGGATCGACTTGAGCCAGTTGAGGAGACCAACTGTTTCTTCATTTATGGTACAGTAAAGTTTGTAATCATTTAGCATACTGTGCATTTATTAAGATTTTGCGTAAGTCTGCCTGCCTGTGATTTTTTGGGCTTCTGAATTTAGGCTACACGCCGAGAACGAACGAGAGAAAGCAAAACAAACACACTGGTAGGTACCTACTCGAGTAAACCACAAAGTTTGACAAACGAAAAACATTGAGTGATTGACCGGCTGTTTTTTTAATAGTGGAACAAGAAAAAGCAAGCGGAATGATAATAAATATTTCAAGTGAAACCTACATGCTTTAGTCGAATTACGGACAACTCGCCCCAAGACAACTCGCCCCACAAAAATCTCGCCCCAAGACAAGTCGCCCTTCCTTCAGTAGACCTGTACACAGGGCCCTCCGTAGCTTCTTACACATCGCTACCTTTGTGAAGCGAAACGTAACGGCAGAGGATCGGGACTATTCCTTCAGGTGACAACTCGCCCCATATTCTGAGACAACTCCCCCAGACAACTTCCCCCAAGACAACGCGCCCCACATTTTGAGACCACTCGCCCTTCTAAAGAATTCTGTCCCGGACGACGCCCCCCCCCCCCCCCCCCCCCCCTCCCCAACACACACGTACCCTTTCAGAAGGCATCCCACAAAAAATACAAGAGACAGCTTGCTCTTACTTATAAATCTGTCAAACCTTGTCCCGTTAGGCGCTAAGGGACCGACCATTTGATATTCTGGGGGGGGGGGGGGGGGGGGGGGGGGGCGGAGGGGGGCTTTGGATATGCAAGAAAAAAAATAAATTAGCTCATAAGGGGATTTAAAAAAAATCAGACATCGAAAAACAATGAAAAAAAACCTGGCTCCACCCAAAATTTCTTAAGAAAAGTCTGCAGATAATTCCATTTGAATTGAGTTTTTAAAATGTCACTGGCTTTTGGGGGCGCAGACTCCCCATATTTATAGTAATGTTTTAATATCTACAATTTATTTTTTACTATTTTTTACACCAGCAGCACCCCGCCCCCCCCCCCCCCCCAATCCCATACACATATCATATGTTCATACATTTTACCAAAAGAAATCCTATACAACATTCACATACATGTATTATTGATCAGCAGCATTACGAAGTAAATGTTTCTACTAAATAAAACTGAATTGCAAAAGAGTCACTAGCATGTGGGACACAAAGCCATTATGGCAAAATAAACACTCTAAAAGGAGGCAAAATTCCTAAAAAAAAAAACAACCCTTTATTTCTTTTATCATCATTCCTAGTTTTGCTCTATTTTTTTCCAATCTTAAAATTGCCATTAAAATTGGGAAATTGCTTTGGCTTGTGGGGGGGGGGGGGGCCTTGCCCCCTAGACCTCCTTTGTTAACTTCTTAGCAAAGAACTTTTAGCCATTTATTAACTTGCATTCATTTATAATGTGACTCTATCAATAAGTATTTACAAGTAGCACATCACACTTGTGTGATAGGCTCTTGGTATTTATCAAACTTTCAAAAGTGCGAATAAAAGCATACAGGGATGTTTGCATCTGTACCATAGATGAACAGGGTAACATGCTCCAGGCACTGGTTTGCAAATGCAAGCTAACCCATGCCCTTATTCTTATGATCGGTCCCTAAAGGGGACAACAAATACTAAAAAGCATTAATGCATGATTTTAGCATGCCTCCCAGCCACAGTTTGATAATTACTCTGCAGCTGCAGAACCCTCAAAACCTCGCTGCTCAGCCCCTGGGTGTACCAGGTTATCGTTGAAGTGCTTTGGGTATTTAATGTATTTACCAAGGTCCACCCATTCACAACCAGGGTCACGGCGAAGCTCTTCCTTTTTTTTTTTTTTTGGGGGGGGGGGGGGGGGGCGAGTTGTGTTCTGCATCGAGGACAAGAACGTAGATATTCTAGTAAGGTGAGTGTCTGAGAATATGGGGCGAGTTGTCTTCTGAAAGTGGGACAAGTTGTCTTCTAAAAGATGCAGTTGTAATGACAAACAGCGTAGATCCTGCTTCGGGATCTATCGCACTTTCATAAGTATCATAAGTAAGGCAGTAAGTATCTGCCATATTTTTGAATAAGTGGATCAAATTTTACCAAACTTCCATGGATATATCGTTTGGACAAGCCAAATAGCATCTTTGCAAGTCAAGGGTACTAAGGCCACTTTGTTTCTTATGTATGTAAGGAACAAAGTGGTCTTAGTACCCTTGGATTGCATAGTGGTCTTAGTACCCTTGGTTTGTAAAGATGTCTAAAACGTTGATTAGGTTTTGGTGACTGTGACCCCATTTTCAAGGTCACAAGAGGCCTTAGACTTGACCTTCTGTGGTCTGCGTCAGCATGACAATTTCTTGTACCCACAATATTTCTTGAACCAATTTCACCAAACTTGCATGGATATATCATTAGGACAAACATAAGAGCATAATAGATTTTGATCACGTTGACCGTATTTTCAAGGTCTTCGGAGGATTTAGTCTACATATGTGAAAATTTCACTTATACAGTATGCTGTATATCTCTTCAGCCCCCACTTTCAATCTCTTCAGTAAGGGGGAAAAAAAGGAGACCGTGTTTGGCAACACATGGGAAGAAACTCGTGCAGAAAGAATTATAATAGTGATTTGAGAAGTAACTTCCCTTATATTGAACTGGCTGACGTACCATAAAGTCTCTAAAGATTGGAGTGAGTGAACTCGGGTTGAACGTCCCACCAACAACGAGGTCATATGGAGACGGGACCTCGGTTTAAAGTATACGAAAGACCGGAGAAACGGGGGATCGATCTTGCGACCCCTGGATGGGTAGTCCGAAGTCTAAAGATTGGAATTAAGCATAACTGTCTTAAAACTGATGTTTGGTTTTTCACTGCAGTAATGCGTCTAAAGATACAGATGGAATGACAAACAGCGTAGATCCTGCTTCGGGGTCAGTCCGACCAAGATCTGAAGTGTTTGTCTCTATATTATATTACTTTGTATCGAACTGCCCAAATGCACTCACGAAAACGCTAGAAATAGGCTAAAACTTTTGCGAATTTGTTAATGGGGTATTGAGGCTTCAGTTCAATTCAATGAATAATTCAACATTGATTCAACACTAACTCCCAACATTGATTCAGCATTGAATGTCTGCTGGGCCTTTAATACTTCTGTATTCCATGTCAGTCCATTGGCTATCACCCCATGAATGCCATAGGGCCTAACCTTTTTTGAGTCGACATTTATTAAAGAGAAAGTCGACTGATCAAGTAAATTTTACCGGCGAGACTCACTTGGCAGCTGCGCTACCGAGACTCTTTGGACTGTGGGGGTCGGTATGAGCCGAAAAGAGTTGCAAACAATGTTTGGTTTGTAGATTCAGACTCTAGAATGGGTTGAGTTTTCATACGATTTCTAGAATGAGGAAATTACAAAGGACTTCTTTGATTAAGGCCTGAATTTTCCCCATGATTAAAAAGTTATACGGATCACTGATTTCTGCTTTGCATTTATGACTATGATATGTAACTTGCATGACAAACGAATTTTCTAGTGTTTGTGTCTATGTAAAGTACGTTAAACATACGTTGACGTTGACGTCATTGTTGAGATAAATTGTAAATTATCATCAAACTGATCGTAGGAATAATGAGTAATTGTATACGTTTCACCCTTTTTTGACTTACATTACTTACATAACAGACAAAACTGGATAGTTTTGACTATATGTATGTGACATTGACCTCATTTCAAGGTTATGGTACGCAATATAATCCTTGAAGATCACAGTGCTACTGTTGACCATTCTTCTTCTTTGGCTAACTGAGTATCGTTCCCCCCGTGACCCAGCTTCCCACTCATATATATTGCGTACTTGCATCGCATAAGTCTGCTGCATGAAGGAAATGCTGGGTCACGGGGGGTAAAGTACTTGTATTTTAATTATAGTGAAGCGTTCTCTTTTGGCCGTTTTGACCGGAAGTAGAACTACGGTTTTGCATCTTTAAATGTCAATCAGGCGTAACAAGAAGAAAATCGTTGCTTTGTATTGTGATATTCGTGTATTTAGCATGCATTTATGAGCAAAATTTATGGAATGAATGACTAATTTTAATATTTTTATTACCTCAAAAAATTAGGTATGCGAAAACCATGAATTTAGGGTTGGTAGGATCAGACTGGATTATCTCCCCATGTCTTTGGGTCTGAATCACAAATGATCTGATTTCATCCGGTTTACATATTTGTGGAAGCTCTGCTAAGAAAAATTTGCACACTTTATACATTTGAAAATTCGGACTTGTCGCGCCGGCCTAATGGGGAAAATCCTCGCCTTAATCAAAGAAGTCCTTTGTAGATCTTTGTAATCGTGTCTGTTCCGCGTGTTGTCGCTGATGACATCACACCAAAAACACACATACACATACTTTTCGATATTTGTTTTATATTTGACCTGAGAAAAGGTGCAGACTTGTCAAAGCTGCCAGGCGACAGGGTCGATTCCCCCTACACCCCCACCCACTCCGCCTCCCCGTTCCTCTCACCAACCAGCACACCGGGCCTGTACGGTGCACCTCCCATAACCGAGCAAATTACATAAAAAAAACATGCAGTTGTCTGCCAGAAAGCGAGTTTACACCCCTAAACTAAAGCTCTAAAAGTGTGCTTAAAATCTGGATTTTCTTAACTTTCTTACCCCCTTTAACCCACCCCAACCCCCACCACCCTAGGGCACCCCTCCCCTCCCGCCACCTCCCCACTCACACTGAAATTCGTTCTAGCCACACCTTCTTACCCTCCGCCCCTAATCCCTTGGCAAAAGTATGTGTACGGGCCTGCACAACCATTCCATTTGATCCTTCAGATGTAGGACCCATTAAGTTTTCTCTCCCAAAGTGATATTTTACGTGCTGTCTTAATTGAATAGTTGTTTAGTGGTGTAGCGATATTTGTCTTGCTTTAATTTTTCAAACAGGGTCGCGCGATATAGCATTTGAAATATTGGCACACTGGCTGTCAGCCGACTCACAAGTTAATATCAGTAATACAATCAATTTACTGTTTACGTCACAATTTCATGACGTAACCAGCACTACTGAGCTAGCTTCCTTGTTTACAAACTCTGCGGGTGGGTATGGAATTGTGGTTATTTGTGAATAAAATATAAAGATAGACTTCTGTCATGCATTGTATTTTTAATAAACATATTTAATTTAATCGCGCATGGTATTCTAGCAATACATAGAATAATGATTCTCTCGATTTTGTCGCAAACGTTGAAATGCATAGCCGGGCCAGTGATGTAAACACTTGTCCGCCATTTTGTTGAAAACAACAACAACAAATTGCGTAGAGTACCCGAAGATTATTTTGCAAAGAAAATTGTCCCAAACACCGAATTACTTGATTTTTGTCACAGGGAAAGGGCGAATACCATGGTTTTTCATGGCATATGTCCGCCGGCGGGAGAAAGTCGAATTGTTTTGAAAATTGCTTTTGAAGTTGACTTAAAAAGTCGTCTTTCGACGATCGTGTCAACTGCTCGAATGCCGAGTATCTCGGTGTTCAGTTCGGATCTCAGAGAACTAGGAAATTAAACTAAGATGTAAGGAATAAAACCGTGTATTATTTTCGGCTGTGTGTAGTTTGATTCGCCGACAAAGCAGCACTGAAATTGCGACCCGTTCGTCGATTGAATCTGAATCTGAGGAATTTCGAACGTTTTTTCGTTGCTATCTGTATAAAAATATCACTCCGCCATGGATACGCGTTCCCACTGTTATGACGTCGCTGTTATTCAGTGGATAACGTCACGACATAAAAATCGTATGACCACACGTGTAATAACACTTTGGCGCGTACAGGTAACGTCATTGACAACGTCCATGTCAACAATGCGTTTTCTTATTGAAATAATGTTCAGTTTGAAGGCAATAAAATCTTATTTAAAAGGGTCATATGATAACAGAATCTTACACTCGTGGTTATTTCATATGAAATTTATGAAACTCGCTGAAGGCTCGTTTCCTAAATTTCACTATGAAATGACCACTCGTGTAAGATCCTCTATATCAACCGTCGCGCCACGCGTTACTTGTGCCTTTCGGAAGAACCGACAACACCTTTCGGAGGAAAATAGCGGGGCGGGGGGAGGGGGCGGTGTATGTCAATTTGCCATGAATAAATAAATAGAACTACAGCATAATAAAAATAATAAAAAATCCAACTTGTTTAAATCATCGGGAAAAAATGTTGACGCGCATCTTAGCAAGCGAAGGATAGTGAGTCCTCTTGTTTTCTTAGTACCCTTCTTTGCTTGCTAGATGCGCAAGGGCATAAAGCAGTTTTTCACATTACTTACGTATGACCAGACACAGCAACAATTATCTCTATGACCCCCATTACTTAATATTTTGAGTCCTTTTCGTAACAGGAACGTCTTTTTCGCAAAAAGGAGTCCTTTTCGCAAAGTTTACGGTCTAGACTCCTATAAAGGTAAAATTAAGAATACCGTGTATCTAGATACTGTAATTAAATGGCATTTCGTCAATTACAGACTGCCAGGGATTATTGCAAGTATTCTTTTTTCCCTCTGACGATTGTCCAGCGGAACATCTTGCCTGAATCTGTTGCATGCTCGCCAAGTCTTGATACTTTCAAGGCTGATGTTGGCGAGCTGCAACATTCAAGACCCTAGACTCCAAATAGACTGTTTTTAATTTGATTATCTGATTTACATTCACCTGCACTATTTTAACCTATCATCATTTATCCCCTTCACTGTCATCTTTCACTGCCCTTCTTTTATGCTTTGCTTTTATCTTTTTATACTTATTTCTTGTAACTCAGGCAAGCAGACAACATGCTTTCCGGAAGAAACATAGCTGTGAAACTCAATTGATCACGGTTATAAATCACTGGGCTAAAATCTTCGATAAGGGCGGTCAGGTTGACCCTTTTATCTTGGACTTCGAGAAAGCGTTTGACACCCCCCCCCCCCCCTCATGAATTACTTAAATGTAAGCTATACGGCTATGGTATTGGTTTGGTGGGAAGACTCTGGAATGGATAGATTCTTTTCTCTGTGACAGGCAGCAGCGTGTGGTGGTAAATGGAGTTAAGTCGGACTTGGCCCTGGTTTTGTCGGGTGACCCCAGGGCACCGTGTTTGGACCATTGTTGTTCTCGTTATACATTAACGATATAACAGAAAATATTGACTCAGAATTAAAACTTTTTGCTGACGACTGTGTTTGCTATCGTGAAATCAGAGATATTGAAGACACGGTGAACCTTCAGGATGATATAGATCATTTAGGTTGTTGGGCAAGGAGTTGGGGCATGAGATTTCAACCTGTTAAATGCAATATAATGCAAATTACAAGGAAACGGATCAAGAAGATCAATGCTTCCTATACCTTAGAGGGAACGGTCCTCAGTAATGTAGAAACTGTCAAGTATCTCGGCATAACCATTGCCAATGATTTGAAATGGAACACACATGTATGTTAGTAATATTTGCATAAAGGCTAATAGGACCCTCGGCTTCCTCAGACGTAACTTGGCAGCATGTCCACAAGATGTTAAGGAGTCAGCATACAAGGGACTGCATGGTGCGTCCAGACCTGGAGCATGGCAGTTCAGTTTGGGACCCTCAAAGTATACCTCTTCAAGATGAACTTGAGAAGGTGCAGAAAAGGGCAGCTAGATTTGTGACGGGAAATTACACACATGAAACTGGGAGTATGACTGGCATTCTGGAGAAACTTAAGTGGGAATCTCTGAAAAAGAGAAGGAAAGATAGTAGACTCATAATGCTTTACAAAGGTCTGAGGGGTGCAGCCAGTATACCCATAAATGACCTTGTTCTCCCAAGTAGGCGTACCAGGAATCATCATTCCCTGACATTTCAAACCCCATTGGCTAGGACTGACATTTACAAGTCCAGTTTCTTCCCCCAGACTATTAGAGATTGGAATTCCCTGGAAGATTCACTTATTTCTGCTGCTGAGGGTGCAGAGGATTAAGTTACTAAGTTTACTTCTCTTATAAGGGCTAGGGACTAACTTCCCTGATTCACAGGTCCTGGTGAATGATTGTCCTTGGACGTATCACTAGTAAACAATTCTGAACAATTCGGAGCGCAACCTGCCTATAGAATGTCCGTGAGGGCGTATGGCAGTATCAAGAGATAGAGATAGA
Source organism: Ctena decussata (assembly GCA_963989385.1). Taxonomy (NCBI): domain Eukaryota; kingdom Metazoa; phylum Mollusca; class Bivalvia; order Lucinida; family Lucinidae; genus Ctena; species Ctena decussata. The sequence goes on along the minus strand of OZ022514.1, from coordinate 58,527,606 downwards.
TGGCTGTGACGCTTGACCGGTAATCGTAATTACTTCTGGTAAAATGTGCAAAGATAGAAATAGGTTATTACTTTGTTTCCTTATCGAATTAATGTGTTGGACAACTTCTTATCAGGGGAGACTATTGCAAATAATATTATTGGCAAGGTAAACTCGAGACTTAAGTTCCTTTACAGGCAATGTTCACGATTGGATAAAAAAAACTAGGAAGTCTCTATGTTCTGCACTGATACAATGTCACTTGGATTATTCTTGTTCATCATGGTATGCAGGGCTGAATAAAACATTAAAGAAAAAACTTCAGATTTCGCAAAACAAAATGATTCGATTTATTAAAAATCTTGGTCCCCGCTCACATATTGGTTACTCAGAATTGTTTTGTAAAAGAGATCAAACTCCAAGTAGTTCTGTTTATTTAAGAAATAGATCAGCTCTAGCAGTGAATTGTTGAGTAATAATTCACTGTTTGGAGGTCAGTTGTAAAGTAGATCATATCACGAGCGCGGAGCGCGAGTGATATGTCTACTTACAATTGACCGACAAACAGTGAATTATTACTCAACAATTCAATGCTAGAGCTGAACTATTTCGATTCTAACACCTAAAAACCCTGAAAAAGTACTCTTTTCATTCAAACTCTCCCAACCTTCTAGCCAGCGCGTTCATGCTCCCGCCAATATTCTTAACTGTATCTAAGGTAAATGTACGTTTTTATGGCGATTTTAGAAAGAAAAAGAGACGTTACACCGTCTAACGGCTCAAAACGTCACAAAATTACGTCAGTAATGCCAGTGACGTCAGCAATTAGACACACGCGCTCCGAAATAGTGAATTGTTGCAGAATAAAACACGGAAACTTTACATTGCTTCTATAGGCGAACTGTGTTAGAATTTATTTTATTTTATTTTATTTATTTTATTCCCTTTAAAAGCTAAATATTAAGATGCCTGTAATAACTGTCATGTTAAATGAAAACTGAGCCGCAGGACAGCAATGTCTACAAACTCAAATAAACCAGAGGAAACCCAGCTCAACCTGCGCAACCATGCATTCTGACTAGAGCTCCCATAGGTTGTAAGAAGGATTTAGGCTTCCCAAGTAGCCGCAAAAAAAAAGTCTTGGTTCTTGAATGTTGAAAATAGGGTCAAACAACTGAGACTAAATCATGTTTTTAAGGTCTTCAATGGCACTTGTCCATCCTACCTATCAGAACATTTTTGTAATGTATCAGATTTTCACCAGTACTACACTAGAGGAAGTTCTGAGAATTTTGTTGTCCCACGTGTAACTGGGCAAGCCTTAACAACCTTCTACTTCACTGGCATTAAAGATTGGAACTCCCTACCTTCAGATACAAAGATATTAGAAAACATTGGCAGGTTCAAAACTTCAGTAAAAAGATTTTTGAATTCTCAAATGCAACTTACGGAGGCTGATATATTTTGCTATTATTGACTGAGCTTAAAGTGTTTTGTTTTCATTTGCAAATACTGTAACTGAGAAATCTGTGATTGGCATGTCCTAGCCTGATCCCCCAATATCTTGAATTTAACCAATTAGGACCCCATTGGAAATAAGCCAAAGGGCTTTCATGGGCTATCCTAGGTTTCTTCAACATACTTACTTGATAACACACTTTTTTTCATGCGCTTTTCTTAGTTTTCGAAGATCACCCTTGTTGATCCTGATTCATAAAGTATCAAAATTCCCAGTTATTGGCTGAAAACGTTCAACGCTATCAATGCTTTTGGGCTTTCATCGCGTACACTCTTGGTCCACCGGCTGCTCTGGGCACACTGTTCCTCGAGAGTCGGGGGTGGTTCGTGGAGAAGCATTTGTGACGCTCTAGTTCCAGGTCCATTGATGGGTCAGTATTTGACGGCTCACGGGATCTTTCCCATGGTCTAGGAGAGTAGGTGGTGTGAGCTAGGTGTTGAACGGGTGTTCAGTCCAGGCTTCCAAATTTACTTATTTATGAATCTTATTTTATTTTTCCAACTCTAGTCATGTCCCCGCTGCATGTAATGCCTATGAGAACTGTGATACTTTTTTTATTAGATATGCTATTTAATAACTATTTTTACAATTTCAGATTGATCTCATTTAAAAACTCAAACTATATCTTGAAATTTTATTTTTGTTTTCATTCTTATAAGTGTTGTGCTATTTTTTTATTTTTTTACATTCCAAAATTTTCTTAGCTTTTTAATATGCAATATGGCTTGTTTTATACTACAGTATGTGATAATTTGTACCTTATATGTTTAAACATCATTGTATTGTATGTTGATTTTACCAAATAAACTTCAATCAATCAATCAATGTGTGGAGTCTTGAACCCGGGGCGCAGGTTTTCAAGGCCGCGCACATTGCCACTTGTTGTTGTTGTTGTTGTGAAGAAATTCTGCCCGTCTCGGCACACCTCCAGTTGGAGTAAAACAGTTCTCAATGTTAAAATGGTCGAGTCCACCACCACTCTATGTTACAACTTTAAGTAGTCTCTATTTACAGTCTATAACTCAATTTAAAATGCTATGTTAAAAACCGGCTAATGTGTGCCACAGACTATCCCAGCACCTGTTTCTTTTTCACTGTTTTTGTTCTCCGGCGTCTTGGAACCAATGCTAAGAGTTTATATCTCTCACAGTGAAGAACATGATACAGCCTCCGACAATGAAATTCTATGCTCTGCAACTGTTCAGGATTAGGGTTGTCCATATCATTAGTTAAAGCACTACAGTCTAGTATAAGCTGGAGGCAGCTATCAGAATTGTTAGTAAGCGGGAATACACCAGCACAGATAGATACAATATTGTCTATGATAGGATTTCTAACGCCATCCAGGGCGGGACATTTAAGGAGAAAATGTTCAACTGTCTCATCTTCCAGATGACAAAGTAGGCATGTTGGGTTGACCTGATTCTGGTTGAATGACGCTCGGTTAACTTGGAGTATGTATGTACCCGTCACCAGCTTGAGTTTAGTACGTATACGAGGAATTTCTCTGATATTTCCAAGCGATGTAATTAGGGAATGCCTTACACCACTCTTGAAGTCACTTGCGTTCAGAAATCTCAGACTGGAGTACAATACTGCATTAGCCTTTATTTTGTTTTCCCAGTAACTATTAACCTGGGTGTTCACTATACTTTTCCACTTGAATTTAGACGGTGGGTCTTCCAGTAAACTATGGGGGTCTTGCAGATCATACTTAATGAAGATTTCCTTAACTGCGATAAACCAGCTATGACTATCGTAAGACTTTATACTCAGTTGTCTAGCTGCAAGCTGATGTTCGATGGATGTAGGTGGTAGTCTACAAATGTTCCCAAAGAGGGTCAAAACACGTTTATGTATAACAGCTTCCATGGGTAGCGTCCCTGTGAGGATGTACACCGCAGGATCAGCGGTATTCACTGGTAACGAAAGTATCAGTTTCAAGAACTTCTTGTTAAACCTTTCTATCATGTCTAGGAGTTTCTGCTTAGGGAGTACAACTTCCAGGCCATAAACTAGGACTGGGATAACATAGGTCTGCATCAGATGTATGGATGTATCTGGATCAAGCCCATTTTCCCCATGCAGCCCAGAGGACATCAAACTATATAAAGTACGTCTGGCTTTGCTGATGTTTTCTTTTACCGTAGAATCCTCTGTAGACGTGGATCTAAGTATACCCATATGCATAGTTTCTGTAACGTTAGGCATTGGCTCGCCGTTCAGGGTCCACTCATACTCGGACTCTCCACTGGTCTTAACTGTGCCCACAGGCATGCTGAGGACGACACTCTTAGTTGGCTGTAGCAAATATCGCTCCATACAACTGTAGTCTGCTGCAATATTGATCAACGTTTGTAGGGCGCTTCGATCAGAACTCACAATAGCGACGTCATCAGCACAGGTGGGGGCGACACAATTGATTCCACCAATCCGCATACCCAACATGGTTGCATCCAGACGATCCAGTAGCTTGTTGACGAAAACCTTGTACATATCTGTACTTAATATACCACCCTGTCTGACCCCTTGCTGTATTTCAAAGCTATCCGAGAACGTTCCATCCCACTTAATCACTGAACTGGCATTTTTATGCAGGCTATTTATAAGATTCCAAGTCGGTCCTTCAATCCCAATGTGAAAAAGTTTACGCATAAGGCTTGTATGACTCACTACGTCAAAAGCTGACTTTGCATCTAAGAATGCGATGAAAGTAGGTTGATTGCTGTCTTTGTTATCCCGAATACATTCCTCTAATATCAGGGAACAATTCATTGGAGATGACGCTTCTGTGAAGCCACGTTGCAACTTATTCTGCGTTTCCAAAATCTGTGGTTTTATTCTTTCTCTCAACACAGTCTCAAGAAGCTTTGACAATATAGGAGTAACTGTAATTCCACGATAATTTTTAGCATTTAGGTTTGATCCTTTTTTTTTAAATACCGGGGTAAGTACACCTAACTTCAGTGAATCTGGTACAACCCCGAGGTCTAAAATTTTGTTGAGTAACAAAGTCACAAGCGGAGCGACAACATCAGCTCCATAGACTAAATGTTCAGCACTTATATTATAAATATCTGCCGACTTTCCCCTATTCAGAGCCTTTATTGCTGATTGTATCTCTTTTTCAGTGAAAGGATGTTCCTGACCATACAGATTCCGACTCAGGTCCAAGATTTCCCTATATTCCATCTCTGTCAAATCTGTGTAGTTATTATCAAAACTCGGCTCATTCACTGGTGTTGCCAGGTGCTTAAAATGCTGTTGCCACCCTTTCAAAATATCACTTTCAGTTCTAAACACTTCATCTCCGACGTGTAACTCGTTAATACACCCTGCAAGTTTACCACGCTGCTTATTCACCAATTTATGAAACATTGCCATATTTTGTGAACGAGAGTCCAGGATCTGCTGCCGTTCCTCCATACACTTGTTACTTTGTTCCAATCTACAGACTTGTCTGAGTATACTTGTAGTACTCTTTTTGTTTATAACAGTTTGGTCATTTCGATCATTTGGTCTTCCAGCCCTTTTCCATTCAAAGAACGCTTCTTTCTTTGCTACAACCGCTTTATGTATCTTTGGTGTCCAGATTTTCAATTTTGATTTACGAGTCCTTTTGCCCCCACGTGGGGCTGATGCCCTAGCACAGGTATCTAACACCTCATTCAGTTTCATTAGAGAGTTATCTAAAGTTCCAACTGTTTTAACATCAGTATCTATTCCACCCAATACATCAACAAGCTTAGCTCTATATAAATCCTGATCAACTTTTGTCCATTGTATTTTACGACACTGCTGTGAATTCTGCTGTTTTTTCAGTTTTCTTTACTCTATCAACACTAAGTTCAATTTTACATGACACTGGAACATGGTCCGACACGTTGGTATGCATGTTTTCCAAAGTTTTAATTTCCATCACTATGCTAGAAAATTTCTTCAGATAAAAAATATAGTCCAATGTAGAGGCGAATGTCCCATCTGGATTAACATAGGTTTGACTTGTAGATTTTGTATCCATTGACGATTCAGTTAAGAAATTTTTCAGATAATTTGCTCTGACCGTTTGCCCTCGTAGCACAAGATCTTCATTCATATCACCTCCAAGTATTATTATATGCGAAGAACTGTATTTTTCGATGATTTCATGCAACTGATCAAGACAATCCACGTAGTCCTCAACGTTATCACTGAGACCTCTGCATGGCATATACACTGATATCAGAAGCAGCGGTGTTTCACTTTTCACTTGAATACACTGAATACGGTTACCACCATCTGGTATGGGTTGGACGAGATGGTCAATTTCAGGTTTCCATAGCACAGCAGTTCCACCGTAGCCACGGGGCATCTGCACTGGGAGGATTGGGTCTCCAGTATCAACAGATTTGCCAGTTCCTGTATAACTACAGCTTATTTCTTTCAGCTTATGCAAATTACAATCATATAGCCAGTGTTCCTGAATGAGTATAAAATCTGTAGATTTACCTAATTCATCTAAAATCATCTGACAAGTATTTATATTTTTACAATTAAAAGTCACTATATTTAAAAAATCTGGTTTTGAGGCTATCTGTATATCCGCTGAGGCTGAATCCCGCCTAAAAAAGACTGTTTTGGGTGTGTAGCATCATCCTTCTGTGCACGCCTGAAGAGAGGCTGCCCTTCATACTGAGAGGTCTGTGCTTGCTGACCATGACCAGCACATCGAGAAGGCTGTGTAAGATATTCAGAATGTTGTGAGATTGCGACTAAGCTAGCCGGCACACTATTTACATACCCTATGCCTTGAGTTCCCGCTGTAGCATTATGCCTTTCCCTCTGATGAGGCCCCAAATGCTGCGAAACTGCACTGAAGTTCGTTACAATATTATTTACAGGTCCCGCACGCTCTAAGCGTGGCTCATCTATGTTAGTAAGTGGGTCATTTGTATATCCCGTCACCGGAGTTTCCACTGTAGCATTATGCCTGTCCCACTGGTGAGGCCCCGAATGCTGTGAAACTGTACTAAAGGTCATTCCAATATTATTCACAGGTCCATTAGATTCACCATTGGGAAAGTCTATATGTGTATATCCCGCCACCGGAGTTTCAATTGTAGCATTATGCCCTTCCCGCAAATAGGGCCCCGAAAGCTGAGAAACTGCACTAAGATTCACTAGAGAGTTGTTTACTAGTCCACTACGCTCATGACGGGGCACCACCCTTTGAGAATTATCAGCGGAGTGCCCTCCTTTGTTTTGTTCCATTAGGTTAGTGTCTAAGGGGATTCCATGTGAAGAAGGCATTCTCTGTATCTGCTGACGCCCTAAGTGCAGATCTGTATCCAAATCTATCCCTAGCCGAGTATCACAGAAATTATTTGGAGGTACTCCCCTAACCGTGGCATTCCTTTCTAATACATCAAGTTGCTCATTGACACGGCCCAAGACAAACTTGGCGACCCGTTCGCGAACTCCAACAACTAAATCATCAACTTGGCTCAAATGGGCCCTGGAATGGGGATATGAATAATTGGACGTGGGGTTTTCCAAAATATCAATTTTCCGCTGTAAACTGTGCACAGTTTGAGTCAACTCATTATTGCGTGCCTCAAGTTTATGAATATAATCTGTAAGCCTCTGCTTTTCCTTTTGATGCTCCTCAGTCTTAGATTCCTTTACTTTAAGACTTTCTTCCCATTTGCGCAGCTTTTGCTCTAGTTGCCTCAGTTCACGTTGCTTTGCAGAATTATCTGCGACATTAACTGCCTTAGGTTCTTGGCCAAAATTTTTCAGCTTGGTAGACGAATCAGACTTTTGATAATGCTGTTTAGGTTTATTCTCATTTTTGTTAACGGACTGAGTCTGTAAGGTTTCTTGCTCAGAACACACTGAGGTTTGAATATCCATTGCCTTACAATCAATACAGATAAAATCCATGTCACTAGCTTCCATACAATCCCTATGACAGGAATGATTACATTTCATACAAGCATAAACAATTTCGTCTATTCTGTTATCACATACATGACAGTCTATACCCAACTCTTCATTCAGGATACTTTCAGCTTGTGACGAGCCTTCAGACACTATACTCGGTATTTTCAAGGTGATTTTAGGTTTCACGCGATCACTGCGCTATGGCCGCTGATAGTCCAAACGTTGATTGTTTTAGACCTATAATCTAAATTACTTAATGTCACATGTTCAATATACAGCTGTTGTCATACCCACATCGGACTTGTATTACTGAAATAAACTTTTTTTAAACGTTAACCTGATCATCCGACCCGATAAAAAGTATTCAGCAACTGATGTTGAAATATATAATTCGCATTTTCGCAATTATTCGCCGGCTCTATGTTCGACAGTCAAAAGGCTTCCATGATGAAATATAAGAAAAATAATTGAAATTAACATTGTGTGTTGCGACTCAAATACAAAGAACAATTATTTACAAACAGAAATGAAATAACATTATTATACCATAATAATAATTCTCAGAATGATTGCAACTTTGTCTATAGAATATCTGACCGCCGTCGTGCGGATAAGGATTCTTATCGGCACGACCGTCTTGCGGATAAGAATTCTTATCGGCAAGACCGTCATGCCGATAAGGATTCTTATCCGCAAGACGGTCGTGCCGATAGTCACTCCCTTTGGTGTATTCTGGTACATTTCGGTACTTAGGTGCTCTAGCTACAGGATATGCGGACTCCGCAACGGCGTTGGCATCTCCACAACAAACAAATCGTTCCGTTTCTCAAAGAGCAGTGAGTGAGCTCAAAAAGTAAAAAATTCTATACTCCAACTCCATATTCTCGCGGCAATCATATTCTCGCGGTAGTGCTTTATAAAAGCCCTCAGACATACATGTCTCCTTATTGTTGTATTGGCTTACAGGCTTCAGGAATACAAAGTACCAGAACACTTTAGATGTCAGTTCTGTCTTTTTTTGAAGCTTCTATCAGCTGTCTATGACTTATAAAAGTCCAATTAGTGAAAAAATACCAAAGGTGGTAACAAGGAACACCCCAGGGTGATAAAAGTGGCGATAAAATAGAAAATAATTGTCAGGTCATGTTATTTCTGGCTTTATTTAATTGAAGTATGGTTATATTAACCATTTTAAATAAGGAAATATTTCTGCTTGCATTCAGTCTGCTAACATTGAGGCAAATAGCCATGTAGCGTGAGAATATGGAGTCCGTATTTCTGACTAACCATTTTGGGGCAGTGCTGTGTGCAATTAAAAATATGACACTCATCAGAAAGTAGAAAACACAAAACTGCCTTGAGGCTTAGATGAAATACTAAAGGGCTTAACTACATATAGTATGTTGGGCTGTTGGCTCTCCTTAATTAGCCAGACTTGCTTGTATCCTTAGTACCGTGAGAATAGGGAGTGCCAGTCTACAAGAGCTGACACTATTTTGGCTAAATAGTCAGAGTTATCTCTTGAAATTTCGATTTTGTGCCTGCTTTGTATATTAAAAGGTATTTTATATCATTAAATGTGTTTGTACATGCGGTAAAGTACGAGTCCTATACCAGCTGCCGACAGTCTCCAGTAAGCGCCCAAATGAAAAAGAAAGCTTGGATGTACTCCTGACACTAATACTAGCAGTAGTAGTAGTAGTATTTCAATTCTCATATCGACGTTACCTCCGCACCTCAGCGGAACGAATCCATAGCCGCAGTAACGGGGCGCCGAGGGTCCTTCCATCACTGATACTACAGTACACGCAACGTGGAGACTTGATCTAACACGCTCTCGCGAGAAATTTTAATCTTTTCCACGAAAGTTTAGTGGGGTTTTTGCGTGTGAAATGCGTGGGAGATGCGAGACACTCGCGAGATGCGTGACGTTAAACTCGCGAGAAAACAATTTCTTTTCACGCGAGACACGCAACTTTCGAGAGAAAGGATTAACTCCATGTATGCTCAGGTGAGTCATCGGCGTCAAACTTAATCACGCGTGACGCGTGTTTTCGAGTGGAAAGGATTAACGATTCCTATCAATTTCACAGGTCATTATATGTTGTACAGGTAATTCATTTATATTTATACTTTGGGCCTAAAAAAAGTTGTGATTCCGGTTTCCAACCGACTGGTCTTTTTTGGCGCCGACTAAAAAATTTTTAGCGGCAAAAATTACGATCGGCAATTTCAGCCATTCCAGAAATAACCGAACAAATAGACGGCATAAACCGCTCACGCTATGACGCGTAAAGCATACCAGTTTGTCGCATAGTATACAATACTGCGCAGGCTGATCCTCATATTTACTATCAGCGTATGGAATAAGATTCCTTTCACCATTTTGTGCTCTGAGCGGCGTCCTTTGATGTCAAGGCACGAGACTGACCTATAAACGTGCTGTGTTTACGTATTTCAACAAATGCTACCGTCTTCACATTTTATTACGGCAAAGGCCCTGAATGCGTTCAGTCACCTCTAAATATGAATATATATATATTATGTTTATTAGTCCGAATAATTTGAGAATTTTTCGCGCAGCAGAATCAGTTTCTTTTTTCATATAGATAATGTGATTTTGCAACGCGGAGATCGGAATAAAAAACAAACTTCTCACCTCTTATTTTTCATTCATTTTGATGCATTTTTAAAATCCAAACACTTTGACTATTGATCCACGACGCAAAATCATATTTTCTATATTTCTTGAATGAACTGATTTAAACAGAGGATGCAGCTGTGACGTAATTTTTTTTTAGCTGTCAAACCAACAGGTTTACAAATTTGCATATTTCAGCGAGTGGTTAAGCGGACGTCAATCACCTCTGAGACAGCCCATTTGCTAATCAAGTCATTGTTGTCGCGTGCGCTTTTAATGGAAACTTGACAGCTCTTACATCAGAAAGTTTATATTGGTTAATAAGTAAACAAATCGGCACGTGCCACTTGCGGTATAGCTTTGAGTTCAAAAGCTGATCGAAACGCTTTGATCTTTGTGACTGTTTTGACATGGATTGGGCTATTATCGGTGGCGGCTGAGCGAAAATTTTTGTCTGTGTCATCATTCTAGAATTTTGCTACTAAGTAACCTATTAACAATATTCTTTCAAACATAAGCCTCTCTAATTAACTCGCTGCGTAATTGCAACAAAATTACGCTGATCATGATTGTTTATCAACACATCCTTAATTCGTAACGGTCAAACAATACTTGCGTTGAGGATGCGATCAATTAGGTTATTCACGCACGCTTACAATGTATTAATTGAACCGTTATCAGCGTCGAAAAAAAATGCATTACGAATCGGAAAGGTATATGTATAGAAACTTGCATTTACTGTACATGTACATTGTACCTACCTGGACAAAATTCCACGCGTGATGCGAGAAAGTTTCTCGCATACATCACTCTATGAATTTCACGCGAGATGCGAGGAATTTTCTTGCGTGGAACGTGGCGATTTTCAAACACGCGAGGAAGTTTAGTGTGAAATGCGTGAGAGTTGCGAGAGAATCTCGTGGATTTTAATCCCTTCCTCGCGATTTTAAGTGTCACGCGAGAGCGTGTCAGATCAAGTCTTCACGTTGCGTGTACTGTAGCACCCCTGTTCACACCTTTTTGTATATTTTTGTTTATTTGAATTCTCAGGAATTGTATCTAACAAATAAGGAAAAAGAACAGAACAGTTTGGTAACTCCTACTTTGTGAAATCCATCAGTGACTGGAATTGCTTATCAGACATCCACATACGCGCAGAGACAGTTGACAGCTTTAAAACAGCTGTTCACACTTATATAACTAGTAAATAAGTGTGCACACCCGCGGTTCATGTACCAGAATTGGTCCTACCGTCAACATATACAGATACAGAAAAGATGGCATGCTGCCCAGTTTTCCTGCAGTAGGCAAAACCAGCAGTGTCACTTCAGTGCTGCAACGCCAAGAACTTGGTTGGGAGGAAAGTCAATCAAGGCGAGGCCAGAACAAAGTCACAGTGATATACAGAAGTGTCAATAACAGGATAAAAGACTACCAGGGACCCAGTCACCCGTGGCCCCTAAATTTTTGGGTGGGCCCCCGATTTTTTTGTGAAACTGCTTAAAAATAAAATATTGAATTTTGGCATTCTGGGCCCCTAAGTCAAAACTGTCAGCCTATGTCCTGGCAATAACCTCATTGAAGTCCCTACAGGCCAATACCTGGCAGCCACAGGTGAAGCAACTAAATCCTGCCAGTATATTGCTCCATTAGCCCCTAGAAGGAATCCTTTCCATCAGTGGGCAATTTCTGTAATGGTCTACCTGCCAGTGCCATATTAGCACCAACACTAAACAACTTCAAGCTCCTTCTTGGTGAAGGTATCCTAAGACATGATGTTTTAACTGTACATTTATAAGACTAAAGAGCCTCCCAACACATTGTTTTAAGGTTTCACAGTGTGACTATACCAGTTTCAGCATGCAGGTATAATTTGTAGATGTACTGATGTAGACAAAGTATGATATCTATTAGACAATATACATTTTTTATTGTAAAGCCATATTGTCAGCCTGTTTCTTCAATGTTTGGTATTTGATCTTGGAGATGTCCCAATTTTTAGAATTTGTATGGGAATAAAGAATGCTACAAGTAATAAGATAATTATTCGATACTGGCAACATATTGGCTGCTGAACATCTACACCTACCATATTAATCCTAATAAATGCCCCTACTCTAATAAACGCCCCCCTCGGCCCTGACTCTTTTTGGAAAATAATGTTATTATTAAGTTGCATGAATTCCTGTTTGTTATTGCATATGAGGTACTATTTTGAAATGGGGTCTACTCTTAAAGGAAAGAATTTGCTCCTGTAGGAGCAAATTCTTTCCTTAAAAAGTTGACCCCTACTGACAAGGGACGCAAAGAAATAGTGGAGTTGCTTGCTCTGAAAGTGTACCTATTCACCTTAATGCAGTTTATTAAAGGTTTTGGTAGTGGCTTGTTTACTGCACTTTCAGCTCTAAATAACACCCAGTTTTGTAAATTGCAATGCCTCAGAGGCGTTTCATAGAATTAATCCATATCTACATTTACCAGTTAAGTGTATGACCAAGATTTGCATAGTGACAAAAGAGATAGCCAGCTTAGTGCGTTGATAACATAATTTGCATATCCTACACCCCGTCTCCAGTAAATAAAATCCTTTCACTGGCAGTTTGGGCTCGCTAATCGACCTGAAAATGGTAATCGGTTGTCGCTAAAAGCTTACCGGTGTAATACCCATTACCAATTGTGCATCTTAACCTACTGCTTTTCACCTGTCCACCACGCCAATCTGGCATGAAATCATGTAAAAGAAATGGCAATGTTGTTTCGTGTTAGAAATACAACCACTCTTCCTCAGAAATTTTTCAATAATTAGAAAAAAAGTTTTCTTTTTTAATCATTCATGTTATAACAACTTGAATTTCAGAATTCTGATGTCAGAGGGGCAGTATGTGTTCATTAAGGATATTCGACCAGGGCAAAAGAACCTCAGTGTTTTGTTTATTGTCCTAGAGATAGGTAAGTATATTGAGATTTATGAAGAAATCTGTAGCCTCAATGTTATATTGGTAAGTTCAACACTTGAATAAAAGAAAGAAGACAATAACGTTCATTTCTGCAAAAATTTAACAAAAATGGTTTCATGCTAGCTGTATCATAATAAATTCATATTCAGAGTTCAAAGACTAGAGGAAAAACAGTGTAGACCAAGATGAGGCAGCTCATTATGAGCTGCCTCATCTGGATCTACAGTGTTTGCAAATTCAATTTTTTTCATTTTTGGAGCTGTAAAGGTTAAATATGTTGATTAAATGGTACTAGCTTAACTGATCTGCAAGAGTGAGCTCAGAATACAAATGTTTGACCTGACCTCTCATTAAAACCACTTCAATCAGCAGGGCTCTTACCGTATATTGAGGGACATCTTCACAAGACAAGGGTAGGAAGTCCACTTTATTTATTATGTACCTTGGCCAATGGCCTATTTATAAATCAAATTCCTACTGTCCATTGGATGTGAGCAACTTCCATTGCAGTATCGCACCCAATCAAATTACCAATAACAAAACTTTTTCTGCATAACAGGCACCCTTGTAGATAGAAAAGTATGTTCACTGAGAACACTTATGAAGAATAGTAGAGAGTAAGAATTTTACCTATTCATGATTTATTTATTTTGAACCATTATGCGGAGTTATTTGCCATCAGCCGAGGATACATAAGAAACAAAGTGGACTTAGTACTCTTGGCTTGTGAAGATGGACTAGGGACAGCAATGTATAATTTGTATCCCTCTTTCTATTAAATATTTCTGAATTGTGAACAGAACTAATTTCTTTGGATGGGTAGGTATATCTCCAGTTTTTTCTTCAACTTTTACAAGAGGGACTAGTTTTCACACTGGTCTGGCATTCAACACAGGTAATGAAGACAACATACATGAAACTTGCTTGTTCTGCTCATCATTATAAGTTTGTTGCACAAGTACATGTATAGTCTCACGGACCATCTGACCCCCGACTCTTGAAATAGGAATTAAAAGTTTTACTGAATTAATATGCATATTCAAGAAATGCTTGAAAACAACTTTTGGGCTACAATGACTAGGCAACAAATCGGGGTAGAAACTTATTCAAGCACTGTATTTATACTACACAGAATTTCTTCAAAAATCTGATCTGACTAAGAGGTATAACAAACTGCTGGGTCCATAAGAATAATAGTTTGAAATTAATCTAAGAAGTATACGAAAAAAACAATCGAGTTTCATAGTAAGTTGCCTTCGTTGCCTATGTTGAATGCCAGACCAATGTGGTTTTGTGAATTCCTGCTTGCCTCCAAGCATGATGAAGCCCTCCCAAATTAGGATCTACTCTTGAAGGAGAGAATTCGCTTTGAGGAGAGTAGATTCTTTCTTTGAACTGACCAACATTCCAAAAACGAAAATGGCAGTGTTTCTTCTTGGTTTTATGATAATGCAGTGGGATAAATTGAAAGTTTCTTATTTTGCGGCCAATCAACTTGAAATTTTACAGAGAGGTAGAAAATAGATTGCCAAAAATTTTGATAACATAATTTTCCGTCAAGTGCCTTTGGTTATGATATAAATTCTAGATATTAGGGTACCCTAATTGTCCTATAAATGGAAAAATTGTTTTTTGCAATGCAGTAATGCATCCAAAAGATGCAGATGGACTGGTAAACAGTGTAGACCCTGATCAGACTGCTCCTTTAGGGCCAGTTTGATCAGGTTCTGCATTGTTTGTCCAGGCTGAACTGAGTATTATGCTTAAACATTCCGTCTGTGGTGCCCCAACAACCTCACACCAGTAGTGCAGTGAATAATACGCTGGGCTACCAGTTTAGGGGTTGCAAGACTTTTCCCCTGCTTCACCAGTCTTTCGGAGGAGACTTTAAACCGAGGTCCCATCTCAGTATGACCTAGTTGTTGGTGGAATGTTAACCTGAGTTCCCTCACTCACCTTTTCCTGAGACCCCAAAATTTCTTCTTACAGGTGCACCAACAAGGACCAAAGATAATCATAATGTCAGATCATGTAAGATTGCCGACAAGACAGGATGTATAAATATCTCGATCTGGGATGAAGTTGGGGACTTGCTACAGACAGGGGACATATGTCGACTGATAAAAGGGTAAGGTGATTACGGTCATGCTGTCAATCCAGTCTTGAATAAACACTGAAAATAATGTTGACAGTGCTTCAGATAAGTAGGGGTAACAGGGATAATTAAGGAATAGTTGACCATATCTGTTCACAAAAACATATGAGCCACGACACGACAAAACCAACAATGTGGTTGTGCGCCCAGCACAGACTCAGATCAGACTGGGCATCCGCCCAGTCTGATCAGAGTCTTCGCTGGTCGCATGAAGATAGCTGAGACCCTTAGCTACCCTTTAAGGGCTTAGCAAAGAGTCTGATCGAATTGGGCCGATGACCAGGCTGATCTGAGTCTTTGCTGGGCGCACAACCACATTGTTGGTTTTGTCGTGTCGTGGCTCATATGTTTTGATCCTTCATTAGAACAGTCTTGAGAAAACATATGAGCCGCGACACGAGAAAACCAACAATGTGGTTGTGCGCCTTGCGCAGACTCAGATCAGCCGGGGCATCCACCCAGTCTGATCAGACTCTTCACTAAGTGCTTAAAGGGTAGCTAAGGGACTGAGCTACCTCCATGTGGACAGCAAAGACTCTAATCAGACTGGGCGGATGCCCAGGCTGATCTGAGTCTGCGCTGGGCGCACCACCGCATTGTTGGTTTTGTCGTGCCACGGCTCATATGTTTTCTCGGAAAAATAAGAAAATCATCGTAGAATTACCAGAGCTCCAGATAAGTTTTTTGAGGATAATTCTGAGATAAATTTTTCTTAATTCTGAAAGAAAACATATGTTGTGACCCCTCATCAGAACCCTCTCACTGGGTTTTGGCCCCTCTTCAGAACTGTCTCGATGAGATCACATCATATGTTTTCATGGAGAAATATGGAAAATTATCCCTAAATTAGATCTGTTACCCCCTCTTATCTGGAGCACTGAATTACCCTTAAAATCTCACCTCCTCTGGAGCTCTGGGAAAAAAAAAACGCTTGCTTTAGGCGGATGCTTGCATTACAGTGAAGTTCATTTAATTTTCACTGGCATCATGGTTTCAGTAATAATTGCAAATTTACAGGCTCACACAATAAAAAATGCCATATTTTTTTGGCTTTTCGTGGGATTTTAACTTTTACTAATATTTGAGAACCTGCTGTCTCACAAAATTATTTGATGACAAAATGGGTGTTTTCCTTTCTCAAAAAAAAAAATAACAATTAAAATTCTTTTAGACAAATCTAGAATTTTGGGATTGTTTTAGAAGAGAAAAACCCATCTGTAGGTTTTTCTTGACTGGCAGCATGGCAACACAAACTTCTGCAACATTTTCTGTTTTGTCTCTGCTTGTGATAATGCACCAACAGGTGTGACTATAAGTATCTTTCCAGAGCTCTGGATAAGAGGGAGTATTTGGTGATAATTAGGGATAATTTTTGCTTATTCTGCATAAAAATTATGTTGTGACCCCTCATACGAGGCTTGCTGAGTGATGCCTAATAGTGATCCCAAGTGACGGATTTTTCTATCTGCACCTCACACCATGATAGATACTTTTTCTTGCACTCCTCATTTTGTTTTAACTTTGGAACTTGTTAAAATGTGTAATTTTAGTGCTTGGGAGGTTTCTATTGTTTTTAAAAGAAGGCGCCGCTTTCAACAACTGCTATTCGTTTCTTTACGTCAACATCTGGCATGCATAAACTGATGCCATTTTTGCCGTCTTCATGACGTCATCTTCTAAAAAAAGCCAACATCACTTGACACAGAAGTTACGTGATGTGTCCAATACAATCAATGCATTGAATGCTCATGATTTTTATCAGGTCCTGGGTGAGATAAGATTTGTAGGTACAGGGGAAGCATCCGGATATCCTTATCTGGTGTGCAAGAAACAGTGTTCTGAGGAATCCTTGTTATTATTATAATAACACTTTGCTGTATGTTTGTTTTGCAGATATTCTTCAGTGTGGAAGAATTGTTTGACATTGTATACAGGGAAAAATGGTGTCATCCACAAAATTGGAGAGTAAGTACCGGTATATGCCTTTGATGTGGTATTTGAAAAAAAATCAGTTTCCATTATGACTGATTTAATGCTTTGTAATTCAGGCCTTCTCAAGCAGCAAATATATGAGCCACATCATGTAATTTCCAACAATGTGGCATTAGTGACAAGCAAAGGCTCTGATCAGACTGCACTTTAGTGCAGTCTAATCAGAGCCTTTGCTTGTCACATCAGCCAACTATGGAAGTGACTCAAACAATACAGCCAACAGTGAGGTCTCTAATAAACCTGTATAAATGATAAAAATGATCTGAATATCACATGACAAAATTGCCACATTGTTTGAAATTACATGATGTGGCTCATTTATGTAGATGACTCTAGCTGACTCCTGTTGCTGCACCCGAACCTTCAATTAACATTTTCAAAAACATAAGAAAAATGTAAATTAAATAAATATATACCAATTGCTTATGTTCCAACATCAGTGATGCTGATGGGCATATTAGCCGCGACATGACAAAAACAACAAAGTGGCATGTGTGCCCAGCAAAGACTCAGATCAGCCTTGACATCCGCCCAGTCTAAGCTGAGCACTTAAAGGGTAGCTAAGTGTCTTGGCTAGCTCAATGTGGACAGTGAAAACTCTTATCAGACTGGGTGGATGCCCAGGCTGATCTGAGTTTTCACTGGGTGCACATGCCACTTTGTTTGTTTTTCCGTGTCAGGGCTCATATCGTTTGGGGCTTGTCTGTCATAGCATTAAAGCTTGTAGCTTCATTCTAAGAATGGTTAAATCAAATTGGAAAACACCAGAGGGATGATGTGGTTTTCTGTGTAAGATGGCAGAAACTGATGTATCAGTTATTTGTGCTGTACTTATTTGTTGATAAAACAACATTTAAATCTTCCAAAATTAATGCACGTATGTAAATCAGTCTTGTATAATTCAACTATAAAGTATGTTGTTATTTTCCAAAACAGTCCCAAGGATCTAGATCTGTATTACACGATGAATCTCAGAGCCCTAGATAAGAGGGAGTTTTTGATGATAATTGGGGATAATTTTTCTTATTTATCATTTAAACCATATGTTGTGAACCCTCATCTGAACTGTCTCGACGAGATGGTTCAGATGAGGGGTCACAACATATGTTTTTATGCAGAATTATCAAGAATTATACCTAATTATCTCCAAATACTCCATCTTATCTTGGGCTTCAAATCTAGATCTTTAAGATTGTTTTGGAAAGGATAAAACCCATCTTATATCTGAATGAAGACAGTATTATGAGGCGCGATCCGAGAAAACCAACAAAGTGATTGTGTTGCCACCGCAGACTCAAATCAGCCTGGGCATTTGCCCAGTCTGATCAGAGTATTTGCGGTCCGCATGGAGGTAGCTTAGACCCTTAGTTACCCTTTGAGCACTTAACGAAGAGTCTGAAGAAACTGGGCGGATGCCAAGGGTGATCTGAGTCTGCACTGGGCACACAACCACTTTGATGGTTTTCTTGCTTGGCGGCTCATATAAATGTAATAAATGCCAGTATTGCACTGTCATAAAATCTATCAGAATTTTAACAAGCAGGGATACAAAAACTGAATAATTCTGCATAGTTTTCAAATATCACTTTTATTAAATCCATTACTTGTATGTCACCTAAAACACTGGAGAACTGAAAAAAAAATGCTGGGCTAGTTTTCTGCAAGTTTAATGTAATAGAAGGAAAAAAAAGTGCAGACTTGCATAGAATAACTTCCACAAAAAGGCATATGGGTGCACCTCCATGTTTTTCCACAACTTTTGCCAGGCCGCGTAGCGCAACTGGTAGGGCACCTGACCCATAAGTCAGAGGTCCTGGGTTCGAAACCCGGTCTGGCCACATACTTTCGTTTCTCCTTCTGCTGATTCAAGAAGGGCAGTTGTCAGTTACTGGTGAAAGTATGTGCACTTAGTACTGGTTAACTGCTTAAGAGGTCTAAGCCTGCCCAGGAATAGTGTGGTTAGGTTCACTGACCGTCCCGACATGACCTTAGCTGTTTACGGTGGACATTAAGCAACAAATCAATCAATCAAAAATCCACAACTTTTGCAAAGGTGGACAACTTTTGTGGCTTTCTGTGTTTCCTTCCATGGCCTCTGCTCTTAAAGAAATTGAATCCAATGAGAGAAAACTCTTGCCTTTAACATATCTGCCAACTATTATGCTTTGGCGCAATAATTACGATAAGGACAAAATTATGCAAAATGCCTAAGATTTAAGAGTTGATCCCCCTTGTAAAGGCCGGGTTCAAGGTTATAAAACTTGAGAATAATCTCAAACTCAAAATAAAGCACACTAAATGGCTGCTTCCAAACATGTGCTCGGAACCAGCCAATTAGTGTGCTTTATTTTGAGTTTGAGAATGTACTCTAGTTTTATAACCTCTGAGCCAGTCTGTGTACAAACTGTGTGTTAGTGGGACAATAAACCGAAGTATGCGCACTCATTTAAAGGGATGCAAAATTGTAAATGGTAGAGTTGCTTCCCTTTAGGTTGTACCCAGTTACCTTAATATTTCTAATTTCCCCAAATATTTCTTTAAAAAATAACCAGTAAAACAAGAAGAAGATTTACCAGAGTGCTAAATAAGGGAATTATATGGTAGTGGTTCTGCCAAAATTTTTGTCATTATCCTTAAAAATGCTTGTACTCTGACCTACTTAAACAATTAATATTACCATATTTCTAGTAATAAGACAAAAAAAAATCCAAAAAATCCAGAGCCATCATAAGAAAATTTATGAAATAGTTGAATTTCACAAGACTGGTTTAATCATTTGGGGTACTTTTGGGGATAAAAATCATCTTCGGGACAAACAAATGTTTTTTTGATTTTCAGATTTTGTATGCAGTTTTCTGAAGTTCCCAATATGAGTGAACCAAATCCTGAGTTCATGCAGCAGAATCAAGGAGGAAATCTTAAACAGGTCAGAATAGAGTCCCAGTTAACCCAAAATTTTTAAAAGATATTTCCCCCTGCCCACCCACATAGGCTTACATTACATGTAGTGTCTAGTGTTAGTAAAGTATTTTTCAAGTTTTCAAATTATAGACAGATTCCCTCCCCCCACACACACACACACACACACACACACGCTCATATTCTCACATTAGTGTCAGTAAAGGTTTTTCAAATTTTCAAATTATGTAGACAGATTTGTTTTAGAATTTATATATGCTTTAAATATGCATTTGTTATCAAAATATCCTACTTGTGATTGTTAATGAGCAAATTTCAGAAAGTTCTGACAGAATTTTGCTATTTGTTTGTGTTTCAGCGAAATAATAAATTCTCAGTGGTGATTAAAAAAAGCATTTTCTTTAATTGTGGTTCCAACAATAGGAAGCACAAACATTGACTTTACAATCAAATTATAAAAATTCTAAAATTGGGACACAAAATGTGTTGACATTGTAGTTCTAAAAATGGAACAGTTAAGTTTTACAATGTAGCAATGCATCCACAAGATGCAGATGAAATGACAGATAGTGCATTGGAGGCAAAATAAAAATGACAGAGTTGCTTCCCATGGAAGTGCACACAAAATAAAAATGGCAGAGTTGCTTCCCATGGAAGTGGACACAAAATAAAAATGTCAGAGTTGCTTCCCATGGAAGTGGACACAAAATAAAAATGGCTGAATTGCTACCCATGGAAGTGCACCGAGAATAAAAATGGCAGAGTTTCTTCCCATGGAAGTGCATCCAAAATAAAAATGACAGAGTTGCTTCCCATGGAAGTGCATCCAGAATAAAAATGACAGCGTTGCTTCCCATGGAAGTGCGTCTGAAATAAAAATGGCAGAATTGCTTCCCATGGAAACACACACAAAATAAAAATGGCAGAGTTGCTTCCCATGGAAGTGCACCCAAAATTCAAAAATGCAGAATTGCATCCCATGGAAGTGCATCCAGAATAAAAATGGCAGATTTGCTTCCAATGGAAGTGCACACAAAATAAAAATAGCAGAATTGCTTCCCATGGAAGTGCACCCAAAATAAAAATGGCAGAGTTGCTTCCCATGGAAGTGCACCAAAAAAAATGGCAGAATTGCTTCCCATGGAAGTGCACACAAAATAAAAATGGCAGAATTGCTTCCCATTGACGTGCATCCAAAATAAAAATGGCAGAATTGCTTCCCATGGAAGTGGGTCCAAAATAGAAATGACAGAGTTGCTTCCCATGGAAGTGCACTCAAAATAAAAATGGCAGTGTTGCTTTCCATGGAAGTGCACTCAAAATAAAAATGGCAGAGTTGCTTCCCATGGAAGTGCACCCAAAATAAAAATGGCAAAATTGCTTCCTATGGAAGTGCACCCAAAATAAAAATGGCAGAGTTGCTTCCCATGGAAGTGCATCCAAAATAAAAATGGCTGAATTGCTTCTCATGGAAGTGCACTCAAAATAAAAATGGCAGAGTTGCTTCCCATGGCAGTGCATCCATTCAGTGTAATAGACCATGAGAGTATTGAATGCCATAAAAAGGTTTTTACTTTCTAGTAAAAGTGTTGAACCTGTCTTATAGACCATTTGTATCAAGCAATTACCTGTATTAAAAAACCAGTCAAACTACTATAAAATGTTTAGTATTGTTGCAGGAACAGTCTGATCAGGGCCTGCACTGTTTGCCATTCTATCTGCATTCTTTAGATGCTTTGCTGCATTGTTTAACCAAACTGTTCCATTTTTAGGACATTTACAGGACATTTAGGAGTCCCAATTTTTTTTATGGTAACTGGAACTCTGATTGGATGTTTTCAGGATCAACAGAATAGTCACAGAAAGTCCCCAACAGAACTGGATGGCCAGAACCTACAGCAGATGCCAAACCCTCTTGGAAATTTGAACCAGCCCCCTGGGAGGGGCTCACCCCCTATTAGGCCAGGGCAGCCAGGCCAAGGAATAAGGCCAATGGGTAAGATATATGTTATATATGTGGCTGTGGCACTTTATAAAGACCAAGTATCACATACTGCATAAATCCTTATAAATGCCCAGTTTTATCAAATGCCCCCAAATGGCCAGTTCTATCAAATGCCCCCTCTTTGTCTGAAGATAGTGTTATTTACTTGCCAGAATTGCATAAAATTGCATAAAAATCTCAGATAACTGATATTGTAGTTTATATATTATATCATGAGTGCATTTTGGCCAGTGGCTTGTTTATCACTGTTCAGGCTCTAAATAATGCCCCCCCTCTCCCAACCCTTTCTATAAAATGCAGTTCCTTTGGGCTTTTCCATAGGATTAATATGGTATGAGGATAGAATGCACTACAACCAGTCATTGCAGTATGGTTAAGGGCTTCACAGTTTGAGCTTACAGTGCTTGTACCCTGTAGAAGTTGACAGCTAGGTTAGCAGTTAAGGCATTACATGTAACCCTAAAAACGCCAAAAATTAAAATATTTGAATTGGCAAACAGTGTAGATCCAGATGAGGTGGCTCAAAATGAGCTACCTCATCTGAATCTACACTGTTTGCCCTCTAGTTTTCGAATTCTCAATATGATATCGCTTGAATGAGACATTTTTTTGAATTCTGCAGACGTAAATTTTGTCGTCTGCTTTTTGGCGCATTAAGAGTTAAAGAGGATGGATACACTTCAATGTTTTCCTGCCATTTTTACAAAGGGTAACAAGTTTTGTGACTTCCTGTTTGCTTCCCTAGATGATAAAAGTGTTTGAAAGGGGTCAGCTCTTAACGGAAAGAATTTGCTCATAGATGAGCAAATTCTTTCCTTTAAAAGTTGAGCCGCCATTGAGAAGGGAAGCAGGAATAAAAAAAATGACAGAGTTGCTTCCCCTGAAAATATATCCACTCAATTTGATAAACTATTTGCAAGAAACTGTTCGTATTAGTTATATCTAAGTCCTATGTTGGAATCTCATTTTGTCCAAGATGACTCATTTTCTGTTTAAATTTTTAGGAAATGGACACAACTACAACAACCCAAGACACCCCAGACCTCAAGGACCCCCTAGGGGACAATTTAATAATCAAAATAGGGGCCCTCCTCCAGGAATGGGGCATCAAGGTCAAGGGGCCAGAGATCAGTTACCTCCTGGTCAAGGTCAAAGAATGCCACAAGCTCAAGGCCAGATTAGAAATCAAAGAAGATAGCATTCTGTGGACCAATTATCGGAAATAAGTGCAGATATGTCAAAATCCATTTCTAATGTGTTTCACGTCATTATCTTGAAGTTTAGTCATTTGACCTTCCATTTGACCTTTCATCAATAAAACAAAAAATCCTGAGAGTCACAAGAGTACTAAGTGCTCTAGTAGGAGAAAGTTTGTTGATATGAGTGCAGATTCTGTTATGGGGTCGGACCGTCCACTGCCATAAAATGTGTTCTTTTCTGTATGGACTCTTTAGGTGTCCATAAAGAAAAGAACAAATTTTATGACAGTGGACCCTGTAGTTCAGCATATAAGGGGAAGCATTGTACAAAGCATTTGCTTTTTATGCTCCCCGAAGGGTGAGCATATAGTCGCCGCTTTGTCCGTCCGTCTGTCCGTCCGTCCGTCACACTTTTGTCCGGAGCATATCTCTGGAAGTATAAGGGGGAACTAAATGAAACTTCACACATTGATAGAGGACAACGAGGGGAAGTGCAGTGCACAAGAACCATAACCCTATCACAAGTATTTACGAAGTTAGCTCCCTTTCCAGTTTTTTCAATATTTTTCTTGTCCGGAGCTTATCTCTGAAAGTATAAGGGGGAACTAAATGAAACATCACACATCAATAGAGGACAATGAGAGGAAGTGCAGTGCACAAGAACCGTAACCCTGTCACAAGTATTTACAAAGTTAGCTCCCTTTCCAGTTTTTTCAATAATTTGCTTGTCTGGAGCATATCTCTGAAAATATAAGGGGGAACTAAACGAAACTTCACACATTGATAGAGGACAATTAGAGGAAGTGCAGTGCATAAGAACCGTAACCCTGTCACAAGTATTTACCAAGTTAGCTCCCTTTCCATTTTTTTTCAATATTTTGCTTGTCCGGAGCATACCTCTGAAAGTATAAAGGGGAACTAAATGAAACTTCACACATTGATAGAGGACAATTAGAAGAAGTGCAGTGCACAAGAACTATAACCCTATCGCATGTATTTACAGAGTTAACTCCCTTTCCAGTTTTTTTTTCAATATTAAGCTTGTCTGGTGCGTATCTCCAAAAGAATTAAAGGGAACTAAATGAAACTTCATACATTGAAAGAGGGCAATAAGAGAAAGTGCAAAGCACATGAACCATAACCCTGTCTTAAGTATTTACAAAGTTAGCACCCTTCCCATTTTTTCACTATATTGCATGTCCAGAGCATATCTCTGAAAGTATAAAAGGGAACTTAATGAAACTTAACACAATAATAGAGGACAATGAATGAAAGTGCAGAACACTAGAACCATAACCCTTTCATAAGTAATTACAGAGTTAGCTCCCTTCTTAATTTTTGCTTTATTTTGCCTGTATGGAGCATATCATAGGAAGTATTGAAGGAAACTAAATGAAATTTCACACATTGATGGAGGGTAATGAAAGGAAGTGCAGAGTTTAAGAACTATAACCTACCTTTAATAATTATGGAGTTAGCTCCATTCCTATTTTTTTCAGTTATTTAGCATGTCGGGAGTATATCTCTGTACATATTTAAGTTCACATATTGATAATAGAGGGCAATGACAAGAAGTGCAGAGCAGAAGAACCATAACTGTATTCCAAGTTATATTGGAGTTATTTTCCTTCTTATTTTTTCTCAGTTGTATGCATGTCCAGAGCATTGCTCTAAAAGTATTGAAGAGAATTATTTTTTTTTGCATTTTAAATTGCATTTAATTAACACAGAAAATCACTCCTTCACCAGGATACCCATTCTCCTATTCCAAGCCTTCGGGGAGCATCCATCGGTTCCACCGATTTTCTTGTTAATCACTAGCATTCCTCAGTGGTGGTTTGGATGTCATTCAAGCCACAGGTCTGAAGGAACAGACATAGGTTTGTTGACTGTGTGGGTTCTCTGGCTTTACTGTGATTGGCTGGGTGTATATTGGTACAATATCCGGTAGGACCAGAACATGGATTGATTCCACTGAGCCTCTGGAGGAACATCATTATGAGAATTGGACAAAAGAAAAAAAATCACCAACTCAACACACATGCTGTGGTCCCAAAGTAGAACTGCTAAAAAGCCACTTCTATTAAGGGTAACAGTGTGGCTGTGGATGACTCAAAGACAGAGCTCCAGATAAGAAGGGGTAATAGGGATAATTTAGAGATAACTTTCTTATTTCTCAGTGAAAACATGTTGCATTAGAACCATCTCTGTGAGACACCGAAACAGTTCTATAGGTCGGTCGTGCTATAGTGGCAATGTTTTGTTTACATTTTCAATGTCAACAGTACCTGTACTATCATTACCGTGCAGTTCTAGTAAGTTCTTGATCTATGGTCATAATGGCACATTACGGTTAACTGGTAGTTCTAATTTATCTAAATGACACTTTTTGAAAGCTTTAAGACAGAAACTGCCTCTGGTTTAAGAAATATCATTGAAAACAAAAAATAGTAACAAAATTATTCAAATTTTATTCTTTAGTTCCCTTGAGTTGGATAAGCTGATTTCTGCTATATAACCAGTCAATCACAAAATCAAAATAAACACAAAACAATAACACTGCCAACTTATTGCGTCCGGACTTGATTGAGGGGTCACAATATATGTTTTTGTGGAAAAATAAGGGAAAATGATCTCAAAATTATCCCTGTTACCCCTTCTTATCTAAAGCATTGGAACTGTCATAAACTACTCAGCTTATCTGGAGCTCTGAATTAAGATGTATGATTACTTTATCCTCCACCATTTTCTCAAAGGGAAACAACTTTTACAACTTCCTGTTTGCTTCTCAGATGAATGATTCCTTTCTTAAAAGGGGTGAACTCTTATAGAAAAGAATTTGCTCTTAGAGGAGCAAATTCTTTCAAGAGTTGATCCCATTGAGAATGGAGGTAAACGTAAAAATGCCAGAGTTGCTACCCCTGAAACTATGTTTATTCACCTAAATAGAATTATTGAGATGTCCTGGGTCCAGATGTTCAAAGGTTCCTTAACTCACTGGGGCCATATTTATAAAACGACTTAAGTTGTTGCTATGCTGTTGCTAAGGCTCAATTTCTATGAAGGAGATTCCCTACAACTATGAAATTTGCTTAGGAGGAACAGTCTTTTTCAGACTGTTCCTCCTGAGCCAATTTCATAGTTGTAGAAAATCTCCAACATAGAAATTGAGCCTTTGCAACAGCATAGCAACGACTTAAGTCGTTTTATAAATATGGCCCCTGAAGTCATTAGTTGAAGATTCATTAAGTCTCGCAGCACTCACAAACTCGACTGCAGTAATATTTTTGCTGAAAAATTGTTAGCAACTTCTGCACTGCAAAAGTTCCTCACATTTTTTTGGCAAAAAATAGCAGTGTTTTTGTGTATGATAAGTTTGAAGTTTTAACTTATCATTAACTAACAATGCAGGGCCCAGTTGTGTAAAGCGTTGTTAGCTTAACGAGCTCGTTAAGAGGTCAACCTGTTAGGTGTTTTACAACTTTATAACCAGATACACTGATATTTTTTGTTGAAAAATTGTGAGAAGCTTTTGCATGGCGTATTCGAAATATTAACGTTTGAAATTTTAACGAAACGTAAACTAATGACGTCGTTAGTTTCGAACAACCGGGCCCAGATTGTTCTGAACAACTGGGCCCATATGTTTAGGATTGATATTGTACTGAGGACTTGAATAGAAGAAACAATCATACAGCTGATTGATAGAGTGATTGATTCATAGGGTTGTCACTCCCCTAATTTTGTTCTGATGTTTTCCGTACCCTTTTTATGGCTTATACACTTAATTGTAAGCTTAAGGTATCATTCGAAAACTATGGGCTGCTCTCAAAGGTGAGAATTTGCTCCATCTGGGAGCATATTCTTTCCATTAAGAATAGTAGATCCTAAATAGGAGAGAGACTCATACCTCTGTGTATTGATTAGCTTTCCAGAAAGTAAACCTTTTCCCACAAAGCAGAATAAGTACAGTTGTCTAAAGACTGTTATTGCTATTAATTTTCAGTTTCCCTGACATTTCGGTTGTACTGGAATTCCAGGTATATCCTGTGATGTGAAACACCACTGGGGAAACAGATTTACAAAAGTCAACAGACTTTTTTGCTGAATCCCTTTGTGCAAACTTCTGATCTATAATGTTATGTAAAAATGATGTTGTTTATGCAAATAAAAATAAACTGTTTCTTGATCGTACAGAACAAGACAGTAAACTAATGTTTGTTTCTTTTCCACATATCCTATTTATTTAAGGAATGAATTTCATTTTTCTGATGTTTATCGAAGTATAAACTACATTGGGTCGCGTGCAAAGTAAGGGAACCCCAAAGGGGTTCATGTAAACTTTGCCAGCGACCCAATGTAGTTTATACTTGGATAAACATCAGAAAAATTAAGCTCATTGCTTTTATTTCTATTCTTTTCTATCTATTATTTGACAACAAATTTGCCTCAGGGACTGCAATTGAAGCAGAAAAAAAAACAACATTTATACGCAGTTTGTCTACTAATAGCGGAACAGCGTCATCGACGTCATAATGCCGCCTACCTCCAATCAGATGTGGAGAACAATTGTTTATTTTGAAGCCATGTGTTGTTGCGTGAACCGATGTAGTTATTGGAGTATAAACTACATTATGTTCTAATGGTTTACCATAGTGCTTTTCAATAAGTGGACAGATAATGTAAATATTTGGCTATAAGACAGGTTTTTCTCCATCCATAAAGCACCCCTAATATGCAAATAAGTCACATGTTATACAGTTATTTGGTAGGTTTTCTCTTCCAAAAAATCCCTAAAATCGAGAGCCATCTTGTAAGATGAATCTAGACTTTTCGGATTGCTTTGGGGTGGTGGTTGGGATGGTGCTGATTATATCTTTCAGCACCGTGTCGTCCTACATTGTACTTTTTGGACCACAGGCGCTTGAAGTTCTGGGTTTTTTTTTTTACCCTTTAAACTCGACGCAGTCTATAGGCCGTTTCGTAAGAAATGACCAGGTATGCAAGCAAACATGGCCCGACTTTTTGGACTGCTAAAACTGCCAGTTAGAAGCAAACTTCTTACCTGTAAACATGGTTTCAAACTGTATCTATAAACATTATAAATTTGTTCAGTTATGGTCTATGCGTTGATGTTATCCTGAATTCAAAATTTGCCACAAAATATCGTCGCCATTACGGTGTCCAGTTTCCGGTTTACTGTGCTGTGCCAAAGTTGAGCATATGCTTGTACGCTTTGAAAATCACACATCAGCAAAGTCATTCAATTACTCTTTTAGATATGACCAATGTTGTTTAATCACTGTTTCCATGTATTTACAATATTTTGTTTGTCCTAATTTCAGTCAAAACGTTTCTTACCAGTGAAAACTTAAGGCAAACATGATGAAAATGACGTCATGATTTTCGTGTCAACAACGTCAAAACTGCGCAGTAACGTTGGCGTAAAATTTTCATTTGTTGACTGAGGCCTACATGTACTGACTTTCTGAACAACAAAGTTGCAGATTAGCTTGCGCACCTGCACAGTCTGATTGGCGATTTTGTTTCTTGATGACTGGACAGAGTAGGAAACTGTACATTTAAGAGGATCGTTATCCGCAGAATCACTTCATTTTTCCCGTAATAGAACCTGATGACGTTGCTGTGTGACGTTGATACACCAGAAACTGGAGACCGTAGTGGAGTCTGAACACAAGCTTGCACACCTGGACATTTCTTCAAAATAGCTTATAGCCTGGATGTTTAGCGGCATCATTAGCATAAAACTTCAAGTGCCTGTTTTTGGACTAAAGTAAGGCAAGGGCCTGTAGGGCAAGGGCCTACTGTGCTTGCAGTAGATGCAGGCGGGGTTGTTTGGATATTTTTTTTCTCTCATCTATCATTTCTCTTTTCTTTCTCCTTCTGGTAGATGGCCTGATATTGACAGAAATACTTTCTCAAAGGGCTGTTAAACCAAAAACAACCAACCAACCAATCAGATTGCTTTTGGAAGGGAAAAACCTCCATCTTATAACTGAAGAAATATGGTAACCTTGCAAATGTCCTCACCCTTGCAGTCTGATCAGAGTCTGTTTTATTTGCCAAAAAGTTTTGAAACAATACCCTTTCAACTGACCCAAGAAAAAAAAATCAGTGGCAGTTTCATTTAAAAAAAAATACATACTGAGCACCCTCCTTTAATGTAGACCAGGTAAAGTAGGGGTATAGGTAGAAATGTTAAAGATGTGTTCTGAGTGTTATTTTAAAATTGCTTTCCAATTCGTTTTGTTTTCTCACTACAATATTCTTTTGGTAAGCAGTATCAGTAATTTCAAAATTTATGTGATATGTATGTCATTGCCTATATCTTTTCTGTATAGCATTGTCATGGGGATGACCGTAATTAATGTTGTTAGAACTTGTGGTCTGACCCATTTATCAGTTGTTTTTTGGCAATAAAATGTGTTTAAACTAAAAACGGGAAGTCTGGTGACTGAAAGCCATACTATGTTTCTGCTGTGGCTATCAAATTGGAGTAAGTTTAGAAATGGCCATTATGTAAGGATCAACCAAGGTATGGTGTCTCCCATAGAACTTTTTAACCCATTCCATTCGTCTGGACAAACAGTTTGGATCCAGATCAGGCCCCACAAAAGTGGGGCCTGATCAGAGATCCAAACTGTTTGCTGCCCAGACATCATTTCTACAAGAGTAGGTTAGACCAATATTGTCAGAATATTCATAATTTTTGATACAGGCAACAATTCCGGCAGATGACAAAAAATACCCAGAATGCAATGCAAAAGTGTTGACACAAGCTTTGCTCTGTGATAACCCTGTGACAATTTACTGGCGAGTAATTTCGATAGTTTAAGGTAGTTCTAAACAATTATTGAATCATCATCTTGAGCAGAAATATCGCTTTAACCCATTGCATTCAGGGTATTTTTTGTCGTCTGCTGAAATTGTCATCTGCATCAAAAATCAAGAATATTTTGACAATACTGGTCTAACCAACTCTTTTAGACATGATGTCTATAGACAGCAAACAGTTTGGATCTCAGATCTGGATCCAAACTGTTTGCCCAGATACCCCTCAAGGGGTATCCCAAATGGAATGGGTTAAGCTTCAATGGAGGTTTGGGCACAGATACCATTTTCTTGATGGACACTTAGTATTTTTGAAGGCTGTTGAAGGCAAGATAATTGAAAATTCAAAAAGTGAAATGCAGAATCCAGCCATGTAAATGCAAAATCTCTTACAGTTTAACCTTATTGCTACTTAGCATCCCATAAATGAGACATATGCAAACAGTGTAGACCCAAGCCAGATGCCACATAATGCAGGGGCATTCATGAGAGGGGCATTTATCAGAAAAAAATACAATATTTGAAAACTGTTACTGAATTAAGTATTACATCTTGAAAACACCAAAAAATGTAAATTGGGTATGTCTAAGATATATTTCTTCTTTCCCACCATCATCTTGAGTATGTCCAGTTGACAGATCATCTAATAAACTAGAATTACATTTCCAATGCCTGCTGCAAAAAATGAAAATTATTTGGAATCTCTCTTTTGGCTGCTAACTGTAGTTGTGAGACTATCCAAAACTAATTATCTCCCTTGAAATATGAGTGGTAATTAACTTCGGGATATACACTTTCTTCTGATGTCATGATTGCTTTTAGTGAATTGTTTGACATATAATTAGATAACAGATATGAAAATGAATGTCTTAAACATGATAATATCAAAACTAGTAGAAACTTGTATGCAATGAGAAAAATATGCAAATTTACCTATTACACATAGCACAAACGTAAAATCAACAGGTATAAAGCCAATTCGCAGCAAAATACAGGTTGTGTTATAAGAAAGGAGAGAAGGTTAGCACTCCCCTTGACAAGGACGGAAGAGGTCTTTATGACCTTTATAACACATATGAGGCATGGCTCCTCTTACTTCGAGGGCCAACTCCATATTTTTTTTATGCCCCCGTGACGATAGTCAGGGGGCATTATGTTTTACCCCTGTCCGTCTGTCTGTCCATCTGTCCGTCGCACATTTTAGTAGTAAGTTTGTGTAATCAACTCCTCCCACAGCTTATGATGGATCAATTTGAAACTTTGCACATATGTTGCAGACATATTGAAGATGTGCATGAAGATTTCTTATGGCCAAAAAATTATTTTTGACAAAATTACGGGCTTTCGGACTTAGACATTTTTAGTGTTGATTACTGATACAGGGTATCAAGTTTGTGTAATCAACTCCTCCCAGAGTTTAAGATGGATCAATTTGAAACTTTGCATACATGTTGCAGACATATTGAAGATGTGCATGAAGATTTCTTATGGCCAAAAAATTAATTTTGACAAAATTATGGGGCTTTCGGACTTAGACATTTTTTGTGTTGGTTTCGGACTTAGACATTTTTAGTGTTGATTACTGATATAGGGTAGCAAGTTTGTGTAATCAACTCCTCCCAGAGTTTATGATGGATCAATTTGAAACTTTGCACATATGTTGCAGACATATTGAAGATGTGCATGAAGATTTCTTATCGCCAAAAAATTATTTTTGACAAAATTATGGGCTTTTGGACTTAGACATTTTCAGTGTAGGTTAGTGATACAGGATAGTATGTTTGTGTAATCAACTCCTCCCACAGCTTATGATGGATCAATTTGAAACTTTGCATACATGTTGCAGACATATTGAAGATGTGCATGAAGATTTCCTATGGCCAAAACTTTAATTTTGACAAAATTATGGGGCTTTCGGACTTAGACATTTTTTGTGTTGATTAGTCATATAGGGTAGCAAGTTTGTGTAATCAACTCCTCCCACAGCTTACGATGGATCAATTTGAAACTTTGCATACATATTGCAGACATATTGAAGATGTGCATGAAGATTTCTTATGACCAAAAATTATTTTTTGGCAAAATTACGGGCTTTTGGACTTAGACATTTTCAGTGTTGGTTTGTGATGTAAGGTAGCAATGATTGTGTAATCAACTCCTCCCACAGCTTATAACAGATCAAGCTGAAACTTTGCACACATGTTGCAGACATATTGAAGATATGCATGAATATTTTTGAAGGTCACAAAGTGTTATTTTGACAAAATAATGGGTTTTCAAACTTAAGTCAGTTTCAGTGTTTGATATCAGTGTGTAATGAATTTCCTTTACAGTTTATGATAGATGGCTTTGAAACTTTGTACATGTGTTACAGAAATAAAAAAGATCGTCACGATGATATTTTATGAAGAAAAAGTTGTTTTAGCAAAATTGCAGGTTTTGAACTAAGAAATTTTCATCTTTTAATTTTTAACAATATAGGTTCTCAAGACATACTACAGTTTATGACTAATCAGTTTTCACAGTTTGAGACCATGCACACTTCTTTTACTTTGCAATGGTGATGGGGGTAGGGTGCAGGGAGAAAGGGGGCTCAAGGGTCAATTGGGAAGCACAGGGGCATCACCTGTGTCTTACAGACACAATTTTCTAGTTACACAATGCCATCATATTTTAAGCTCACCTGTCAAGGTGAGCTTATAGTATAGCCTTGGTCCGTCGTCGGCGTCGTTCACAATTTTAATTATCTTCTTCTCAGAAACCTTTGGGCCAATTGAAGTCAAATTTCATATGAAGCCTTAACAGGATGGGGGAACAAAAGTTTAGGTTATATATTTGACCCAGGTCACATGACCAAGATGGCTGCCATGCCCATATATATGGTAAAAACCTTAAAAAATCTTCTTCTCCAGAACCACAGGGCCAATTGCCTTGAAACTTGGTATGTAGCCTCTTGGACCCCAGTACTACAAAGTTTATATAAATGATGACCTTGGGTTGACCTTGACCTATTTTATGGCACGGTCAAATTTGGTCCCTAAGGCTTTTGAATAGGAAAAGATGAAAAAGTGCATTTTTCTGTTGCTGTTGTGGTCTGTGATATGGAAATGTAGTCATTTTCAAAATCTATGGATATTAGAGGTCAAGGTCATTTAGTGACCTTGACCAAAGGTCATTATCCATTTAGTGTCAACAGTTTCAAACATATCCTCAGAAACCATTGGGCCGATCAAAGCCAAATTTCATATAGAGACTTAACAGGATGGGGGAATGAAAGTTTATATATTTGGCCACGGTCACATGACCAAGATGCTCTGTGATATGGAAATTCAGTCATTATCAACCCCAATGAATACTAGAGGTCAAGGTCATTGTTGTCATAGTCCGTCGTCAGCATTTTCACAGGACTTCTCATCAGAAACCACTGGGCTGATTGAGGCCAAATTTCATTTAGCCCCTATACAGGATAAAGGAACAAAACTTTATAATGATGGGGGAACGAAAGTATATATTTGGCCATGGTCACATGACCAAGCTGGCCACCATGCCCATACATGATAAAAACCTTAAAAAATAGCCATCAGAGGAGATGGCAAATCCCCCGACCAAAGACCCCCATGGGCCTTGGTAAAAAGGGTGCACTTCAAACACATCTTAGTAATATATTGTCATTCTTTTATGCTTCTGATTGACATTATCTGTTATCAGATGCATGATTATTTAACACTCAGACTAAAACAGTATGCTTGACTGCTAAAAAGAGGTAATATCTCAAACAGCGACCATATACACAAATGTATAGCATACTATACATTCAACTTTCAAAAGGTGTGAATAAGTTCTAAAGTACAAGCCCTACAAACCTAATTTTGAGCTCTCTAGTAAGTGAATTTGGACAAAGAATCCAAATCTGGAAAAGAAAAAAAAAATTGAGGGGGGGGGGGGGGGGTCACGTGGGACGTGGGAATGTTGAGGGGTCAGAGAAAGTTAGGAACACTGAAAAGATATCACAGCATGATCATCGATATTCTCAAAGGTACAAGGTTATTCAAATTCTGGAGCAGGCCAGGGTTATACAGATATGGAGCAGAGACTCAAACAGCAGCTCAAACTACCAAAGGGAAATAACTCACAAAGTATGAAAGCAAGAGTTATCATTCATGTATGAGACAAATTGTCATGACCTGTTCTGCATATCTGTGAAGTATCATGAAAATATTTCAAAAGGAATCCAAGCTATTGGGCAGACACCTAAAATCATCAAAGGGAAATAACTCCAAAAGTAAGAAAGCAAAAGTTGTCATTCTTGTTCGCGACACATCATCATGATCTGTTCTACATATCTGTGAAGTATCATGAAAATATTCCAAAAGGTATTCAAGTTATAGAGCGGACACGAAATCACACCTAAAATGATCAAGGGAAAATAACTCAAAAAGTAAGAAATCAAGAGTTGTCATTCTTGTTTGCGACACACCGTCATGACCTGGACCCGGTTGTATCAAACTTTAATGACAAATTAAACCGTCATTAAACCGCCATTAATTAACGCGTTATTAAATTCGGTTGTATGAAACTTTTAATGACACGACTTCGTCATTATCTCTTCATTAACTTAATGATGGTCAGGGGGTATCTTTAAACCGTCATTAAGCAATTCAAGATGGCCGCCATCGTCCGATTCGACCTCAATATTTCGGGAAAGCGACCATTTTAAAGACAACATGGTCGATGTAGAATGCGAAGGAGATGGATATTCGTGAAAAGAAACCAGATAGATCTACCTCGATCTGCAATCATTTCTATGCAGAGCAAGAACCTTAAGCCATTCAAATGTCATACAGCAGTTGTTAGTCATCCAAAGCTTGGTAGATCTACATTTTCCTTTAAAAACTTGCATCTTTCCCGTTGGCATCGTAAAACTATGTAAACATGATTGAAGTCCTATTTGTTTTGAAATGTATCGACCAGCTGCTCACGACATGATGACGTCATAAGACAACAGGCAGCGCTCAATCAATATCTAAGGACTTTTGATAGAACTTATGACCCGATTTGACTTGATGTAATGATGACCAATACAGATAAACTCTATTGAACTAAACTTTCTAAGTTTGTTGGATTTCCGAGAGCCTGCACATTGGGCTATCGACGTTGAACAAACGTTGATTAAATACTGATTCAACGTTGTGTGGCTGCAGGGTAGGCTATGTATGCACGAAGTCCATATTCCATATTCTAGGAGCCTATACATCGGACCTACAACATTGAATCAACGTTGTTTTTCTGCTACGTAGCCATGTGTATGCATGACATCCTATTTTTGATGCCTACACGTCGGCGATATAACATTGAATCAACGTTGCATGCCTGCAGAAAATGTACTCTTTGTAAGTTATCCGCATTTTTTGAGTCTACACAGTTGGGTACACTGATTCAACGTTAGGTGTCTGCAGGGTATGCATCCCTTCATATGCATGACACCCCCATTCTAGGAGCCTACACATCGGGCACACAACGTTGAATAAACGATGTGTGCCTACAAAGTATGTTCCCCTTTGTATGCCACAACAACCCATATGGGAGCCTACACATCGAGCCTAAAACGTTGAGCCTGCGTTGTGTGCCTGCAGGGTAAGCACCTCTTTGTATGCTTGACATTCCCGTACCTCGATCCTACACATAGGGCACACAACGATGATTCAACGTTGTGTGCCTGCAGGGTATGTATCTCTTTGTATGCAACGCACTTTCAGTCTGGGAGCCTATACATCGGACACAAAACGTTGTTCATCGTAATGTACCTGCTGAACATGTCTCCTTTGTAAGATGACATTCCAATTCTAGGAGCCCGAACATGGGACACATAATGTTGAATCAATGCAGTGTGCCTACAGTGTACGGACCCCTGTATGCATACGATTCCAATTTAGGAGTGCCTTCTTATCGGGCACCCAACCTTCAATCAACGTCGTGTGCCTGCAGGATATACCCTTTGTCATATGACCTTCCCATTCTTTGACCCTACACATCATACACACAAAATTGATTCGACGTTTTGTGCCTGCAGGGTACACGCCCCTTTATATACATGATATCCCCATTCTGTGACCTTTCTTATCGGACACTGAAATACCACTCAACGTTGCGTGCCTACATATGTACAACGTATGTATCTCTTTGTATGAACATGACATCCCCGCTTTGGTAGCTTACACATCGGGCAGAAAACGTTGAACACGCGGCGTGTGCCTGCAGGATATGTGCCCTTTGTCGGATGACATTTTTATTCTCGGACCTAACCATCGGACACACAACGTTGAATCAACGTTGTCCGGCCAGCAGGAAATGTGACTATTGATTAAACGGTGTGTGCCTAGAGGGGGTGTTCCCCTTTGTATGCCTATGGGAGCTTACGTCTCGGATACACAACGTTGAACCAGAGTTGTGTTCCTATTTGTATGCATGATATTCCCATTTTGGGAACCTACATGTCCGTCTTACAACGTTGAATCAACGGTGCGTGCCAGCAATGTATGTACCCCTTTCTATGCATGACATTCCCATTCTTGGAGCCTATATATTGGACACACAATGTTCGATCAACACCGAATCAATGTTGATTCAACGTCATGATTCAACGTTGTTTTCCTGCAGGGTATACACCTTTTTGTGTACTTGCCCAGAAACTATTTCTGTATACTGTTTCCATTCTATGTTTTCTTTCAACTGCCTAATTGACTTTGCAAACATGCCAGTGTTTGAGCTAAAGTTGATCATAGGGTATAAACCAGTCCGCCAATTTTCGCTTCCTGCAGAGACTGTCCGTCATATTTGGCTTCTGCCGAGACTGTCCGCGAACTCTTGCTTCCTGCAGGGACTACTGACCTCGAAAAATGGCTTCCTGCTGAGACTGTCCGTGTGACTCTGTTTCCTGCCGAGAGCATCGACAGGAAGCAGAATCACGCGGACAGTCTCTGCAGGAAGCCATTTATCATGTACAGAAGTCTCGGCAGCAAGCAAGAGATCGCGGACACTCTCGGCGGAAGCCAAATATGATGTAAAGTCTCTGCAGGAAGCGAAAATCAGCGGAATCGAATATACTCGTGTGGATGTGTGCGCGCATGCTCTATGCTCAGAAACTATTTTCAATGGGCAGTAGATATTAAGCAAGACATGTAACAAAGAGTAAGCAGTACACAACTCATAATTTGCCGTACAAAAAAGTATATACACAACCAGCATTAGTGCATGCTTTATGTACGCGTAAAACTTGTCGCAGTAGACGTGCACAGGAACATGAGAAAGAAGTTGTACATCCCTGCGAAAGATAAAATACTGAAGTTGTTCGGAAAATGAAAATCCTATTGCCATTAAAATGGTATAAATTCATTGAACATTTTATTGTAAGTTATCTCTGAAAGATTTTCAGAAGAGTTTCATCCTTTTAAACAGCCAAATTTGCCCAGTTTTAAACCTTTAAGATAAGACTCGGTTTCTGTCAAAAAGCGTTGCAAATTTTCTTGGTTGGCAATCAGAAAAGCTAATATAATATCATAAACTTTATTAGGCCCCCGTGACGATAGTCAGGGGCATTATGGTTTGCTCGTTCGGTCCGCCCGACTGTCTTGCCCTCACGCTTAAAATGTTTATATAATCAACTCCTCCCAGAATTTTCAAGCAATTCATTTGAAACTTAGCAGAGAAAATGTACATGTGGCGTTATTGGGAATAAAAAAATAATGTTGACAAACTTACGGCGTTTTCGACTTAGGCAATTTTGAGGTTAGGCCTAAATATCGGGTAGCAACCTTGTGTAATCAACCGCTCCCCCAGTTTTCAGCCAATGAATTTGAAACGATGCAATGATGTTACTAGCAAATTGCCATAAAGATGTGCTGCATGACGGAAAAATAATTCTTGACAAATAACGGCCATGATTTTCGACTTGGACATTTTTAGATTAGTCTTTAAAATAGGGTAGCAAGCTTGTGGTTTCAGCTAGTTTTCAAGCAATCAATTTGAAACCATGCAAAGATGTCACAAGCATATTGAAGATGTAAAGATGTACATGTGAATATTTTCCAGATTCAAACCAGTGCGCGAAAATCCAATTAAATAGCACGCAGTCTTAATAACGTCACGTTATGATGTTCCGATGACCGTAGACGTCAGATTTAATGACAAACTCGTCATTAGCGCATCATTAACTTATGACGGTTTAATGAACGTTTGATACAACCGGACTTAATGGCGTCATTAACTAATTTGTCATTAGGACTTTAATGATAGATTAGCGGTTAATTTGTCATTAATTTAATGACGGTTTGATACAACCGGGTCCTGTTCTACATATCTGTGAAGTATGATGAAAATATTCCAAAAGGTATTCAAGTTATAGAGCAGGCACGAAATCACACCTAAAATGATCAAGGGGAAATAACTCAAAAAGTAAGAAAGCAAGAGTTGTCATTCTCGTTTGCGACACACTGTCAGGACCTGTTCTACATATCTGTGAAGTATCATGAGAATATTCCAAAGGGTATTCAAGTTATAGAGCGGACACGAATCTGCCAAAGAATCAAACCTAAAACTATCAAGGGGAAATAACTCAAAAAGTAAGAAAGCAAGAGTTGTCATTCTTTATCGCAACACATCATCATGACCTGCTCTACATTTCTGTGAAGTATCATGAAAATATTCCTAAGGGTATTCAAGTTACAGAGCGGACATGAATCTGCCAAAAAATCACCAAGGGGGAGATAACTCAAAAAGTACAATAGCAAGAGTTACCATTCTTGTACGCGACACTTTGTCATGACCTGTTCTACATAACTGTGAAGTATCATGAAAATATTCCAAAGGGTATTCAAGATATAGAGCGGACAAGAAAGTGTTTAGGGACGGACGGACGGACAGACGGATGCCAGGCTCATCGCTATATCCCCCGAACCTTTCGGTCGGGGGATAAAAATCTTCTTCTCCAAAACCACAGGGCAGATTGCCTTGAAACTTTGTATGTAGCATCATGGTCTCTAGTACTACAATTTTTTTTATAAATAATGGCCTTGGGTTGACCTTGACCTATTTTATGGCAAGGTCAAATTCGGTCACTCGGGCTTTTGAATGGGAAAAGATGAAAAAGTGCATTTTTCTGTTGCTATTGAGCTCTGTGATATGGAAATGCAGTCAACTTCAACCTCTATGAATACTAGAGGTCAAGATCATTTAGTGATTATAGAAGTGGCCGTGGTGGAACAGTTTACACACTCACCATCCAATCCTATAGAATTGCAGCCTGTTTATTAGCCCACCTGAGCCGAAAGCTTACATTTTGACCACTTGAACTGAGCATATACTGGCAGGTGAGCGATCGTTGCTCTTGGGCGACTTGTTTTACATAATACCATCAGTCTCCATTAACTTTTCATGTCTGCCCTATATTCACTCAAATCCCTGAAAATATTTTCTCTAAAATTGAGTTAAACGTACAGCTCATCACAATGCCTCACAGACGTCAAGGTCACCTGTGAAATATTTCTAAAGGTACTGTCAAAGGAACAGCTTTAGTGTAGTGGATAACACTCCAAACTACCAATCCAGAAGTCGCAAGATCAATCCCCCGCTTCTCCGGTCTTTCAGATGAGACTTTAAAACTGAGGTCCCGTCTCCATATGGTGGGACGTTGGTGGGACGTTAAACCCAAGTTCACTCACTCACTGTAGGTCAAGGTCACGCATGGAATGTTTCAAGAGGTAATATTCATAACCATTAAAGATTTCTTCCTGAAAGTTTGTACAAATGTACAGCACCATATCATATGATGTGTAGAGAATTAGAAAAATTATAAAATAAGTGCCTTAAAGAGTGAAAAAGTAACGTAAAGCAGCTGAAAACGGATAATACCACAAAATGCAACCTCTATAAAAGATTTTATAAGAAGTAGTAAGATCCCCATCACATTAGTTTCTCATTGTCTTGCGCACTTAATATATTCTTCAAAGATTGACTGCCTAATATGACACATCACTATCCTCCAGAGGATAAAAAAAATTATAATACCTATTTGTTTATTCATCTGTATTCCTTCACATAAAAAGCAAGCAAAAAAAAAAAAAATGATAAATGAATACAAAACAAACCAACTGATATTTAGTTTTCGTAGCTATAATATTACTTGGGTCTAATATATATTATGAGATATTATAATGTTTTCTCATGAAATAAACGTTTTATAAAACATAACACACTGTCAGGTCATTGAAAAGTATGAAAGCCATGACATGCCATGACGTGGATCTGATAAAACTTTGAATGGACCAATCTAGCAAAAACACGACCTGGTGAAGTAATGGTAAACAATGTATTATCGGCTTATCCAGCAGTCCCGTATGTGATAGGCCAGTATTTTAATGCTACCTATCAGCGATAATGAGTTTCCTGAACTGAAATGTGTGTGTGTGTGCTCTAGAGCCATCATCAATGAGAGATTTATGTCAATATTTATCTGATATCCACAGCCAAGTCCATGAGTTTGAACATTAATCCATACCACACAGGTTGATAGGGTGATGGAAAGGATTGTGGGTGTAACGTTAGCAAGCCATGTTATGTTGAGTGGTGGTCCCTGCATTGTTTCGGCCCTCCCCCAATCCATCTATGCTTTATAGATCAAGGGCTCATATGAAAAGGTTCTATCGGACAATGTATTCCCTGATTGCAGACTGACACTGGTCACAAAAGTCTTAAGAGACCCGCGGTGAAACTAAGGTCAGTGCATTTGTAGACCAACGAGGCATTGTAGATGCTTGAACTGACAGGGTAGATTGATTTTCAGGCTGGCTTGGCCAGACATATCGCAGAAATTGGAAAGCACTCGAGGTCAGCGCCATAAAACTACTGTCTTCTATAAGCGACAAACACTACCAGGCCCCAAGGTTATAAAACAGTTTTCTTGCTTAACTCAGCTGAGCATGAAATTTTCTCTGCTGATAAATATTAAAATGCCAACTAATGTTGGCATTTTCATATTCATAAGCAGAGAAAATTTCATAGCTAAACTGACCCAGGAAACAACAGTACCTATCAGTAACTTGCTATTTATTAGCAGAAAAAATTTCATGCTCAGCTGAGTTGAGCATGAAAAAAGTTTTATAACCTTGGGGCCAGGTACGTATATGCAAACAGGAAGCAAAGCAACCCTAATGTCTGTCAAAAAGGCGAAGATAACGGCTGGTTAGTACCACCCAAGTACAGCCACAAGCGGACATGCAGTATGGGTTCTGCTGGTCAATATGCAGCCAAGTCTATGAGCTGGATCACTAATCCATACGGCAGAGGTCCACAGGTTGACAGTGCGACAGAAGTTGAAGAGTGACAGAGGATTGTGGGTGTTAGCATGTTATGTTAAGTTGTGGTAGCTGCACTGTATCAGCCCTTCCCCAACCCGCCTATCAACCTGTAGGCCTGTCAAATGGGCGTGGAAGTTACCTGTAGAAAAACCCATGTACAGGCCCATAGAGTAGAAAGCATGACATGCTCAGTGAAATAAGAGTTGTGTCCCCTATATCTGACTCGAACAGAAATGTCTAGGACATTGGGTTGTAGTTATTGCATAACTGTCTCCCAGATTAGGCAATTTGATATAGTATTTATTTGGCTAAAAGACAGGGTTTGCTCTCTCCATAAAGTACCCCAAAGATGTAAATTAGTTGAGTATAATTGTTAGATATGTTTTTTCTTCCAAAACAATCCCAAAAGATGGATGGATGGATGACTTGCGATTTTACGTCCTTTTCAACAGTATTTCAGTCATATCAGGACGATGGGCTTGTGATAATGAAAGGCTGTGTGCAATGGAACCCCGTTTACGATGGAAAGAACTCCGCCTCCAGCGGGGCTCGAACCCGCAACCGCTAGATCAGTAGGCCAGCGCTTAACCCACTGAGCTACCGGGGCTTCTAACAACAATCCCCAAAATCTTGATTTGTCATGTAAGATGGATCTAGATTTTTGGGATTGTTTTGGAAGGGATAAACCTCCATCCTATAACCAAGGAAATACAGTTCCACAGACACCATTGGAACCTGTCTAGAGCCATTACTAAGTCATTGAACTTCGTCATTTTAGGCATTTAAACAAAATAGAGTCCATCGCCTTTACCCCAATGTTCTTGGTAGCGATAAAAAGGGAACTAGAAAATGTGTTTATGAAACACTATGCCCCCAACCATATGCTTGCCTCTAAAGAAGGTTCATCCAATAATGCTTGTACCTTTGTACCATAGGCTTCAATGTACTAAGTCGAAAAAGGGGCTTAACTCAGTCAAAAATTTACGGCTTGTTTTCGAAAGTTAATCAGGTCATCTACACCTTGGGCAATATCAACCTGCAAAAATCATGATCCTAGCATCAGGGGTTCTCCAGATATTTTGTTCAAAAAGTTCCATAGGCAAATAATGCACTAAGTTGAAAAAGGGGCATAACTCGATCAAAAATTCACGATTTTTTTTCAAAAGCTAATCAGGTCATCTACACCAAAGGCAGTATCTTCCTGCAAAAAATCATGCTCCTAGCATCAGGGGTTCTTGAGATATTTTGTTCACAAGGTTCCATAGGCTTACAATACACTAAGTCGAAAAGAGGGCATAACTCGGTCAAAAATTCACAAATTTGTTTCAAAAGTTAATCAGGTCATCTACACCTTAGGCGTTGTCATCCTGCAAAACCTCATGATCCTACCATCAGGGGTTCTTGCGATATTTTGTTCACAAGGTTCCACAGGCTAACTCGAAAAAGGGGCATAACTCTGAAAATATGTGACCAAAGTAAAAAAGAAAAAATACGTGTTCGCTTATTTTTCATACTCATCATGTGTTTAAAGTTTCAAGTTCCTAGCTTTTACGGTTCTTGACTGGGTGTAAAGGTAACTTTGTACCATAGGCTTCAATGCATTAAGTCGAAAAAGGGGCATAACTCGATAAAAAATTTACGATTTTTTTCAAAAGTTAATCAGTTCATCTACACCTTAGGGAGTATCTTCCTGCAAAATATCATGATCCTAGCATCAGGGGTTCTTGAGATATTTTGTTCACAAGGTTCCATAGGCTTACAATGCACTAAGTCGAAAAAGGGTCATAACTCGATCAACTGAATTTAAGAAATATGCTCAAAAGTAAATCTGAGTTCATCTACATCTTGGTCTGTAACTGTATGCCAAATATAAATGTGCTAGCTTAAGCGCTTCTTCAGATATTTTGTTCACAAGGTTATTCCTATATAAAATGCCTAAGGCCTGAAAAGGGGAATAACTCAACCAAAAAATTACAATATATGCTCAAAAGTTAATCAGTTCATCTACACCTTAGTCCAAACCAGCATGCTAAATTTAAGGACCCTAGCTTATGCGGTTCTTTAGATATTTTGTTCACAAGGTTGTTCCTATACAAATTTAAATGCCTATGTCTGAAAAAGGGGAATAACTCAACTGAGAATTATTGAAATAGGCTCAAAAGTTAATCAGTTCATTTAGCCCTTAGTCTGTAACTGTATGCCAAATATCAGGATCCTAGCTTAAGGGATTCTTCAGATATTTTGTTCACAAGGTTCCATAGGCTTACAATGCACTAAGCTGAAAAAGGGGCATAACTTGGTCAAAAATTTATAAAAAAATTTCACAAGTTAATCAGGTCTTCTACACCTTGGGCAATGTTATCCTGCAAAAAATCATGATCCTAGCAGCAGGGGTTCTCAAGATATTTTGTTCACAATGTTCCTCCATAGGCTAAGTCGAAAAAGGGGCATAACTCTGGAAATACGTGACCGGCGGAAAAAAGAAACAAGAGGGCCATGAGGCCCTGAATCGCTCACCTGAACAATTGGGAAGGTGGCTTTTACTTATCATGTCTGAAATTGTCAAAATATGAGTTTTGGGTCAAAAGTCAAAGAATGACCATGACCACTTGTACTCATAAATCTTCATGTACTCATTAAGACAACCATATATACCATTTTTAGGCCAAAATCTTCAAAACTTTCCATGAAATCTTATGTTCTAGCATTTTCCCATATTTGACCATGCCGCAAAAAAGGTAAAGGTAAACCCAAGGTCACCATTTGAACAGTCTTGGTGGTACTCTAGTACTCCATGCTATTTACCAAGTTTCAAGGTCATAGGTGTATTGGTTCTGGAGAAGAAAAATATTAAAGATTTATACCATAAGTGGTAATGGCGGCCAAGTTGGTCATGTGACCTGGACTGTTTGAACAAATTTTTCATTCAATCAACCCCTGGAGGCTCTATATCAAATGTGTTCACAATTGGCCCTTTGGCTTTTGAGGAAATGGTTGAAAATGTCAAAATATGAGCGATCTGGATCAAAGGTAAAAAATGACCTTGACCTCTTG
Organism: Ctena decussata; assembly: GCA_963989385.1. Classification (NCBI taxonomy): domain Eukaryota; kingdom Metazoa; phylum Mollusca; class Bivalvia; order Lucinida; family Lucinidae; genus Ctena; species Ctena decussata. The sequence goes on along the minus strand of OZ022514.1, from coordinate 58,483,061 downwards.
TACCCATAATTCTTCATGAACTCATTAAGACAACTGTATATACCAATTTTTTAGGCCAAAATCTTCAAAACTTTCCATGAAATCTTATGTTTTACCATTTTTCCATATTTGACCTTGCTGTAAAAGGTCAAGGTCAACACAAGGTCATAATTTGAACAATCTTGATACTAAGTTGATAGAACTCAAGTACCCAATGCTACATACAAAGTCTCAAGGCCATCGGTCTATTGGTTCTGGAGAAGAAGATTTATAAAGGTATTTACCATATATGGGCATGGCGGCCATGTTGGTCATGTGTCCAGGAGCGTTAGAAAATTTTTTCATTCCCTCAACCCCTCGAGGCTCTATATGAAATTTGGTTTCAATTGGTCCAGTGGTTTTAGAGCAGATTCTTTGAAATTGTCAAAATTTGAGATTTCTGGGTCAAAGGTCAAAGAAGGACCTTGACCACTTGTACTCACATATCTTCGTGTACTCATTAAGATGATTGTATATACCAATTTTTAGGCCAAAATCTTCAAAACTTACCATGAAATCTCATGTGCTAGCATTTTCCGATATTTGACCTTGCCGTAAAAAAAGGCAAGGTCAACCAAGGGTCATAATTTGAACAATCTTGATAGTACTTGAGTACCCAATGCTACATACCGAGTTTCAAGGCCATCGGTCTACTGGTTCTGAAGAAAAAGATTTTTAAAGGTTTTTACCATATATGGGCGTGGTGGCCATGTTGATCATGTGACCTGGACCGTATGAACAAATTTTCATGCCCTCAACCCCTGGAGGATCTATATGCAGTCTAATTACAATTGGCCTAGTTGTTTTTGAGGAGATTGTTTGATATTGTCAAAATATGAGAGTTCTGGGTCAAAGGTCAAAGAATGACCTTGACCTCTTGAACTCATAAATCTTCATGTAGTCATTAAGATGACTGTATGTACCAATTTTTTGGCCAAAATATTCAACAGTTTCCAAGATATCTTATGTTGCAGCATTTTGCCATATAAAAGCATAAGGAAGCAAATTTGACCTTACCGTAAAAAAGGTCAAGGTCAACCCAAGGTCATAATTTGAACAATCTTGGTAGTACTCGTGTACCCGATGCTACATACCAAGTTTCAAGGCCATCGCCCTATTGGTTCTGGAGAAGAAGATTTTTTCAGGTTTTTACCATATATGGGCATGGCGGCCATGTTGGTCATGTGACCAGAACCGTTTGAACAACTTTTCTTTCCTAAGGTCCCGGGAGGCTCTATATGAAATTTGGTTACAATCGGCCCAGCGGTTTCAGAGGAGAAGTTGTTTGAAAGTGTGGACGGACGACGGACGGACGGACGACGGACAACGGAGCCTTACCATCCTATAAGCTCCCCCGGAGACGCTGGCTCAGATGAGCTAAAAATACGGGTCCGCTTATTTTTCATGTACATACCACATGTGAAATTTCAAGATCCTAGCATTAGCGGTTCTTGAGTTTCCTATCTGCCATAAAGCGTTACGGACGGACGGACATACGGACGGACGGACAGATGGATGGACAGGCCCAAACCAATATGCCCCCTCAACTTCTCCGAAGTTGGGGGCATAAAAAAGAAACAGTGGAATAATTTGAGATTTTTAGGACTTACAAAGTATAAGCACCAACATGGTATTTACTGAATATATTTTATTGCACATTTCCTTTCATTTATGAGCACAGCAGTAATAATTCAAAACACAATATCTTTTGACATTAGTTTTATGCATGTATACCCACAATTGCCCTAGTACTGGGACACTTGAGCTGCAACATGACAAAACCAACAAAGTGGCATGTGCGCCCTGTGCAGACTCTGGTCAGCCTGGGCATCTGCCCAGTCTGATCAGAGTCTTGGCTGTCAGCATGAAGGTAGCTTCGACCCTTAGCCACCCTTTTAGCACTTAGGGAAGAGTCTGATCACACTGGGTGGATGCCCAGGCTGATCAGAGTCTTCACTGGGGGCACAACCACTTTGTTGGTTTTCTCGTGTCATGGCTCATTTGAGGACGATAGTTCTGAGACTATTTCTGTCACTTCTCCATGAAAATTTATGATATGACCCTTATTAGAACTACCTCATCAAGGCAATTGTGCCGTAACATAATACTATATTTATTTATTTACTCATAACAGGTGGGGTAGGGGGGGTGGGGGGGGCATTTTCACTGCCAAAATGACCCTAGATCCTAGATGTCTGATTATTTTATAGTAATTTTGCTGTTAAATGGTGCCCTCCTACCCCTACCCCATCCAAACAATCCCAAACCCACCAAACTCCCATAAATCATCAAGATCTACCTTTTAAGACAAATCTAGATTTTTTTTTTTATTCTTCTGGAGGGGGAAAACTGTCTTAAAATCAAACAAATGCAGTATGCTTGGGAAAGCAGCAAACAGTCTTATAAAAAAATAAATATCACATTTTGTCAATAAAAATTGTCCCAGAATTTTCAACAATTTTCCTGAAAAAAAAAATGTGAAGAGCTTTGGACGTGCAAAAGCTCCTCACAACTGTTCAGCAAAAATATTTGTACACTTGATTTTATAGGTACTAGAAGACTTAACAAATCCTTGACTTATAACTTTGTTAAGCTAACAACCCTTTGCACAGCTGTGCCCTGATCCTTGTTTACACCTGTCTGCTAGGGCAATTCTACCCAATTATTTTCTAGATTAATACTATATTTAATATTATTATATAGCTATAAATATCAAATGAATAGAAATCAAGGATAAAAACCGAGGAAAAATGATGACAATATTTCCCTGATTTTTTCCCTGACATTTTACAATTTTCCATACCATTTTATGGATCCAAAAGTTGATTTTACTCTTAACTTTAAATGTGCTATCACTAGAAAATTGGGGGCTACTCTTAAAGGTAAGAATTTGCTCCTCCAGGGAGAAAATTCTTTCCTTTCAGAGCAGCATCCAATGAAGAGGGAGTAACTGATAAGTATGGGAATATTTCCAAATGTTTGGGTTTTCCAAATGTTTGAGTAGAGTAGCTGGGCAGAGCATGCAAAAGCTCTTCACATTTTTCCAGCAAAAATTTTTCAGCACGCATGATATATGTACTAGAAAATTTATTGAATCCTTGTCAAAGAGCTTCATTAAGCTAACAATGCTTTTCAAACAACTGGGACCAGATATCATCAATTCCTGAATCATTTATTGGCAAACTGTGATGAAACCCAGGCTAGCCCCCATTTCAAGTTGGTAAGCATAAACTTCAGAGCCTTCGTCCATTGTTCCTCTGAGTTAAATTGTATTCTGAAAATAAAAGAACAACAAGAAATGTTAGAGTGTAACAAATGCCCCTGAAGGCCCCTTAAACCTGACACTTGACCTCTTCTAATGACCTTGACTTGAGAAACAGGAATCTAGATCTTGCATGGGACATTCTTCCCATAAATTATGTTTTACCTTTTTGTGAAATTCGATCAAAATTGCTTCACCAGTGTTTGATTAACCCATTCCATTCGGGATATCCCTTTTAGGGGTATCTGGGCAAACAGTTTGTATCCAGATTAGGCCCCACAAAGATTGGGCCTGATCTGAGATCCAAACTGCTTGTAACTTAGAGATCATTTCTGCAAGAGTTAGTTTAAACACCACTATTGTCAGAATTTTCAGACCACAAAAAATATCCAGAATCTTGGCTGTTGAAATTTCTGTTTACTTAAACATATCATAGCATGTGACCAACATATACTATTTTTAGAACAAAATAGGCATGATTTATTGAATTTTTATATAGCGAATCCATTTTTTTTTTCTTATTTTTTTGTTTACCCATACATTAAGCTGGGCTACATAGCGCAGTCAGTACGGCGCCTGACTTGTAAGCCAGAGGTCCTGGGTTCAACACCCGGTCCGGCCACTTACTTTCATTTCCCCTTCCACTGATTCAAGAAGGACAGTTGTCAGTTACTGGTGAAAGTAAGTGCACTTAGTACTGGTTAACCGTTTAGGAGGTCTAAGCCTGCTCAGGAATAGTGTGGTCAGGTTAACTGACCATCCCGACATGACTATACATGTAGCTGTTTACCGTGGACGTTACACATTAACACAACAGCAACAACAAAAACCCATATATTATTAAATTTCTGCCTATAACCTATTGATAGCTCTACCTTTAACCGACTTAACAACTCCCCTCAACTTACAGAGTTCCCTACCATTTACTTTACAGCCCCAGGCCCAGTTGTTCAAAGCATTGTTATCCTAGGGAGTTCATTAAAAGATCAACTCCTCGAGAGTTTTTAACTTTATAACCAAATGCACAGATATTTTTTGTTGAAAAAAATATGAGAAGCTTTTGCACTGCAAAAGCTTCTCACATTTTTTCAACAAAAATTATTGGCCTATCTGAGATATTTACATCGAATATTTTAAGGAAACATTAACTAATGACGTCGTTAGTTTTGAATAACTGGTCTGGGCCCTGCTCTATAACTTACTTAACAGAGTATGATGTGCCAGTGCTTGTGTCCTCTATCTTGCCCTTCTCCATTTTGTACGGCAAACAGAACTGGGTGTCTCCTTTTTCTACTTCTTCTTTAAACTGTTTAAATAGAGACAAAACAACATAGTTACGGTCAACAATGGACAGGGTTTTTTTTTCCACAATGGAAAGCCTGGCCCAGTTTCCTTCCTTTGAATGTACTCTCTACTCTTGAAGGAACTCTTTAAGATTATAGTTTTATATCTATTTCAATGCTGATTATGGATAAAATTCATAAGAATGATGCGTAAATGTAAGTTACTCCCAAAACACGATTGTATGAAGGCAAAAGCAGTCCAATTATTAGTGTTTCACAAATGTACTATAAAACATTTCTCAAGGTGTGAGGTGAATTTATTGTTAGTTCAAAGACTATAGTATACGACAATTGGTAATGGAGCAAAATTGAGCAGTGTTACCGCCTTTTTAAAAGATGTGCGGCCATCTTGAAAATGGTGGAATTTAGGTGGCCAATGCTATTTTTTTGTCGCCACATAGCAAACAAAGGTTTTTACCACATAGCAAATAAAGATTATTGCAAAAGATGGTGCTTCTATCACTATTTCAACAATGGAGAGTGGAGTGGAAGAATACACCTGGTTAACTACATAACAAAGAAGAGTCATAGTTCCAAAACTACTTGGTCATCGTGGCTAAACTAATTTGTTTGGGAACTAGGACTCTTTTTTGTTTGGTATCTGCCCTTGTATATACATAGTTAACCAGGGGTGAAAAAGGGAGTTCATTTATCACCAACACAGACTGGTTTCAGTAAAGAAATGTTCAAACAATGAGTAAAAAAGAAAGCCCAAGTCAGGCTCTTCCTCCAACAGTAGACATGTTAAGTCTCCCGAAAATTGCAGGAGATTACCATAAAAATCACTCATTCATTTAATGTCAAAGCCTCAAAAAAATTTGTATTTCCAATATTAGATACATTTTTTTTTTGGAAAAGCTCATACTTGTTGCCAGAATAAACGGATGGATGGCTGACTTGCGCTTTTATGTCCTTTTAAACAGTATTTCAGTCATATCAAGACGATGGTTGGGTAATAATGAAGGGCTGTGTGCAACGGAACCCCATTTGTGATTGAAAAGATACCCCCTACAGTGGTTCTTGAACTCAGGACCACTAGATCAGCAGCCCAGCACTTAACCCACTGAGCTACTGGGGATAAACGAAAAATAATAAAACACAAACCTGCTGTAGACAATCTAGAAATGCCACCATGGCTTGATCAAACCTGTAAACATAAAACACCACATAGGAAAGAGTTACATCATAAGATGACCTTTACTGTCATCCATAATGCCACATAAAAAATCTTTACAATCTGACAAATTATTTGATAAACTGAGGGCAAGATCTATACTTTATTTCTTCAGTCATAAGATGGAGATTTGTCCCTTCCAAACCAATCTAAAAATCTATATTTAAAAAATTTTGGGATAGTTTTGGAAGGTAACCAAACCATTTTATATCAGAGTTATGCAAGACTGATTAACATACTTTGAGGTAACTCTGGAATGGAAACCCACCTCGTCTTACAGCCAATATATACGGTATCTACCTGGTCCAAAATACAAACTTGTTCTTGATAATTGCTTAATAGTGATTTTGGAATGGAATTGTAGAATCAATTTTCTGGCAGGCCAGAAAGTCAGGTGTTCTTATGTATACAGAATTATTCTTTAGACCAAAAAAGATATCCTGAATAGGGTATCTGTGCATATTTAAGAAATACGGGTAAATCAGCTCAAACTGTGTATTGCTGAAGAAATAAACACAAAAATTTTCTATTGCACTTCTATAGAAGTCCAGGGTTGGGTCAACTTGCCGTTGGAAAACTGAACAACAACGACACATCTGTTTACAAAAGCTGGCCCCGAGGTTATAAAACTTTTTTCATGCTCAACTCAGCTGAGCATGAAATTTAAAATGCCCATTAATATGAAAATACCAAGAAATTCAGCATTTTTAAGGCTCAGATAAGCCAAGAAGGCTATTTTTTCTGCTCATAAATATTAAAATGCCAACAATTGTTGGCATTTTAAAATTTATGAGCAGAAAAAATTTCATGCTCAGCTGAGTTGAGCATGAAAAACGTTTTATAACCTCGGGGCCTGATGTGACAAAACTGGTCCTAGTATATAAAGAGCTCTTACTTTGCATCCCAGAAGAATCTAAAACCTCCTGAGGCATACAATGGCAGCTCCTTAGACTTGTCTGTTAGTGACTCCAGGTACGAATGATTTCCATATGGCACTAACTTATATCTGAAACCAAATATAGAAAAACTTGCTAATCAATTTATCACATGTGTCACTTTAACTTACGATTTTGATAAGTGAAAGGAAAAAAATACCAGTACTGTAACTGCACTTAACCCCTTTAAAGCTACAAGAAAGCATACTATATTACAACAAAATTAAATCAGCAAAATTTCAAAAAAGGTTTTGTCTAAAGCACATGTATATCACATTGAGAATTCAAACACTATAGGGCAAACAGTGTAAATCCAGATGAGATGGCTCATTATGAGCCGCCTCATCTGGATCTTGCTGTTCGCAAATTCAACTATTTTTGTTTTTGGCCCTTTAGGATTTAATACTGCTGGGAAAATTGTTTGCAGTTTTTACAACTTCAGTCTTATATTCATTGATTAATTATGTATTGCTATTCATACAGATTATATAAACTTTGAAATGTAGAAGTCTTAGCATGGAAATATACTGTTTTGCTTTTTGATTACTGGCTAAGCTGCTTGATCAGTGTTTAAACAGTTTTCTGCTGTGGACATTGTCTGGACGGCTTTGTCAGTATTTGCACTGTTTTGCATTGTGTTCACAGTATGGGCTGCCTGGTTAGGGTCTGTACCAATGCCACAACAACACAGTCTGCCCTCAGCCAGGAAATGGAACCATCCACAAGCCTTTTACAAATACTGACTGGTAGCTTACCTTTGGAATGTTAAATTCATTTTCTTAGCTAGAGAATGTAACAGTAGCACAGTCTGTCCCCAGGCAGCATTTATCTCTGACCATTCAACCTGAAACATACCCACATCACTTCTTACTGCATTTACTTGCAATAGACTGGTATTCAATATACAACTCTTTGTGCATACTGTATGCTGTGATGTTGGTTTTTAACCCTTTTGTACTCAGAAAAGCCAAAAATCCATGGCGTTTATGCTGTTTTGAGTGCAATAGGGTTAAGGATGCTTTTAAGCATGCCCATCTGCTGAAAGTATACTGCTTACTGGTACTGTTCCAGTGTAGCATTTACTGTCAAATTCACAGTTTACTGTCTAATGCAGCCATCAACTGTTTACAGCATACTGTCTACCAGTATGTGCACATACAAGAGCATGACAACAAGCTATAGCTGTGTAAGTACATCATTTTGCACAGAACAAAAGCAAATATTAACAGTATACAGTAGATAGTTAACAGTCCACAGTAAACAGTATAACAGTGAACAGTACACAGAATGCAGTATAAAGTTAGTATCATTATGTGTGTGCCTTTGAGCATGGGTGAAATGCAACAGGAGAGTAGGCAGTATACCGTGTTGAGTAAACAGTAAAAGTCTTATAAGGAATTCCATGTAACTGTATATATTCTAAGAACACAGGCACCCGACGAAAGGAGTTTTTAGCCTTGCTCGTCTTTCCAGCCGTTTCCTAATGGTATTGTGTACAATACCATTAGGAAGCGGCTGGGAAGACGAGCAAGGCTAAAACATCCTTTCATCGGGTGCCTGTGCCTAAGAAGGGGCTTTCCCATTCCAAAACCTTCCCAAAAAATCTAACTCTATCTACAGGACAGATCTATCACTTTAGCAATGTCTTACAAGATGGCTTTGTTTTGGAAGAGAACACTCCATCCTATAGCTGAATTATACAAGGCTGATTAATACATCTGGGCAATTTTGGAAAGGAAACCCCATTTTATAGACAAATAACTGTGGTAACATATTCCCTGAGTTGAATGAAAATGGTCTAATAAGGGCATACAAGAATAAGGTTTGTTTTTTCTCGCCTCTCTAATGACATATGAGCCGCTACACGAGAAAACCAACAATGTGGTTGTGCGCCCAGCGCTGACTCAGATCAGCCTGGGCTTCTGTCCAGTCTGATCAGACTCTTCTCTAAGCGCTTAAAGGATAGCTTAGAGTCTAAGCTACCCCCATGCAGACAGCGAAGACTCTGATCAGACTGGGCGGATGCCCAGGCTGATCTGAGTCTGCGCTGGGCGCACAACCACATTGTTGGTTTTCTTGTGTCGCGGCTCATATGTTTTTGCTCTCTGCAGTGTCCTCTTAACTGTCAAAGAAATATACAAAAGAACAGGAAAAGTCAGCACTTATGACCAACTTTTAGGACAAGATTTTACCTAACTCTGTGTCTTGCCAGAAAGCAGCTGCAATATAGAGGCTTGTATACAATTTACAGAGGTGCGTGTGTTATTGTTTAACGTCCACATGTTGAGACGGTCAGTTAACCTAACCACACTATTCCTGGGCAGGCTTAGACCTCCTAAGCGGTTGACCAGTACTTGGTGCACTTACTTTCACCAGTAACTGACAACTGCCCTTCAACTTACAGAGGTGAACCAGAAAACTTGACAAAACATTATGCTCAGGGCCCGGGGGTCAGCCTAAGGTTCTCAGATAAGGAGAAGTTTTGCAACATTTTCTGAGTTTCAGGGAGAAGTTTTATCCCAAATGTTGGATTTTTTATGTTTTATAAATTTTGACTTCTCCCTCAGCTCAACGTAGGGAAAAGTCAGTCAGCCTAGGGAGACTATTTCTCCTACTTCTCCCTAAAGGCTGAGCCTGTATGCTGATGCTGACAAGACCACAAGAAAGGCAATACCTATGTCTCACTTTCTGCTTGTCACATGCAGGACAATAATAATCATTGCTTGCACTAATGGAAGTCTGGAATATACCTTCAAAAATCTCCATGAGACTTCCAAATCTGATGGTCAGGAAGTCAGGAAATCTTTCTGGTGAACATGGTGAAGTATGCATGTGAAGATTTTTTTTTGTTTTTAAGAGTTCAATACTTGTACAGCTCATTAGATATGACTGATGTCATTAGATATGAATATTAAAACTGACTGTAGCATGCATGGAAATGAAAAAAAATTACTGTAAATTTTTTTAGTTGTGGTATGTTGGCATGTACCACTGGGACTTCCAAAATCTAAAGCATGGAAGTCAAGACTTCCTGTTTGTCAAACTTAGTGCATGCACTGAATTAAGGCAGCAAATTGGTCTGAGCAAATAGTGTAGACCCAGATCAGGCTGCATTGTACAAACCAAACTGTTCCATTTTGATTACAAATATGGTAATTATTTTAGGTACCCCAATCTTTAGAATTTATATGGTAATTACCATCTTTAAATAAATGTGTTTATCAGCAACTCTAGGATAATAATTAGGAAAAAGATCTACTTACAGGAACACTGGGCAGTCGACCGAGTCTGAAATTGTTGATTGTACCAAAATGACCACTGTGCCTAAAATATATGAAACATTACATGTATTTACTCCCTACAACTTTACTGAGGGTTTACATCAACTGTATGACGAGAAAGCCATGGGGTTTCTTTGTGAGGCTACACTGTTAGTGGTAGCTACATTGAGCCGTGACACAAGAAAACCAACAAAGTGGCATGTGCGCCCAGCAAAGACTCAGATCAGCCTGGGCATCTGCCCAGTCTGATCAGAGTCTTTGCTGTCTGCATGGAGCTATTTTAGATCCTTAGCTATCCTTTAAACACATAGAGAAGACTGGACAAGCTAGGCGAATGCCCAGGCTGAACTGAGTTTTCGCTGGACGTATATGCCACATTGTTGGTTTTTTGTGTCATGGCTCATATGTTTGAAGATGAATGGGTATGCTTTCAGAGGAAATAACTCAACCATTTTCTTTTTTTCTCTCTCCTAAATGGGGTCAGCTCTAAAAGGGAAGAATTTGCTGCTCTAAAAGAAAATGCTTTCCTTAAAGAATACACCCCATTTTGGAAAGGCTTCATTGTTCAGGGAAGCAAACAGGAAGTCATAAAAGTTATCACCCTTTGAAATAAAAGATGGGAAAATGTGGTCATGTAAACATATATTGTGCTGGTATGAGCCATATGGACAACCCTGGATTATGATAACACTTACAGTTTTCGTCAGGAACAGTGCCATCTCATCAATCATTCAAGAGAAAGGCTGTATTGACCCGGCTTTCATACTCTCAGTTTTGATTTGAACATATCTCTTTCTGAGGCTAAAAGTACAAAACTGGATGTGTTGCCCTGACTTTCGTCTTTCAGTTTCACTTTGAACATATTTTTCTTTTGAGGTTATAAGTATGAAACCAGGCCAATATATACAGCCCTTCTCATGAAAGACAGAAAACAATAAGTTCCTGGAAAGATGTCTAGCATTATTACAATCTATGATCTTATGTGGCTCATATCAGCCATATGATTTCTCTGTTGCCTTGAACATTCTGATTAATGGGACAGATACGTCTTGAGCAAACAGGAGCAAGGAGCAGTCTGATTAAGTTCTATGCTGTTTGCCTACCCATATGCATGTTTAGCATACCGGTAATATGGCCTTTACCATGACACGTATTTCAATTTTCATTTCCCTTGCACCTCAGCCCAATGTATCCCACAGTATTGGGCACCAGGCATACTTCACCACAACCTGAACCATTATGACAAGTTTAAATTCAACACCTCATGAATACTTTCCTTACCATATATGGAATGTTGCATTGAATACATTGGTCTTCTTCAGTCTGTCAAGCTGAGCCTGTGCATACTTCAACTGATTATCTACCCTGAAAAAATTCAATGTTCAATCTAAAAGAAGTGCCATAATACCATACAGTCAACTCCCCATATCTCAAACACTGATATCTCAAAGTATCTTCTTATATTAAAGAATCTATTTCCTAATTTTAAACACATTTCAACTCCTGTTATCTCAAACTACAGATATCTCAAAGAAAATTTTCTGGTACCAGAAAATTTACTTTGAGATATCAGTAGTTTGGGCTGAAGTTCGACTTCGAGATATCGAGACTTGACTGTACTTCACTTACAGGGTAGCTAAGGGTCTCAGCTAGCTCCATGCGGACAGCAAAGACTCTGATCAGACTGGGCACACGCCCAAGCTGATTTGAGTCTCCACTGGGTGCACATACCTCTTTGTAGGTTTTGTGGCATCCTGGCTCATATTTATTTGGCTATAAAATGGGGGTTTCCACTCTCAAGAATGACTCCAAATATGAGCCGCGACACGAGAAAACCAACAATGTGGTTGTGCGCCCAGTGCAGACTCAGATCAGCCTGGGCATCCACCCAGGCTGATCAGACTCTTCACGGAGCGCTTAAAGGGTAGCTAATGGTCTAAGCTACCTTCATGCGGACAGCGAAGACTCTGATCAGACTGGGCGGATGCCCAGGCTGATCTGAGTCTGCGCTGGGCGCACAAACACATTGTTGGTTTTGTCGTGTCGCGGCTCATATCTACATCTGTCTTATGAAATTCTGCTTTAAGATAGATTTTTTTCCTTTCCAAAACAATCCCAAATTTTAAAGATCTAGATTTTTGGGATTTCTTTGGAAGGGGAAACCTTCATCTTAAAACATAAGAAATATGGTGAACTTTCTCTTTGTTAAATCTAGTTCTAAGACTCTTGTTATTCCTTTCAACCTCCATACACATAGTGACGTAAAAGGGAACTTTTATGGTAATGGCTTACATGTCTTTATTAAATCCAATATCAATCTGAAAAAAAGTTTTCTTTTTCCTTATAAGATGGATCTAGATTTTTTTAATTGTTTTGGACAGGGAAAACCTCTGTATAATAACCAAAGAAAAATGGTAACATAATATACCTCTTTTGTTCATCATCAAGCTCTTGGACCTGTCTTTTGTACTCATTATATTCCTTCCAATATCTGTAAAATACCAAAATCATTTCAAAATCTGTATAATACATACACAGAGGTTCTTACGTTTATGAAACGAGGTAAGATTGTTTTTCATAAACCCATTAAAAAGGTGATTTTTATCACCTTCAAAATGAACATTATTTCAATAGGAAATGCATTGTTTACAAGGATGTTGTCAATGACGTTACAAGTATGTGCCAAGATGTTATTACACGTGTGGTCATATGATTTTAATGACATGAAGTTATACACTGAATAACAGCAATGTCATAATTTATTTCCTACATCTGTAAATTTATAGAATAAACTCCACTACCTCTACCTTGTATCTGAAAATGTAATGTATAATATGTAGGCCCCCACAAGGGCGTAGCTACCTATACGGCAAATACGCAAGTGCGTATTGAAATTTTGTCAAAACTGACAAAATTTCAAAACGCACCTGCATATTTGCATGCTGAATATTTATAAATTAGACAAGATTTCAATACCAATTACCAAAGTGGCTGAAATACTAGCTTTCCCTTCAAGCAGCAGAGAATAAAACATGGTTGTGCGTATTATGAAATTGCCCCTAGTTACACCCCTGGGCCCCCAGATAATGAGTAGCTGATGACAATTTGAGATAAGTTATCCATGTAGTTAGGTTAAAATACATGTTGAGACAACTCATTAGAATCCCCTCGCTGAGGCAATTCTAATGAGATATCAACAATTCTTTCAAGCCAATAAAGACATTATAAAAACTTCTCATCAAATGGTTTCCTACTATATATTTTCAAGACCCCTTCCCTCACCCCAACCCCCTCCTCCTCCCCCACATCACACATAAACATCTCGGCACCTCCCAGTTAACCAGAGCCCCACCAGTACGAGGTGGTCTGGATCCCAGCCTGTAACTTACCTTTCTTCTTCTTCTTCCAACTTTCTCGCTATCTCCTTCTCTTTCTGTATTTCTTTCTTCACTGTATCATGTTCTGTTTCAACTTTATGAAGCTGTTCTCTCAGTGTGGCTTCCTCTGCGCGAAGCTATAAAGATATAGAGGATCTTACACTCGTGGTTATTTCATGAAATTTATGAAATTATGAAAAAAGCCTCCGGCAAGTTTCATGAATTTTATATGAAATGACCACGAGTGTAAAGTGTTGTTTATCATATGACCCTTCAAAACTGGATTTTCATGCCTTCAAACTGAACATTATTTTAATAAGAAAATGCATTGATGACAAGGTCATTGTCAATGACGTTGCATGATTGCACAAAAGTATTATTACATGTGTGGTAAAGCGATTTTTATTTTGAATCATGGGTTTAGCATGTAACACTGGATATTCTGTGCATTACAAGAATTGTCACAAGACAATAAAAAGCGACTAATGGGAGCCTGACTCTAACAAGGGCTTGTTTAATATGGACATTATATGGGCCAAATGAAATATCAGACCAGCTGCAGTGTCGGAATAAACACTTATCCTAAAATTTACCCAAACCTCTAAAATATTGCCAGAGATATGAGAATATCACTCAACTGTGATATATAGGTCCCAGTGACCTAGGTGATATGAGGTCAATCGCTGTATACATCAAATATGATACAAGTCAATGAAAATGTGATGTTTTGGGTCAGGTAGGTCTGAGCAAACAGAGCAGATCCAGATCCTTAAGGATTATGCATTATGAATTATAAAACCAAACTGTTTCATTTTAGTTTAATTATGGCAGCTATGTTTTAGAATACCGTATTAATCCTATTAAATGCCCCTGGGGCATTGCGAAAGGGGGTGTTACATTGATCATAAAATGTAGTAAATCAGACACTGCCAAAATACCTCTAACAAACAGTAGTAAGGCAAACAGGCCCCGAGGTTATAAAACTTTTTTCATGCTCAACTCAGCTGAGCATAAAATTTTCTCTGCTGATAAATATGAAAATGCCAACTAATGTTGGCATTTTCATATTGATAAGCAGAGAAAATTTCATACTCAGCTAAACTGGGCAAGAAAACAACTGTACTTATAAAAAATTTGGTATCTATTAGCAGGTAAAATTTCATGCTCAACTCAGCTGAGCATGAAAAACGTTTTATAACCTCGGGGCCAGGTATACTTTTAGAGGAAACAAATCTACTATTTTGTCTCTCTTCTCATTAGGGGTCAACTCTTAAAGGATAGAATTTGGTCCTCTAGGAGCAAATTCTTTCCTTTAAGAGTAGACCCCATTTTAAAGAGCTACCTTATTCCCAGGAGCAAACAAGAATTCATGCAAGTTAATACAAGCTAATATTACATTATTTTTGAATAAATAAGCAGGGAGCGTTTATTAGAGCAGGGGTGTTTATTAGGATTAATACCATATTAATTTTACCTGTTTAAGCTCATCATCCAAGCTCACATCATCAGAGCAGTCATTGTTGTTCTCCAACTTTTCAAGGAAGTTCCTGAAAATGACAGAAATATCATTAACCCTTTTTTGACCAGTAGACTTGCCCATCTTTATCATTTGGAGGAGTCCATTTCTAGTTTTAGGGGTTTCTGGTGGATGTTTTCATTTACATTGTTTTTTACGTGGAAATTAAAAAGGCAACGTGGTCATGTATGGTGCAGGAGGTCGTGAGTTCAAAGCCCAGTATGGGTCAACTCATGACTGGAAAACTATCTCTGTCACCCAGCAGTAAATGCGTACCTTTTACCAATCTGGAGAGGATAAAGCAGCAAAAGGAGAGGGATGGGCCTCAGATACAGTGGACCCCCAAACGGCATTATGTCCCCAAAATGTGTTTCCAGAATAAATTTGTGCACTTAAGACAAACCCCAATCTTGTATTTGACCGGCAAAAAGACAGGAGTCTAGCCTTTCAAAATTACCGCAGGTATGTAGGGTAAATCAGTCTTTTACAATTCAGCTACAGGTATAAAATGGTGTTTTTCTCTTCCAAAACAATCCCAAAGATCTAGATCCATTTTACAAAATGGATCTAGATCTTTGAAAGAGTTTTGAAAGGGGAAACCCCTGCCTTAAAACTGAATAAATACAATATTTAACTTAAGTGGTGAAGGCTCACTGAAATTTTCAGCTTGGAATTTTAAACTCCTATAGGAAAGAATTTGCTCCTAGAGGAGAGTACTCTTTCCTTTAAGAGTTGACCCTCTACTGAGAAGGGAGGCTTGAAATAGTAGAGTAATTCCCTCTGAAATCATCCATTCACCTTAATACAGTTTATTAGAGCTATATAATTTCAGCAGTGGCTGATCTGCTACATTTTGTGCCCTAAATAATGCCCCCCTTTCATAAAATGCCATGCACTTGGGGCATTTAATAGGATTAATATGGTAGCTGAATTGCAAAAATTTGCTGAAAATGATTTTAATTTTGATTGATTGATTTGTTGCTAATAATGTCGACGGTAAACAGCTATGGTCACGTCAGGACGGTCATTAACCTAACCACACTATTCCTGGGCAGGCTTAGACCTCCTAAGCGGTTAACCAGTACTAAGTGCACATACTTTCGCCAGTAACAACTGCCCTTCATGAATCAGCGGAAGGAGAAACGAAAGTATGTGGCCGGACCGGGTTTCGAACCCAGGACCTCTGACTTATGAGTCAGGTGCCCTACCGATTACAAATAGCTGAATTTGCATACAGTGTAGATCCACGAGGCAGCTCATGAGCTGCTTCATCTAGAGCTAAACTGTTTGCTCTCTCAGACTGCCTAACCAACCCTAGTCAGTCAAGACCCATGCCTCAAGGATATGCAGGCAAATTCCAACTCTCAATTTACATTCTTCTATACTGCTCACAAAAAGAGGCCCTGAATCCCTCACCTGAGCAAAAATGACAAATGTCAAACTAGGGTCATCTATTGAACAAAACCTGATAGTTTGAAACTGTCAAAATATGAGACATTGGTCAAAGGTCAAAAAAAGATTTTAATCTCTATTTACTCAACAAGAGGGCCATGCATGAGGCCCTAAATTGCTCACCTGAGTAAAAGGGTCACAGGTCAAACTAGGGTCATCATTTGAACAAATCAGATAGTTAGATGGAATCAGTCCACAATTATTTCCCTTGACTGGTTGAACACTTTCAGGATATACTTTCGCACAAATAGTTCCCTGGTTCATTGGTTTCTAAGAAGGCCAGTTTGACTGAATATCCTGCTTGCTATAGCAAACTGAAAAGAGCCTTGGATATGCTTCTTGAAAATGTATAATAAGTTCAGAATCCCCAGCACTGGAGGTAACTAGAGGAACCGACTCACACCCTTCATACGTGCCCCTACAGCGGCAGTTTGGGCAGTTTGTCTCATAAGTTGACAGGTCAATGTCTATCGTAAAAACAGCGGAAAGACAAGCTGGTTTTTACCTGTTTAAACTGTTTGAGAATTGTTTGTCATGCCTCAGAGACTTGAGGAAAAGAGAGTTAAAAGTGCCTGAAGTGTTGTGAAAAAAGTTTCTTGGAAGGATGGATAATTAAACTGTATAGTAAAACTGTAAAGCAAATTGTGTGAACCCTGATCAGTTGGTAGGTTGGTTGGTTGATTTGATGCTTAACGTCCACAGTAAACAACTAAGGTCATGTCGGGATGGTCAGTTAACCTAACCACACTATTCCTGGGCAGGCTTAGACCTCCTAAGCGGTTAACCAGTACTAAGTGCACATACTTACGCCAGTAACTGACAACTGCCCTTCTTGAATCAGCGGAAGGAACCCTGATCAGACTGCTCCTTCTCCTTTACCTGTAGTAAACTTTCTTTCTTATAAGCATACATTTCAACAAATGTTTATATATTAATGGAACCAAATTTAAAGGTTAAGCATAGGAGAAAAGCTGCTTTAATAGTCATAGAAGAATAGAGAAGCTTTACAAACTGAAACATTAAAGATTCTCTGCCATTTTTAGCTCTTGTAAACAAGCAAACAAAGGGATAAACCTACAAAAATATGTGCGCTTATAGTCATATGCCCCAGAAATATATGATGTGCTGTTAAAGGAGCATGTGCACTTATTAGATCCAATACAGTAGTACCAGTGTCTAAGTCAGCAAAGCAAGGTTTTTTTCGCTTTCAAAAAGCTAGTACTTGAACGATTATAGTCAAGGGAAATAATGTGGAATTTAATATTTAGAGTTGGTTAATTATTACAGGACTATAATAAAAATGCATATGAGTGAAAAATCAATACAGATGTATATTGTTTTTAATTTATCTCCAGCAAATTCAAGTTTCTGATAACTCCTAATATTTTAATTTGTAATACTAATAGTCTGTCCTGTAATTCTGCACATTCCATACCTACACCATATATATTTAAATAATATTTTATATATTTATTCTCCCTTCCTCCTTACAAATGACATTTAAGACTTGAAGTTCTAAGACTTCACTTGCAGAGCTGTAAGTACGCACTTAAAAAACTTTTTTGAAAACCCTTTTCTAAAGGGTCTTGGGGGCCGAAATGAAAGTGGACAAAGTACCCAATCAAAACTTGCAAGTCTTATTAACATTGACAATTCCAGAATATTTAGGATATGCAGGTTATACAACATTCCAACAGCCAGGCGAGATGGAACCATCAAAGTTTGGCTCGACTTGATTACACATCTAAGAAATGTTAATTTCTAGTTTTACTCTATTTTAAGCTCACCTGAGCCTTTAGTATCATAGGTGAGCTTATAGTACACGCAGGCTCCATCATCCAACAGGAGCCCAGTATAAGCTCAGTAGGTTATGCGCTGGCTTGCTGATCCAGCAGTCCTGGGTTCAAGCCCCACTGAAAGCAGGAATCTTTTCGATCATGAACGGGGTTCCAATTTGCACACAGCCTTTCATCGTCCTGATATCAGTGTTAGAAATACAACTGTCCACATGCCCGACAAGGGTGGAAATCGCAGGGGGCAATCAGATCTTCTTTGAAGGTTGCCCCCAGCACATCATGAAATTTTGCAAGATTTGATTCCATTTTTCAGGTCTCAAGTATATGAACTTTTCAAAAACATAAAAGAAGGAACAGGCAGGACAGAAATGAAAAAAAAACAAGAGGGCCATGATGGCCCTGGATCGCTCACCTGAGTATCCTGTGAACTTAACCTCAGAGACATCCATATGACCGACAGACAGAGTTTCACAAAGATTAAATGGAAAATGAACCCTTTATTGTGTACCTAAGGTTTTTATAAAATTTAAGCTAATGACCTAGATTTTGACCCCACATGACCCAGTTTCAAACCTGGTCTAGATTTCTTGGATATGAACATTCTGACAAAGTTATCAAAACTGTGCCCTCTAGAGGTACACAATGTTTTTCTAAGGTTTAACCTAGTGACCTACTTTTTGACCCAACATGACCAAGTTGCACCCTTGGTCCAGATTTGTTGGAAACCAACATTCTGACAAAGTCTCATGAAGATTAGAACAAAACTGTGTCTGCTAAAGCGTTCACCCTGTTTTTCTAAGAACTGACCTAGTGACCTAGTTTTTGACCTGACATGGCCCAGTTACAAATCTCGTATAGATTTCATGAAAATAAACATTCTGACAATGTTTCACATAGATTGGATCATAACTGTGCCCTCTAGAGTGTACACAAGGTTTTTCTAAGATTTGACCTAGTGACCTAGTTTTTGACCCCACAAGACCCAGTTTCAATTTTGGCCTAGATTTTATATAGATAAACATTCTGACAAAGCTTCATGAAGATTGGATCATAACTGTGCCCTCTAGAGTGTGCACAAGGTTTTTCTAAGATTTGACCCAGTGACCTAGTTTTTGACCCCACATGACCCAGTTTCAAAGATGGTCTAGATTTCATTTAGATAAACATTCTGACAAAGTTTCATGATGATTGGATCATAACTGTGCCCTCTGTGTCGTTCTAAGATTTATTTCTTTTTTTAGCTCTGGCGGCCATTTTGTTCAGCGGAGTGGAACCGTTTTAGCAATTTTTGTTCAGAGTCATGAGTAAAATATTTCTGAGGATTTTTTTTTTAAATCGAGCCATTTGGTTCAGAGACGATGATGTTTCAAGCTTTTTTCTATTTTTAGCTCTGGTGGCCATAGTGTTCAGCGGAGCAGAACCGTTTGAGTAACTTTGGTAGAGGGTCTCCTAAAAAACATTTCTGTGAAATTATTTGAAAATCGGCCCTTCAGTTTTGGAGAAGTCGTTTATAGGTTTTTCTATTTTTAGCTCTGGCGGCCATATTGTTCAGCGGAGCAGAACCGTTTGAGCAATTTTAGTAGAGGGTCTCCTAAGGAACATTTCTGTGAAATTATTTCAAAATAGGCCCAGCAGTTTTGGAGGAGAAGTCGTTTAAAGGTTTTTCTATTTTCAGCTCTGGCGGCCATATTGTTCAGCAGAGCGGAACCGTTTGAGCAATTTTGGTAGAGGGTTTCCTCAGGAACATTTCTGTGAAATCATTTCAAAATCGGCCCAGCAGTTTTGGAGGAGAAGTCGTTTAAAGGTTTTTCTAGTTTTAGCTCTGGTGGCCATATTGTTCAGCGGAGCGGAACCGTTTGAGCAATTTTGGTAGAGGGTTTCCTCGGGAACATTTCTGTGAAATTATTTCAAAATCAGCACAGCAGTTTTGGGAAAGAAGTCGTTTAAAGGTTTTTCTATTTTTAGCTCTGGCGGCCATATTGTTCAGCGGAGCGGAACCATTTGAGCAATTTTGGTAGGGAGTCCCCAAAGGAACATTTCTGTGAAATTATTTCAAAATCATCGGTTTAGCAGTTTTGGAGAAGAAGTCGTTTAAAGCAAAAGTTGACGCCGGACGCCGGATAAAGACCCATCACAATACCTCACCTTGAGCACGAACACCTTGAGCACTTCGTGCTCAGGTGAGCTAAAAAGCCACAGTGACCTTGACCTTGGGCGCAGCACCCTGAAAGTCGAACTTGCTCGAGATATTGTCATACCCTACATTTGTGTAAAGTCATTTCAAAATCCATGGAGAAATGTAGGTGCTAGAGCCATGACAAAGTTTTTCTAAAATTAGCCACAGTGACCTTGACCTTGGGTGCAGCACCCTGAAAGTCGAACTTGCTCGAGATATTGTCATGCCCTACATTTGTGTGAAGTTATTTTAAAATCCATTGAGAAATGTAGGTGCTAGAGCGCTGACAAAGTTTTTCTAAAAATAGCCACAGTGACCTTGACCTTGGGCGCAGCACCCTGAAAGTCAATTTTGTTTGAGATATTGTCATGCTCTACATTTGTGTGAATTTGATTTAAAATCGGCTGAGAAATGTAGGCGCTAGAGTGATGACAAAGTTTTTCTAAAAATAGCCACAGTGACCTTGATCTTGGGTGCAGCACCCTGAAAGTCGAACTTGCTCGAGATATTGTCATGCCCTACATTTGTGTGAAGTTATTTTAAAATCCATGGAGAAATGTAGGTGCTAGAGCGATGACAAAGATTTTCTAAAAATAGCCACAGTGACCTTGACCTTGGGCACAGCACCCTGAAAGTCGAACTTGCTCGAGATATTGTCATGCCCTACATTTGTGTGAAGTTATTTTAAAATCCATTGAGAAATGTAGGTGCTAGAGCGCTGACAAAGTTTTTTTTAAAAATAGCCACAGTGACCTTGACCTTGGGCCCAGCATCCTGAAAGTCGAACTTGCTCGAGATATTGTCATGCCCTACATTTGTGTGAAGTTATTTTAAAATCCGTTAAGAAATGTAGGCAATAGAGCGATGACAAAGTTTTTCTAAAAATATGTGATGACGTTGTTTTCTCCATTATAACACTATGGGATTTTTTTCAAACGCTCAAGGGCAGCTAACTCTGTAGTCTGTGCTCGAATCCGGCCAAATTTCGAACTCATCCAAGCTCTTATGTATGTCATCATTACCTGCAAGTATGATAAGGATCTAAGCAAAAACAGTTGAGAAAACGTGATGACGCCATTTTCCCCATTATATCCCTATGGGATTTTTTTCAAACGCTCAAGGGCAGCTAACTCCGTAGTCTGTGCTCGAATCCGACCAAATTTCGAACTCATCCAAGCTCTTGTGTATGTCATCATTACCTGCAAGTATGATAAGGATCTAATCAAAAACAGTCGAGAAAACGTGATGACACCGTTTTCCCCATTATAACCCTATGGGGGCTATCTGTTGCCATGGAAACCAGAGTTCTGAGCTGATCGGCACCAAAACCTAATGCAGCCTTTCCCCCACCCAAATGATGCTTCAGATAAAATTTGATTGCGATCGGCCCACTGGTCTCTGAGATATTTATGTTTGAAAGTGTTGACGCACGCACCCACGCACGGACTCACGGACGGACGACGGCTCGACTCCCATCCTATAAGCTCACCTCTGAGCCTTCGGCTCAGGTGAGCTAAAAATCCATCAATTTACTAAAATGTGCCTCAGTTTTATGCTTCTTAATGTTTTCTCTACAAGGAGGGAATGATTATCCAGGCAAATAACTAGAATTCATAAGACAAGTTTTAACATTAATCACTGACCTAACCATGAGTCTCAACTTCATGTTTTAAACCTTCTAAAAGGTCATTAAAATTTGAACATATTTCTGAAATTTCCAGCTAAGTTATCTTTGATTCTATCCCAATATTAAGGTGTTCTATCAAATTCCCAAGGGCTGGGATGTTTCGATGAATCTCTGGCAATATCGCCCATACCTCTGGAAACTAGAAAATGTGTTTATGAAGTGCTATGCCCCCAACTGTATGCTTGCCTCTAGAGAAGATTAATCCCATGATGCTTAAGTCAGAAAGGGGTTTTAATCAGCTCAGCTACAGCTTAGCCTGTAACTGTATGACAAATATTATAACAATTCTATTAGCTTAGCCGTTCTTCAGATGTTTTGTTCACAAAGTTATTCCTGTAGCTTGTTTGTTTACAAAAAGCCTATGTCCAACAAGAATTCCTCGGAAGGCGGTGTCTCGCCTGCTGGCGCTTCGTCACGAAAAAGAGCTAAATCAACAAAGATGTATGCATGACCCTAGTTTCTTGGCTCTAGACCTTACAGTTTCTGAGAAACAGACCTAAACCCGAAACCTTGACAAACAGTTGCAAATTCAGTCAACCATAAAATGTAGGTAAAGACTCAATATTGATGATGACTTTGAGTTCTTCTTTTCCAGATGAATGCATGACCCAAGTTTGATAGCTCTAGCCCTTATAGTTTCTGGGAATCAGACCTCAATGCAAGAAACTCGACAAAAAATTGCGAAGTCAGTCAACTGTAAAATATAGGTTAAGACTCAATACTGATGATGGCTCTAAGTTTTACTCTTCCAGATGTATGCATGAACCAAGTTTCATGACTCTAGCCCTTAGTGTTTCTGAGAAACAAACCTAAACCCAAAAATATGACAAAATACTGGAGAAACTGCAAAGTCAGTCAACCGTAAAATGTAGGTCAAGACTCAATATTGATAATGGTTTTGAGATTTACTCTTCCATATGAACGCATGACCCAAGTTTCATGGCTCTAGCCCTTATAGTTTCTGAGAAAATGACCTGAATGCAAAAACTTGACCAAAAAAAAGCAAAGTCAGTCAACCGTAAAATGTAGATCAAGACTCAACATTGATGATGGCTTTCAGCTGTACTTTTCCAGATGTATGAATGACCAGTGTTTCATGGCTCTAGCCCTTATAGTTTCTGAGATAATGACCTCAACGCAAAAACTCAAAAACTCGACAAAAAATTGCTAAGTCAGTCAACCGTAAAATGTAAGACAAGACTCAACATTGATGATGGCTTTCAGCTGTCTTCCAGATGTAAGCATGACCCAAGTTTCATGGCTCTAGCCTTTATAGTTTCTGACAAAATGACCTCAACGCAAAAACTCGACAAAAAATTGCAAAGTCAGTCTACCATAAAATGTAAGACAAGACTCAACATTGATGATGGCTTTCAGCTGTACTCTTCCAGATGTATGCATGACCCAAGTTTCATGGCTCTAGCCTTTATAGTTTCTGAGAAAATGACCTGAACGCAACGACTCAACAAAAGTTTACGTCAACACCGCCGCCGCCGACCACACCGAAAAAGCAATACCTATGTCTCGCCTTACTTATGTCTCTCCTCTGCTTCGCAGGCGAGACGAAAATGGGAAAAATTCTACCAAAAATTTATCAAATAGGCGCAAAAGTTAATCGGTCATCTACACCTAGGTACAAACCTGCATGCGGAATATAAGGATCCTAGCTTATGCCATTCTTCAGATATTTTGTTCACAAGGTTGTTCCTATATATAATGACAAAGTCAAAGAATGACAAGACCTGCAGAGAAAAAAATACAGGTCCACTTATTTTTCAGGTTCATGTTGCACATAGAATTTCAAGTTCCTATCTCTATGGTTCTTGACCACATGTAAGGGTACCTTTGTACCAAAGGCTTCAATGCACTAAGTCGAAAAAGGGGCATAACAGTCAAAAATTCATAATTTTTTTTTCAAAAATTAATCAGGTCATCTACACCTTGGGCAATGTCTTCCCTGCCAAAAATCATAATCCTAGCATCAGGGGTTCACAAGGTATTTTGTTCTAAAGGCTCCATAGGCTTACAATGCACTAAGTTCAAAAAGGGGCATAACTCATTCAAAAATAGCCATCAGAGGAGATGGCAAATCCCCCGACCAAAGACCCCCATGGGCCTTGGTAAAAAGGGTGCACTTCAAAACACATATTAGTAATATATTGTCATTCTTTTATGCTTCTGATTGACATTAACTGTTACCAGACGCACGATTATCTAACACTCAGACTAAAACAGTATGCTTGACTGCTAAAAAGAGGTAATATCTCAAACAGCCACCATATACACAAATGTATAGCATACGATACATTCAACTTTCAAAATGTGTGAATAAAATCTAAAATACAAGCCCTACAAACCTAATTTTGAGCTCTCTAGTATGTGAATTTGGACAAAGAATCCAAATCTGGAATTTTTTTTTTTTTTTTTTGTACAGTAGCTCAAACTACCAAAGGGAAATAACTCAGAGAGTATAAAAGCAAGAGTTATCATTCATGTATGAGACAAACTGTCATGACCTGTTCTGCATATCTGTGAAGTATCATGAAAATATTTCAAAAGGTATTCAAGCTATGGAGCGGACACCTAAAATCATCAAAGGAAATAACTCCCAAAGTAAGAAAGCAAGAGTTGTCATTCTTGTTCGCGACACATCATCATGACCTGTTCTACATATCTGTGAAGTATCATGAAAATATTCCAAAAGGTATTCAAGTTATAGAGCGGACACAAAATCAGACCTAAAACCATCAAGGGGAAATAACTCAAAAAATAAGAAAGCAGGAGTTGTCATTCTTGTTCGTGACACATCGTCATGACCTGTTCTACATATCTGTGAAGTATCATGAAAATATTCCAAAAGGTATTCAAGTTATAGAGCGGACACGAAATCATACCTAAAATGATCAAGGGGAAATAACTCAAAAAGTAAGAAAGCAAGAGTTGTCATTCTTGTTCGCGACACATCGTCATGACCTGTTCTACATTTCTGTGAAGTATCATGAGAATATTCCAAAGGGTATTCTAGTTATAGAGCGGACACGAATCTGCCAAAAAATCACACCTAAAACTATCAAGGGGAAATAACTCAAAAAGTAAGAAAGCAAGAGTTGTCATTCTTGTTCGCAACACATCGTCATGATCTGTTCTACATTTCTGTGAAGTATCATGAAAATATTCCAAAGGGTATTCAAGTTACAGAGCAGACACGAATCTGCCAAAAAATCACCAAAGGGGAGATAATTCAAAAAGTACAATAGCAAGAGTTACCATTCTTGTATGCGACACATCGTCATGACCTGTTCTACATAACTGTGAAGTATCATGAAAATATTCCAAAGGGTATTCAAGATATAGAGCGGACAAGAAAAATGTTTACGGACGGACGGACGGACAGACGGACGGAGGGACGGACAGACGGACGCCAGGCTCATCGCTATATCCCCCGAACCTTTCGGTCGGTGGATTTTCGGTCGGGGGATAAAAATTCACTAATTATTTTCAAACGTTAATCAGGTCATCAACACTTTAGGCAATGTCTTCCCACAAAAGAGGTAATATCTCAAACAGCCACCACAATATTATACACAAATGTATAGCATACGATACATTCAACTTTCAAAATGTGTGAATAACTTCTAAAGTACAAGCCCTACCAATCTAATTTTGAGCTCTCTAGTATGTGAATTTGGACAAAGAATCCAAATCTGGAAAAAAAAATTTTTTTTTTTTTTTTTGGGGGGGGGGGGGGAGGGGTCACGGGAATGTGGAGGGGTAAGAGAGAGTTAGGAACACTGATAAGATATCACAGCATGATCATCAATATTCTAAAAGGTACACGGTTATTCAAATTCTGGAGCTGGCCAGGGTTATACAGTTATGGAGCAGAGACTCAAACAGCAGCTCAAACTACCAAAGGGAAATAATTCACTGAGTGTAAAAGCAAGAGTTATCATTCATGTATGAGACAAATTGTCATGACCTGTTCTGCATATCTGTGAAGTATCATGAAAATATTTCAAAAGGTATTCAAGCTATGGAGCGGACACCTAAAATCATCAAAGGGAAATAACTCCAAAAGTAAGAAAGCAAGAGTTGTCATTCTTATTCGCGACACATCATCATGACCTGTTCTACATATCTGTAAAGTATCATGAAAATATTCCAAAAGGTATTCAAGTTATAGAGCGGACACAAAATCAGACCTAAAACCATCAAGGGGAAATAACTCAAAAAATAAGAAAGCAGGAGTTGTCATTCTTGTTCTTGACACATCGTCATGACCTGTTCTACATATCTGTGAAGTATCATGAAAATATTCCAAAAGGTATTCAAGTTATAGAGCGGACACGAAATCATACCTAAAATGATCAAGGGGAAATAACTCAAAAAGTAAGAAAGCAAGAGTTGTCATTCTTGTTCGCGACACACCGTCATGACCTGTTCTACATATCTGTGAAGTATCATGAGAATATTCCAAAGGGTATTCTAGTAATAGAGCGGACACGAATCTGCCAAAAAATCACACCTAAAACTATCAAGGGGAAATAACTCAAAAAGTAAGAAAGCAAGAGTTGTCATTCTTGTTCGCGACACATCGTCATGACCTGTTCTACATTTCTGTGAAGTATCATGAAAATATTCCAAAGGGTATTCAACTTACAGAGCAGACACGAATCTGCCAAAAAATCACCAAAGGGGAGATAATTCAAAAAGTACAATAGCAAGAGTTACCATTCTTGTACGCGACACATCGTCATGACCTGTTCTACATAACTGTGAAGTATCATGAAAATATTCCAAAGGGTATTCAAGATATAGAGCGGACAAGAAAGTGTTTACGGACGGACGGACGGACAGACGGACGGACGGACGGACGGATGCCAGGCTCATCGCTATATCCCGCTATATCCCCCGAACCTTTCGGTCGGGGGATAAAAATCATGACCCTAGCATAAGGGGTCTTGAGATATTTTGTTCATAAGGTTCCCTAGGCCTGCAATGCAAAGACGAAAAAGGGGCATAACTCGAGCAAATATTTATGATTTTTTTTTTCAAAAATTAATCAGGTCATCATTCTACACCTTGGGCAATGTCTTCCTGCAAAAAAAAAAAAAAAAACGAAAAAAAAAAAAAACAAGAGGGCCATGGTGGCCCTGAATCGCTCACCTGAGCATTAATCAGTTCGCTGGCTCTGGTGAAGATTTATAAGAGTTTTTACCGTATCATGGGAATGTCAGCCACCTTGGTCATGTGACCAAGGTCATTTGAAGAACTTTCAATCCTTTGACCCATGTGCAGGCTCCATATGAAGTTTGAGTTTAGTCTGCCCAGTGGTTTCAGAGATGCTTGAAAATGTTTATGGATGGAAGACAGAGGCAGCTAACACCAATACTGTAAGGCTTAGGTGAGCTGAAAATGGCAGAGTTGCTTCTCCGAAAAGTTCCCGTTCATGTTGAGTCCCTTTGATGGATTTGAACTAGACTGAACTAAGCAAAGACAGATGATGGAATGGTAGCATCATTATCTCACTGAGGTGAAACTAATGTATTCCAAGGAGTTTGTGGCTGGCATCATTGCAATGTTAGTTCTGATTCTTGCAGCATAACTTAGATTTGACCTAGTGACCTAGTTTTGACCTGACATGACCCAATTTCAGTCTTAACTGGATATCGTGAGGATAAACATTCTGACAAAGGTTCATGAAGATTGGACCAAAACTGTGCCCTCTAGAGTGTACACAAGGTTGTTCTTATATCTGACCTAGTGATGTAGTTTTTGACCCAACATGATCTACTTTCAAACTTGGCCTAAATATTGTGACGATAAACATTCTGACAAAGTTTAAAAAAATTTGGATCAGAACTGTGTCCTCTAGAGCGTTAACAAGGTTTTTCTAAGATCTGACCTAGTTTTTGACCCGACATGACCCAGTTTCAAACTTGGCCTAGATATTGTGAGGATAAACATTCTGTCACAGTTTCATGGTGATTGGATTTAAACTGTGACCTCTAGAGCGTACACAATGTATTCCTAATATCTGACCTAGTTTTTGACCCGACATGACCCAGTTTCAAACTTGGCCTGGATATTGTAAGAATAAACATTATCCAGGCAACAGGCAACAGTTTCATTGAGATTGGAGCAAAACTGTGCCCTCTGGAGCGTATACAAGGTTTCCTGATGTTTGACCTGGTGACCTAGTTTTTGACCCGACATGACCCAGTTTCAAACTTGACCTAGATTTCATAAAGATAAACATTCTGACAGAGTTTCATGAAGATTGGATCAAAACTGTGCCCTCTAGGGTGTACACAAAAATTTCTAAGATTTGACCTAGTGACCTAGTTTTTGACCCCACATGACTCAGTTTCATAGGGGGCTTAAATATACAGACAATAAACATTTTAACATATTTTCATGAAGATTGGATCAAAACTATGCCTTCTAGTGCCTGCACAAAATTTTTCTAAGATTTGACCTAGTGACCTAGTTTTTGACTCGACATGACCTACCTTAAAACTTGGCCTAGAGTTTATAGAGATAAACATTCTGAAAAAGTTTCATAAAGATTGGATCAAAACTGTGTCCTCTAGAGCGTACAAATGGTTTTTCTATGATTTGACCTAGTGACCTAGTTTTTGATCCAACATGACCCAGTTTCAAACTTGTCCTACATATAATAAGAATAAACATTCTGACAAAGTTTTATGAACTTTGGTTGAAAACTGTGCCTTCTAGAGCGTACACAAGGTTTTTCTAAGATTTGACCTAGTGACCTAGTTTTTGACCTGACATGACCCAGTTTCAAACTAGGCCTAGAGTTTATAGAGATAAACATTCTGACAGAGTTTCATAAAGATTGGATCCAAACTGTGTCCTCTAGAGCGTACACAAGGTTTTTCTATGATTTGACCTAGTGACCTAGATTTTGACCCAACATGACCCAGTTTCAAATTTGTCCTAGATAGTATAAGGATAAACATTCTGACAAAGTTTCATAAACTTTGGATCAAAACTGTGCCTTCTAGAGTGTACACAAGGTTTTTCTAAGATTTGACCTAGTGACCTAGTTTTTGACCCGACATGACCCAGTTCCAAATTTAATCTAAAATTTATGGAGATGAACATTCTGCCAATGTTTCATAAAGATTGGATCAAAACTGTGTCCTCTAGAGCGTACACAAGGTTTTTCTATGATTTGACCTAGTGACCTAGATTTTGACCCGACATGACCCAGTTTCAAATTTGTCCTAGATAGTATAAGGATAAACATTCTGACAAAGTTTCATAAACTTTGGATCAAAACTGTGCCTTCTAGAGTGTACACAAGGTTTTTCTAAGATTTGACCTAGTGACCTAGTTCTTGACCCGACATGACCCAGTTCCAAATTTAACCTAGAATTTATGGAGATGAACATTCTGCCAATGTTTCATAAAGATTGGATCTAAACTGTGTCCTCTAGAGCATACACAAGGTTTTTCTATGATTTGACCTAGTGACCTAGATTTTGACCCGACATGACCCAGTTTCAAATCTGTCCTAGATAGTATAAGGATAAACATTCTGACAAAGTTTCATGAACTTTGGATCAAAACTGTGCCTTCTAGAGTGTACACAAGATTTTTCTAAGATTTGACCTAGTGACCTAGTTCTTGACCCGACATGACCCAGTTCCAAATTTAACCTAGAATTTATGGAGATGAACATTCTGCTAATGTTTCATAAAGATTGGATCTAAACTGTGTCCTCTAGAGCGTACACAAGGTTTTTCTATGATTTGACCTAGTGACCTAGATTTTGACCCGACATGACCCAGTTTCAAATTTGTCCTAGATAGTATAAGGATAAACATTCTGACAAAGTTTCATAAACTTTGGATCAAAACTGTGCCTTCTAGAGTGTACACAAGGTTTTTTCTAAGATTTGACCTAGTGACCTAGTTTTGACCCAACATGACCCAGTTTCAAACTTGACCTAGAGTTTATAGAGATAAACATTCTGACAATGTTTCATAAAGATTGGATCTAAACTGTGTCCTCTAGAGCGTACACAAGGTTTTTCTATGATTTGACCTAGTGACCTAGTTTTTGATCCTACTTGACCCAGTTTTGAACTTGTTCTAAATATTATGAGGATGAACATTCAGACAAAGTTTTATGAACTTTGGTTGAAAACTGTGCCTTCTAGAGCGTACACAAGGTTTTTCTAAGATTTAACCTAGTGACCTAGTTTTTGACCAGACATGACCCAGTTTCGAACTTGGCCTAGATTTTATAAACACTAACATTCTGACAAAGTTTCATAAAGATTGGATTGAAACTGTGCCCGCTAGAGTGTACACAAGCAAAAGTTGACGGACGTCCGGACGTCCTGACACACGTACGACGGACGACGGACATCAGGGTATCCCAAAAGCTCACCCTGAGCACTTTGTGCTCAGGTGAGCTAAAAACACGATTTGAGCAACAGGGGTTCTCTAGATATGTTGTTCACAAGGTTCCATATGCTTATAATGCACTAAGTCGAAAAAGGGCATAACTCGCTCAAAAATTCACCAATTATTTTCAAAAATTAATCAGGTCATCTACACATTAGGTAATGCCGACCTGCAAAAAAACATGATCCTAGCATTAGGTGATCTTGAGATATTTTGTTCACAAGGTTCCACGAGCTAAGTCGGAAAAGGGGCATAACTGTGGAAATACCTGACCAGCAACAAAAAGAAAAAAACTGGCCCGCTTATTTTTCATGTACATGCCACATATAAAATTTTAAGATCCTAGCATAAGCGGTTCTTGAGTTTCCCAGCTGCCAAAATGCATTATGGACAGACCAACGGACGTTCTAACAGACGTATACTCATGTGTCTTTCCCATTATAAAAATTAGCCACTTAAAGGTAGGTTCCTGTACTAGCGATAACAATTATGTCCTCAAAATGATTTCCTCTTTTTCTGAGCAGTATTGTCTGAATTTGTTTCTACTGAGAAACTCGTCAGATGTTGAAAAAAATAGTCGTTTTCCCTTTTGGTTTATTTTCTTTCGTTGGAATTCCAGTTCTAAAAATAACTATGATTGTTGTGTCTATAAGTGAGCGATTTCTGATGCCATTCTCCAAAGGTCAATTTTCCCTTGTCGTGAGCTCTCCTAGAGGTCCTGGCATGGTGGATGGGTTAAAACTATCCCAAAATGCAATGCAGCATGACCTCAGCTGCGTTATCTATTTTTGGCGCGAACTAAAAATAGCGATAACTGGTGTGCGAAGCAGAGTTAGGAAATCCCTTGCAAAACAACTTTTCTAATATTTTTTGATTTACACTTTGTAGTGAAACTTATTCATTCCCTTTTATAAGTGCTTTCCTACAACTTGGATGAAAGATCATCAAAATTATGATGCATTCCAAAGTACAGGAACCTACCTTTAAACCCATTTTTAGCCACATAAACCTATTTTTTTAAGTGTCTATGGAATAAATCCTATTTAAAATACATTAGAGACACCCAAACCCTAGCCCCCTAACTTCCCATTGGTTTGTACAGACAGACAGATAGACAGAGAGGCCCGAACCAATATGCTGACTCAACTTCTTCGAAGTTGGGGGCATAAAAATTGAGCTCTGCACCAAATTCAAGTTATTTTCCACTTAAAATTTCAACTTAATTCCAGAATAGTCTCTGAGCATGTGAACTTAATGAAATTGTCAGTTTGTCTTTGAACTGCATAATATTATGTACTAAAACATTGCTATCAGCCCATTCAGAGGTTACTGAGATATTGTGTTGTGCTATTTTTAGTAATGGCAGATGGTGGCCATCTTGGAATGCCAAAATGTTACAAACCAACACGCCTTCATGCAAGGACCATTCTCACACAAAACTGGTCTAATCCCATTTTCACATTTTTTCTATTTTCAGTAACAGAAGCCATCATGACTGGCCTATTTCTATTAGTTTTTGAAAAACCTCCACACAAGAATCATTTTGACACACTATTTCCTCAAAATCCATTCAGGAGTTACTGAGATTTTCATTTCATGTTTTGTGATATTTTTAGTAAAGGAAAATTGGGGCCATCTTGGAATGCCAAAATGCAAACTAGAGGACAAAATGACAAATGGTCATGTAGCTCACCTGACACCTTCTGTCAACAGACACAATTTGTCATTTCACTTATTTGTTACAAATTTGAAACCAGTGGCTTATAAGGAGTGCATATTTTTAATTTTAAAATCTCAGTAACCTTGAGCAAAGTTCAAAAGCTGACCTTCCTAGATAGCATGCCAACGTTGGGTCAACGTTGGCATAAGGTGTCACCGCTGGCTGAGCGCTGGCATTGGGAGTACAACACTGGCCGAACGTTGGCCCAACGTTATTACGGCTGGGTATATTTTTGCTCTAAGCACACAGGAATTAATTATACTTCGACCTATGCTGATTCAAACTTTATTTCATAGCATGCTGTGTATATTTTTTCGTAAAAAAGTCTGTTGGTCATTAAACGGTCAGCCAACGTTTTCACAAGCATATAGATCATGCTAAGTTTTACGTGGGTTGAGTAATGTTGGCCCAAGCTTGATTTGATGATGGGAATTAACCACCAGGTTTCAATGATAATTAGAAATGAGTATGAATTAGTCAATTTAATTTTTTATATAAAGTCTATGTATGATTCAACTGCTCAGTATCATAATTATCATTAAATGGACTTCTTACTATTTGTTTATGTTTATTTATTACTATTTCTCTTGGTATTGCATGCTCTGACTTTGACTGGCATGTACTAATAATTCTGTGAAAAGATTATGAAATTTTGCTTTTATAAATTGTATGGCATAATATAAGAATATAGATTTAGGCATTATGATAATATCAGTCATAAGCTTTGGTTATTTAAAATATCTGAACCAGGTACATAGAAAAGTGGAACTCTGTAAGTAATTAGCCATCATACACATGCCTACCAATCGCTCTCATGCAAAACCGTGGTTCAGAACACCAATCCAAGAGAGGAGTTTCCGGTTTTGCAGAAAGGGAGCCAGAAAGGTAAACAAATTTGATAGGGTACAAGGCTTGAGTTGAGCCGCGACACAAGAAAACCAACAAAGTGGTTGTGCGCCAAGCGCAGACTCAGATCAGCCTGAGCATTTGCCCGGTTTGGTCGGACTCATTGTTAAGTGCTCAAAGAGTAGCTAAGGGTCTAAGCTACCTCCATGCAACAGCGAAGACTCTGATCAGACTGGGGGGATGCCCAGGCTGATCTGAGTCTGCGCTGGGCGCACAACCACATTGTTGGTTTTGTCGTGTCGCAGCTCAGTTATTTATTATCTCTAAAAAAAAGTCTGCCGGTAGGATTGAACTAAAAATTATACTGTTGGAAAGCTTAATAATGATTATAGCAATAAAAACATATTATAGGGCTCAGTGCAAGACTGGTCTAACTCACTATTTTCACAAATTCACTTTTTTGCAGTTTTGAAAACTTGATGGTCAAATACACATTCTTTGAAAATTTAAACATTCTGACAGAGTATCATGAAGATTGAATCAAAACTATGCCCTATGGAATGTAAATAAGGTTTTCTCAGATATGACCTAGTGACCTTACTTTTGGCCCTACAACCCAGTTTCAAACTTGGCAAAGATTTCATGTAGATAAACATTCTGACAAAGTTCCATGAAGATTGGACCAAAACTGTGCCCTCTAGAGTGTACACAAGGTATTTCTAAGATTTGACCCAGTGACCTAGATTTTCACCCAACATGCCCCAATTACGAACTTGCCCTAGATATTGTAACAATAAACATTCTGATAAAGTTTCATGGAGATTGGATGAAAACTGTGCCCTCTAGAACGTACACAAGGTATTTCTAATATCTGACGTAGTGACCTAGTTTTTTGACCCCACATGACCCACTTTCAAACTTGGCCTAGATACTGTGACGATAAACATTCTGACAAAGTTTAAAAAAATTTGGACAAAAACAGTGCCCTCTAGAGCGTACACAAGGTTATTCTAAGATTTGACCTAGTGACCTGGTTTTTGGCCATACATGACCCAGTTTCAAATCTGGCCTAGATATTGTGCTGATAAACATTCTGACAAAGTTTCATGAAGATTGGATCAAGACTGTGACCTCTAGAGCATACACAAGCTTTTTCTAACATTTGACCTAGTTTTTTCACATGTGACCTAGTTTTTGACCCGAAATGACCAAGTTTCGAACTTGGCCTAGATTTTATAAAGACTAACATTCTGACAAAGTTTCATAAAGATTGGATCAAAACTGTGCCTGCTAGAGTGTACACAAGCAGAAGTTGATGGATGTCCAGACACACGTACGATGGACATCAGTGTATCCCAAAAGCTCACCCTGAGAACTTTGTGCCCAGGTGAGCTAAAAACTTTAACCAAAGCATCCAATCTAGATGCTGACACAGATGCTGAAGCAAAGGTGACACTAACAGCTCTTTTGTTCAGGCGAGCTAATTCAATTGTTGATGGACAACGCATGATGCATAATGCACGCCGGTTGCATTGGTATGACAGTAGCTCACTATATTGGCCTTTCGAAACCAGGTGAGCCACTAATGAAACTTCTATGCACACACACATAATCCCTCGTAGTTCAGAGTTGTCATATAATATAGATTTTTATTTTATATTTTCAGCAGTGTGGAGGACAGGGTTTCCAGACAAGCCACAGTACTTGACGGCTTATCTGGTACCCCTGATCTCGAATCATCACAGTGAGAAGGACCCCATTAGAAATGTTTTTTCTTCAAACTTTATGGGTTATCCTGTGCTCACATATGACATTTTATCACACTATAAAATTGTTTCACTGAAGGATCTCTCCAGAGTATATGTTTCAAGTTCCATCAACCAAAGCAAGAGGGCCTACGTAGGTGGGGCTCCTTTCCAATCACCTATGCTGTCTAGTTTTGGTTGAGTGTTTTTTTTTGTTGTTTTTTTTTTATCTGTGATAAGGTGTAATACTGTGATAAACTTTTCATTGGTTGAGGGGGAACTTTTAAAACTCAGGGTGCTAAAATAATGTTTGAAAAATCTTAACTGTAGTGAATTTATCAACTTATTTTAATGAAGATATCATGAGAACTGTATTTTAATATGTGGTTATATGTTGTATGTTGTTCACAAATAAGCATTATTATCATTATTAATATTATTATTAACCCATGGAGGGTTTTCAAACAAGTTTTTGATGTACATATCTATAAAAAGCATGTGTAATTTCTCAGCACTGCAAGAAACTTGAAGAAATCTTGATCCCTCTCTCAATTTGACATATATATATATTCTGGACCAAAAAAGTTAGGGATCAAACATTTGTGTGAAATTATTATATCGAAAATAATAATTTTCCAAAAATCATTTTCTTCTGTTGAATACAACAGTCAAGTCTGCACAAAATTCCATGACACATATTGGAAACTGATCACGTGACACACCAGCAGAAATTAATAAACAGGCATACCCCTAAAATCAAAGTGAAAATTAGCATTGCCACAAAACTTAATGGCCATTATTTTTGGCTTTATCCATGCAAAATGAGTTTTACTTCTCAGTGTTACCTCTGAGTGTCTGAGTAACTGCATGATAGCCACTCGGTATGTTTGTGCTAAATCCCCAAAGACCCATTTAGGGACTCGTTTGCCATTTTTCATGAAAGGCCTGAATGAGCTCTCCATGAATTCCGTAAGCCTCTGGTGATTAGAATTGGTGGTGTAACATGTCTAAAAGCATGTCCGATCGAATTTAAAACTTGTTATGGAATTGACATGTCACTGCGGACGATTGTTTCTGTTGGAAAGTTCTGGTCCATCACATTTGCCCTGTGATTCGATGGTACCACCATCGCCATAAACTTCAGCAAACGGTCTCGTAATTGGACAAAACATGTCAGTCTTAACTCGAACACCAATTGGGGCGCCTCTGTCTGGCGTGCGCAAGTCTATGCAGCTGCCAATACAGATGCCGACCTATGCTGTCACCCACCCACCTTAAGACATGTCATATTCCAGATGATGATTTGATTTATAGTCCACACAACGTGAGCCTGGCAGACTTCATGCCCTTCTCATATCATCGTGGATATCTATACACAATCTGGACTTATCTGTGAAAAGAACATGGGTCCAATGAACCAGTTGCGAATTGGCGTCAGCTGTTGCCAACTGTCTCCTCGTTTTTCTATGGAATCGCGTCAAACCTGGGCTCATTACCAGCATGCAATGCACAATTTAGCTGTGTAAAGTCTGTTTGTAACCGTTTTTGCTTACATCGGCCGATTTAAACATTAAATGGACAAAAAAGCGCATCCTAACAGTGTTATTGTGATGAACCAGTAGCTTTAGAAAGAGAAAATTGTCAGTATGGACAGGTCAAGTCGATCGCAAGTTTTAAATCAGACTGCGCATGCTTTACAGATGTTGCAACACACCAATTCTATTCATCAAAGGCTTCAGAAACCTCCTGGAGAGCTAATTCAGACCCGTCATGAAAAATGGCAAACGAGTCCCCAATTGAGCCTCTAGCGATTTACTAAAAGCATACCGAGTAGCTGCCTTGCAGTTATTCAGACCCCCAGAGATATCAATGAGCACTGGAAATGATTTTGCATGGACAAAGCCAAGAATCGTGGCCATTCAATTTTGTATTGGTGCCAATTTTCACTTCAATTTTAGGGGTATATCTGTTCATTCGTTTCTACTGGAGTGTCACGCGATCCGATTCCAATATTTTTCATGCAGTCCTGTGCCGCTTTAACAAATGTATTATATAAAAGAAAATTATTTTTGAATAATTTATTTTTCATGATTTAAGCTTCAGTCAAATATTTGATCCCTAACTTTTTTTGTCCAGTATAAAAAGTTAGTTATCCAATATGCATAAATTCAGAACACATGAAAAGGTATTACAAATTAATACCTTTTCATAAGTCATCAGGAAAAAAGTTTTCTGTACAGAAAAAGAAATTTGTTCCCCCAAATATATTGTCATATTCGGGAATTATGAACAGTGGTCCCGATATATACATTTCCAATTGTTTTATGTTATTTATGTGAGGGTGGAGAAATCGTTGTTTGTCCCAGTTCGATATCAATTTCCTGGCCTAATGTCCATCCACAGC
The DNA here is from genome assembly GCA_963989385.1 of Ctena decussata. Classification (NCBI taxonomy): domain Eukaryota; kingdom Metazoa; phylum Mollusca; class Bivalvia; order Lucinida; family Lucinidae; genus Ctena; species Ctena decussata. The sequence continues at coordinate 58,445,891 of OZ022514.1, read as the reverse complement.
CTATATTGTTGTCTCTCATAGTAGGATAGAATTGTATTACAAACGTGTATTACCTTGAAACTTCATGACTTATTGTTTAAATGTTATTATTGATGTATTTTCTTCAGAGTTCAATCTTGTTTTGTTTCTGACATGTGTGTTGCCGGAAGTCTCGCACTGAACGATAGGTCGCGAGAGGTCAATGTTGTAGTATTGGAAACGGGTCATGTGACAGCTCATTTGCATGCATGTTTGTTTACAAATTATTTTTAGAACGGCAGATTTCTGCAGAATCGTTGCAGAAGAGATTTCCATTGCTAATTTATTATAAGTGTAACGGCAAAGTTGGAATTTTTGTATTGTGCCTTTGATGTCAAATTGATTATTCTTTAAGTTAAGGGTAAAATCTTATAGAGTCTCATTTAAAATAAGATAATAACACATTTTTTCCTTCTTGTCTTGATTCTGCCGTTTCTGGCGGATTCTGAGCAGATTTCTGCTGCTAAAGCGTTCCTTTGGCAGAATAGAGGAATCTGGGCAGAATCTTGCAGACAGCAGAAGAGGCTGGGACTTGGAAAGGGACAGAGGTGTTTTGAGAGAAGAGAAGTTTATGAAGAATGGTAAAAGTAGCTATTAATCTTATTAGAAGTGAAAGGGAGACAAGTATTGGTTATTTATAAGGATATTTATGGAAGACTTAAGGATTTTGCTTGCAAGAATAAATACGACAAAATTTTCAACAGTTTTATTTATTTATTAATGTCCAACACTCCACCCTACACACCTTGGTTGTGACAATATGACTAGGAAAACTAAAATTTTATTCATATTTCACACTTATATATGCGTTTTTATCCAATTCTAAACCAAAACACTATAAGTATTACTTCCCTTGATCATATACCACAAGTATTAGCTTTTTGGACATACAGCAAAAAAGCAACAACTATTAAGTAAAGTCTATGAACTGATGTTCATTACACCCCTATAATTACCTGTAGTCTTTGCATTCCTCTTCAGTAATTTTCAGCTGATCATCTAACTGGTTCAGAAGAGTGTCTGTACATTCCTACAATGATAAATGAGCCGTGACGTGAGAAAACCAACAATGTGGTTGTGCGCCCAGCGCAGACTCAGATCAGCCTGGGCATCCGCCCAGTCTGATCAGAGTCTTCACTGTCCGGATGGGGGTAGCTCAGACCCTTAGCTACCCTTTAAGCACAAAGCGAGGATTCTGATCAGACTGGGCGGATGCCCAGGCTGATCTGAGTCTGCGCTGGGCGCACAACCACTTTGTTGGTTTTCTCGTGTCGCGGCTCAACTACTGTTTGGATCCTTAAATGACCAAAAGAGCAGACAGCAAAATTTAAGTTTGCAAAATTTAGAAAAAAAAGTTTCTTCCAAGTTGTATCAAAGAGAACCCAGAGACTTGAGGGAAACAGTGTAGCCCCATATGAGGTGGCTCATTATATGCGCCTCCTCATATGGATCTACACTGTTTGAAAATTTAACTTTTTTTTTTCAGCTGATCTTCTTGAAGATTGATGGATTGATTTGATGCTTAACGTCCACGGCAAACCACCTATGGTCATGTCGGGACGGTCAGTTAACCTAACCACACTATTCCTGGGCAGGCTTAGACCTCCTAAGCGGTTAACCAGTACTAAGTGCACATACTTTCGCCAGTAACTGACAACTGCCCTTCTTGAATCAGAAGGAGAAATGAACATATGTGGCCAGACGGGGATTCAAACCCAAGACCTCTAACTCATGAGTCAGGTGCCTCACCAATTGCCCTATGTGGCCCAGCTCTGGTTCTGAAGAGTGTTTGTTCATTCCTACAAGTGTTAGCTAAAGCATGGTTCATCCATCTGTACCAAGAGATCATTCATGAGCTTAAGCGAGTGGACTATCAACAGTACATGCCGAACAACCATGCTCACTCATAGCACAATACTCAATGTAGATCAGAGCTCTAGATAAGAGGGAGTATTTGGAGACAATTATCTTTAATTCTGCATAAAAACATATGTTGTGACCCCTCATCTGAACCGTCTTTATGAGACGGTTCAGATGAGGGGTCACAACATATAGTTTCGATGAGATTAAGAAAAATTATCCTTAATTATCATCAAATACTCCCTCTTAACTAGAGCTCTGGTAGATCTTGCATATTATGGGGTATCTCAAACTAAAAATTTGAGTATCTGGGCATAATACTGTAAAAACAAATACACTAATTAACTTAAAAGTGCCAAAACAGTAGAAGACAAAATTTAACCGTGCAAAATTTAAACAGAATGTTTTGTCCAAGGAATACCATTTTGAAAATTTATACACAAGAGGGCAAACAGTGTGGATCCAGATGAGGCAGCTCATAATGAGCTGCCTCATCAGGATCTACATTGTTTGCCAATTAAACTGTTGTTTTTCCTCAGCTGATCACCAAACTAGTTAAAAGAAGGCTTTTGTTGTTTTTATTTTTGTCATCACATTCAGGGCCTCTCACAAAAACAATTTTCAATACTCCTCAATTAATGCATATAATGTGACCCATGATTAGAACTGTCTCACCAAGAAGGCTCTAATGAGAGTCACAAATTATGTTTGTTATTGACAATAGAAAAACTAACCTAAGAAAGAACCCCATTAATATTAATTATTCTATCAGGGTCCTTGGTTCTCCTGAATTTAATTTAACTACACATACACACAGTATCAATCCTATTAAATACCCCTGCTCTAATATTTTTTTTTAAATTAATTTATATTCAACTGACAGAATCGCAAAATTCCAGGTATAAAATTTGCAGACATTATAGTTTGTTTATAGTCAAATGTTTAGCTCATCACAGTAAATGAGATATTTCATGCAAATAATAGCTAATTAGAGACGCCTAAGTGCAGCTGGTAACACCCTTTTTTACTGACTTTTTGGGAATGTTTTGGAGAGTGGCAGATTTGTTACTTTTCAGACCCTAATAACTTTAGCAAAATGCAATGCCCTATGGTGTTAAATAGTTTATACCAACACAATCAACCACCTCATCCTATTTGGGGACCTTCAGTTCAAGGGCATGAACTTAAAGCATTTGCTTCAAGTTTTTTTTAAAGGTTATCATAGGTTCACAATGCCTGGATGCAATTCACCATTCTGAAAGCCACAACTACTTTCAACAGGTATGCCATGCGGACAACAAAGACTCTGATCAGACTGGGTGGATGCCCAGGCTGATCCGAGTCTTTGCTGGGGGTCCATGCCAATCATATTCAGACTGACAGTAGATGCTAGTCTAAAGTTTTGTGCAATACCACTGCCAAACTTCCCTGTTGACCTTCAAGTCCAAGTCATAGACTTGGTGCTTTGACCTCATGATAAGCAAACACCATTTTAGGCAAACTTCAGCCCCTGTTCAGAAATCAATCTTACCACATGTATTAAGTTATATAAGATGGGTATGTTATGTTATTGTTTAACGTCCATGGTAAAAGTAAAAAGTATGCAAAGACCAGGAACTGAAACAATCAAAATCCAAATCCAGCCCTCAAACCATAGTTGGAAACAACTAAGATTACAAATAATCAAGATACAGAGAACATATGGCCAACTGAGTGAGCAGCTTGTTCCCAAAAGGTGGCCACTCAGCAACCCAAACCGAACCAAAAATAATAATAACATAGTTACATAAGGTAAAACATCACAGAAACTCTGACACCAAAAACAGGCAACAAAGAACCACAACAGAACTACCGCCTTGGAACGGTCAGTAATGAATTACTGGGGGGCTTAAATCGATTTTACAGGCCCAACCTCACCCTCAGTTTCTGAAGTGGTACAAAACATTTAGTTGGTTGTTCGGTTCGCATGATAACCCTCTAACTCGTCAATGAATCATCACGGTAAACACATAAATCAAATTTCAACACCATGAAGAAGCAAAGACGAGGACTCAACAGATACAACGGGCCGTCTGACAGGTGGAGATCCCTGTCCTGCCAAACAACCCCACTGGAAATCTGAAGCAAAAGAAGGTCACCAGTTGAGCCCCGGTGGACCAAGCAAAAGACAAAAAGGCTCCGGTCCCAACCAACTAAAATATATAGCTTTAGGTCGGGGCCATCATAGAGTCTGACGACCGATCCCCCGGTGTGCAATTAAAGAGTGCAGCAAAGCTATCAACCGTGATTGGGTTAATCACTAAGCATGCAGACTGTCGCATAACATTTAAATTATAGCCAATACGTTTGTGACGTATTATTATTTTTCGGAATTGATCAGAAAAATCAGTCCTACCCTTAATCTTTTTGAATTTGTATACTAAGTCACCATAAAATTCTGGTTCCGATAGGCCTTGGTGTAAAAGAAATTTTAATCCGACATCAAATTTTGAAACCAATTCATGGTGTCTGCGATAGAATTTAGAAAAAGCCTTTCTAAGCTTATGATACCGATAGCCCTGTTGAAGAAGTTTAGCAGTTAAACATTTATTACGAGCATTAAAGTCATCTACATGACTACACACTCTAGCAAATCTTATAAGTTGAGAAATATACACTCCATAAGAGGGACGACGTGGAACGTCACCATCCAAAAATGGAAAATTAACTATATCAAAGTCAAAGTCATCACGTTTATCATAAATTTTAGAAGATACAAAACCGTTAGAAATAGATAGATGTAAATCCAAAAAGGGGGCCTCGGTATCTGAAGTATTAGCTTTATTCAATTTAAGTTCAGGTGGGTAAATTTGGTTAACCATGCTTTCAAAATAAGGATTATCAATATTCAGAAGATCGTCTAAATATCTAGAGGTTGAGTTAAATGCCTCAATGATATCAGCTTGATTATAAACAGAAAGAGAAGTCATGAAATCTCTTTCATAACAAAACAAAAACAAATCGGCCACAAGAGGAGCACAATTTGTACCCATCGGAATACCAACAATTTGTCTGTATAACTTATTACCAAATCTGATGTAAATATTATCTAAGAGATATGATAAGGCAACACATACATTCTGACATGACCAAAGACTATATCCTCTATATATTTTACGGTCAGTAGAAGTGAAAAACGCTTTCTTATCGTTACAGGCAATATAAAGGGTATCTTCATTTTTGGAGAACTTTTTGAAGGCCCTCTCAATCAAATCAACAAGTTTTTCCTTTATTAAATTATGGGGTAATGTGGTATAAAGAGTAGAAAAATCATAAGTGGACAAACTAGTCGCACGGAACCCTCTTGACTTCAGTTTACTAAGTACCTCACCAGAATTTTTTATAGACCAAAACATATTTTTCCCTGACCTCTCATACACTGTCTCATAGTACCAAATGACACGAGACTTCACAGCAGTGAGGCAAGAAGTTAATAATTTAGATAATTCTGTAGTAGTACAAGAGCTAGAGTTGGCAATGAATCTAGCTTTATACGGTTTTTTATGAAGCTTAGGTAACCAATACATCGTAGGAAGTTTGTCTTGGCGTTCCTTAACGTTAACAGCAAACTTTAAAGGCAAATTATTTGAGTGGCTATTAACGACAGTCTTCTCATCTGTAAAAGTCTCTTCGTAAGCCGTGGTGCCGTTAAGTTCCTGCTTCAAAGTGTTAATATAGTGCATCCGACAAACAACAACAATGTTGTTTGCGGCCTTGTCAGCAGGAACCAAAACATACTTCCTATGAAAATCCTGGATACCCTGCTTCAAATATCTAAAGGAAGATTTAGGCTTAGGAGGTAAAAGATTAGTATTGTGTGAATAAAACTTTATACGTTTATCCACAATATTAAAGATACTTAGTTTCCATTTCTTTAAAGCGTTACTTTCAACACCCTCTCGTTTACACCAACTATTACCAAAATCATTTAATGCAGATGCAATTTCTTCCCTACATCTGTTGAAATCGATATGGGAAGGGAATCTATACTTAGGACCCTTAGAAACAATGTTACGAATTCTAGAATCCGGGATGATCTTCAAATTTCCAGTCACAACATGACCTGCTGATGGGTAAATAAATTTGGAATCTTTACAATCTCATGAATCAGGAGTATTAGCATCGATGTCAAGATCAGACACAAGTTTATTGAAATTAAATATGATACTTCTGATCGGTTTGTTATACTTATAACAAATAATAGGTGGTTCAGAATTTTGGAAATAATCAGGTATGGAAGATGTAACAGATTTATCCTGAAATATACTAGGTAAATCTATAAAGTCAATACCTTTGTTAATGAAAGGGATTTTAATGAAATTTCTTTTATGATTGATTTCAGAATCAATTAGTGGACGGAGAGCGTGTTGAGTATAACATCTAGTTAGAAGTGCCGCTTCGTACATTTGGTGATTTCTATCGTAAAACCTATTAGCCTCTATATCCAATTTGCGTAAGACTGGAATGGGTAGGGAACTAAGAATTGAAAGCATTGCATGTCGGCCATGTTCCAATAATTTTGTTGATAAATCATTAAGAGAAGTGTTAGATTTTTTGGCAGCACATCTTTTACGTTTATCATTTCCTTTTTGTCTTATACCACGAGATCTGGATTTACGTTTTCGAATTTCTAAAAGAGAAAACACATCAAAATCTGGCATTTTAGAGATATTTCCCTCATGGTAGATGTTATCGTTAAAACCAAGTGGTCATGGTCATGTCGGGACAGCCAGTTAACCTAAGCACACTATTCCTGGGCAAGTTCAGACCTCCTAAGGGGTTAACCAGTACTAAGTGCACTTTCTTTCACCAGTAACTGACAACTGCCCTTCTTGAATCAGCGGAAGGGGATATGAAAGTAAGCTGCCAGACCGATATTGAACCCGGGACCTCTGGCTTACAAGTCAGGCGCCCTACCGTCTGCGGGGCCTGGCCATATAAGATGGACTTTTTCCATTCCAGAACAACCCAAAGATCTAGAACCATCTTTAAGATGGATCTAGATCATTGGGATTGTTTTGAAAAAGAAAACCTCAACCATACATCTGAATAGCAAGAATCTTATCGACATATTTGGGACAATTTTTGAAGGGGGAATTTCTCTGCTTATAGCCTAATGCTGAATAAATTATGTACCTCACACAGTGGATGGTCAACTGTTGACTGTCCTGTCATGATGTCAAATAAGAATGCCTTCACCTGAAATAAAATCAAGACAGTAGAGACAATAATAGTACTAATCATTACAGAACTCCAGATAAGATAGGATTTTTAGCGAAACTGTGAGATAATTTTTCTTATTTTTCAACAAAAACATGTTGTGTCCCATTATTTATAACCGTCTGGCCAACACATTCTAGTTGAGGAGTTACAGTATATATTTTTGCTGAGAAATAAGGAAAATTACCTGAATTATCCTCAAAAATCCATGTTATCCAGAACTCTGAATACATGAATACACTAGAGACCATTATAATACCATTCATTATAACACTATTCTGGATATAATATTATTGTTTATCTACTCCCACTGAGAAAACCCTACAAAGGAGTTTAAGGTGTGTGTGTAGGTATCTATATTTTTTTTCTCCATTTCTTGCAAAAGGGAACAGCTAGGGTTGGTTGACCACAAACTGGCTAAGTCCCCCCCCCCCCCCTCCCCCGCCATAGTTTCATTACTGGCTGTCCCAAGGCAGCAGTTCTGTTTTGGTTCTTCTTGCTTGTTTCATGTGTTGTTAGTTGCTATGCCTTTTATTGATTGTGATGTTTAGGCTAGCCCACTGACCACCTACATCGGAAATGGCTGTACACATGGCTCTGCCTCTGGTGTTGTCTTTAGTGGTGACTAATTTTGTGTTGTCTCTTTCCCACATGGTGTCTTGGGTTGGATCTGGAATTGAATCGTGTCAGTTCCAGAGAATTTTCTTCACTTTTATGACTGTCTGCTTGCTGGATAAAAGCCCTTCCAAAATGGGATTTATTCCTAAAAGAGCATTTTTTCCTCCCATGAGGAAGGGAGACAAAAGTGAAAAGTGTAAAATGACAAATTCCTTCCCATAAAGCATACCCATTCTCATTATGGCAAATAAGCACTGCACTCAAACCAAGTGTTACATAATTATTCAGTTATTACTGATTTTTCATCTCAAGAATGACCCAAAATATCTAAATCAGTCTGATGAAGCTATGTCATGAGATGGGTTTTTCCTTTCCAAAACAATCTAAAAATCTAGATCTGTCTTATAAGACAGATCTAGATTTTGAATTGTTTTGGAAAGGAAAACCTCTGATTTTCATCCACAGAAATGCGGCAATAAAGGAACTTTAGTGTGCACAAAAAGAGCTTCTAAAGGCATACAGTTACTTTCACATGTTTTTCTGCCATTTTTCAAAACAGGAACTTTCTTGACTTCCTGCTAACTTCCCTGAATGATAGCCCTTCAAAAAGAGAGCCTACTTTTATAGGAAAGAATCTGTAGGGAGTAAATGCTTTCCTTTAAGAGCTGACTCCAATGGGAAGTGCAGTCTCGTGAAAAGCAAACAATGGCTGGCTTTGAAACAATTATCCAACTTTGGATAAAAATCATCTCGGTAAGCTGCTAAGTAATCCAAATTTACAGCTTGCCCATGAAAACTATGACAGATCAGGACAGATACTGGTGACTATTTGTGACAATGCAGTGTTTACCTTTGGTTTATGTCCAAGATTACCAAGACTAGATGGCCCTGTTTCCCCCAGCAGGGTAAAATCATTACTTTCATCATCAGGGTAGCTGAAAAATGGAAATAACTGTAAAATTTTAAATATTGTGCCACCAAAATAATCACCTTATATGTACTAAAACCTGAACAATTCAGGCCAAGAGGTTATAAAACTTGAGTACATACTCAAACTCAAAATAAAGCACATTGATTGGCTGCTGCCGAGCATATGCTCAGAAGCAGCCAATCAGTGTGCTTTGTTTTTTGAGTTTGTGATTATTCTCAAGTTTTATAACCTCTAACCCAGTTTTGCAATGCAGAAATGCATCCAAAAGATAGAGACGAAATGGAAACAGCGTAGACCTTGATCTGCTTATCTTCAATATGCCTGTTACATCCATGCAAAGCTTCAAAGTAACTTAAGGGGTGGGGGGTGGGGGGGGTGAGGGGGGGTTTAATATGTAAATTTTCGTTGGTGCAATGGATGGACATTTGGATTTATAGATGGCCAGACAAACATAATAGGCAGATACAATAGAAGTAAATCATGATGCCGTCTGATAATCCTCAGAGGGGCATAAAAACAAAACATAATGTACCGTATATGTGATAATTTTTGCGGTGTTCTATTTTTTGCGGTATTTGGCGGTCACTTAGAAACCGCAAATAATAAAACAGCGAAATAAATTCAGGTTTTTTACAAAGTATCTTCAGTAGACACAGTACCAATATACTTTGTTTCTGTTTGCTTCAAATGGTAAATTCTGGTACTTTTCACTTGAGGCAGTTCTTCCATTAACCTGTGGCCTTTTCGAGCAGGTTGCCGACCATGGAAATAAATAATTGCAAAAATTAATGAGTATGTTTTTCACCCTAAACCATGAAGATTTGAACTCGCAAAAATTACCGTGTATACGGTATTCAATGCTCTCAGGGAACCCTGTAGGTTTCAGCTGGCCTGCTGATATAGCAGTCTCAGGTTCATTTCTGACGGACAACATAAATCCATTCACTGCACACAGTCTTTCCTTATCACTTCCCACTGTCCCAATATGACTAAAATATGTTGAAAAAAGACGTAAACTTGTATTCATCCATCCATCAATCACTGCACATCACCAGAAACAGCTTTACAACAGCCATATCATAACCTTTCAACAAAAAATATCATACCATGGGGGAATAACTCTTCTTGATATATGATCATCTTCCTCATAGGGGCCAACCTGGAAACAAGCAAAGCTGAAGATGTCGATTAGGATAATACTACATATGAGCTGCAACACGAAAAAAACAAGCAAGTGGTTGTGCACCCAGTACTGACTCAGATCAGCCTGTGCATCCATCCAATCCACTCAGACTCTTTGCTGAGCGCTTAAAGGGTAGCTAAGGGTCTAAGCTATCTCCATGCGGACAGGAAAGACTCTGGCGGGTCCCCAGGCTGATCTGAGTCGGCACTGGGCGCACAACCATTTTGTTGGTTTTCTCATGTCGCAATTCATATATTCATATAAATGCTCCTTCTCTAGTAAACATCCCCCCCCCCCCCCCCCCCCCGCCTTTTTTTTTCTGTGAAAAATTACTGGAAGCCTATCTTCATCAAAACTGGCTTTAGACCCCTAAATTTTGTTTATTTCTAAAATCTTGTCTAAAGAATGTCAAATATAAGACGTGAATTGTAACGTCCTGATACATTATAAGAATATGGTGCACTCATAAGATTCAACAAATTTTGAGGCATTTAACCCTTAAAGCACCAAAAATTAAAATTGTTGAATAGGCAAACAGTGTAGATCCAGATGAGGTGGCTCATAATGAGCCACCTCATCTGAATCTACACTGTTTGCCCTCTAGTGTTCGAATTCTCAATATGATATCACTTGGACGAAACATTTTTTGAAATTCGGCAGACGTAAATTTTGTCGTCTGCTTTTTGGTGCATTAAGGGTTAAAGACATGATTTCTCTGTTTCCTTGTACATACTACATACTACCTGTACTTGTAAGTAAAGGTGCTAAAATTTATGCAATCAGTCAGCTGACCAGAATACCACACATTAATCCCATAACAACTAAAATAATAGAATTAAAATCTGAAAGAGTTCCTTCAAGAGCAGAGAATACATTCACAAGAAGGAACATGGGCCAGACTACGTAGTTTCGGCTAATAAAGCCTCTTAAAAATGATCACCAAGGACAGACTCAGTGTCAGGAGGTGCAGCCATGGATCTGTTGCCCTGAGCTTCTTATGAGTCCATTGTGACAAGAATTAAAGCCACAACAAAAATAACCATCATTATCAAAGACTCACCCTTTTCAAAACAATAAAATAACAGGTGAAAGAACTAAAAGTTATTAACCCTTAAAGTGCCAAAGAATCAGACAGGAAAATTCACATCTGCAAAATTTCAAGATATGCTTCATCAAAGTTACATCATATTAACTATGCATCTTCTTTCTAATACAACGAACAGCATCCAAGAGTGATGACAATTTGTTACTGCAAACTGTCAGATGAAATATTTCGCCAAAAACTGATTAGCGAGTCCCTGGTTGAAATTCCAACCCCGTGGGTGAGATTTCCCTATCCTACATGGACTGTCTCATGATGGATTATTTTTCTCCTTTTTAACATGCTTTAACGGATTTTAAACCTCAAGTCGGATTAGGCTTCAAAACTGGAAAATTTTAACTTCTTAACCAGTGATCTGAAGTAAATTTTGAGCAGCGCAGTGTGTGCAATCAGGTCCCGAAATGGGTGTTAACATAGTTTGCACCTTAAAAATATACAGAAAACACAATATGTTGACTTTTTTATCTTCCAGAGGGCAAAAACAAACTGAAACTTAGCCTCTCACGTCACGAGTTTCCAGTTTGCTGGTGACGTTTCCTAACATTTTAGTGACGTCACTAAAATTGAGTGACATCACAAACCTATGATCTGCTATTTAACGTCATCCGAGATGCTTGCCTGTCCATTTTGTTCATTTCAAATTAAAATATTAATCAACTAGATGGCCGCAGCCAGCATGTCGAGCCCGTGGCCACTTTGAGAGTAGTTAAAATGTTTTTTCGCGAAAGTAGGTCACAGTGACGTAGTTTTGTTGGGGGGAGGGGGGTGACCTAGGGTGATAAGGTGCATGCACTGATGAAGTTTCAAAGTTCTGGCAACTATGAAAAGAAAGATATGGAGCTTATGTTGAAAACTAGATATTTGGTACTTTTTTGTAAAAGAAGGTCACAGAGACCTAGTTTTGTTGGAGGTGATCTGGAGTGGTAAGGTGCATGCGCTGATGGAGTTTCAATGATCTGGGGCTTATGAAAAAGGAGATATGGGACTGCAGACTGAAACTAAATATATGGTACTTTTTCGTGAAAGTAGGTCAAAGAGACCTAGTTTTCTTGGAGGTGACCTGGAGTGGTAAGATGCATGCACTGATGAAGTTTCAGTGATCTGGGCCCTATGAAAAGGGAGATATGGGGCTGCAGACAAAAACTAAATATGTGGTACTTTTTCGTGAAAGTAGGTCACAGTGACCTGGTTTTGTGTAGGTGACCTGGAGTGGTAAGGTGCATGCACTGATGAAGTTTCAATGTTCTGGGGCCAAGGAAAAGAAAGATATGGGTCTGACCTTGAAAACTAAATATGTGGTACTTTTTCGTGGAAGTAGGTCACAGTGACCTAGTTTTGTTAGAGGTGATCTGGAGTGGTAAGGTGCATGCACTGATAAAGTTTAAATGTTCTGGAACTTATGTAAAGGGAGATATGGGGCTGCAGACAAAAACTAAATATGTGGTACTTTTTCCTGAAAGTAAGTCACAGTGACCTAGTTTTGTTGTAGGTGACCTGCACTGATGAAGTTTCAATGTTCTGAGGCTAAGGAAAAGAAAGATATGGGGCTGACCTAGAAAACTAAATATGTGGTACTTTTTCGTGAAAGTAGGTCACAGCAACCTAGTTTTGTTGGAGGTGACCTGGAGTCGTAAAGTGCATGCACTGATGAAGTTTCAATGTTCTGGGGCTTATGAGAAGGAGATATGGGATTGACCTAGAAAAGTAAATATGTGATAATTTTTTGTGAAAGTAGGTCACAGCGACCTAGTTTTGTTGGAGGGGACCTGGAGTGGTAAGGTGCATGCACTGATGAAGTTTCAATGTTCTGGGGCTTATGAGAAGGGAGATATGGGGCTGCAGACGAAAACTAAATATGTGGTACATTTTCGTGAAAGTAGGTCACAGCGATCTAGTTTTGTTGGAGGTGACCTGGAGTGGTAAGGTGCATGTGCTGATGAAGTTTTAATGTTCTATGGTCTACGAAATGGGAGGTATGGGGCTGCAGACGAAAACTAAATATGTGGTACTTTTTTGTGAGGGTAGGTCACAGTGACCTAGTTTTGTGGGAGCCAAGTAGCATTTTAATGAGGCATATTGTGATGAAGTTTCAAGGTCCTAGGGTCTATCAAACTCAAGATATGGCTCTGGACGGACAGACAGATATTCTAACGGATGTATACTTATGTGTCATTTTCCATTATAAAAAATAGCCACTTTTCAACCCTTTTCTAGCCACATAAACCCATCTTTTTAAGTGTCTACGGAATAAATCCCATTTAAAATTCATTAGAGACACCCTAACCCTAGCCCCATAACTACCTATTTGTTTGCTCGGACGCACCAACACCAAACGGGCGACTATGTCTCGCTGACCGCAAGCGGGCTCGACAAAAATTGAAACAGTCTCGTTGCTAATATAAGAAAGCTGTTGCTAATGAATGATAGAAGTTTCTTATATGTGGGCTGAGGGCCTATCTTATATATGCAAAGGAGGAAGAAAAAGTCTTGTGATACCATTCTATATCAGTACCTCACTGCTCTCCGTGAACATCATGCTAACAAAGTGGTCACAGAGCTGGTCATTTAAGTACCATTAAAGGTAAGTATTGTGACAAGGATCAACTGAGCCTGGGTCTGTGAAGGAATGACTTTGTTTGTACAGTATTTTTGTTATGTTTTTTATTTTGAGATAATAGAGTGTATCTGTACCTGCTCAGACAGCGAAATGTTACAACGGTGGATGGGTGCATAGTAGAATTGAAGTATTAGAGGGCAAATAGTGTGGACCCAGATGAGGCGACTTAATTTGAGCCTCCTCGTCAGAATCTACACTCTTTGCAAATTCATTTGTTTTTGTTTTTGGCACTTTTAGGGCTAAAAGGCTTACTGTTTCTTGAATAAGAGACTCTTCTTTGTCGTGGCATGGTATTAGAGGCCCTGGAATAGAAACAAAACAGTATCATAACTAGACAATCAGTGATGAAAGCCCCTATATAAGGCATCCTAATCTACATCATTTTTACAACTATATGCTGCAGTGTGGCCACAAGACAAGCAGTGCTCCAGATAAGAAGGACTTAAAGGGATAAGTTTCCATATATATATATATATATATATATATATATATATATATATATATGGTAGGATTAAATCATCAACAGTGCAAAACAATATTTACTGAGCGCTTTCGGCTTTCGCCTTCTTCAGAGTTTACAGGTACAAGAAAAAAATCAAAATTTCAACATTTCTACAGGTAAATCAAGAAAAAACAAAATAATCATGAAAACGTTTCTCAATTTACTATTCAAATTCACATTAAACGACCAAAGAAATTGAAAAAAGGTCGTTTAACAAAGCAAAATTGCTACAAGGCGGCCGTTTCACGGCCCCAGTTCGAATTTGAAATTGCAAATGGCTGCCAAAATGAGAAAAATCGTATTATGCGATTTGTAGCGGTGTATTTATAGCGATATACATACATTCTGTATACTGGCCATTCAGCTATGATGCAAAACTCACCATAATGAAGGAAAAAGAGAATTTTACATGTAATTACATCGCTACAAAAGCAAGAGTGGAACACTGTATGTCTGGAATAATGCAAGATGCCCCTGCAGAAATAGACTGAAGGTGGGACCGAGGCTAATCTCCTTTGTTAATGCCGCTTGGATTCAAAGTGTTAAGACGACGTATCCAGTAGCTCTCACGACTTTTTCTGGCATTGTCTTTCCACTCTGAATTGCTTTCTAAGCAGCAAACAGAGGCATGACTGAGAAAGTCATGTCCTTGCAAGCAAAAGTGCTCAGCGGTAGGAGATCTTTCAAATCTCTTGTGTCTCCAGTCATCTCTGTGACCATTCATTCTGATATTCAGAGGGCCCTTGGTTTCCCCAACATACTGCTTTCCACACTTGCCACAAGAGATCAGATACACAACATTCTGTGTCCTACAATTGGTGTCACCTTTAAGCTTGACACGAGCACCACTGGACGATGTGGCTGTCTGAGAGGGGGTTATCATTCTACAGGTCTGACATCTTGATCTGCCACAGGGTTTACATTCTCCAAGAGGTTCGTCATCGGTCGGATCTGGCTTCAGTCTAGCCCGCACAAGATGGTCTTTGAGGCTTTTTGGTCGCCTGTAGGCCATGATTGGCTTCTGCGGGAAGACTGTGCTCAGATGGTCTGATGAGTCTATGATGGACCAGTGTTTGTCGACGATACCCCTGGCTTTAGGAAGGTCTGGATGATATGTCAAGACAAATGGCAGAACAGCTTTGTTTGCTGTCGGCTTGGGCTTGTACGACAAAAGATTTTGTCTTTCCATGTGCCTGACCTTCTCTATGGCTTGGTCAATTACCTGCTTTTGATAACCCCTTTGTTTGAGCTGTTCACAGAGATCCTTTGATCTTTTCTCAAAAGTCTCATCATCCGAGCAGATGCGTCTGATGCGTAGTGCAAGACTATATGGTATATTCTTGCTACAGTGAGGAGGGTGGCAGCTTGTGGGCAAAAGATACTGGTGGGAATCTGTAGGTTTAGCGTAGAGGTCTACAGCAACCTTGTCGTCAGCAAGATGTGACATCGTGTCTAAAAAGACATGTTTGTCATTGGAGACCTCTGCAGTAAACCTAATGGTTGGATGGAAGCTGTTTGCTGTTTCGAGAAATGCCTCAAGAGTTTCTCTGCCATGAGTCCACTTCATGTCAATGTCATCTATAAACCTGAGCCATGAAAATGGTTTCAGGATTACTGACTGCAGTAGTCGTCTTTCAAGCCTACCCATAAATATGTTGGCATACGATGGAGCCATTTTTGTTCCCATTGCCGTCCCTTGAATTTGCAAGTAGTGCTTACCATTGAACTCAAAATTATTGCATTTGAGAACAAGTGTAAGCAGATTGATCAGAATCTGTGTTGGGGGATCTTTGACAGCCCGTGCTTCCCAAACCTCTTCACATGCCTTGATACCATCTTCATGTGGTATATTTGTATACAGGGATGTGACATCCATCGAAACAAGAAGAGTTTCAGGTGGGAGTTGGCCCATAGCATCTTGTTTTCTCAGGAAGTCTGTGGTATCCTGCAAGTAAGATGGTAAGTTCTGCACATGGGGCTGAAGATGTAAGTCCACAAATTCTGATATTTTTTCTGTAGGGTGTCCATTGGCAGACACTATGGGACGTCCAGGGTTTCCGGCTTTATGTATCTTGGGTAGGAGGTAAAAACGGCCTGCTTTTGGTTGGTCTACAGTCAGATATATGGCATTTTTCTCACTTATGTGGTCTCCATTCAGCATTTCGCTAACAGCATCAGTTACCTTCTTGGCAAATTCATGAGTGGGGTCATGATCCAGTGCCTTGTAGAAGGTGGAATCATTCAGTTGCCTCTCAGCCTCTGAAATATAATGTTCCCTGTCCATGACAACAACAGCTGATCCTTTATCGGCAGGCTTTATTATGATGTCTTCTCTTTTTTTAAGACTGTGCAAGGCACTGCGTTCAGAAGGTTTGAGGTTGTCATGTTTGGGTAATGGTGGTTTATGTTTGGCTATGTCTGATTCCACACTACTAATGAATGTCTCTAGATCACGACCCTGCTTAGGGGGTTGCCAGTCACTCTTTTCGACAAATTCAGGGTATTTTTCAGGAGCACGAGTATCGGGAAAACCACTGAAATGTGACTTCAGGCGCATGCGCCTACTGAAGGCATAGTTGTCCTCAACAAGTTCGCCCCTATCATAGCTTTTTGGACGAGGGCAGAAGCCCAGACCTTTCGAAAGTAAGGATGTTTCAGACTCAGAGAGTTCTACACTGGAAAGGTTAACGACTACTTTGTCATCCTTCTGTTTCTCAGTGTTCTTTTTCCCTTTTGGTCGTCTGAAACGTCTGTTTCGTTTTTTCTTACTTTCTAAAGCTGTTTTTGATAGGGGGTTACTTGATTGTTGGACACCTAGAGCCTTAAGTTTTTTCTCTCGTTTGGCTGTCAGGTGGTTTTCCTCGTTGCAAACCTTACGTTCTACCCTTGAAACTATCTTAAGAGTGACTTCTGTATCGGTTGCCTGCTCAATGCGGTCCCTTGTCTCAGCTATAGACTTTTTCAAGTCTTCAAGCAAGCCGTGGTATCTGCTCAGAAGTAATGCCATGGTATCAAGTGAAGCTTTCTGCAGTATACCTTGAGCACGGCGCTGAAACCGTTCTGAAGGTTTACCTGGAATGTTTAGCTGCATTTTGGCAGTTAAACCCTTAGGTACAACTTTGTTGTGGATGCACTGTGTTAGGAATTCACAATGATGTATGTATTTGACCATTTTCACGGATTTTGCGGTCATGGATTTTTCTAATTTTGATGCTTCCATGTTGAGTAGTGTGTGATAAAGGGTCACATTGAAAAGGCAAATAAAACCTGGAGAAAGTGAAAAGGAAAAATAAAAAATTCAAACAATCACCAGACAAATAAAACAGGGGGAAAAAGGGAAGAAATTTTGGATCAAATGAGATTCATGATGAATGTGATGAATAATATATAGGGAGAAATGAGACAAACATCAAACAAAAATCTTCCCGGTAGCACTGGATCCAACAAATGGATTCAAAATGATTGAAATAAGTATATGGTAGGATTAAATCATCAACAGTGCAAAACAATATTTACTGAGCGCTTTCGGCTTTCGCCTTCTTCAGAGTTTACAGGTACAAGAAAAAAATCAAAATTTCAACATTTCTACAGGTAAATCAAGAAAAAACAAAATAATCATGAAAACGTTTCTCAATTTACTATTCAAATTCACATTAAACGACCAAAGAAATTGAAAAAAGGTCGTTTAACAAAGCAAAATTGCTACAAGGCGGCCGTTTCACGGCCCCAGTTCGAATTTGAAATTGCAAATGGCTGCCAAAATGAGAAAAATCGTATTATGCGATTTGTAGCGGTGTATTTATAGCGATATACATACATTCTGTATACTGGCCATTCAGCTATGATGCAAAACTCACCATAATGAAGGAAAAAGAGAATTTTACATGTAATTACATCGCTTTCTCGAAACAGCAAACAGCTTCCATCCAACCATTAGGTTTACTGCAGAGGTCTCCAATGACAAACATGTCTTTTTAGACACGATGTCACATCTTGCTGACGACAAGGTTGCTGTAGACCTCTACGCTAAACCTACAGATTCCCACCAGTATCTTTTGCCCACAAGCTGCCACCCTCCTCACTGTAGCAAGAATATACCATATAGTCTTGCACTACGCATCAGACGCATCTGCTCGGATGATGAGACTTTTGAGAAAAGATCAAAGGATCTCTGTGAACAGCTCAAACAAAGGGGTTATCAAAAGCAGGTAATTGACCAAGCCATAGAGAAGGTCAGGCACATGGAAAGACAAAATCTTTTGTCGTACAAGCCCAAGCCGACAGCAAACAAAGCTGTTCTGCCATTTGTCTTGACATATCATCCAGACCTTCCTAAAGCCAGGGGTATCGTCGACAAACACTGGTCCATCATAGACTCATCAGACCATCTGAGCACAGTCTTCCCGCAGAAGCCAATCATGGCCTACAGGCGACCAAAAAGCCTCAAAGACCATCTTGTGCGGGCTAGACTGAAGCCAGATCCGACCGATGACGAACCTCTTGGAGAATGTAAACCCTGTGGCAGATCAAGATGTCAGACCTGTAGAATGATAACCCCCTCTCAGACAGCCACATCGTCCAGTGGTGCTCGTGTCAAGCTTAAAGGTGACACCAATTGTAGGACACAGAATGTTGTGTATCTGATCTCTTGTGGCAAGTGTGGAAAGCAGTATGTTGGGGAAACCAAGGGCCCTCTGAATATCAGAATGAATGGTCACAGAGATGACTGGAGACACAAGAGATTTGAAAGATCTCCTACCGCTGAGCACTTTTGCTTGCAAGGACATGACTTTCTCAGTCATGCCTCTGTTTGCTGCTTAGAAAGCAATTCAGAGTGGAAAGACAATGCCAGAAAAAGTCGTGAGAGCTACTGGATACGTCGTCTTAACACTTTGAATCCAAGCGGCATTAACAAAGGAGATTAGCCTCGGTCCCACCTTCAGTCTATTTCTGCAGGGGCATCTTGCATTATTCCAGACATACAGTGTTCCACTCTTGCTTTTGTAGCGATGTAATTACATGTAAAATTCTCTTTTTCCTTCATTATGGTGAGTTTTGCATCATAGCTGAATGGCCAGTATACAGAATGTATGTATATCGCTATAAATACACCGCTACAAATCGCATAATACGATTTTTCTCATTTTGGCAGCCATTTGCAATTTCAAATTCGAACTGGGGCCGTGAAACGGCCGCCTTGTAGCAATTTTGCTTTGTTAAACGACCTTTTTTCAATTTCTTTGGTCGTTTAATGTGAATTTGAATAGTAAATTGAGAAACGTTTTCATGATTATTTTGTTTTTTCTTGATTTACCTGTAGAAATGTTGAAATTTTGATTTTTTTCTTGTACCTGTAAACTCTGAAGAAGGCGAAAGCCGAAAGCGCTCAGTAAATATTGTTTTGCACTGTTGATGATTTAATCCTACCATATACTTATTTCAATCATTTTGAATCCATTTGTTGGATCCAGTGCTACCGGGAAGATTTTTGTTTGATGTTTGTCTCATTTCTCCCTATATATATATATATATATATATATATATATATATATATATATCTCCATAAAAATACAAGATGTGACCCACCATTAGAGCCAAGGAGATGTTTCTGATGAGTGGTCACAACATCAAATAGGAAAACTTATCTCAGAATTATTTAAATTGAAACCCCTACATTTCTCTTGAGCTCTGACAAGGTATCTGATCACAACTTCTTCAGGAAAGAAACTGGTCAGCCTCTACATCGATTTACTTTGCCCAGGCCATCCACAAATAGAGGATCTTAAGCGAGTGGTCATTTCATATGAAACTTATTTAATGAGCCTTCGATGAGTTTCATAAATTTCATATGAAATGACCACGAGTGTAAGGTTCTGTTTATCATATGAACCTTAAAATGGGATTTCATTGCCTTCGAAACGAGCATTATTTCAATATGAAAATGCATTAATGACATAGTTGTTGTCAACGATGTTACTTGTATGGACCAAAGTGTTATTACAAGTGTGGTTATACAATTTTTATGACGTGTCATTTTAGAATTGAAATTTGATTTTTCAGTGTTCATCGTATGATGAAGCCAGTGGGCAGAGCTAAAATTCCATGAAACGCGAAGCGACGACTACTGGCTTCTTCACATGATGAACGCTGAAAAATCAAATTTTTATTCTTATATTAACTCTTTATTTTTAGACCCTTCCTGTGCTGTTTTCGTGGTAATTTAATGTAGAATATGCAAAATATGCGTCGAAGAAAAGACAGAAATGACGTATTCGGCCATTACATTAAACAGCCGTCGCCATAACGTGGTATCAATCAAACGTTACATGGACCAATCAAGACGTTTGTTTACCTTAGACGACAATGTCACATGATCAGCAGTCGTTCATCGGTGTATGAAGCCAGTTGCTCTAATAGGTTTACCTATGGGAAGTCAGTGGCAAGTGTATATATTCTCCACTGAATAACACTTTTTATTTAATAGTGACGTCAAATGATACAGAAGAATAATGAATTCCATGAAAGGTGGTATCTAACCTGTCAGCCCTTTGTCACAAGACCAGGTCTCCGGATAAGAAGGGGTAACTGGGATAATTTGTCTTTGTTTGTTGTTATCTTTTTATGGTATTGAAAACTTGCTGCCGTACCTGGAGCCTTTCCTCATAGGACTGTCTCAGGGTATGGTTCCGTACCTGGAGAGCCAGGGTCTAGGGATACGGTACCGTACCCGGAGACACTTCTTTTAGTAAAATACATGTACTAACCTGTCAATTCTTTAACAAGCTCATTTTGTTGTTCAATATTGTCAAATGAGGGGTCAATTTTCAAAGGTTGTCTACACCTTTGACAAACAAAACTGACTTTCGCTTTAGCTACGCTCGATGCCATTGTGACTTTATGTTTACAAATGCTGTGGAGACTTATTATGCGAAAAAGATGGGTCCGAATCTGTCATTCTGAATATGTCATTGTTATCCGCATTCAGAGCAGCTTTTTCTCCGTTTAGTGAGGGGAATTTATACAATAATCGTTTTGGTAATATTTAGGAACTTATCACATCTTAACATTTGTCTAGAAAGTAACATGTGTCCAAAAAACAATATTATTTCCTGACACCCAATCACCGGAAGTTTACTATTTTTCCAATTGGTCGTACTACATACCGCTAATTGTTGTTGTTGGTAGTAATTCCCTCCACAGTTTGGAGAACCACATACCGTGTCTTGTTGTAAATCCTGCACCCCACCAATTTATGAGTATGTAAAGTAATAAAAAGTGGTACCACTCTATAATCCCATTGGATTGGCCTAGTCACTCCAGTCTTCAAGAAGAGAAATCGTCAATCCCCATCCAATAACAGGCCAATCTCGCTTACCACCATTGTTTGTAAAATCCCGGAGCATGTCATCCACACCTGCATCATATCTCATCTTGAACGAAATAACATCCTCTCTGACAGACAACATGGTTTCCGAAAGCGCAGGTCATGCGAGACTCAACTTATTCTCACCATTGATGACCTAGCCAGAGGACTAAATGACAAACAGCAGATTGACGCCATGCAGATTGACGCCATACTCCTAGACTTTTCCAAAGCCTTTGACCGTGTGCCCCACCAACGGCTATGACTCAAGCTGAATCACCATGGTGTACGCGGGAACATCCTCAACTGGATAGAAGACTTCCTGTCTGCCAGAACCCAAGAGGTCATTATCGAATGCTCAAAGTCATCATCCTCTGCAGTTACATCAGGTGTCCCTCAAGGCACAGTCTTGGGTCCTCTCCTGTCCCTGGCCTATATAAATGACATGCCAGCATGCGTCCAGTCGGAGATCAAACTCTTCGCCGATGACAGCCTGTTATATAGGAGGGTACAGAGTAATGCCGACTGTCATCAGCTTCAGGAAGATCTGGATAAACTCCAAGAGTGGGAACAAAAGTGGCAGATGTCCTTCAACGCAGACAAGTGCGAAGTTATCAGCATCACAAACATAAAGAGTCCCTTTTGTTCTGACTATTTCATCCACAACCAGAAGCTGACCATAAGGACTGAGGCAAAATACCTGGGAGTGACCATTAGCAGTGACCTGTCCTGGAGCAGGCATGCAGACAATGTTACCAAGAAGGCGAACGCCACAATGGGCTTCCTCAAGAGAAACATCAGATCTGCAACACAAGCTGCAAAGGAGACTGCCTACAAGACATTTGTCCGACCAATAGTGGAATATGCCGCCACATCCTGGGCACCACATACAGAATCAGACAACCACAAGATTGAGATGGTCCAGCGAAGGGCAGCAAGATTCGTGACAAATGACTACCATCGCACAAGCAGTGTCACAGAGATGACAGCGAACCTTGGCTGGGACACTCTTCAAAACCGCAGAGATCTTGCTAGACTCAGCATGATGTACCGTATTGTACATGAACTAGTTGACATACCAGTAGAGCCATATCTGACTCCATCAACTAGCATGACTAGAGGCCACGACTCTCGCTTCCACCAGATCCGGACATCAAACACCATTTACCAACAGAGCTTCTTCCCAAGAACCGTCGTCTTGTGGAATCAACTCCCTCAAACTGCTGTGAGCCAGACAACGCTGGAAGCCTTCCAGAACCAGCTGGCCACCCTCACCTTCTGATTGCCACGCCTTGTTTTTAACCTTTTAACCGTTTTTACTGTTGTATATACCTCTTTTATCCGTGGCGCGTGAGCACTCTCCACCACATTGCGAGAATACTCAGGTACTAAGGGAGGCACTTACTGAAGAAGATGATGATGATAATTCAATTCAACCCAATTCCTTATTCAGATTGCCAAATACATTTTAGCGCATCTACAACACATCAAAGAAACAAGACAATGATCTAATCACATTTACCTTCACAGCGGACACATGGCGTCGCAGTAACGTCTCACTGACGTCCCACTGACGCCAGTGCGAGGCCACCGAGACGCCCTGTGCTCGCTGGATTTAAGGGCTAGGATGTTCTATTATGGTTTTATGACTTAACCTTCCCATTAGACACATGACGTCGCAGTAACGTCTCACTGACGTCCCACTGACGCCAGTGCGAGGCCACCGAGACGCCCTGTGCCTGCTGGATTTGAGGGCTACGATGTGCTATTATGGTTTTATGACCCTGTTACGTATGTAAAATGGGGCATTTCTTTTGATGTAATAGCAGTTTCACTGGACTGTTGCATAATAGGATTATGCCACCCAATTAACAAGATATATGTCTCTTACGTGCTGCCAATAAAGCTGAAAGACTGCCATGTAAGGTGAAACAGAAGCATCTAGAGGTTAATTCTACCTTAAGTAGAAACTCATCACGTTATGATGAATCTATATCTAGTTCCACAGAAGTGCAATCCAACAGTAATCCAATGAATATCGTAGAATTTTCTAGTATATCCGAAAAAGGTGGCTGTCCCAAATACTCTAAAATGAATTTTCTCGAAAACTGTTTTAGATCTTCAGAATCTATACCGCAGAGAACATAATTATGTTGGATCAGCCTGCTGATGACTGAACCGCGCATGTAACTGGCATGCAGCATGTAAGTACTTTTCGAAAGCTTAACCTTAAGGCCTGGCTGTTTCAAACCCACTGATGTGAGGCCTGTATTCTGACCCACATAGTGCATCCCCAAATTTGGATGTTTTCCGAGTTTAAAAATTTAAGAGTTGTTGTATCATTTTCCCTGTTACTTTTAACCATATTTTCCATTGTGACTTAGAAAAACTAGTCTCTAAAAGGCATGATGTATCTGGTAATTCATAAAATTCCAGGATCTTTTTCACATACACAAATCAATTATTGTTGTTGTTAATTTCATAACTTCCGCCGTCTCCGACGCACCGCTATGGAGTAGTATCTTTCATCAATGTCATGGTTAAACTGGTCATCAAAATCATCCACCCCATTTCATATACGAAAAACCCGGAATGGGCTAGAGCGTGCCACGGCCTCCATATGTGCAGTTGTTATAATCTAATACAAATTTACAGTCCGTTGTCAGAAGTAATTCCACAAAAAATATTTTCCCATGGACTTAAGTAGTACATTTATAGAGGAGCTTACCCGAGTGCTCATGCATTATTGAATTTATTAAACGAGTTGGGGAAAAAGATAAGATGCGAGGCTTTGCCGAGCATCTTATCGTTTTCACCAACGAGTTTAATAAATTCAATAATACAGGAGCACGAATGCAAGATTCTATTTATCATATGACACTAAAATTGCATTTTATTAGCAAATTTTGCACTTGAAGGTCACGATTTTGCCATTAGAAAACACGACGTTTTATGGACGTCAATGCATAACGTTTCGACGTAATTTGCATATTTAATCAACTAGTGGATTATCGTTTTTAATGCATGGCTTTATTACACTCTCAGATGCGACGTCATATGATAAATATATTTACAAGATAATTCATTTTGGAAGTTATTTTGGAGCAAACATAAACATATTATTATGATTGAATAGCTTAATGATCAATGCCGTAAGAGCCGCAACACGACAAAACCAACAATGTGGTTGTGCGCCCAGCGCAGACTCAGATCAGCCTGGGCATCCGCCCAGTCTGATCAGAGTCTTCGCTGTCCGCTGGTTAGACCCTTAGCTACCCCTTAAGTGCGTAGCAAAAAGTCTGATCGGACTGGGTGGATGCCCAGGCTGATCTGAGTCTGCGCTGGGCGCTGTCTCTTCACTGTCAAGATACAGCTTGTCAAACGTAATAAAAGCAAAGTAGAGCAGAACTAGCCCTCGTTCTAATTTAAAGAGTAACTACACCTCAGGAACTGACTGAATCAGATCCCAAACCCCATCCCCAACACCAGAGGGAAAGACCAACAAAGACATCCCAACAAACAATGAATTACAAGTGATAAGCCGAGTCAGCAGCTCTTTCCCAAATAGGTGGCAACTCAGCTATCTTTATCGAACTAAATAATTTAGACCAACAGAAGGGTTACAACAGACTAAGCAAATTATACGAAAAACATTTAACAATTATTTTTACCTATTTTCTATTTTTATTATAGAAGGGTTAAAATGAGAACACAATAGACTAAACAGCACCGAACTAATCCTACAATATTGTTACTGTCATGAATGTTTAAAAGTTGAATAAAATATATTTGAACCAACCTATATTTAGTTTTACTATGAAAATAAAATGCATGCAGCCTAGGTGTGAATTTTAATATGGAAAAAGGTAAAAGAAAACTGCTCCGCTCGGACTTTTCAGTGTTGGCCATTGAAACACATCAAGCACCAACATTATTTGTGGTCCCACAACGCATGCAAGTCAATCGGGGTGCAGTTCTCTGCATCTTCTTGGTCTGACAGGAGTGAGTTCTTGTATAAGGATTTCAAACTGGTAATGCATATTCCAGTTTTTGTGTTATAGGCAGATTCCTTAGATTCTCTAGGTGCAAGAAGAACCTGTCCGGCGGAAAAGCTAAAAAATTTCGGTATTTTCGAAGATTTTACCCCAATCTACGCTATCTGTAATGGTGATTCTTAACTAAAACAAGAGGACCAATGGTCCTGTAGCTCACCTTACACTTGGTCCTGGTATATATTTTAATGCTTTTATACATGTATATAGCACCAGGGCAGGGGCAGATAACCCCCCTCCCTTGGGGATTAATGTTGAGTCCCAATTCTATATACCAAGCCACAAGGTCACTGGGCCTTTGTTTCTGGACAAAGATTTCTGAAGGGTTTTTATCATAAATGGGAGTGGCGGCCACCATGTTCATACGACCATGACCATCTGAACAAGCTTTGATTCCTTTGACCCAGTATTAAAGCTCCATAAATATGAAACACAGTAATCATTTGCATAAACTATGATGGGCCTGAGTGCCCAATGCTACATACCGGTACCAAGTTTCAAGGTTATAGGCCTTTCGGTTCTTGAGAAAAAGACGTTTGAAGAGTTTTTACCATATATGGGCATGGTGGCCATCTTGGTCAAGTGACCAAGACCATCTGAACAAACTATGGTTCCTTTAAGCCGGTGAAGCTCCATATGAAATATGGCTTCAATTGACCCTAGTGGCCACTGAGAAGATGTTTGAAAATGTTGACGGGTGACAGAATCTCAATGACCTTGTACAAAAGTCAAAGAATGACCTTGACCTTTAACGACAAAATAACTTCATCTGGTCATTTAGTCAACCATATATACCAGATATTGCACCTTAGACTTAAATAGTTTCTGAAAAACCCACTGTTTAAGCATTTTCCAATATAAAAGCCGACATAATGTACCAAAGTTGACAGTGTCATAAATTAGGTCAAAGTCAACGCACGATCATTTGTATAAACTGTGATGGGCTTGTGTGCCCAAAGCTACATATCAAGTTTCAAGGTCATACACCTTTTGGTTCTGGAGAAGAAGATTTTGAAGGGTTTTTACCATATACGGGCATGGCGGCCATCTTGGTCAAGACCCTGAGAACAAACTTTTATTCCCCGATCACACTTAGACTCCATATGAAATTTCGCTTCAATCAGACTAGTGGTTTCAGAGGAGTAGATGTTTTGAAAATCTTGATGACGGAGAGACCGACAAAATGACCTTGACCTTTCAGTGACATAATATCTTCATCTGGTCATTTAGTTGACCATATATGCCATGTATTGTACCTAAGACTTAAATAGTTTCTGAGAAATCCACTGTTTAAGCGTTTTCCCGTATAAAAGCCTAACATACCAAAGTTGACCATGTCGTCAATTAATTCAAGGTCAACACATGGTCATCATTTGTATAAACTATGATGGGCCAGCATGCCCGATGCTACATACCAAGTTTCAAGGTCATAGGCCTTTTGGTTCTAGAGAAGAAGATTTTCGAAGGGTTTTTACCATGGTGGCCATCTTGGTCATGTGACCCAGACCCTGAGTATAAACTTTCGTTTCCCCATCCCACTGAGACTCCATATGAAATTTGGCTTCAATCGGCCCAGTGGTTTCAGAGGAGAAGATGTTTGAAAATCTTGACGACGCCGACGACGCCGACGGAATGACCTTGACCTTTAGTGACATAATATCTTCATCTGGTCATTTAGTCGACCATGTATACCAAGTATTGTACCTAATATTTAAATAGTTTCTGAGAAATCCACTGTTTAAGGGTTTTCCCATATAAAAACCTAACGTACCAAAGTTGACCATGTCATAAATTAGGTCAAGGTCAACGCAAGGTCATGATTTGTATAAAAAATGACAGGCCCGCATGCCCGATGCTACATACCAAGTTTCAAGGTCATAGGCCTTTTGGTTCTGGAGAAGAAAATTTTTGAAGGGTTTTTACCATATATGGGCATGGCGGCCATCTTGGTCATGTGACCCAGACCCCAGGTATAAACTTTCGTTCCCCAATCCCACTGAGACTCCATATGAAATTTGGCTTCAATCAACCTAGTGGTTTCAGAGGAGAAGATGTTTGAAAATCTTGACGACGGATGGTCCGACGGAATGACCTTGACCTTTAGTGACATAATATCTTCATTTGGTCATTTAGTCGACCATGTATACCAAGTATTGTACCTTAGACTTAAATAGTTTCTGAGAAATCCACTGTTTAAGCGTTTTCCAATATAAAAGCCTAACGTACCAAAGCTGACCATGCCGTAAATTAGGTCAAGGTCAACGCAAGGTCATGATTTGTATAAACTTTGATGGGCCCGCATGCCCGATGCTACACACCAAGTTTCAAGGTCATAGGCCTTTTGGTTCTGGAGAAGAAGATTTTTGAAGTGTTTTTACCATATATGGGCATGGCGGCCATCTTGGTCATGTGACCCAGACCCCGGCTATAAACTTTCGTTCCCCAATCCCACTGATACTCCATATGAAATTTGGCTTCAATCGGCCCAGTGGTTTCAGAGGAGAAGATGTTTGAAAATCTTGACGACGGATGGTCCGACGGAATGACCTTGACCTTTAGTGACATAATATCTTCATCTGGTCATTTAGTCGACCATGTATACCAAGTATTGTACCTTAGACTTAAATAGTTTCTGAGAAATACACCGTTTAAGCTTTTTCCCATATAAAAGCCTAACGTACCAAAGTTGACATGTCATAAATTAGGTCAAGGTCATCACAAGGTCATGATTTATATAAATTATGATGGGCCCGCATGCCCGATCCTACATACCAAGTTTCAAGGTTATAGGCCTTTTGGTTCTGGAGAAGAAGATTTTTGAAGGGTTTTTACCATATATGGGCGTGGCGGCCATCTTGGTTATGTGACCTGGACCAAATATATAAACTTTCGTTCCCCCATCCTGTTAAGGCTCCATATGAAATTTGGCTTCAATCCACCCAGTGGTTTCTGAGAAGAAGATGTTTAAAATTGTGGACGACGCCGACGACGCCGACGACGACGGACGACGGACCAAGTCTATACTATAAGCTCACCTTGACAGGTGAGCTAAAAAGCCATCAGAGTATATGGCAAAGCCCACAACCAAAGGCAGCATGGGCCTTGGTAAAGCATTTAGAAGCAGTATATTGTCATTCTTCTATGCTTCATATTGACATGTTTAACAGATGCATAATTATCTAACTCTAAAACAAAACGTTAAGCCAAACTGCCAAAGGATGTAAAATCCAAATGGCAACCATCGACAGAATGTAGAGAATAAGTACTTGTAAACTATAATTTTGAGCTCACTAATAAGTGATTTTTCAGGTGTGTACGTGTGTGTGTGTGGGGGGGGGGGAGGGGGGGGGGGGGCGGAGGGGCATGTTTGATGAAGGAGTGAGCACAGACGGGGACACTGATGAAAGGATGCTATAGCGTGATCCTAAATATTCTAAATGGAATTACGAAATAGCCCAAAAACATTGCATACATCGGCATGAAACCCTGTTCAGAACATCTCAGGTGCAATAACGCAAATATCATATGTGAGAGTTGTCGTTATTGTTTGTGACATATTACCTTGATTCGATCCACGTAACTGTGATATATCATGAAAATATTCAAAAGAGTATTCAAAGTATGAAGCGAACATGAAACTCCAAAGTACGGACATGACATGAGTGCAAAGAAGCATATAGGGGAAGTAACTCAAGCCTGCATGAATGTGACAGCTACCATTACGCAACGCGACATATCATCATTACTAGTTTAAACGTATTTTATTGCTTCTAAATACAGCAATGGGGTCGGGCCACAAGTTCTCACAACATTAGTTACGGCCCTTCCCCTACAGTGCAAATCATAAAGCATATAAATACACATACATGACAGCATAGCACTAGATAGATATGATTAGAAAAGCCCACAGCATATCACAAAGTAAGTTAAAGAACAATACTATGTTGAAAGCGTTCGCCTGCATGCACATAACCAGCCAATGTAGAATTATTAGTAAGACAGGAGAGAAAAAAAAGAGGCAAAGGACAGAGAAGGAAACAAGAAGATTCTTCGTTCGTCGAGGCCCTTCATGTGATATAAGTTTTCAAAACAGATGAAGAAAAACAGTAGCAAAAGTATTTGGACATAGCCTCTCACCTTCGCATATACAAATTAAACTTAAAATCGTCGCGAGTTTTTGATAAATGAATGGACAGCGTCGAAAATTATTTGATTGTCTTGATCAGATAAGTCAGGATTTCCATATAACAAGACGTTTATACTAAGAGGGTGAAAGTTCCTCGTTGAATTAAACAGGACAGCTCTTTGTACATCATATCTTTGGCATTCGAAAAAGAAATGAATTGCGTCTTCAGTTTCTTCAGCACATGCACAAAATGGATCGTTTGTTACATGATTATTGTATAAATCAGAATTAAGATCGCTACATTGATTTCTCAGCCGCGAGTGCAATACTGCTAAAAGTCTATTTCCATACACATAATAACTTGGCACTTTTATTACATTAAGGTAAATGTCTTTTAAATTCTTTTTAAATCCTTCAAAGTTATATATCTCTTTAAGGTCATTATCGAGTGAATTCCATAAATCGATAGACGATGGAATACATGATTTACGAAATATTTCTGTTCTGCAGTTTGGTACTATTAGATCATTTCGGTTTCTTAATGGGTAATTAATTTGATCTCTAACATAGGGGGGAATTATATCAGAAATATACTCAGGAACCATATTGTTTGTTGCTTTATACATAAAGTTAAGTTTTTGATATCTACGTCTAATTGCCAACGAGGACCAACCACATCCTTTATACAAATTATCCAAACTCACAGATCTAGTCAATCCAGTAACAATTCTGGCTGCTTCATGTTGTGCCTTTTCTAACAAATCCGCTTTTTGTTCGGAGAAACTATCCCATACAATGGACGAATATTCAAAAATAGGTCTAACATACGATATATATATATTTGATTAAGAGCCAGTCTACTAAATTCGTATTTTAATTTACGCATTATACCGATAACTTTTAGAGCAGACTGTAGAATATTTTCAATATGTTTATTCCATTTTCCATCACAACTAAAGGTAACTCCAAGATGTTTATGATGATCAACAAAGTGTATCGGGGTGTTATTAAAAATCAAAGATGGGGGATTATCGACGTTTCTAAGAGTAAAAAGCATAGCCTCAGTTTTATTCGGATTAAAATTCACTAACCACTGAGAAGCCCACGAAAATACTATACGTAGGTCATGATTCATAATTCCTTCAATATCGTCCAAAGAAGATCCTGAAAAATACAGAGAGCTGTCGTCGGCGAATAACCTAGTCAAACTTAAGACTGACTCGGCAATGTCATTTACATATATTAAAAACAAAAGTGGTCCTAAAACAGATCCTTGAGGTACTCCTGCTGTGACTGCTTGTAGAGAAGAAGAACTTGATTTTACTATTACTTTCTGCTTTCTATTAGACAAATAATTTGAAATCCATAATAATAGTTTCCCATCAATACCATTTTGTTTTAATTTAAACAAAAGACCCTTATGCCACACCCTATCAAAAGCTTTTGATATATCAAAGAATGCCATGCATGAATACTGGTGATTATCGAAAGTTCGACATATTTGGTGATAAATGTCTATACGCTGAAATGTAGTCGAGTGGTTGGGTACAAACCCTGACTGATATTTATACAGGATATTATTGTCATGTAGATAGTTATATATATCTTTAAACACCAATGGCTCCAACAACTTACCTATGGAACACAATAAAGAAATTGGTCTATAATTTGAAGGATCAGATGCTAAGCCCTTCTTGTATATTGGTATGACATTAGCTATTTTCCAAGAATCTGGAAAAATAAATTCATCGAGTGATCTATTAAACAGTATAGCTAGTTGATTCGAAACAGCCTTTGCTACTCCTATCAACATTTTATGACTGATCAAGTCTGGGCCACTAGCTTTATTTAGATTTAAACTTTTGATTAGCGCTTCGACTTGGTCAGCCGTAACATTAACAGAGTTCAAAATACTATCAGTTTTCGTAGTAAAATTAGGTAGGACAGCATTCTCATCGTTAACTTTTGAAACTGATGTAAAAAAAGAATTAAGAGTTTCAGCTATATCGTGATCTGTATAACTATAAGTATTGTCGACTGGGCTACACATAGGTGGTATACATGATTTAGAATTATCATTTTTAACAAAATATCTTATAACTCGCCAATAATCTCTTTTATTATTCGAGCTATTTTCAAGCAGGATATTTTCCAAGTTATTGTAAAATAACTCCTTAGCGTGTTTTTTCAGATTGTTAACTTTGTTGCGAGCACGTTTATATTTAGACCAATCATTCTGAGTTTTACTTTTGGAGGCTTTGGTTTTAAGACGATCTCTTATTCTAGAATATTTTCTTATTTCAGAATCGTACCACGGTTTATCGTCATTTCGAACTAGAATTACTTTAGATGGAATGCATTTTTCGACAAATTCTAAAAATTTATTTGTAAACAAATTACATGCATCATTTACTGTCCCTGACGATAAACAGGTCCAGTCAAAACTATCAATATACTGACTTAACAGATCGAAATTGGCCCTCTTATAGAGCCATACTGTTCTTTCAAATGATGACTGCACTTCATAATGATAGGGAAGCAAAATATAAGTGGCATGGTGGTCACTAATTTCCACTGTATTTGCAATTATACCGGAATCGCGGTATTCCATGTCTTCAGGTATTATAATTGGGTCCAGAATAGCCTGTTGTCTTGTAGGTTCGGAAATAACATTTATCATAGAATTTAATAAAAGAAGATTTCGTAAATTATACATGTTCGGATTTAATAAATCTTCATTCATGTCACCAACAATTATTATATTTTTTGTATCTTCGTAAGCTTTTTCAATATTAAGATTTAGTTGATTAAAAATTGTTGATCTGCTCGTTTCGGACTATAGAATACTCCTAGGCAATAGACATCATGTTTTGTTTTGACTTCTACCCAGATGCTCTCATTCCAAAACTGTTCCAGATCATTTCTTCTTTTATATATTAAATTAGAGGCCAAATAAATTAAAATACCGCCGCCATGATTAGTACGATCTTTTCGTAGTGGAGCATCATAACGGTCAGGAATCATTATACTATCCGAAGTTACGTTAACATCCAAATGGGTCTCTGTAAAACACATTATATCAAAATCTGCATAATTATTTTTAATAAATTCAATTTTGTTTCGAATACTACGGACATTACAATGAATGATCGAGAGACTATGATCAGAAGATGTTACCGGTCCAGGATTACTTTCAATATCTCCTGCTAATAAAATAATCAGATCAAAGCAATATTTCAATACAGAGAATAGATAGTACAGGAACAAATAAGTGAGTCTCATACCCAAACTAATTGATTTTGGCGTACAAACACAGGTGCTACTGTGAAATAGGCCGATGCTGATTCTCCATGCTATTAAAGTATTACCCATTGGGAAGCAAATAAAGGATACAAATATTGTAAGCATCGGCCTCATATCCATCATGTATAAGTTTGTAGAAGGCACCGACAACCGAAGAATCAAGACTAGAAAAAGAATTATGAGAGAAGTAAAAACTAAGATGAGTAGCGATAATAAGAGTTTAAAGGCAAGCATGCGAATGCTAGTAACGTTTGGTACGAACAATCTGACGTGAAATGCTGAAAGTTTTATCAAGTAATCATATATACAATTGGGTGCAGCAAATATAAACATAAACCCTCAAAATTTAACACAAATGACTGGCCAAGTGAAGGGGACATTAAATGCGTACAATAAATTGGCATACTCATCCGCTGAGACTGGTCAGAGCCTTATACACTCAATATTAGTACACGCAGCACCCTGACCAGTCCGCGCGGATGCGCATGTTGATCCAAGTCTTGTTATTTCCCCTTCACGTGACGTCAATCAAATCAAATATCATAACCTATTGTTATTTTCACCAAGTAAACATGAGATAAATCGAATGGATGAGATCATCTCAAATCCCAATATCATCATTGCAACATAAATATGACCCTACCCAAAAACATCATGTATCATAAAAAATGAAAGATAGAGCAATCCAGGGAAAGCAAAAGAGAGATAGAGAGATATGAGAGAGAGAAAGAGAAAGAGAATACTAAATGGGCACATTAAAGCATATACATGTACTCTAGCTTTCGAGTTATTTCCCTTTGACCTAATGAACAAGTACAGTATTCATACCAGAATCACGGCCTTGCTTCGATATTTGAAGGGAAAATAAAAGCGTGGAAAAAAATTTAGGCAAGACCGGGTATCAAGTGAGCACATTAACAAAGAAGCTCAGTTAACTAGATAAGAGCTCAAAGACACACCCTCACCGAAACGAAACGCAAGGATATGTAAAGGCTGAAATTTACAAAATTTACTAACATATCTTACTTGTACTGAGACTTCAATACTGACAGTCAAAATGAAAATAATAACAATCTAAGAAGAATAAACTCGAATGCTAAACCCAGTTATGCAAGAATAAATTCAGTAGTAGAACTTCTACCAGTAAAGATCTATTTATTTGCGCCGCACATAAAAGGTGACAGGCCAACAAACATGTTCTACAGTAATATCAACCTCTAAGTACCCTTTAACGGGCTAAAACAGCACAAGTTTCCCAATTTAGGTTTCAGAAAAACACGTTGGTACATTTTCGTATGACTGAACTCAAACTCTGCCACTTTCATTTTCCCATCCCCGCAGTAGGGGTCAACTCCTAAAGGAAAGAATTTGCTCCTCTAGGAGAAAATGCCATCCCTCAAGAGAGGACACCCTCTGGAAAGGATTTTCATCAAGGGAAGCAACGGGAAATCACAAAAGTTATTGCATATTACATATATGTAGATATATATATATAGAGAGAGACCATACGAATCAAAACAATAACAATGTCAATCTGCTTAGCGATTCATAGTTCCGAAAGAAAAAAAAAAACGCGTCCACCCCAAACAGACAAGTAGGCACAATCACGGACTAATTATGAGGCCCTCAAAAACGCGCGAAAATGTCACGTGCTAAGCTGTCGCCGCATTGGCCAATTATGCATAATTTGACATTCGGGGCGTGACTCGGAACTATCAATAACCTCGCTGATTCGATACTGGTAAAAAGCAGTGATATATCATGAAAATATTCATATTCACATGTTTAACAGATGCATAATTATCTAACTCTAAAACAAAACGTTAAGCCAAACTGCCAAAGGATGTAAAATCCAAATGGCAACCATCGACAGAATGTAGAGAATAAGTACTTGTAAACTATAATTTTGAGCTCACTAATAAGTGATTTTTCAGGTGTGTACGTGTGTGTGGGTGTGTGTGTGGGGGGGGGGGGGGGGGGGCGGAGGGGCATGTTTGATGAAGGAGTGAGCACAGACGGGGACACTGATGAAAGGATGCTATAGCGTGATCCTAAATATTCTAAATGGAATTACGAAATAGCCCAAAAACATTGCATACATCTGCACGAAACCCTGTTCAGAACATCTCAGGTGCAATAACGCAAATATCATATGTGAGAGTTGTCGTTATTGTTTGTGACATATTACCTTGATATTACCTTGATTCGATCCACGTAACTGTGATATATCATGAAAATATTCAAAAGAGTATTCAAAGTATGAAGCGAACATGAAACTCCAAAGTACGGACATGACATGAGTGCAAAGAAGCATATAGGGGAAATAACTCAAGCCTGCATGAATGTGACAGCTACCATTACGCAACGCGACATATCATCATTACTCATTCTACACAAGTGTATGATATCAAAATATTCCACAGGATTATGGAAATATTTAGAGGACACGAAATTACGATTCGAACTTCCAAAAGAGAATAAAGGGGAATGAATAAGAAATTGCGAACGCGAGAGTTGTCATTCATGTGTGCGACATAGTGTCATGATCTGATCTGTATAACTGTCACAGTGGAGTTACATGAAAAATATTTCAAACCTTATTTAAGTTAAGAGCTGACATTAAATACAGCTCAAACCAGCAAGGGACAAAAAATATGTATCATAATAAATGAAAAAAAAGATAAGAAAACTAGAGTTTTCACTCTAGTTTGCAACACATTGTCATTATCTCTTCTACATATCTGTGAAGTATCAGGAATATCAAAGAGTATTCAAATTACAGAGCGGGCACAAACCTGCCAAAAATGCACCAAAGGGAAGACAACTCAGAAAGTATAAAATTCAGCATACTAAGACTAGCGACATACTTCACAGGGTTGAGTCCGGCTTTAGCATTGGCATGTGTGGAAGACTGTTCCCTTCAGGGTTGCGGTGGTTCAGAAAGTATTTTACGGCTCAGTTCCATTACCACATCAAGTGTCTGCAAATGTTATTATAAAATATACCAGAGCCTATTCAAATGATATGTAAAACATACTAGAACAATCTTTTAGCTCTTTCAAACTTTCCTAAATGATAGACACGGGTAGTCATAAAAAAAAAATAAATAAATAAAATAAAAATCCCGAAAGTGACCAAATCGAAATTTCGGTTTGGTTCTTTTCGGGAGTTTTCAGACAATTCCACTAGTTCTTTTAATTCAAAGCAAATATTGTCAACAAAAATCTGGGACGCATTTGTTTCACCGTATTTCTTCGGTTTTAGGAGAAGGACCGCGTAGCGCAGTCGGTAGCGCGTCTGACGCAAGAGCCAGAAGTCCCGGGTTCGATACCCTGTCCGGCCACTTACTTTCGTTTCTCTTTCCGTTGATTCCAGAAGGGCAGGTGTCAGTAACTGGCGAAAGTAAGTGCACTTTCTACTGGTTAACCGCTAAGGAGGACTAAGCCTGCCAAGGAATAGTGTGGTTAGGTTAACTGACCGTCCCGACATGACCATAGCTGTTTACCGTGGCCGTAAAGCAATAAAACAACGACAATATATCGGTTGTACTACACGGGTTATCCAGAGACAACGGACGCGACAGAAGACAACAAAGCGGTTCAACAGGTAAGGCGGGAAACAGGCATGAGCAGTGTATTTCCTTATTTTCTCCTTAATTAGACTGAATCGAAATTTCTGGTTTTCATATTAAGGAGGGGGGGGTTCTACATGTCATGGAGAAATCCAGGGTTCCAACACAACCAACAAAGCGACAAGAATCTTTGAAATGTCAGCGACGAAGAGAAAATAAATATTTTATTTCAGAGGGCCGTGAACTGTTTACCAAATGTACAAAATTGAGGATTCCGACAGTTTCAATGCTACCGGGGATTGTTGTTGTGTTGTTGCTTTACGTCCACGGTAAACAGCTATGGTCATTTCTAGTCCAGCTCCGGACCGAAATTATTTCAGAAACACTTGCTTCTAGGTATTTTCCGGCCCAGAACTGGGCCATGGTCATTTCGGGACGGTCAGTTAACCTAACCAGCCTATTCCTGAACAGGCTTAGACCTCCTCAGCGCTTAACCAGCACTAAATGCACATACTTTCGCCAGTAACTGACAACTGCCCTTCTTGAATCAGCGAAAGGAGAAACGAAAGTAAGTGGCCGGACCGGGTATCGAACCCGGGTCTTCTGGCTCTTGAGTCAGACGCGCAACCGACTGCACTACGCGGCCCGTTTAATGAGACGATGTATATGTTGCGAACAAGAATAACAATTCTTGCTTTTCGATATAGATTCCGGCGAGGGCAGCCGTGTCCCATAGACATTTTTACTCGTTTTAGCACTGTTATTCATACTTTTATGAACGTGAGAGAAATGAAATTAGCTGTATACATAATAATCTCATGTTTTTTTCTCTCTATGAAAATGTTTTAAAGGAGATTCACCTTACCGCGGTCACCGTAAATGCCGGAGCAGACACATGACTAAGCAAAACAGTGCAGACAGAACATGCAGACTGCTCCTCGAACAGAATTCTCCCGAGTCCCGTGGAGCATTCTGATCTAGTCTGTTATGTTTGTTCCACGCCCAGCAAATACCAATATATCGCCCGAGAAAAAAATCAATGTTTTTAAGTTTAAGAGAATAATAATATAATTAGTTCAGGTATCTCAACGTTTAGGTTTATTACGATAATTAACATAGTTTCATAAAGTAAAGCATTTGACATTTGCCTTAAACCGGGTTCAATCCTATTTTACTTGCTAACGCGGTCATATCAGGGTCTCCACGCAAGACAAACGTAAGTATCTGCATTTTCGAAATGTGTTATTAGACAAGCACATAGCCGCCGCCCCCCCCCCCACCCCCACTGGGCATACAAGGTTGATTTAAGGTTGTTCAACCTTGCGTGCCTGCTGGGCCGGTAGCTCAGTAGGCTAAGGGCTGTCATGCTGATCTATTAGCCCCGAGCTCCAGACCCGCTGGAGGCGGAAATATTTCAAACCTTATACGCGGGGTTCCATTGCACACAGCCTTATTTTCACGGGCGCCCGTAAACATTGGCGGGAATCATCACGCAGAGTAGGGTAGAATAAAACAGCATTGCTTTGGTCATAAGCCCTTCAATTGTATAGAGTTTAATATTAAATTCTTAACGAAGAAATACAAGGTTTTCTTGACAATATAAATATTCTATTTCCCAGTTCTCTAAGAGGATTCATTTCCTCTAGAGAAATAAATCCCTGTAGATTGATTACCTTCCCGATAACATTCGAAGATTAGTTATTACTGTACGACCGGGTACCGGTTTTTAGAGCTACTTTTCTAAGCCTCTTTCCACTGCGGTTGTAGCTATACAACACAGCTGGAATTGCCTTTTATGGTCATGAGAAAATTTAACAGACGCTGAACAAACCTATAACAAACTTTGATGTGTATTTATGGCGTGTGGACATGAATGATTTTACGAAAATGCCATTTTATGTGCAATGTCATTTGAAT
Organism: Ctena decussata; assembly: GCA_963989385.1. Lineage (NCBI taxonomy): Eukaryota > Metazoa > Mollusca > Bivalvia > Lucinida > Lucinidae > Ctena > Ctena decussata. The sequence continues at coordinate 58,407,469 of OZ022514.1, read as the reverse complement.
GATTCACGTTCCGCAATGTGCAATAAAAAACGTATCATCCAGCTCAGACTATATCGAGCGAGCCTTGGATCGTCGGGACCAGTAGCCGTACAGGCGATGATTATAAAGGCGTGATGCAGGTTCCATTTGTCAGTAAATTATGCTTATTATAACAAACATTGGCCCGTTGAAAAAACAAAATGGCGGGCAAAGCAATTCAGTATTCATGTATCCTTTCGCGCTATTGTGTACAGGCTCTCGGAAGGACGCTTGAAAACATAAATAGATGAGAATTATATTCTTTAAATCTAAGGCATACGAATGTAATATACAGTTTATTGAATCGTCCCATTTAAGATATGGGATTTATAAACCGAGGGAGGTTCGAAAGGGCTACTGTACTGTTTTTCAACATGCATTGAAATCACTGGAAATAACTGGTATTGTTTTATCTAAAAGAATGTCGAAAACTGCAAGGAAAAATTCCAAAGGGTTAAAAAGTTATAAGGAATTTAAATTTTAATTAGCTGGAAAATATGCAAGGACTTTCATGACGTCATTTGAGTAATTCATATTATTAAGATTTAAAATAAAATCTATATTTTATATTTTTTATACTTTTTTTCACCTTATATAGATTAATTGTAATAATTTACTCATTTTATGAAAAAAAAATCAAATATTTTGCATCAGAATATGGTGATAATATCTGGAATCCAAATTTTATTATGAAAATTAAGCAGTAGAAATGAAAAAGGGGGCGGGGCTTAAAATCTAATTTGCATAAACTTTACTGTCCTGTCTACATAAAACTGACTGTCCTGTCTACAGTTTTTGAGGTACGAAAAAAGTTTCTTTGTATTTGCGCGAGAATTTTCTGCTGGATCAGAGTCATCAACTATACCGACAAGACTATCAAGGTAACTATTATGGGAGGCTTTGATCATTCGATCAGCCTCATATTTTACCTTCTTGAATTTCTGTCGGTCCTCATCTTTCCCTGATTTCTTTTGAACCTGATTAGGTGGTCTCGCTGATTCAGCTTCCTTCGGATCTCCTGAGTGACCCAGGGTAGATTTTTTTCTGCCTCTAATAGTTTTTGTAGGCACATACTTACCAATGAGGAGGTCTGTCTCATCCTTAAACTCGTGCCACAATTGCTCGGTGCTTTTATCTTCACAGGTAGATAAAAAGGTGGTCTGAAATTCTAGCATGCTTTGCTTCATTCCTTCCCAGTCAGCCTTTGAATAAATATGGGCAGTCCTGGGTTTCATCTTTTGTATAGTGGGCCTGAGTTTGACAACTGACAATACTGTTTCATGGTCCGAAATACCTGGTACAACACTGACAGAATCAACCAGTGTAGGGTTATTTGTCAGAAAGAGATCTAGAATGTTACTCTCTCTCTCGTGTTGGATCAGATACCATTTGGGCGAGGCAATTGTCATTTATAGTAGAAACGAAATCCTGGTACATATCTGGACTGGACTAGAGCAGTTTTGCTTAATGATAGGTTGGTTTTCTTCCCATGTCAATTTTGGGTAGTTAAAGTCTCCAAGAACCCAGACATGTGATTTGGACTGGTCAATAAGGGCTAAGGATTTTTTGAATTCCTCAGCACTGGCCTGATCATGTTCAGATGGGCGATAATATGCTGCAATAAGCAGTGGTTTGACACCGACCACTTGTATTTTAGCCCAGACAATCTCACAGTATGTAGCAAGCTGGGGTTGTTCTTTTACAACTAATCTTTGACTTACTAATATGAAGACCCCACCACCTTTTGTCCCTGGGGGCCTATCCCTTCTGATTGAAGGGTTAAAACCAAGGGATGGAGGGAATACTTCACTGTCCAAAATGTCCTTATGCAACCAGGACTCCGTCCCCACCACTGTCAGGTTTATGTTGTGCTAGTAAGGCATAAAACCGAGCACGTTTCTCTACACTCTGGATGGATTGGCAATTGATGCATAGAACTTTCAGTTTACTGAATTGGTGAATGTCTGGATTTTGCTTTTACTTAATAGAGGTGGATGTAAAGGGCATGACGAGAGCCTGTACACTATAGCGCGAAAGGACACATTCATACTGAATTGCTTTGACCGCCATTTTATTTTTTGAACGGATTAATGTTTTTATGATAAAAATAATTTACTGACCAATGGAAGTAAAAGGTATGCAAAGACCAGGAACTGAAACAATCAAAATCCAAATCCAGCCCTCAAACCATAGTTGGAAACAACTAAGATTACAAATAATCAAGATACAGAGAACATATGGCCAACCGAGTGAGCAGCTTGTTCCCAAAAGGTGGCCACTCAGCAACCCAAACCGAACCAAAAATAATAAGAACATACATAAGGTAAAACATCACAGAAACTCTGACACCAAAAACAGGCAACAGAGAACCACAACGGAACTACCGCCTTGGAACGGTCAGTAATGAACTACTGGGGGGCTTAAATCGATTTTACAGGCCCAACCTCACCCTCAGTTTCTGAAGTGGTACAAAACATTTAGTTGGTTGTTCGGTTCGCATGATAACCCTCTAACTTGCATCATATGATGCCTTTTCAGTCATCGCCTGTACGACTACGGGTCCCAACGATCCAAGGCTCGTTCGATATAGTCTGTTATGAGCTGGCTGATACGTTTCTTATTGCACATTGCGGAACGTGTCTCGTTCAAAAGGCAATGCATTTCCACATAAAATAGCATTTTCGTAAAATCATTCATGTCCACACGCCATAAATAGACATCAAAGTTTGTTATAGGTTTGTTTAGCGTCTGTTGTTTTTCTCAAGATCATAAAAGGCAATTCCAGCTGTGTTGTATAGCTACAACTGAACTGCAGTGGAAAAAAAGAGCTCAGGAAAGTAGTTCTAAAAGCCGGTACCCGGTCGTACATTAATAACTTATCTCCGAATGTTATCGGAAAGGTAATCAATGTACAGGGATTTATTTCCCCAGAGGAACTAAATCCTCTTAGAGAGCTGGGAAATAACATATTTATATTGACAAGAAATCCATGTATTTATTCGTTTAAGGTAATATCGAGTGCGTTTAGTTCAGGTAGTTGAATACTAAATAAGAATATTGGTGGGGCAATCAAACCACTTTACCAGTTTTATAACCCACAGGGCTATAAAACATTTGGATAAGAAAAAAAAAATATTTTTACCGTTTCGTTTTCCAAAAAATCAAATTTTTGCATTTCTACATACTAGTTTACTCAGTGTCTATTCAAATTCATATTTCTAGCATATGACTGCAGTTTCATTTCTGCGATTCATATAATCTATAATATAGGCTATTTAAAACAAACTGGTAAGAAAACCATGCACTGATCTTGATAAGTATTTTTTAACATTTAAAAAAATGCAAGAAAATTTATTTTCTAGAAACAATTCATGAAAAGTTTATTTGATTGATGTGGCATGCTTATGCATATTATTTTAAAAATACTTACATCGTATGTTACACAATAAAACAAAAATACAAAGGACCTCTGACAGTATCAATGCATATTTGCCTATTTTTCGACAAATCATTGCATATTCCTCGGGCAGCAGAAGTTGAAATATTTGGCATTTATATGTAGACTTGTGTACTATAAAGGCATTTTAACTAACAGTGATTTTGAAAAATTATCACGCCTCTATACTAACTTAAGTCGATTTTGTCAAGAGGGGTACGTGAATTTTTCAGTCTCTGAAAATAAGTCATTTTTTTTTTTGGTTTTCTAATATAGCGAAATTTAAATTGATAACTATGCTAAAATTGACATACACACTACTGTTACTGATATTATGCAATATTTTTTCAATAATAAGGAGTTAAGCCTATTTTCAGATATAAAGGGTGTAAGTACCCCACCCACTTTTTCAGTTTTTCAGCTGTAGACTATCTTTATCCCCCCCCGTGCCTCAGCAAGCCACTCATATATAATGTGTATTATGATAGCACACACATACATGCAAAGTGGCTAGCTGGGGCACGGGGGGGGGGGGGGGGGGAAGTATCTTTAAAAAACTTTTCCTGTTTCCATTACATTTAATTGTAAAATTTGGCTTTTTCCATCAACATGATCAAACATTGAAGTCTATGTGCTAAAAAATCAGACATTAAATTCATAGCCAGTTTGGGGAAGTTGAGAGCAACAAATTTCATAAGAAATTCTTGGGTATATCAAAAATTTAATTTTGACTAATTTTATAGGTAAATGTACATTGCAACCGTCAGAGTTCCTTTTTCACCGTTTTCGTTTCCTTGCAAAACGATGTTAAAGTTTACAAATACCCCAAAATCTCAGAAACCCAAATAAACAGACAAACCCCATTCCGCACCTGCTGCAACCAAAGCAGGCCCTTGCCCCACTATCAAGGGCGTAGCTACCTATACGCAAATACGCAGGTGCGTATTGAAATTTTGTCAAATTGACAAAATTTCAACACACACCTGCTGAAATGATGTTAATTGGGCATAATTTTAATGCTAACTGCCAACAGACACGAAAATTTGAAATATCTTAGCGGCTTAACCCCCTATTATTGCCCTCAGTGAGTATAAAACATGATTGTGCGTACTGTGTAATTGCCCCTAGCTACGCCCCTGACTATTTATTTTCCTGTAATTTCGATTCTACCATAAAGTAATGCCACCAAAAATTTGCAGACGGAATTGCAAATCAGAAAGGTTCCTAAGGAGCAGTATGATCTCAGTTTCCACTATTTTTACAAACCTATCTGCCCGAAAACTTAGGATCTTTACGGTATTTAGTGTAATTCGTATAGGTAGCTTACCACTAATTATTTCAACAGGCAACAGAAATAACGTTTAAGCTAGTAACTAGAGAACTCAAAATTAATACCGCATTTTGAAGAACGACTCTAGCCGACGGGTTAAAGAAGAAAAAGGCACATGTTTCTCTGCTCTGGAGGCCACTATTTTAATTAAAACACGTATACATCATCTAAAGTAGTCCAGCATCTATACTGGTCCTGGCCTCTATTTTGGTCCTGTTTAGCCTCTAAACTGGTCCCGGCTAGCATCTATTATGGTGCGATTAGCAGCCTCTAAAATGATCCCAGTTATGTAGTTAAGTATGCATAGTAGTGCCTTCTACGAATATTTTTTTTGCTATGGGTAATGTGAATCTAACGAAGCCTCAGATCAGCCTTGGCAGGCGCCCAGTGTGATTAGCAGTGGAAGTAGTGTTTTGGTGTTTTCAAAATTTTCCGTGTCATTGTAGGCACAGCTACAAAGAACTTTTCGAAGCATTTTCTCCAGACTTTTCGAGTGTCATAATGCTTTTATGCAATTCATAATAACAATCAAACATGCTATTATGATACTGATGCTAAGCCCGTCGGAAGGCGTTGAGTCCCCAGCCTTTCAGATTCGGGTTTAAATGGATTTAGACCGCTGCAATCGACTAAATGCTTTAAATAAAATATGAAATAATTCGAAACAGTTTCTATGATTTTTAAGTATAAGTACAGGTCTCAAGGACAGCTAGACTATTTCTTTGTTACAGTATTCTAAGTTAGTTCTGTAATTTAGCTACGAAGTAAGTAATAGACGCTTCCGGCAATCGTTTACAGAAGTAAAGTCGCGGGAGTTAAGTACCTTGTTGCAGATGAACATATAGATATACGGCCTGAATGCCAGGCTACTCGGTGCCCACAGATGATATTTAATGCATAGAAAATCATGGTTGTTCCCTCTATCACACATACTCCTCTCCCTGTTTTAGGCAGCAATCCCTGTGCGCGCAATCCACAGTCTGCTTCCGCATGTGAATACGCATATCGTGCAGAGTTTTTTCATATCTATGCAATAAGTGTTTCATGTTACATTTTCGTGTTACATGAGTCTCACCATCAAATCAAACTACAGCACAAGGAAACATCATGTCGCAGTTTGAAAATAAAACGACATAAGCGTACGTAGAGGGGCGGGGCTGAATTAGCACCTCTCCTCCTCATCCCCCCCCACACCCCAACACACCCACACGAGAATTATTTTTCAGATGGCTTGTGCCGATGCAATGAAGTCGTGAGAAGCATCTTATAGTCGAATAACTAATAGTTTTTTCATATATTTACGTTATGCGCTCAAGATCATTTTAGAGGCTGCTTATCGCACCACAATAGATGCTAGCCAGGACCAATTTAGAGGCTGTTGAGGACCAAAATAGATGCCAGGACCAGTTTAGATGCCAGGACCACTTTAGATGATGTACACACGTAACCCAAGCGCGTACAGTAAATTTGGCGCCTCATTTTAGAACTGGGTAAAGTTATAAAACTATCCGATACGTCAGTGGTTTACAGCAAAAAAATCAAGTTTGCCATCTAATATTTTTCATCTAGGTGAGTTATTTTATTTAATAATTGTTTACATTAGTTACCTAATGGTGGCCATTCTGACCATTCTCTTCTTGACCGAAGTTTCTCCTCCAAAGAGGTGGTTCATGAATATTTAGTGGTAAGCTACCCCAAGGTTGAGCGAACAATAACTCTGTTTTGTTTGGACAAATGCAATACAGAGTTCTACTGTATTCGTCTGCCTTAACATAGCTCTATCATAGTGTCATTTCAAAAATGTTCTACAGGCAGACGTCCGTAAAAGTAATGGAAAATGGTCTGGCAGCTGGTTACCAGGAAATTTTTACAGTGCCGCTTGATATGGTATTTGCAGGTCATGCCGATAAGTAAGCTTCGATTTCAGTTCATACATTTTAATCATACATATGAATATGCAAATTAATGAGGCCTGGACAACAAAATGGACCTTAAGTCATGAGCCAGCTGTCAAGACAAGATATGTCTGACCATCGCGTAATCTCTCCAGAGTTTTTGCCTTTGTCGCGCACATAATGGTATGGAACCCATATAGAGCGGACAGTGAACAATCTGATCAGCCTGTAATGTCCGTAGACTGATCTGAATCATCACTGCACCTGTTTTGTTTTTTCTTGGCCCGACCAGAAATTATGGAACTTGATTTAAACAGATTAAAACATTTATCTTGTCATGTTCACTATTTTAGGTCTGCTTATATAATAGCAGTGGCACGTGAGTATGCATGCACTCCAGATCAGAGTCAGATCAACCTGCATATCCAGTTTGTCTGACCATTGTCGTTCCTGTCTGCATAAACTTAAAGATTTAGAACCTCTGCATTGAACTTTAGTGACCATGGTCACACTGTGCGGATGCGCAGACTGTTCTGAATTTTCGCTGTTAAAGGCAACTTTTCTCTGAAGATATATCTTAATTAGATTCGAATGATTTCAAATAATGACGTGAACTTTTCCGCATCCGTCAAATTCGCATTGACGTTAACCGCTATATGAGCCGCGACACGACAAAACCAACAATGTGGTTTTGCGCCCCGCGCAGATTCACATCAGCTTGGGCATCCGCCCAGTTTGATCAGACTCTTTGTTAAGTGCTCAAAGAGTAGCTAAGGGTCTAAGCTACCTCTAAGCGGACAGCGAAGACTCTGATCAGACTGGGCGGATGCCCAGGCTGATCTGAGTCTGCGCTGGCCGCACAACTACATTGTTGGTTTTCTTGTGTCGCGGCTCATATATGCATTTTTCTTTTGTTTTTTACGTGCAAATGTTATAGACTACACTAGATTTGAGACTAGATATCAACACATAATTAAGTATAAAAGAAAGCTTTAAATCAATTCGTTTATCCGAAATAAATGTGAAAGAAAAACTAAAAAAAAAAAAGCAAAGAATTTAAATGGAATGTTTAATCTTAACTGGCCTTATTTTGTTTGCTGTCGGTAAGATCTAATTCTTCTTGCAGTTTTGGTTAGGGTAAATTCGGACAGCCGGTAAATTCGGACAGTGACAGTGTTTCCTTTATATGTCAGTTGTTTGAAATTAAAACAAAATTAACTGGGCAAACAGTGAAAATCCTGATGAGACGGCTGGATTTTCATTGTTTGCAATGGTATGTGCGAATTTACCGCCTGTCCGAAGTTACCCGACTCGTAATTTTTCGAAAATGCTTATTTTTACGGAATAATGTTAAACATTTAAAGCGCCAAAAATGAAAATGATTGAAATCGCAAACGGAGTTGCACTAGATGAGGCGGCTCGTAATTGCCTGCTTCATTTAAATCTACAATGGTTGACGATCTAGATATGATATACTTTTGTAAAAGACATCAAACTCCGAAGTAGTTCTTTCTATTTTATTCCCGACTAGTTTCGATTATTACAACCTTTTACAAGGGACATAGTGTGGACAAAACGTTTTTAAGATTTTGCTTCAGTAAATTTTGTCGTTTGCTTCCAGTCGCTTTAAAGTAAAAAAAAAATCGATTTCTTATTGAATTGATAAGAGCAAAAACTTTTGGCGGTAGTTTTATTTTTGCGAGAGCTTAAGGTGGAACACAAGTGAGGTGGAAGAGCACAGCTCTACGTTTTCCCGCCATTTTCTTAAAAGGGAAGATCTTCCGTGACTTCTTGTGAACTTGCTTCCCTAAATAAAGAGACCCGTCCAAAAAAAATTAATGTGTCTACTCTTAAGTGAATGAAATCGCCCTTCAAGAGCAATTTCTTTCATTTAAGAGTTGAACCTCATAGGGAAGGGCGGCAAACATTGAACTGAGGAGTTGCTTCTCCTGAAAGTATATCCGGGTTCGAGGTTATAAAACTGGAGAATAATCTCAAACTCAAAATAAAGCACACTGATTGGCTGCTTCCGAGCATGTTCAAACTCAAAATAAAGCACACTGATTGGCTGCTTCCCAGCATGTGCTCGGAAGCAGCCAATCAGTGTGTTTTATTTTTAGTTTGAGAATGTACTCAAGTTTTATAACCTCTGGGCCCGTTCATCTTAAGATTTGAGATAGTTTACTTCAAGATGTATGGGTGCCCTGCCATGATTTTCCGTTTTTTCTTATGGGAAACAACTTTTGTGACTTTCTATTATCTTTCCTGGACGACGAAACCTTTCAAAAAAAAAAAAAATAATAATAATATGAGACATTTGAAGGAAGAATTTACTCTTGAACATTGAAGGAGCAAATTGTTAAAGGGCCAATTGTATGTTTTTGTTTTTAATTTAAGAACTGATCCATATTAGGAAGGAAACCCAGCGGGCACATGACGTTGAAATGACGTCGTACTGACGTCGATGCGACATAATGACATCAAATATACGTCATTTTGACGTCATTTTGACGTCATGTGCCTGCTGGGGAGCGAAAGTCGTATTCCCTGAAAGTGTATCCATTCACAGACTCATCTTGAGGAAATTTCATATTTGCAATATAAAACTTTTGACGACTCTTCCCGAATTACAGGAATATTAAGTATGCGGAGGTTGGGGTGGGGTGGGGTGGCTTGAGGCGTGGGGGCAAGGGGGAGTGGAAAGGCGTGGTGGCGGAAGGGGCAAACAAACTGTTATTGCACGCGCAGTGTATACCCAGAGAAGACTGCCCCTTGTTTCGCTTCACCTCCATGTTTTTTTCCCTTTACATAGAGGATCTTACATGAGTGCTGAATTATTATTGAATTTATTACACGACTTGGGGAAAACGACAAGATGCGAGGCTATGCCGAGCATCTTATCCTTTTCCCCAACGAGTTTAACAAATTCAATAATACATTAGCACGAATGCAAGATTCTATTTATCATATGACACTAAAATCGTATTTTATTAGCAAATTTTACACTAAACCGTCACGATTTCGCCATTAGAAAACGCGACGTTTTTATGGACGTCAAGGCATAACAATTAAATGCGACGTAATTTGCATATCTTATCCACTAGTTGATTATCGTTTTTAATGCATGTCTTTATTACACTCTCAGATGCGACGTCATATGATAAAAAGGCGTATAACTTTTGTGACATCCTATTAGCTTTCCTGGCGGGAGAAACCCTACACTCTTAAAGGAATGAATTTGCTCTTAAGGAAGGAAATTCTTTCTTTTAACTGCTGACCCCCCCACTGGAAGCAAAATGAAAATACGAGATTTGTCGGCTTATGTCGGTATTTCCGATTTCCCACCATCGAATTTTAGAACAACCTTAAATTTCCCTGCGAGAAAACCAACAGTTTTTGCGTGATAGGCCTACTACTGAGTGATGAAAAACGAATCATGTTTTGTTTTTGTAAACTTAGATATACACATGAACTTTTCGACCATAGATTTAAGATCGTCCTTAAGTTTAAGGAATGATTGTGAACCTGGACCTTGGTTTTAACATATGAAAATAGGGTGTTCCTTTATCTTTCCAGTATCAGCTCAGCCGCCGGTTGTGCCTAATTATGTTGGAAGAGCTGATGTTTCAGCTGGGGTAGGCATCATTGGAGGAACAGGATCAGCTGGCGTCAGAGGTAAGGTATGATTCCATTGCAAGACGGGGAGTGGGGTATGGATTTGAAGTGGCGGTGGGGATAAAGAAGAGTGTCACTCTGTCACGGTCCATAGAAATCATTGTCATCGGGGGTAAAGAAGAATTGATTGATTGATTGATTGATTGATTGATTGATTGATTAATCTGTCGACTGACTGACTGATTGAAGTTTGATTCATTGATTGATAGGGTTATTGGTTGAATGACGTACATGTGTACATGTTATGATATATTGAATGGTTTTAAATTTGAGAAATAGATGGGTGGATGGATGCATGGTTTGGGATGAATAGACTGATTGGTTGATTGAATGATTCATTGATTGATTGATTGATTGATTGAGTGAGTGAGTGAGTGAGTGAGTGAGTGAATGAGCGGATTGAATGAGGGAGGGAGTGGTGGGGTGGGTTTGTGAATGAGTCGGCGAGTGAGTGAGTGAGTGAGTGAGGTCCCTTGCCTGGATACTCCCTGCTTCCGTTAACATGGGAGGGGGTGAACATTGATACGTGCAAATATTGGTAGGAGGCAATGAATTCAAGGGATGTAGATTTTTTGGAAAAGATAGCAGTTTGTCTGCCTTTTCAAATATTTATTACGTTTCGTACTTATTATATATACCGATTAGTGGACAGTAAAAAGAATTCCTCGTCCCTTACAAAAATTACCAATGGGCGCACAAAGTTGAAATAACGTTGACGTCATGATGTTAAATCAATGTTGGTGCCTCTGGGTTGGTAAAGAGGCTGAACCTAATATCCCAGTAGGCATCAACGTTGATTCAACGTCATAAGCTGAGCTTTAAATCAACATTGTATCCACGTTGAACTGTTTCTTATTACAGATACAGGCTTACTTTGCAGAGACCGTAGCCCCTCCCAACACTATTGCAACGTTTACACGGACTGCCCGAATGGCGTGAGACTGTATCGATGTGAGTCCTATCCTGGACTATCAAGTTGGTCAGGGATATGCTGCAGAACAGACTCTGGGCTGAGTATGACAGGGAGTATATTTACTGGTACTACTGGGGAAATCATAGGAGGCGCTCGGTCTGCTACAGGCGTAATTGACAGAGGTGTCAGCAGTATTGACATGGCAGCACGTGGTATCACTGGAGCACGTGGTATCACTGGAGCACGTAGGATCACTGGAGCACGCCAAGTCACCGGGGTTGCTAGCCTTTGTCTCTCTGGCGAAAGGCTTAAGCCGGATACAGTGGGTGGTTTTTTTAGATGCTCCAGACTATACCCGTATTGTCCTGGAGGAGCTGCTCATGTCAACTGCCGATTTCCTCCCGGTGAATCCCGCGGAGTGTGTTGTGAGACGGGTAAGTGCTTCTCAGCGGGTCCATAACATGATGTCGAAATGACGTCGTATTGACGTTGATGCGACGCCATTGTGTCGCATCGACGTCACTGTGACGTCATTGCGAAGTCATGTGCCTGCTGAGTTGTGTGTCCACATTCGTGGTATTTGACCATTATCACCATCTAAACTATGAAATTAAGGCGCCGCCTTTTAACAAGACACTCTTTGTCGCGTTTAAATAGGCGCGCAATTAGTCGAACATTCTAATTGGAGTAAATTTTAAGTAAAGTTTTTTTACCTATTCCGATGCACTCGCCAGTTTCGAAGTATGTCGATTTTATCTCCGGCAGGTCAATTATTAAGGTGCTTTTTTATTATAGAAATGAAACGCGGCAGTTTTCTCTAAGCAACTGAGTATCGAAAACCGCATCAAATTATCATTAATGGTTTTCGAGATATAAAGGGTTGATGACATCTGACAATCATTTTGAGCTGCCTCATTAATATTCATGAGGCCTTCGATGACCTCATCGATGATCACTGAAATTTTAAATTTATTTAAAATTTTTGAATTGTCAAATGTTTTCTTGTTGAACATTCTAAAATGGTAAAATGGTAAAAAAATGTATTGTATTATTGGTGACACTAATAACAACTGCCCAAATTCAAAATATTGCTTATATTGGCAACTTAAGCAGTTAAATTTTCAAATTTAAATATTTAATTAAAATTTGTTAAATTTCAATTTACATGCTTATCAGTATATATAATTGAACACAGTAGTTTTAGATCTGTTAATTAGGTCTCTGACAATGACTTTTGTGTACTGAAGTAAAAGAAAATGTTTTAAAATCTGTTTTTAAATTTTTTTTAATTTAATTTAAATGTTGAATAAAATTTAAATTTGTGGATGAACATTCCCAATAAATTACCCAGCTAATAAACAAAGATTAAAATAATCAAAGCTGTAAGATAACAATCATTTACTCTTTAGATAAAAGGTTGTTAATTAGTTTAAAAATTCATTTAAAAAATTAAAATCATCAGTGACATCACAGAATAGTGCATTGTGGTTAGAAATACCTTAAAAAGTAAGGGAGATAAGTCATGTAGGAAAAAACAGCTATGGGATTTTTAAACTGGCATAACTTTTGAATGGATAGGAATTTTTCTATGCCGTTTGTAGCATTAAAATCCTCTCTCTGTCCACTATCAATTTCCTTCAAAATTAAGCATTTATACAATTTCTTCGTAATTGACCTTTAATCAAAGTTTCGACAAAATGTATTCATGGGCATTCTTGTCAACACTTACTGGTCAGAGCCACATATAGTAATTGGTTCGTTTCTGGATTAAAGATATTGAAAACGGGATTTGGAACTGGAAAACAATGCATATTTAGCAAGATAATTTGAACGTTTTTTAGACCAGTTGTGAAAAACGACAAGGACGCTACGCGCTCGTGATATGAGGGAATCACGTGGTATCTATGGCGGTAAACTGACTTTGTCCGACCGGAGATTGAAAAATTAACAATATTGTGAAAATACATTTATTCAAGGACTAAAAAGTGGTGAAACTAGTCTTATATTATCTGTACTTGTGCAAATGTATGGTTCTTCATGGGGAGGCACCGGAAAAATAGTAATAAAGGACACGTGGACAATGACAACAAAGGTACGCCTACCCCACCCACTACTCAACCTCAACAGTTGCTATCGTCAAGTCAGTCGAGATTGTCTGCAAACAGCGCTGTTTTTACACCAACTTCTAATCTGCTTAGCCAAGCAAGAGATGTCTTGTACCCACAAAACGCACAGACTCAGCAAATAAATCCCAATATTATCAGACAATTTTTGCCAGATCAAAACATCGCAGCGCAGGGCGGCCCGAATACTAGTTACATACAAGGAAATGCTACATGTGTGTCCCAGATGGGCCTACCAGTTACGGAACAACAGTATCATCATCCTCAGCAACAACAACAACACCAACACAACTTAACCACAGCTAGTACAAATACAAATACAAATCAACCGAGTTCGACAGTAACAAGTGCAAGTGAACCCAGCAACCAAAGTTCGGCATTTAGTGATGCGCCACCCTGGGTAGCCCATATGTTAAATAGTTTCGATATTCGGCTCCAACAAATCGAAAAACAGCTTGCAAGCCAAAATACCAATTGGCAAAACATGAATTTAACCCTGCAAAACCAAAATGCTAGAATGTCCCACCTTGAAAACCAAATGGCAGACCTTAACAGTGTCAAGCAAAACGTTGAGAAATGCGAGACGTCCATAACGATTATGGGTAGAGATGTAAACCTTACAAATCAGAAAATAGACAGCTACGACCAAAGTATAAAAGCCTATAGCGATATATGCGATGATCTTAAGTCTGATCAATCTTACACGGACTCTGCGGTAAATGAGCTTTTCAAAAGGGTCGAACACTTGGAGAATGAGCAAACAAAGTTAAAAACAAATGTATCCGAATCAGCTTGTGCTATTACCGATTTACAATGCAGAAGTATGCGGGACAACTTAATATTTACAGGGATTGAAGAGCCCGCCTTATTTGAAAGTGAATACGAGGACACAGAGAAGACACTGTGCGAGTTCTTAGAAAATGAAATGAACATAGCCAAACCAATCCCATTCCACAGAGTCCACAGAATTGGAAATAATTCGCTTAGAAATGATTCCCCAAGACCCATAGTGGCAAAATTTGAACATTTCAAAGATAGAGAAGAAGTTAGATTTGCAGCACCAAAAACTCTTAAAGGGAAGCCTTACGGTGTACGTGAACAATTTCCAAAAGTCGTAGAGGACAAGAGAAAAATTTTGTACCCAGAAATGAAAAGGGCCAGAAGCGATTCCCAAAACAAAGTTAGACTTGTTAGGGACAGGCTGTATATAAATAATGTCGAATTTATTCCACTCGAAAGTACAAACCCAGGGAAACCACAAAATCGCGACCAAACGCTCTACAGGTCAGATAGACGTGATTTTCAGCGGGAATATCCTCAGTCGTCGGGATCCACATACAGTAATGCAGTTCGAAATAAGGATGGGGTCCGAAATATTGGGTATGGTAAGAGTAGATATATCTATTCGCGCCCTCAAAGCCGAAATGTGAACTTTACCAAGCAACAGATTACGAAGCCAAAGTCAAATAATTTTGAGTTGCCAACATCAAACAAATTTTCAAACCTGGCTAGCGAGGAGGTCGAAACTGGTCAAAACATAACATTTGAGTCTAAAAAGCATAAGGCCTCCTCCCCACTGGACCACGACAAAACATTCAAAAAGCATCGTGAAAATACAAATTCTGATCAGGAAAGCTCAATCTCAGACACAAGCTATATTGAGATAGACAAATCGCCCCAGTCAGACCCTCCCCAAACTCAGGGTCGTACACTATCCCAGTTATCCATCCAAACAATGGAATTGCCTACAAATAGTGTAAAGTGCGTTGATGCTATTCCATGCTCTGACTTGAACTCTGCAAATAAACAGGGTGAAATAGGCCAGCTATCGAAACAGAAAACTGTCGAAAAAGCGAAAAGCGCTACGTCTTCGGTAGACTCCACCGAGAAATCAAGAACGACTGCACAGTGTGAAAAACACGTAAACCAGTCGAGTGATCAAACTGTTAATCAAGCGTAACGATGCGCAGAGGGTAGCAATACACATTCTCAAGACGATTCGGTTCATTCAAAAAGTACCAAGCATACCGTAAATGTCATCAATAGTTCAGACTTTAAAAGTTTAAAAATATTAAACTTAAATGTGTGCGGTCTCCTGTCAAAACTTAATTGTCCGGAGTTTCTTTCACTTATTTACTATTATGATTTAATATGCATACAGGAAAGCAGATTGGACGAGTTGGATACTGTTTCAATCCCAGGCTATCAGATATTCACCAAAAATCGTGTACCTGTCTCGAGATTCCGATCAGGAGGGATAGCTCTGATAGTAAGAGATGAGATTTCGCCATATATCCGTTCAATAAAAAGCGATAGTAAGCTTATATTATGGTTTTCAATTTCTAGGCTTTTGCTTGAAAATGACGAGGATTTGATTTGTGGCGTAGTCTATATCCCACCAGTAGGTTCAAAATATGCTAGTCCAGATCCGTATCTCGAGCTGCAGAATGAATTTAACAAATTTTGTTCAAATAGTAAACATGTTTTACTTCTAGGGGATTATAACTCCAGAACTTCGAATTTAGATGATTTTGTCCTGAGTGATGAATTTATTTGTGATGTTTACGGTAGTGACGATTTATTTAGAGAAAGCTTAGATATTTTTCAATACTTCGATAAATGTCATATCCCGCTATTACGTAAGAGCGCTGACATAACAACTAACCCATATGGTCACCAGTTGCTAGACTTTTGTAAAAGTAACAATTTGTTCATTGTAAATGGCAGAATAGGTCAGGACGCAATATTACCACAGTTAACATGTAAAAATAGCAGTACTGTTGATTATATATTGTCTACCTCCCACAATTTTGAAATTTTGTCCTCTTTTTCTGTTCTTAAATTTGACCA
Source organism: Ctena decussata (assembly GCA_963989385.1). Lineage (NCBI taxonomy): Eukaryota > Metazoa > Mollusca > Bivalvia > Lucinida > Lucinidae > Ctena > Ctena decussata. Next base: position 58,391,229 of record OZ022514.1, on the reverse strand, counting down.
TTTATATTCAGACGCCCATTGTCCTTTAACAGTAGAATTAAAGATTCGTGGTTTTAACACTGAAATACACCCGGAAGACCGAACCAGTCAAAGTCAGCCTGAGGTTAAACTTTGGGATGAGAGCAAGAAAAATTTGTTTTCTGGAAATTTAAATGTTGACGAAATATCAAATATTAATGCATTTTTGGAGGAAATTTCATCAAAGGAAAATATTGAAATGCACGATGTCAACAAGGTAGTTAACTCAATAGAAACTTTATTTGTTTCTGCTTCCAAAACAACATTTGGTCTAAAACGTGGAAAAACTGATCCGAAAAGTTATCGACAAAAAAAACATACGAATAAAAAATGGTTTAATCAAGAATGTCGTAATGCCCGAAATAATTACCATTATGTCAGAAAGCAGTACAATAAGTATAAAACCACTCATTTTAAAAATCGCCTGAAAAACGTGAGTAAGCAATACAAGAGTACGATTTCCAGGAATGTAACTATGTTCAAAGCCGATAAAATAAATAAACTAAAAAATCTGAAGCGTGCAAAACCTCGAGATTTTTGGAAAATAATTAACTCGGTCAATAAGCAAGAAAATAAAACAGCACCGTTACAAGACCTCTACAACTATTTCAAATCCTTAAATGAAGACAGACATAATGAAAATACAGATTCCCAAATGAATTTAAGTGAGTCTCAGAGCACCGTAAACCCCAACAATCCTAACATAAGCATAAATATGCCCTTTACTGAAATCGAAATAATAGCCGCGGTAAAAAAAATGAAAAATAACAAAAGCAGTGGCATCGACAATATATTAAATGAGCATTTGAAAACGTCTATACATATAATGGCACCTATTTACACCAAATTGTTTAACATAATCTTTGATACAGGACTTGTTCCAGAAAGCTGGTCACTAGGAAATATTCTGCCTATCTATAAGAACAAAGGTGATCCAAATAATCCAGAAAATTATAGACCCATAACACTGCTTAGTTGCTTTGGCAAGCTTTTCACATCTATCTTGAATAATAGAATAAATTCATATTTAGAAGAAAATAGAGTTATCGGTTCTTGTCAGGCTGGTTTTCGCGAAGGTTTTTCAACTACTGACAATTTGTTTATTATGCAAACCTTGATAGAAATTGCGAAAGCAAACAAGCAAAAGTTGTTTTGCTCATTCGTCGACTTTAAGCAGGCATTTGATAAAGTTTGGAGGGGTGGACTTTGGACTAAACTTTCAAAAACAAATATAAATGGAAAATGCCTCACATTCATAATGAATATGTATGAAAATATCAAATCAAAAATTAGCACCTCAGAGGGCAATTCCGCTTTTTTCCCTTGCCAGACAGGGGTCAGGCAAGGTGAAAATCTTTCACCGATAATGTTTTCTATTTATTTGAATGATTTAGAACAATATTTAAATACTCATATGGCTCCAGGTATAACCTGTGAGACAATAAGTGATGCAAACTATGTGGTTTATTTAAAGTTATTTATACTATTATTTGCTGATGATACGGTACTTTTTGGCAATAGTAAGGAAGATTTACAGTCAATGTTAAACATTTTTGAACGATATTGTGACGAATGGAAACTCACAGTCAATATTTCTAAAACAAAGGTATTAATTTTTTCTAGCGGTAGGAATTTAAATAACCAGAAATTTTATTTTAAAGGAAATGAATTAGAAGTAGTGAACGAATACAAATATTTAGGAATTTTCCTTTCGCGTAGCGGATCTTATATAAAAACGAAAAAGTATATCGCTGACCAGGCTAATAAGGCTTTATTTTCTCTCTTACGTAAAATAAGGATTTTGAATTTACCCATTGATATGCAAGTTGATCTTTTTAATAAAGTTATTAAACCAATACTGCTGTATGGCTCTGAGATATGGGGTATAGGAAATCTAGACGTTCTGGAGAGGGTGCAACTTAAGTTTTTCAAACACATTTTAAATTTAAAAAAATCAACACCTTCATTTATGGTATATGGAGAGCTAGGAGCATGTCCCCTTTCTATTGATATCCAAAGCAGGATGATTTCTTTCTGGGCCAAATTGGGGGGTCAAGGAAAAAATGAAATTGCCTCTTCTTTATATAAACATATACTAAATTTGAGTGAACAAGGAAACATAAAGTCTAAATGGCTGGTGCACGTAAAGCATTTGGTTTGTTCAAATGGGTTTGGAAATATATGGGAAAATCACACCGAAATAAATGTAAAGTGGTTTGTTAAATCTTTCAAACAAAAACTTGTTGATCAGTATTTGCAAAACTGGAATTCGCTGGTTGATAAATCATCAAGCGGAATAAATTACCGAATATTCAAAGATAACTTTCAAATAAATAATTATTTTTCCTTCTTATCTAATCGTCAATGTAAATTGCTTACAGCCTTTAGAACTAGAAATCACCGCCTCCCAGTGGAAGTGGGAAGGTGGTGTAGTACTCCTTTAAATGAACGAGTTTGCTGGTTATGCTCTACGGACATTGGTGATGAATACCATTACATAATGACATGTAATTTTTTCATAAATCAACGAAAGAAATTTATTAAGCCGTACTATTACCGAAATCCTAATACAATAAAATTTAATGCACTTATGAACCTAAGCAATACTGTACAAATAAAAAGACTATGTTCATTTATCGAGACCATCATGAAAGAAGTGCGCCAGACCTATGTTATTAACTAGAACCTATATTTTATCAGTTTTTATAAAGTCCGGAATGACTATAGTGTTGTAATCTAAGCTCATTTAAGGATAATGCATGACCATTCTTCAGGCACACAGCGTCGACTCGGCGTTGGGCCAACGTTGATTTAGCGTTATGACGTTGAATCGACTTTGATCCAATGCTGATTCTACGCTGTGTGCTTAGTGGGCCAGTTCCTATAATAGAAAACGCCAACTCTAACTAGGAAAAACTCGGTTAGGAGGGAGTAGTCAGTGAGGATCCTGACCAGACGGTGCCTTTTCCGCCGCCTGATCTGGGTCCTCGCTGCCTGCAAATGAGTTGGACAAAACCAGACAATGACAATTCAGGCTTATCATGACGATAAGCTTAAATTATGTTACATTTGTCACCATTTACGTTTTTGTGTTGTGTTTGTCAATTTTTCATATTCTATATTACATATATAACTTCCTGGCGAGCGCGAAATGCTGACGCAGCGTCGTATGAACGTTGATGTTTTCGACGTTGGTGCGACGTTCTGCCGGCATGGGTATGTCTGCTGGGACGTTATATCTGTAAAGTTCTAGACTGTGTGTCGCGGGCTCTGTATAGATATATCGAATAATAATATAGAGATCGTCGAGGACTGTATGTTGTATATCAGTATATCGGCAGGGACATTCGAAGCGGTTCCTTGGGAGAACCTGTTGATAAAATGGCAATGGTTCTGTAGCATGTCATCCGTACAGGCAGTTAATGACTCAAAGATTATCGGTTATTTGGAAAAGAAGAACTTTTACTTACCCCTTTTTGCATACTTTTACTCCAATTTCACCAATGTATTTAGTCTATATTTATCTGCAGTGCAATGATCTTTGTGTTAAATGGAGCAAGACAAATATTTCACGAAGTTTGTATGCTCTAACTCTAAAGTTCGGCAATTTTCATTCATGAATGAAATGCCTAGATGTAAACAAAGTATAGTACTGTCATAGTACTCATAATACAAACTAGGAATTGTTGCCCTCTAAGCCCGCCCCCTCCCCCACCCCCAATTTTTTCTCTCGATGTTTTTTGAGTCATTAGCGCCGCCATAGATATTTAAGATAGTAATAAGTAGTGATTGAACTCATGTTGTTATATTTATGTATAACCTGAGAAATGAATAAACTTGGAAACTTGGAAAAAACATTTATAATACGAGAGGAGCATGGCATACAGTGTATGTCATGCTCCTTTCAAATTATAAGTGAGATGCTATCAGAAAAAAAAATCTGATCTACTTTACAACTGACCTCCAAACAGTGAATTATCACTCAACAGTTCACTGCTAGAGCTGATCTATTTCCTATTCTAACATGACGTTAAAGTTTTTTCCCATTGAACGCATAGGAAATTGCAAACGTGCGAAAATTTGGAAAATAGAGGATCTTACACGAGTGGTCACCACGAGTGTAAGATTCTGTTTATCACATGAACCTTTAAAATGGGATTTTAACACCTTCAAATTGAACATTATTTCAATAAGAAAACGCATTGTTGACATGGACGTTATCAATGGCGTTACGTGTACGCGCCAAAGTGTTATTATACGTGTGGTCATACAATTTTTATGACACGACATTATCCACTGAATAACAGCGGCGTCAAATGAAGTATTTTTTCTTTATCCGTGAATTATCGCAGACTAACATATGTTGTTGGAGGGCAGATCTCTGAATTTTAATTCACGACGGTCGCATGCCGGAGTGAATATTCGTATCTGCCCAACAACACATGTGTTAATCTGCGATAATTTACCAGAAAGAAAAGATTATTTCCATTCTAACATTATATACGATCAAGTTGCATGGATATTGCGACGTTTTCTAATGGACGTCGCCAAAAGTTAGATGTTTACGCCCGACGTCATCAAGGAGCGAAATGTGCACGCCGAGCGTTAACAACGTGATTTATCACAAATTTTTACACGGCGGCGCTTCCTACGGGCTCAATGGAGGAAATTGGCGTCTTGTTAGAATTTGTGATAATTCACGTTGTTAACGTCGAGACGTGTCAATTTCGCACCTTGATGACGTCGAATGTCAACATTTGCTACTGTTGACGCCCGCCTCTAAAATCGTCCTTTAGAAGACTTTGTAATATACTTGCATTTCATTCTATGTAATGTAAGAGTCGAAATAATTTGAGCCGCGACAGGACAAAACCAACAATGTGGTTGTGCGTCCAGCGCATACTCGGATCAGCCTGGGCATCCGCCCAGTCTGATCAGAGTCTTCGCTGTCCGCATGAAGGTAGCTTAGACCCTCAGCTACCCTTTTAGCTTTTAGCGAAGAGTCTGATTGGACTGGGTGGATGTCCAGGCTGATCTGAGTCTGCGCTGGGCGCACAACCACATTGTAGGTTTTCTCACGTCAGGGCTCATTTTCCTTGTGATTTGACGGTGATTAACACATGTGTTGTCTGGGTGACTCGCATATTAACTCACTCCGGCCTGAGGCCATCGTGTGAATTAATATTTCGTGATCTGCCCTCCAACAACATGTGTTAATCAGCGATAATTCGTGAGTAAGGAAAAATTATTTCTTAAATCATAATAACGTCACGATGGTTGTTGCTGTTGCAATTCTCCGACGAAACGACATTCCACAAGTGTCTCAGCGGTCCGTGTCACTATGTCGTCATTATATAGAGGATCTTACATGAGTGCTGATGTATTATTGAATTTATTAAACGAGTTGGGGAAAAAAGATAAGATGCGAGGCTATGCCGAGCATCTTATCGCTTTTCCCAACAAGTTTAATAAATTGGTTTAAACATATTTATTTAGCTTATTCTGTTAACATATATATATGTACACATACATAAACATAAGTTTAATAAATTCAATAATACAGGAGCACGAATGCAGGATTCTATTTCTCATATGACAGTAAAATCGCATTTATTAGCAAATTTTGCATTAAAACGTCATGATTTCCCCCATTAGAAAAAGAGACGTTTTGATGGTCGTCAACGCATAACGCTTCGACGTAATTTGCATATTTAATCCACTAGTGAATTATCAATTTTATAATGCATGGCTTTATTACACTCTCTTATGAAAACAGATATTTACACTTGCCACTGACTTCCCATGGGTAAACCTTCTAGAGCAACTAGCTTCATACACAGATGAACGACAAATGATCATGTGACGTTGTCGTCAAGCGACGTCTAAGGTAAACAAACGTCTTAATTGGTCCACTTAACGTCCGATTGATGCCACGGCTGTTTAACGTAATGGCCAAACACGTCGTTACTATCTTTTCTTCGACGCATATTTAGCATATTCTACATTAATTTACCACGAAAACAGCACAGGAAGAGTCTAACATGAAATATAAACATAAGATCAGAAATTTGATTTTTCAGCGTTCATCGTGTGATGAAGCCAGTGGTGACGTGGCTTCTTGTAGAATTTTAGCGACGACCACGTCACCATTGGCTTCACCACACGATGAACGCTGAAAAATGAAATTTTAATTGTTAACCGCAGACAGGACGGTGATTGGAACAGGAGTAGTCGGCGGGGACTATACGGGACCTGGCGGAACTCAAAGGATACTTGATGGAAGGGTAATAACCAATACTGCACCGGTAATACGTGACGTAGGGATGATTAGAAGAGGCGGGGTTGTTTCGACTGGCACAATTGTTGATACGGGACTAACCGGCGGAGGTGTGACGAGACTAGATGCTCATGGTGCAGGTAAATATTTCGACAACAGGTGCGTGATTAGAAAAATGTGACCCGTAACACGAGAAAACCAACAAAGTAGTCGTGCACCCAGCGCATACTCAGATCAGCCTCGGCATCCGCCCAGTCTGATCTGAGCATTCGCTGTCCGCATGGAGCTAGCTTTTAAATCCTTAACTACTCTTAAAGCGCTTAGGAGAGAGTCTGATCTGGGCGGAAGCCCAGGCTAATCTGAGTCTACACTTTGCGCACAACCACTTTGTTGGATTTTTTGTGTCTCGGCTCATTTATACAGTACGCACAATCATGTTTTTTTCTTTCATGGGTAAACCTGTGGGCTTTACCTCTTAAATATTCCATATTTTTATGTGTGCTGATAGTTGCTGTTGAATTTCCGTCTAAGCTTTAACACATAGATGCGTACTGAAAATGTGTCAAGTTGACAAATTTCAATACGCACTTGCGTATTTGCATACATGCAGTTACCTCCCGAATAATGAGGTACACTCTTAGGGCAGATTGCTCAAAGTTAGCAATAGATTTTATATAAGTTATACACAGAGTTATCTTAAACTAAGTTTAACCAGTCTGCCCGACATGATGCATTGTAATTAAAACACATAATGAACCGAGCTCCAACACAGGGGTTGTAATAATCAGATGCCATCATGAAAGCTGTACCAATAAGTAGACGACTGTCTCATGCACAATACAACCTATTTTTAGTATGTTCATATGTTTATGATATTTACTAATTATACAGGTGCAGCATTTTAATTATCGCTTATATTTGCATTGTTATACCGACGTTAAAGCCCCGAGGTTATAAAACTTGAGTACATCCTCAAACTCAAAATAAAGCACAATGATTTGCTGCTTCCGAGCACATGCACATACACGGAAGCAGCCACTCAGTGTGCTTTATTTTGAGTTTGAGATTATCCTCAAGTTTAATAACCTCGAACCCTGGACTCATGGTGCAGAGGTCATTGGTTCGAATCCTTCCCAGGTTTTAGTTCTTCTTTACCGTCAGAAATAGTCCTCAGTGGTTTTGCCGTCGATTCGCAATTATTGGAGTACTCCTGAAAGGGCCATACGACCCCGAATCATGCGAAAGTTGGGTAAACTTTCGCACGACTCGGGGTCGTATGGCCCCGAAAGCAGATGGCCGGATGGCCGAGCGCAAATCGGTAGGGCACCTGACTCGTAAGTCAGAGATCGTGGGTTCGAAACCCGGTCTGGCCACATACTTTCGTTTTTCCTTAGTACACTTAGTACTGGTTAACCACTTAGGATGTCTAAGCCTGCCCAGGAATAGTGTGGTTAGGTTAACTGACCATCCCGACATGACAATAGCTGTTTACCGTGGACGTTAAACAACCAATCAATCAATCAATCAACCGAAAGCAGATGAAAGGTAAAAAAGATGCCGTTCATGTGGAATAAGGAAACGGGTTCTGCGTACTTATTATTCACTCAACGTCGTAACGGTATGACATCATTTTTGATGTTGTTAAGACGTTGCTTCAACGTTGATTACTCACCGGTCAGTCATGTTTTACTTTCAGCCGATCTGCGCTGCGATGATGGATCACGGGCCACCAGCTACTGTGTTCATTTTTCTCAGTGCCCCGCTGACGGAGCCCATTATGTATACAGATGTCAGCCCAATAGGCATCTGGGCCGAATCGGGTCAGTGACTGGTAGATCCGGACTTTGTTGCAGAACAATCAGGGCAGCTGCCGGGACCGCTGGTATAGCTGCAGGAGTCATTGGAGAAAGGGTAATTACTGGGATTGACCCGGGAGTAAGCGGAAGTAGCATAATTACCGGAAGCAGGACGATTGGTGGCGCTAGTGCAATAACCGGAATTGACCCGAGATTCAGCATCACTACTGGGAGCAGGACGATTGCTGGCACTGGCGCTGGTGCGGGAATCTCTGGTCGTGACAGGCGCGTGGATATATGCCATAATTTAGGGATGGTGCCAAAGTTCCACCAAAACGGAGAGGTGGATATTTGTTCAAGGCAGTATGATCACTGCCCCGGGGATAATGTCAACTGCCAGTTTGAAAGTACCCGGCATAACCGGGGAATCTGCTGTGAGGAGCGTTTGACGGGCGGAGGTAAAATATTGTTTTCTCCAGTTCATTTCTATAAATTTAGCAGCGTGAACTAATTGTTTCTCCCATAGACTTACATATATATAGTGACCCCTACTTCCTTTATACACTGTTACTTCACTATCCAGATTTGCTCAAATTTCAAGGTAAAATGTTGATCAGTAAGATAAAATAGGGGAAACACCACTTTATCCTGCAATTTCTAGCACTACAGGATGTTAATAGCCAGCAACTACCTATCCACAGAAAAACACAGAAGATTTTCTAAAAATCACCAGTCATTAATTTTGGCCCCACAGACCAAATCAAAATTACTCATTTCTTTACAATATCCATAATATCAAACAAAACTGAATTCTACATTTCACTTAATAATCGTTTTCAGCCTCATCAGCATTATTAACCAATCAAAGAGCACCATGTGACAATAATAGTCCCGAGCTTCTCTGCGCCTTTTTGAATTTCGCGGTTCCCTGAAGGAATTGGTTCCCGGCTCCATATATCTATTCTAATAGAATATTATAATTGGTAACACACTAACTATATGCCGTATCAAAATTCCACGGTTTCATGAAAATGATATATTGGCGCATATTCATCGGACCACAACTTCAGATAAAAAAAATATTGATAATTTGCGGCAGTTTTTCCTACTTTTCTATCAAAATATTTATTGTGGCTTAATCACAGAGGAGATTCTAATGTGAAGCCATAAGTAAATTTTAGTAGGACGGTACAGAAAATATAACAAATACTCATCACGCACTCCTTGCTTTATGCTGGGTTGACTCCCTATGTCATAGTAGGGGGTGTCCCCCCCCCCCTCCCACACTCCCCCCTTGAGTACTGAATACCGCTTAATTTTGAGCTTGAATACTAAATACTCTTTAAGAATGGGCTTGACTACTGAATACTATTTTTAAGGAGTATAACGCAATGTAAAATCTTAGTAAATACATGTATTAAGAAAACATTCAGCAACATGCTTAAAAGGCTGATTTTATTATAGATTTTGAACTAAGCAATGCAAACACTTAACAGACTGTTCAGTTTAACGATTCTGCCTCGTTTGTTTTGAATGTGTATTCACCAACTCCTAAGCTTGTGAGCTGTGACAAATGATTTGTATTTTCGTTAGTAACAGTCATGCCGAAGCTTCTATCTCTCAACTCCTATACAAGGGCCGGGAGGTGAGGTTGGAGGGATGGGGTCCTGGACAGTGCGTGCCGTGGAAATAATATCAAAATCTCTTCAGCTTTCTAAAACATCCTATGCTCAATATAATCATAATTCCCCTATTCTACAAACCCCTTAAAATAATGCAGCTGCTCCTATAGCTCCAAAACATATGCAGGCATGACATGCTTGCTCTCTGATTTAATCGGATCTGCATACCTTTAAAATTTGAATCAGGTATTAGGTAAATTAGTTAAAAAGTGTTTAAAAGGACATGACATTCACTGCGCGAACTGCTGAAAGAAGTCAAAAGTCCCGACTTGTCTCCATGGGTTGCATACACAAGTTTAATGACGCCTGCACAAATTGAATGCATATGGTCACATCTAATTTCACAGTCTTTATTTACAGGAGCCTCAGTATATAATTCATTAAATGCCTTGCTATTACATACATGTATTTTGGGGTTTTGGCCCGCGGTTTTGTCATCATATTATTTTTTTTCACACACTGAAAGCTGGGTAGTTATATCCATCCACAACTGTCCAGGACAAGTCTGAAAACTGTCTAACAGAAGAACAAGATATTCTCAGCAGATTGACAGAATATTGCTAAACAACCATGAGAGTTATGGTGACAATACAGTTCTGGACTGTACTAAGCACCCAGAGAAAAATCTACAACCGATCCTTCAGGAGGAAGTTAAGATTGCTGTAGCTGCACTGGAAAAAGGGAAGGCCGCTGGTGTTGATAATATAGCAGCAACACTTGTTGTAGCAGGTGGGGAGACCATGATTGACGTTTTGACAAAGATCCGTAACAAGATCTGGAAAACAGGAGAATGGCCAACCCCATGGACTCAGTCGCTGATTATTACACTCCCTAAAACGTGCAACCGACAGCTCTGCCAGAACTACAGAACCATTAGCCTCATCAGTCATCCGAGTAAAGTCATGCTGAAAGTCATCTTGAACAGGCTCAAACCACAAGCTGAAGAGATTATCGCTGAAAAACAGGCTGGATTCGGAGCTGGAAGAATCACCATAGAACGGATCTTCAACCTCAGAATCTTGTGTGAAAAGTACCTTCAACATCAGCAGAATCTGTACCATGTCTTCATAGATTTCAAAAAAGCATTTGACAGGGTATGGCATGCAGCCTTATGGGCCACCATGCAAAGTACAATATCAATGCAAATCTAGTTCGCGCCATTGAGCACCTCTGTGACAAAGCCATAAGTGCAGTTCAGATGAATGGCAGCACAGGAGAATAGTTCAGAACAACAGGTGGTGTTAGGCAAGGATACCTTCTCTCACCCACCTTCTTAAACATTTTTCTCGAAAGGATTATGTCTGATGCTCTGGAAGAATATAATGGAAAGGTTAGCATAGATGGCAGAATTATTACCAATCTGCGGTTTGCCGATGACATTAATGCTCTTGCTGAGGAAGAGCAGGAACTTGAAGCCTTAGTCGAAAGTCTTGACAAAACCTGCACAAGGTGCAAAATAGAGAAAATTGCAGAGAAGACCAAGCTAATGACAAACAGCGCCAGAGCTTAAAGTTAAAGGACAGGAACTTGGAACAGTTACAAGCTTCAAGTGCCTTGGAGCAATTGTCTCAGACGAAGGCTCAAAACCGGAGGTTCTCTCAACGATTGCGCTTCTCACAAAGCTGAAGCCAATATGAAGAGATAGCAACACATCTCTTGGATCAAAGATGAAACTGTTGCGGTCCCTTGTCATATCCGTTTTTCTGTATGCCTGTGAATAGTAAACCTTTACTACTCCTGTGAGTCATGGACCTTGGGCCGTATTTATAAAACGACTTAAGTGGTTGCTATGCTGTTGCTAAGGCTAAATTTCTTTGAAGGAGATTCCCTACAACTATGAAATTTGCTCTGGAGGAACAGTCTTTGTACGACTGTTCCTCCAGACCAAATTTCATAGTTGTAGGGAATCTCCTTTATAGATATTTAGCCTTAGCAACCGCATAGCAACGACTTAAGTGGCTTTATGAATACGGCCCCAGGCCCCTCACACTATAGCAAAGCGCGTTTTGGATACCTTGAAAGTATTCAAGAGGCGCTTTTGCTATAGTTCTCTAGAATTGTCAGGTCATGCAACAGGGAATCACTGCGGCTTCGCACAGTTTTTATTGAATGACTGTCGGTTTATTTATTTCTATTTTTTTTGCGAGTACGCGTACGATTTGCTGTTTTTCTTTAATACTACGTACCATGACTCTGCGTACTGAATACTCTCTAATTTGGCCTGAATACTGTATACGATTTGGGGGGAGGGGGGGGGGCGGAGACACCCTCATAATAATAATGAGCCGCGACGTGAGAAAACCAACAAAGTGCCCAGCGCAAACTAAGATCAGCCTGGGCTCCCGCCCAGTCTGATCAGAGTCTTTGTTAAGAGCTCAAAGGGTAGCTAAGGGTCTAAGCTACCTGCATGCGGATAGCGAAGATTCTGATCAGACTGGGTGGATGCCCAGGCTGATCTGAGTCTTCGCTGGGCGCACAACCACTTTGTTGGTTTTTCTCATGTCGCGGTTCATATGCATATTATTTTCCTAAACCACCAACATCGCGAAAAGTAAGTCACCGCCATATATGTGCTTTACGAAGGGCCTAATTTATGAAATCTTAAGGTGGTGATAATCACTGATTTGGGGCGAAGTTGAAAATCTGCATAAAATGCTGAAAATATAACAGATCTTCCCCAAAATTAGCAGATGCCTTCTTTATGTTGTTTCTCACGATTCAGAATCCAAAATTGCAGGTCTTGTTGAAGTTAAAAGGGTTCATATAAGAAAATTTCAAAGGTTAATTTTGTGCGCAAAAATCTGAAAAATAACCATCGTTATTAAAACTGTAATAGGGTCTGAAGGTTCTTTGATGCATTATGGAGAGCGTCCTAGCTATTATTTTTTTTCAGTTTTCACACATTTTCAGGCTGTGCAGATAAAATAAATGATCTCCTCTGTGTCCAAATATTTGCCAAAATTCACTGTAGAGTCCATTTTTAAGGTTGAACGATTTGTGTCATGGTGGTAAAAGTTCTAAATATTGGGACAATAAAAGTAATTACCATAACTGTCCTAAAATCGGAACAGTTTGGTTTTACAGTGCAGCAATGTGCCCAAAAATGCAAATGGGATTGCAAATAGTGAAGACCCTGATCAGACTGCTCCTGTCTGATCTGGGATTTGCTCAGACCTAACTGTCCCAATATATAGTATTTTTATGGTATACTGTGTGTATGATAAAGGTATAACTGCATAAATACATGCAGTGTACATGCACCATACATGGTCAGACATTTGAGAAAAAAATGACTGTTTTCATCTGGTCTACCCTACAAATTTGAGAAAGAGTTGGAACAAATAATTGCTAGGACGCTCTTTTTAATGCATTAAAGAAACTTCAGAGCTAAGTATATTTTCAAGAATGAAGTTAATTTTCTAGATTTCTCCGCACAAAATTTCCCTTTGTTTTTTTTTCCATATAAAACACCTTTTTAACAGCAGTCCCTCTTTTGTGTATTCTAAACTGTAGAGAACAACAAAAATAAGAAGTCAGCAAACTTTAAGGGAGGTACATTAATTTTTCATGGTTTTATGAAGATTTTTTGTATTTACCACAAATCACCACCTTAAAAAGTGCTAATTTTCTCGAATACAAGGTTAAGCTGTATGCTTTCAGCAGGCACAGGTCTTCAAAAGGACGTCGTTTTGACAATGATGCGACGTCCCAACGTCGCATCGTAGTCAATACTACGTCATTTCTACGTCATGTGCCTGCTGGACTAGCCTAACTAATGTAGCATTTATTTGTCAAGCTATTTATTAAGAAGAGTTCGTCTATACAGAAAACGTAGTTGGTCTGTGAGAGAATATTGTACTTGATAAAAAAGTTGATTTTTGTTTTTAATTTACACCAACAGTAAATCGAACTTGTATATTATTAAACAATTTTGGGCTCGCCAACTTCTCCCTCTTTCCCTCTCTCTGTCTCTCTCTGTTCCTCTATCCCTGTCTCTTTGTCTGTCTATCTATCTGTCTGTCTGCCTCTTTGTCTCTCCCTCTGTCTGTTGCTTTGTCTGTCCCTCTGTCTGTCTGTCTCTCTCCCACACTGAACCCCCTGCACACATTGTCTACCTGTTACTATTTGATAAATGATAATTTCAGCATTTTTACTTTATAGGAGGTCCGACCGTCCCCGGAGACAACCCGAGGATGCACGGGGAAACAGTCTGTTATGCATATTATGAAGTTCCAAAGTTTCTAGATCACGACCGCACTCAGCTAGTAAGATGTTCTAGGGACGCCCCTTCCTGCGCGGGTCATGATACAGTGTGCAGAAGGGATGCTGCCTCATATTGGGGTACTTGCTGTATACATAATCCAAGTCGAGGTGAGAATTTAAACTGAATGATATAAATTCAGGGGGAGTAACTCTGCCATTTGCATTTTGCCCACTTCTCAATGGTCAACTTTTAAGGGAAACGATTTACTCCCCTGCCGGCCCCATTTTAGGAAGGGCTGCGTCGTCCAGGGAGCCATTTTAAACAGATCTTTCAAAGGAAAAGTACGTCATGATGTGGGAACCTTTTAACTCAGCTGGTAAATTCGGACATACCCTTGCCAACAGTGAAAATGCAGATGAGATGGCTCATAATGAGCCGTCTCATCAGGATTTTCACTGTTTGCCAAGTCATTTTTGTTTTCATTCCAAACAACTGACATATAAAGGAAACAATGTCACTATCCGAATTTACCTGCTGTCCGAATTTACCTGACTTGACCCAAATGACTCCTCTGTCATACAGTTCGCACAGGCCCACTGTCAGAGGTGACCTGATTTCTTTTCATTTAGATTATAGTTTTGCCTCTGACGTTCGTGTATTTAATGCAAAGACTGAAGAAGTATAGGCTCTAAAGAGACGTCAAGTTCTGCGTTCTGTAGAACTTGGCCTTTGTCTTTATTTTTTCTTAGATCACTCAGGTATTACTGGGTTAAAATCTACTTACATTATAGGTCGTTTTCTTTAATTTTCAACTATTTTGTGGTGAATTGTAGATATTGGGCGTTTACTGACGTCATACACAGCCTTTGTTTAAAGAAGTTGTCTTTGTAACTGTGTGGGTGGGGGATTTTTGAGTAACGCGTGGCTTATCTTTAACCCATTGAATGACATTTTCACCTTCAGTCATGTTTGCACAAGGTCTTTTGAATAAATTATGGTAAACGGGACCACGTTCAAGGGTAGAAACTCCGCCACTTTCAGTTTTGCCTCTTTTCTCGAAGAAAGGTAACTCTTAAAGGAAAGAATTTGCTCCTAGCTAGGAGCAAATTCTTTCCTTTAAGAGTTAACCTTCTTTTACAGGCTTTCGTTGTCCAGGAAAGCAAACAGGACGTCACAAAAGTTGTCACCCTTATCAATAATGGCGGGAAATTATGGAAGTTTACCCAAACACCCAAGGATCTTGGGACCACATTGTAACTACAAGAAAATCAGGAAATGCTATCAAACATCATGAATTTTTCGCTAACACTGTATTCAGCGGTTTTCAACTTCGAGCAACACCGGTATGTAACTGCATTGTCGCCAACAGTCGACACATTCCGTACCGTCCACACAGATCATAACAACGTCTCGTTTACCTCTCGCGAGAATGCGGCAAATCGGGGTTGATTAAAGGGACAGCATGAACTAATTGTTTCTCTCATAGACTTCTATAGTGACTCCTATACTGCCCCTGACAGTGTGCCTCCCTTTATACCCTGTTACTTCACTATCCAGATTTGCTCTAATTGCAAGCTAAAATGTTGATCAATAAGATAGAATAGCAGAAACACCATCTTACCCTGCATTTTAAGCACAACAGGATGTTGATAGCCATCAAAATTGGCAGCAAATACATATGCCGCAGAAGATTTGCTAAATATCACCAGTCATCAATTTTGGCTCCACAGATCAAATCAAAAACACTTGTTTATTTACAATATCTATAATATTAATCAAAACTGATCTCTACATTTCTCTAAAACATCACTTTCAACCTCATTAGCATTATTAACCAATCAAAGAGCACCATGTGACAATAGTAGTCCCGAGCTACCCTGTACCTATTTGAATTGCGCGGTTCCCTGAAGGAATTGGTTCCCGATGTCCATGACCGACTTCACTTGGATCTATAGCTTCCATGGTAGCTGATACGTTTACTGGCAATTCTCCCACTAAAGAACTGACCAATCAGAGTCAAGTCTGGTTGTCGGCCGTTACGCGCTTCGATGAGTAGCTGGAAACCAGCTAGAGCTACAGTTACCGCTGTTCGAGGCAAGGTAACTTTAGCACGGTCACGTCATATTACTTTACTCGTAGTCCGTGGCTCCGTGCTGCTGATGTTCATTTGCGATTGCACGTACTAAAGGAAGAGCAATAGTTTGAAGTGAAGTCGGCCTGTAATGTTTGTCCGTATTAAGTAATGTCGACAACAGCAGAATACGATGTTTGCCGATGGTTGGCGGAATTTACCGATTGGCCTTTATCAGCCATTATAGGTTGAAAGTTTAATTTTCTTTTCAGTTGGATCAAGTGGAACGTATGTTGGGTCGCGGACAGGAACAGTAGTTTCTTGATGGTCTTCGATGGGAGGTAGCGATGTGAAATAGGGTCAAGTCAGCTAAATTCGGACAGCAGGTAAATTCGGACAATGACATTGTTTCCTTTCATTTGTTTGTAATTAAAACAAAAATAACTGGGCAAATAGTGAAAATCTTGATGAGCCGTCTCATCTGGATTTTCACTGGTTGCAATGGTATGTCTGAATTTACCAGCTGTCCAAAGTTAACCGACTCGACCCTATTGACTTTGAACACATTTTACATTATGTCGAACATCCAATCCCCATGGCACCAAAAAAGTGTTCCAGAACCTACAGAAAAGGTTGGCGATACTTATTTGTCCATATGCACCTACATTTGTATTTGCTGTCTGTTGTCTGGTTCAGCCTGACCCATAAGGGCCGGGAAAGCATTTGGATTACTTTTGTCTTCAGTTACCATCGTGTCACTCATTGTAATGGCGAGTACTGGCGACATCCTTGAGAAACCTATGCGGCTCATGCGGCATCCATGCTGCGTGTGCCTTACCTGATTGATAGGTGAACTCAACTCCGGTAAAACGATTTTAGCTTCCTGTGCAAGACGTTGTTAGCCGCCATTACCCATAAACGCCGTTTAGTCGTAGGAAATGGTCAACCGGAACACCGCTCGGCCAATTCCGTGAATCAGATTCACGGAATTGGCCGAGCGGTGTTTCGATTGTGGAAATGGCGTGACGTGTTAGCAATGGAATCATGCACTGGAGCCATGTGTTCAAGAAGAAATATGGAGAGGAGATTCCTTGCTATCATTGTCGTCAAGGCGTTGTTGGGGGCCAGGTTGGTTCCAGGCTAATTCCTCGGGATCCATGGTTGTTTTCGTACACAGAAAGCATGGATAAGTCACCTCTTTTCTCTCTTTTTCTCTTCAGATATTGCTTTTAAGTTAGGCGTTTTGGTACACCTCCGTGTTTTTCCGCCATTTTTTTTCAAAATGAAATAACATTGGTGGCTTCCTGTTAGCTTTTCTGGAGGACGAAGTCTTTTCAAAAGGAGGTCAACTCTTAAAGGAAAGAGTTTGCTCCTACTGGAGCAAATCATTTTCTTTAGGAGTTGAACTTATAGAGAACGGAAGAAGAATAAATGAAAGTGGCAGAATTGTTTCCCCTGAAAGTGTACCCATTCACCTTAAGATCATTGCAATGCATGATATTATTTACTGTCCAGTTGTATATTGTTATGTCTTGATGTTTGAGTAAAATAAATTATAATTATATGAGTGTTTTCTAAATATTATAGGCTTCGAAAGAGTCAGTGTTTTATGTATGTTCTTTAGACTTGTTTTCCTGTCTGTTTTATAGACTTGTACTCCTTTGTGTTCCCAAGACTTGTATTCCTGGGTGTTCTTCAGACTTGTATTTCTGTCTGTTCTTAAGGATTGTATGCCTAAATGTTTTAAAGAGTTATGTTTATGTATGTTCTGAACCGCTGTGTTTCTGTATGCCTAAAGAATAAAATCTATATGAGCCGCGACACGAGAAAACCAACAAAGTGGTTGTGCGCCCAGCGCAGACTCAGATCAGCCTTGACATCCGCCCAGTCGATCAGAGCCTTTGCTGTCCGCATGAAGGTAGCTTAGACCCTTAGTTACCCTTTAAGTGCGTAGCAAAGAGTCTGATGAGACTTGGCAAAGGCCCAGGCTGAACTGAGTCTGCACTAGGCGAATAATCACTTTGTCTACCGTATGTGTAATTTTTCTTTGTTCTGAAGAGTTGCATTCCCTGGGTTTCAAATGTAAAGAAGCAGTGGCACTGGCAGTGTATTGGTTTACGCGCTAGACTACCAATCCGGAAATTTCAGGTTCGAGTTTCCGCTTGTACGGTCTTTCGTACGACACTTTAAAGCCAAGGCCTCATCTACGTATGACAACTGTATGTTAGTGAGACGTTAAACCCGAGTTCACTTATTCTCTCTCTCAAAAATGTAATAGTTCTTTCATATGATCGATTTGAATTATATTTAATATGATAATAGATATTGTTCCCAAATTTTTGTTCTGCACCATCCCCACCCCTGGTCATGAGGCATAGGTCAAGGTCACGGACTCAGAAATTTTATGTTAAAGTTTTACATTAAAGTTTTTAAGATCTCTCAGTTTCTAACCCTTTAGTCAATTTTAATTTTACTTGCTACTAATAGTATGGTGATAGATATTGGTTCAACATTTTATTCAGCACCATCCCAGCCCCTAGTCATGACCAGTAGGTCAAGGTACGGATTTCAAAATTTTATGTTAAAGTTTTACATAAAAGTTTTTAAGCTCTCATAGTTTACAAACCCTTTGGTCGATTAGAATTATACTATTTGGTATGATGATAGATGTTGGTCTAGAATTTTATTTAGCACTATCACCACCCCTGAACATGACTTATAGGTCAAGGTCACAGACTGAGAATTTTTATATTGAAACTTGAGTTGTTCTTGGCTAAATTTCCTTAACCCTTTGATAGACTTCCTTTAAACTTTACAGATGTTAGGTAATGGTCTTAATTTCATGTATGTTCACCCCAACCCCTTGATGACTGAGGTGAAGGTCATGGCCTTACAAATAAAATATACGGGTGCTTTGTATTTTAAGGTGTTACAACTTCGATGTGCACTCTTTTTCTGAATTACAGAAATAATCATAAGATATGCATAATTTAGTTTAAATCAGTTTGCCAAATTTTGGAAACGTAGAACTCCATTTTCCTCCATCAGAAATATATATTTTTGCACCAATATATAGCATAATCCATCAACTAATGCAGTCGAAATTAATTTTTTCAACAAAAGGTCATTAAAAACTAATTTTTATAGTTTAAAGAGCCCCACCTAAGCTGTTCAGGCCTTGGGAAACTGATTTCACTCCTGGAGGATGTTGGAAATTCTCTTCAGTAGCCATATTGTTCATATTGAAAATTCCATTTCTTTCTAAAATCTTTATTATACCAGACTCTGGACCCCAACATCTTCATGATGCTGGCGTCAGGTATAAAAGTATGAGAGAGGCAATTGGGATGTTTAGAATAATGCGAATTTCTCAGTAGCGTTTTGGACTGTGACAGGCAAAAGTCAAGGAGAAACGTTTCTATTATGGGCCCAAGTATTCCAGATATATAAAGCTATCCCGATGACAATAAAAGAATAAACAAAGTCAAGTTTAACACTTTTTTGTCATAGTTTTATATCAAAAAAGGGGGAAAAAAGAAGAAGAAAATAGCAGTTTTCCTTTCATCATTAGAAACATCCAAAATCGAGGTGGGTGGGTTACGAGTAGAGATTTTAGCTGCAATCATCATTCTGTGTGTCCATATGGAGACTGTCATCAGTATGACTCTGAAATAAAAAAAAATAAAAAAATAAGTAAATAAATAAATAAAAATACCCTAAGATATCTAAAAATACTGTGATTGTCCTAGCAAAGGGACAATATGTCTTTACAGTGAATAAATGCGTTCAAACGATTCGGATGGAATTGCAAGCGGTGTAGACCATGAACACTTTGATCTGGGTCTACACTGTTTGTGGAGACCTTTCTGGTGCAATACCTACATTTTTGCGGCAATCGTAACACAAGTCGCCCAAGGGCAACGATCGCTCACCTGCCAGTATATGCTCAGGTCAAGTGGCCAAAATGAAAGCTTTCGGCTCAGACAGGCTAATAAACAGGCTGCAATTCTATAGGATTGGATAGTGAGTGTGCAAACTGTTCCACCATGGCCACTTCTATAAAATCACTAAATGACCTTGACCTCTAGTATTTATAGATGTTGAAGTTGACTGCATTTCCATATCACAGAGCTCAATCGCAACAGAAAAATGCACTTTCTCATCTTTTCCCATTCAAAAGCCTAAGGGACCAAATTTGATCTTGCCATAAAATAGGTCAAGGTCAACCTAAGGTCATCATTTATATAAACTTTGTAGTACTAGAGTCCTTGATGCTACATACCAAGTTTCAAAGCAATTGGCCCAGTGGTTCTTGAGAAGAAGAATTTTTAAGTTTTTTACCATATATGGGCATGGTGGCCATCTTGGTCATGTGATCTGGGTCAAATATATAAACATTTGTTTCTTTATACTGTTAAGGCTCTACATGAAATTTGGCTTCAATCAGCCCAGTGATTTCTGAGGAGAAGTCCTTTGAAAATGTTGACAACGGATGACGACGACACAGACCTTGACCTCTAGAATTCGTAGGGGTTGACGATGACTGAATTTCCATATCACAGAGAACAACAGCAACAGAAAAATGCACTTTTTCAGCTTTCCCCATTCAAGAGCCTAAGGGACCAAATTTGAACTTGCCATAAAACAGGTCAAGGTCAAGCTAAGGTCATCATTTATACATACTTTGTAGTATTGGGGTCAAAGATGCTACATACCAAGTTTCAAGGCAATCGGGCTAGTGGTTCTGGAGAAGAAGATTTTTTAAGGTTTTTACCATATATGAGCATGGCGGCCATCTTGGTCATGTGACCTAGGCCAAATGTATAAACTATCGTTCCCACATCCTGTTAAGTCTTTATATAAAATTTGGCTTTAATCGGCTCAATGGTTTCTGAGGAGAAGATGTTTGAAAATGATGACTACCAATGGCCAAATGACCTTTGATCAAGGCCACTAAATGACCTTGACCTCTCATATCCATAGGTGTGGAAATTGACTACATTTCCATATCACAGAGCACAAAAGCAACAGAAAAATGCACATTTTCAGAATTTCCCATTCAAAAGCCTAAGGGACCAAATTTGACCTTGCCATAAAATAGGTCAAGGTCAACCCAAGGTCATGATTTATAGAAACTTTGTAGTACTAGAGTCCAAAATGCTACATACCAAGTTTCAAGGCAATCGGCCCAGTGGTTCTGGAGAAGAAGATTTTTTAAAGGTTTTTACCATATATGGGCATGGCGGCCATCTTGGTCATGTGACCTGGGATAATTATATAAACGATTGTTCCCTTATCCTGTAAAGACTCTAGAAGCAATTTGGCTTCAATCGGCTTAATGGTTTCTGAGGAGAAGATGTTTGAAAATGTTGACACTCAATGGACAAATGACCTCTGGTCAAGGTCACTAAATGACCTTGACCTCTAATATCCATAGGAGTTGAAATTGATTACATTTCCATATCACAGAGCACAAAAGCAACAGAAAAATGCATTTTCCCATTCAAAAGCCTGAGGGACCAAATTTGACCTTGCCATAAAATAGGTCAAGGTAAACCCAAGGTCATAATTTATATAAACTTTGTAGTACTAGAGTCCAAGATGCTACATGCCAAGTTCCAAGCCAATCGGTCCAGTGGTTCTGGAGAAGAAGATTTTTTAAAGGTTTTTACCATATATGGGCATGGCGGCCATCTTGGTCATATGACCTCGGCCAAATATATAAACTTTCGTTCCCCCATCCTGTTAAGGCTCCATATGAAATTTGGCTTCAATCTGCTTAGTGGTTTCTGAGAAGAAGATGTTTAAAAGTGTGAACGCCGACGACGACGGACGACAGACCAAGGCTATGCTATAAGCTCACCTTGACAGGTGAGCTAAAAATACAGCAGCCTAGTGCAATCGGAACTCCTCGGCCAATTCCGCGAATCAGACGTTGGTTCACAGAATTGGCCGAGCGGTGTTCCGAATGCAGCCTTGTGGTATCTGGCATACTTAACATTAGTGGATGAACTCGGCGGTAATTTTATAATCGAGTATCGGTTTATGAAAAATGATCGAGTAAACTGTGTCGTGATGTATGAGCTGTTAGAAGCTTGTCTAGAATCCACACCAGGCCCAGAGATTATAGATTTTGAGTACATTCTCAAACTCAAAATAAAGCACACCGGGCATATGCTCGGAAGCAGCCAATCAATGTGCTTTATTTTGAGTTTGAGATTATTCTCAAGTTTTATAACCTCGAACCCAGATGTCCCCTTGCTATATGTTCTATTGCACCGCGACTAAAACAATCATTTTCTTCAGATATTTTAATCGAGATGCAAAACAGGTTTGTCTGTCTTTGCGAAGTCAAAACTTCAAAGGAGCATTAAATATACAGTATATTTCAGAAGATGACATAATAGTTTATACATATTAAAAACTGATACACCGATTACTGCAAATTTGATCGATTAATCAGTCATTTCTGGATTAAAAGGCATATCACTGCAAAACTACTAGATCTATGTAGTCACGCGATGTGATAAATAGGTGACTTATGGTTTTACGGCCATTTCAACAGTATTGCCTCATACCGCGACGACGGGAAGGTGATATTGGAAAGCTATGCGCAATTGAACCCTGTAAAAGACCATTTCCGCACTAAGATTACAAAGTGGGCATAATTCCGTAAAAATGTAGGTGGAGTTACGATTCTCATTCTCTGCACATTGTCTGATGATGCTTTATATTTGTGCCAGGTTTTGTGAAAATGTCTTGAATGATGTCAGAGTTATGGAGCGGATACGATTTTAAATAAAAAATTACAAAGGGAGTATAATTTTTTCAAAAAAAAATGAGGTGGAGTTACGGTTCTTGTTCTCTGCACATCTTCTGATAATGCTTTATATTTGTACCAAAAATTCTTGAATATACCTTAAACGGTTTCAGAGTAATGGGGCGGACACAAAATCATAACGGACGGACAGACAGACGAACGGAAGGACAGACAGACGGACGTACAGATAGACAGACGGACATACAAGGTGATTACTATAGGGCCTCAGCAGACTTCGTTTTGGAGTGGTCCTAATAATGGTAAATGATACTAGTGTTAACGGCTGTCGACAGAGATGATAATGCTGTCGACTTCCTCGATCGACTGATCCCGAAAGCAAAGTGATAAATCGTCCGCTTCGGGAACGGGAGGTCGTGAGTTCGAATCCCGGCCGCGCCAGACCAAAGGCGTAAAAATGGTACTAGGAGCTCCCTTGGCTGACGCTCGCCCATAAAAAATAGTCCTAGGAAGATTGTCATCAGGTAGGTATAATTTGTTAGTGGATACTTTATTTGATGCAATAAAATCTCTACAGAGCGTATGGTGTCTGTTTCAAATTTTGACTGGCTCCGTCGACAGCATAGGTAGGGAAATTGGTCTACCCGTATAAATGACTTGTTTCTTTCTTAATTCAAATGCAGAAACTTAACCATCTAAAGGACCCTTTCCCCATTTTTGGAACCTTGCTTATGTACTTTGTTGTCCACGCATACAATACAGCTGCAAATCATTGAATAGCAGGGTCCGAGATTATAAAACTTGAACTAGACTCTATTACAAAAATGCCCAAAATGATCATTTTTAGTTACTATTCAACTGAACATTTCAGTGCGTTTCTAGCAAAACAAATATGAGACCTCTACAGGCCCGTCGGAAGGAAATTCTGTTTGGTGCGGCCCAGTGCGAGCGACGAAGTCGCGAAGCTAAGCTAGAGGTCCGACGGGCATGCTCCCCGGGGAAAAAAAATAAAAATAGATGCTCTCTGGTGCGATCTGAAGCCCTTTTGGCTATTAAAATTGCAATGAAGCCACGGCAGTTTGGCTGTTTATTACATGGACCGCTTTACTTGATGACCTGTTAACCTCTTTGACTGTCATAGAAACCGTTTTGACTAATACAAGCAGAAAGAGAGCAATTTCTAATCAGCCCTTTTGTAGCATTCTGAATCAGGTTTATGTATTGCTAAAACGCGCTGGATAAACTTTTTGCTTTCTGAGTCTGTGAAAAAGAGAGAAAGTTATTTGTATTTTTATGTTGCAACCATAAAAACACAACAACAGATCAATAGATTTCTTTATATGAAAATACACCATTAGTTTTTTAGCATAATTTCATTGACCATCTCAGTGCAACTTTTACTCCTGGACTTGTCAACGTGACTCTGTTTGGTCATTGCACGTCACACAGGCATTTCTGATAG
This sequence comes from Ctena decussata, assembly GCA_963989385.1. NCBI lineage: Eukaryota > Metazoa > Mollusca > Bivalvia > Lucinida > Lucinidae > Ctena > Ctena decussata. Next base: position 58,366,941 of record OZ022514.1, on the reverse strand, counting down.
AGAGAGAGAGAGACAGAGACAGAGACAGAGACAGAATCCAGATAAATATGCTCAAAACTGACAGTGCATCAATACGCCCAGTCCTGTTGAAAAGTTCACATTGCATCCTGTATTTGTAAATGTCAGCTATTACAATTATACTCGAAAGATAAAACACTACTGATTACAATTTCCCAGAAATGGTCGCCCGTCTTTCCAAAGTAAATAATAAAATTCTCAGGAACTGACACATTTCAATCCACAGGAGCTTGAAGTTCTAGCTTAAAAACATTTCTAAACCTTGTTATCCAGTATCCATTACAACAAATAGCTGGTGCTACGTGGCATTGGCAGTGTCGCAACATTACATTCCTTAGTTAAACCGAGGTTGCTGTTATTTTATGTGATTCATCCCTTGCTTCCAGAGACTCGTCCTTCAGAATTTAATTAAGTTTTTATCAGTCTTAGAATTTAAGGTGAAGGGATACAATTTCACGTAAGTTATTCTGCCAATTTTACTTTGGCCTCCTTTCTTAATGGAGAAAACTTTTAAAAAGAATTTTCTGCTGTAAAAAATGTTTCCTTAAGAGCAGACCATTTTTGGAAAGGTTATAGCGTTCTCAGAAGCGAATAGGAAACATCTACGGAAATAAACATTGTTTCTTTCTAACAAATTTCAGGAAACTACTGAGGCGTGTCCTTTCATATTAATACAGTATTATTGCAAAGACTTGCCAGAAGATCATGTTGAAGCGAGGAACACACACGAGAAAGAACATAGCAGACTCAGTTTAAGTGATTCCTTTCAAAATCGGATGATATTGCCTAGAGGCACGGATAAGATGACTATGGCATATTGTTATTACTCTAAAATCATTATCAAAATGCCTTTTTAATTGAGTCAATGATAATTCACTTACTTTGACTTCTTGGTTTGGTATTTAAAAAGGTAACGTATACAACATTCAAATGTAAACGATTTGTCAGATTAGATTTATGATTGTTAATCGTATTTTCTGATTGATATAATGCAATAAGGTGTCCCTAGCACCAGCTTCAGCTTAACTGACTCAAACTGAGCCCAGATGATTCCAAACATAATTTTCAATATGATGAAGTACGAGGAAACTTTCCACAGTAGCCCAACGGTACTTTACTGCAGCTGCAGTAGGAAAAAATACACATACTTTTTAACCTGTTATGTACGTTACTTTGGTGGAATTTATGCTACACGGTAACTTTGGGTTTATACATTGTTTTTATAGAAAAGGTAAATTAGAGTAAAGGGGCAATGAGCAGGAATTAATGTTATCTGCGCAACAACCCTACCACGATACCAAACTGGATATAGCTGCATAAAGATATAAGACAAGTAGTAAGACGATACTAGCAGCTAGCCAGATAAAAATGCAGCCCCTTACAAGTTCATGGGTACAAATCTAGCCTTAAACAAACCAAGTCCAACTTATTCATTCATTTGGAAAATCCGATAAATCCGATAATTTTGGAAAGACAACCCAAATTGACTATTTGTACAGGTAATCGCAGGGATTATCTTACTTGATTCGATTTATTGGCCACCTGTGTGTGCAGACAATCGATTTTACCTATGGTTTATCACCTTTCCGATAGCGGATTAAAGGCCAATATTGCTAGAAGTAACAGAGCCTTGAATAATTTGCTTATATCATCGTCACATACGAAATCATTTCTTCTGATACTTGAATCTCGGTGCTTTGAGAAAAACATCGACCAGCGTATATGAAACAAGATTAGCGTTATAAAAACTTTCTTGTATTCTAATGAAGTCTGATTTATGCTTTTGTTGTAGAAGTGAACAAGACTAACGGGTATAATTAGAAATTATAATATCCATGTATACGCTGATCATGTTGTTCATAATGCACTTTTCCATCTTTATTTTAAGCCAAAATGCATGGCTCCCTATAAAAGTGACATATGAAAACAATGCAGACCTTGATCAGACGCTGCAGAACGCGACATCTCATCGAGTCCATCACTATTTGCATTGACTACAGGAAATTCTCATAAACAGAAAGAGGCCACTATGCAGTTATGGGTTCAAGTCAACAACAACAACAAAAATAATAATAATAATTACTTTTCATTAGTTATTATCTCTTCCGCATGACAAAGAAACATATAAATGTATTTATCGTACCACAAACACCCCTTATATTTTGGCCGAATTACATCAGCAAATAGTGTAGACCCCGATTGGACTGTTTCTGAAAATCAGCTTGATCTGAGTCTGCAAAATTTGCCCTTCGGCCAATTCCTCTGTAATGCGTGATAAATTCAACTGCTCCAAACTTTTAAGATAATTACAGTACCAGTCCGGATTAGCATTTATCAGTTTACTCAAACTAATCTCTTATCGGGAATCATAATTGTTTATGCGAACAGTGACGGTTCGGATCAGACTGTAGGCTTATCTGGTTCTTTGCTGATAAATCTGATCAGTTTGCGCATCAGCATAGGCTTATGATCACAGGTCTTGGTGAATGTTATTCTTTATAATTTTGGAATACTTCCGATTCCGATAAGACATTGCGACCGCGCAAATTAATCAAAAACTCTGGTCAGTTTGTGCAGGCTTATCTGAAAAGCTTATATACTGTTGATTTACAACTAGAGCAGATGCGACAATTGATCTGAAATAACTACGTGCAGGCCGATTATTTTATTCTTTTCCTGTTCAAACATAGCACATTCAAATAAAATAAATAAAAGAAAAAAAAAAACATTATTATTTAAAAGAAAAATAAATAAAATACAATAAAAGTTTTGTTATCAAGCAACGATATTTGCGTTTCCTTAAGATGTTAAGACTGTCATAATCTGTTGATGACGAATATATAGAGAATGTCACGCCGCGCGGCGTTCAGGTTTATTACGTTTGGATATATCAATTATCGGTCATAAAATCCGAGATTAACTGGACCAAGCTGTCATAAATAATTCGGGTATTGTACTAACAGTTAAAGATAGACTGGCAGAAAAATAAAGATCGAATATTTAATTTGCAGATTATTTGTTTGTTTGTTCGCAAAATGATCAGACTATTTCTCAAAACTTTTTAAAGCGTGAGCCCAAATCAGCTTGTGCATGTGTGCAAACTATTTAAAGACGGCAATCTGTTCTCAGTTTGCGCAGATAAATACAAAGACTGCGCACACTGATCGGTCTCTAATCTGTTAACAAAACTACATTATCTTCATAGAATAGTAAGATGTTCTGGAACAGTTTGAGAGGAGAAGCAGGCTGGTCAGATTGTTTGCAGTTACAACACAACGTTTCTTACCAGACTAGTCTTGGTCTGCACTGTTGGCACACAGATACATTTTACGGTTAAGATATGAAGATAGAAAAAGCTTATTGGCGCAAACTGATCATAAACATTTGTAGGTGACAAAATAGTTTTATAATCAAATAAAATGCAATCTCTGAAAAGTGCCTTTTCTATTCGCGCAAACTGATCATAGTCATCATTAGACGAAGGAACTGATATTTGCAATAATCAAATTGTACTATCTTCAAGACGTGTAATAACAGGCAGCGATATACTCTCGCTGAACATTTTTAAGAGTTTTCAGTATGCGATGTTGGTTCAAAAGGAGATATTTTGTAGATATATTATGAAGACACGGAACCGGCTGCGCAGCTAGTACTGCGTGTTGTAAAAACAAAATTATGACAGTAAAATTGGCAGAATATTGAGTATATAAAGAGTTTGTTACGCCAATTAGATTTTATTGAATAATGTAGCGCATCGCTTTTATTTCTTTCAATTCGGCGCCTTTTTGGCAAAGAGAATAATTTAGACGCCAGTTTTCACCCTTCTTATTTCAATCATCCGGAGACAAACTGTGAATTACTAAAACTACTATTTATTCGAAGAAATAGCAATTAATTAAAAAATACGAACAAAAAATGTGCGTCTTAGATTAGCCTGCACATTTCTGTGTCAGTATTATTTATTTATTCATTTATTTATTATCATTATGGCTAATCTGCAAGTGACGCTCTGGATCCCTGACCAGACTGCGAATTAATTGCTGTGTACCGATTCTTTCACTGTGTCAAACACAAAACAACAACAACAAAAAAAAAAAAAGATATTAAATTTCCATATTAAATATGCAGAAAGACATCATTTACTCAATTGCAGAAACAAATTAGTACATTTTCTTCCTTGTGAAAGTAAAGTATTCATTTTCCGTTTGCTTTCTCTGAAAAAAAAAAAAATTGAAGAAAATTGTTTTTTATTTATTTGCACTTGAACATGTGATTATATTTCTATGATTTAAACTTGTTTTTGTTGTCTCTGTATTTTCTAAATGTGTCATTTCTGTCCTGTTTGTATTATTTATACTTTTTGTCAAAATGTACTCGTCAAGTTTTATAAATTCTGACGAAATATATAACAACGAGAATATTTCACACAAAGCAGCTAAATAGCAGCTAAAATGCATATTATCAAAATGTTATTTGCAGTATTCGCAATACTGCAAATCAGTTATAAAGATCTGATAAAAATGTGTGGACTAAAGCTAAAATAGCCAGGGGGAATTCGGACAGGTAAAGCTTCACGCTGAGTCTACGAACTCTAAAAATAGATTCGGGTGCATTTGTGACAATTTAAAACAATTAAGTTTGTAAATACCCTTAAAATCCCCCAATTTATTTTCATTTTTTCCCAATAAAAATTATAACATTAGAAAGAAAATTCATTGCAGATATGGAATCCGTATGCATATTTTGTGCAACTTTATATTTGAAAATTATATTGGGAATAAAAGAAGGATACCCTCTGCATTTTCAGTGCTGTTTACTATATAAGTATTGCATTTAGAGGGTCACATTTTCAACCTCAAAATCCCCCAATTTAATATTAACGTAAAATTATGAAAAAATATGTAAAGGATAGCACTTAAACTGAATATTATGAATCTGTATGCATATAGATTCAGTATCAATTAATATTTTTACAATATTCTGTGAACCATTGGTTTCCTATTCAATCTAATGCATTTCTCGCCACAGATAATATCGGTTAGTGTCAACTCGTATGATCAGATAAGTTAGGCTTGCAAAATTAGGCATACAAAATTTTCATCTATTTTCTTTCTTTTTCCATATAATTATTATGTCAGTTATACACCAGAATGACGGCAAATATACATATGAAACAAATCGAGTTTTCGAAGATGACAGATAAGTGGACAACACATATGATGACATAGATACACCAGAACTGATGCTCCACCTTGGGGCTGTCAATAATGAGTTACATGAGTGGATTTAAACCGGCCGTTCTAAAAATGGTTTTTAATCAAATAATAAAGCTTACGCATATTTGGCAGTAGCAACATTTATTTTCAAATGTTACAAACGTTACCTGTCTGAATACAAAACTGTACGTTATTACAAGTTATTTGATATTTTGTGGTTTTGTTTTAACTTTTACAGTGTTTTGGATATTAATGAAAAAAAATTATGTACAGATTAACTCATGAAGGCTTTATTTGAACATCGGTGCAATCTGAGCATTGCATGTCATGTAAATAACACTGTTTTCCGTCTAGGCGACTACTATGCAAAAATTCAATTTTACGATAAACAATAAACATTTTTATCACAACTTCGTTGTTTCAAAGTTAGAATTGAAAAGAGTGTTTTCCTGATGTGAATGACAGACACTTTACGCAAACATTTTATCTGTTAAGTACGTTACTCTGGCTAAAATGTGTTGTAAGGTCAAAAATAATTTTAATCTATTGTATTATATTATGGTTAACATGATCTTTTTGCAAAAGGCCCCAATTTGTCAAGTTTAAATTGGTTATTAGCCATTTTTTGTACGAACAATTATACGAAAAATGACTTTTCACAGGACCGGATCCAGACCACCGCTTACTGGTGGGGCTCTGAAAGTGGTGGGGCTGGGAGGTGCCGAGATATGTATGTGGGATGGGGAAAGGGGGGTGGGGGCTTGGAAATGTGACATAATAAGGGATCGATTTGATGAGTTTTTGTATAATGTTTTTTGCCTTGAAATGTATGTTGTGATATCTCATTAGAATCGCCTCGAGAGGCGATTCTAATGAGATGTCACAGCATATATTTTAATCTAACCGCATGGATAAATTATCTGAACCTGTCATCAGATACTCCTTATCATCTGGGGCCTATATATTATACAGAAAACAAAGGCCAAAATGGCGGGGCTGAAGCCCCAAAGCCCACCCCCTGGATCCGGGCCTGTTTCAGCCAAAAACAGGGAATAGGTGTAACTGTTCAACAGCACGTGGTTGACAAAGTGTAAAAGCTAGAGGTCTCATATTTGTTTTGCTAGAAACGCACTGAAAGGTTCAGTTGAATAGTAACTAAAAATGATCATTTTGGGCCTTTTTGTGAGAGAGTCTTCGTAAAATGCTACAACTTAAGTTCCAATTTTAAATGTTCACGGGGTGCATGGTATATTGTAACGAAAGTAACAACACCAAAGCTCTGAACTGTTTTCTGAGCAGCCTAATTTATAGCATATTAATTGTTCTTACAGAAATTATTTAAATTTGATACATTTATATAGTTTAAACACATTTCTTATTGACGTCAATTAATATTTTTGATATTCAAAATTTAAAGGGGTAACGTAAATAACTGGCTACTACAGAGTTATGCAAGGTTTGCCAAGGTGGCAAACGCTAAATTTGATAACTAGAGACCCAGACAATCATTTTGAAATATAAAAACAAATGTTACACTCGGTAGACCACTATCTTCCTTTTCTAGGCCACTTATGCAATCAAATTTGTTCCACTAATTAACGCGACGTCATTACGTCATACTGACGTCATGTGCCAGCTGGGGTACTTACGGTCGTTATAATATCGTACACAACATATTCCGGTACCTCGATAACCATAACCACGGCAAGTAGCGTAGTAGGGGCAACGCCGATAATAGCTACACCGCACTGGGTACCCATAGCGAATCAGAGGGTGCTCCCTATAATACCTGCAAGGATTTCTGCCACGTCGTTGAGCTTGTGCTGAAATTAAAGAGAAACAGTTTTGATGCACATGCTCGGAAGCAGCCAATCAGTGAGCTTTATTTTGAGTTTGAGATTATACTCAAGTTTTATAACATCGGACCCTGCGTCTGATCTGGTACATTGGCTTGATGGTGGGGTGGAGTTTGATGTGTAGTAATTGAGCTGCCACTCGCAAAGCGCCACGTTCTAGCACAATGTCTTGGCAAACAAAATTTCGATCTGGCCCTTGCTGAACACATTAGTTTAGTTTCATTGAACAGTTTTATTATCTTTCTTAAATGCTAGCTTTTAATGCATGTGCTTTGTAACTTTTCAGTGCTTTCTACTTTCTTAGGTTCAATATATAGTAATTTTCCGTATTAATTAGCTATTTCTATTTTTACCCAGATGATATATATTTAGTCATTTAATTACGGTGATTCGTCTTATGAAAGAGGTCAAAAGCCTTTCGGGGGGTTAGTTTTTTTGTTGTTTTTGTCATGTCATCTTTAAATAAATCTTATCTTATTATATGTAACTTTCCTTTTAATTAATCTTTAATGTTATTAACTTGCTAAACTAATTTTCATGTTCGTAGCCGCTTTACTCTTGTTTGACATTTTTTGCTTTTCTATTCTATTCTATTCTATTCTATTCTATCCCATAACCTTACTAGGTCGTTGGGACACCAGCACCATAGATGACTTCGAAACAATCCCTTTCCACCTTGTCCTGTCTTAGTTGAGCTGGCAAAATCCATCCCTTTCCACTCTTTAATATTGTCTTTCCACCTCTTCTTCTGTCTGCCTCTTCTTCTTTTTCCTTTCACTGTGCCCTGTAGAATCGTCTTTGCTAAACCAGAAGACCTTGTGACGTGGCCAAACCACCTTAGTTTCCGTTTCTTGACCAGCGTTAGGAGATCATCATATTCTCCAATGGCTGCTTGGATCTTCCTGCGAACCTCCTCATTGGTTAAATAATCCTTGTATTATAAACACCCGCAGATTTCCCCTTCTGCAGTGCTGCTGCTGCAATCTCAACTTCCTCACGAATGATCGGTTGTTGATCTTCTTCTGGGGGCTGACTGCAGTCCAGAATCAACCGCATTGTCACCATTAGTCTCATGGTTGTATAGTTCTGAGCAATATTCTGTCCATCTGCTGAGAACATCTTGTTCCTCTGTAAGGCATTTCCCATACTTGTCCTGGATAGTTGTTGAATCTACCCTGTTTCTCTGAAGTTAGATCCTTCACCAGCTGGTATGCTTTCTTGCTGTTGTTTTTGTTCAAGCAAGTTTCAATCTCCTCGCACTGACTAGCTATCCAGTCCTCCTTCGCTTTCTTCACTGCCTTCTGAATCCTCTTGTTTGCTTCCCTGTATTCTTCTGCTCCTGCTGCTTCATACCTCTTCTTCGTCTTCAAATTTCTCCTCTCATCACAGAGGTCGAGAACATCTCTAGTGACCCAAGGCCTTTTTCCTGCAACGTTCCGTCCCAAGTATCTCACTGGATGCATCAGTCACTACTGTATTGTAGGTGGTAAGCATGGTATCTATGTCCATGTCATCATCCCTCAGACCAGTGAGTGGTGCAAATTTTCCACCTATTGTTGCTTGAAAAGTTCAACCATGGTGTTTCAAGGGCAGGATTCAGCCTGACGGAGCCCATCCCTCTCCAGACTATATATGTTGACCACAGCCGAAATCCACACTTATTGTATGGATCGCCTTGGTCATGAACACATGGCCGTTGACTCAAAGACTTCTTCTAGGAAAACTGCTTTGTTTGTCGGAAAATAACTCTATGAGCAAATTAGAGGTTATTACATATCTAGTTTCGTTTTGCCAGGCATATCGGCCCGGATAGCTCCATATTGGCCCAAGGGCCATTAGGCCCGAGGGCCAGTATGGAGCTGCCGGGCCGATATGCCTGGCAATGCGACACTAGACATGTCGTAACCTTTTCATTACATATATTCTGCATTTTCCCCTAAATCATTATACTGATTGAAACAAACGAAAATATTTTGGACGATACGACAACTCGATTTATGTTTAAGAAATAGATCAGCTCTAGCAGTGAATTGTTGAGTAATAATTCACTGTTTGGAGGTCAGTTGTAAAGTAGATCATATCACGAGCGCGGAGCGCGAGTGATATGTCTACTTACAACTGGCCGACTGAACTATTTCGATTCTAACAATAAAAACGCTGAAAAAGTATTATTTTCATTCAAACTCTCCCAACCTTCCTGCCAGCGCGTTCATGCTCCCGCCAATATTCTTAACTGTATCTAAGGTAAATGTACGTTTTTATAGCGATTTTTAGAAAGAAAAAGAGACGTTACACCGTCTAACGTCTCAAAACGTCACAAAATTACGTCAGTAATGCCAGTGACGTCAGCAATTAGACACACGCGCTCCAAAACAGTGAATTGTTGCAGAATAAAACACGAAAACTTTCCATTGCTCCTATAGGCGCAGTGTGTTAGAATACGTTGTAAAGTACGCACGCTCACATCACCGCCATGCTGACGTCCTTCAATAAACATGACGACATTATGCAATCATTTTCAAACAGAGATATGAATACAAAGAGCTAAAGAGGATTTCACAGAGACCAAATTCTTAGAAAGCGAGACAGAGAAAGAAAACTTACAATATGCATTAAGGAGGATTTTTTCCCGCTCAGTCTGATTCTCTGGAGACTGTGACATTGTGTTTACGATTCTGTTTGGGATTTAAGATTTCTCAAAAAACTTTCTCAGCCTCATAGCAGTTGCCTGCCGGTCTTTTCTCCCCATATCAAAAAATCCAGTCGCTTAAACTATGCATTTACAGCTGTTCCTGTTTGTGTTCTGCCATCTTGTTTTCGAATGAGCGGGCTGATATGACTGCACGAGCGGGCCGATATGGCTCTGCACGAGCGGGCTAATATGGGAAAAGGAATTACGATTCACGAGCCATACTGAACTGCGTATCCAAGATATTTGTTACTATATTTAGTAATACATGTAATAATGTTATTTATATTGAATCCAACGTGAATTAAAGTTTCTTGTATCTTCGTGGACTGCTTCTAGAGCAGTTTGATCAGGGTTGGCACTGTTTTGCCATTCAATCCGCATCTTTTGTACACATTGCTTTATTGTAAAACCAAACTGCTTCATTGTTTAGAGCAATTACGGTAATCCGCGACACGACAAAACCAACAATGTGGTTGTGCGCCCTGCGCAGACTCAGATCAGTCTGGGCATCCGTCCAATTCGATCAGACTCTTCGCTAAGCACTGAAAGGGTAGCTAAGGCTCTAAGCTACCTCTATGCGGACAGCGAAGACTCTGATCAGACTGGGTGGATGCCCAGGCTGATCTGAGTCTGCGCTGGACGCACAACCACATTGTTGGTTTTGTCGTGTCGCGGCTCAATTGTTTTAGATATCCCATTTTTTTTAATTGTTGAAGGGTACTAGGCAGAAGCAAAATGTGTGCTATACACCCATGTTACCCCTGGCCTGGGGCTAAAAAAGTAAGAAGAATGAGAAGGAAAAAAAAACTACAAAAATAAAAAAAAATACAGGCAAAATGGTATGCAGTGGCAATGTACTGACATTGTGCGTGCCTTATGTGCTTAAATTTAGGGACACATAGAATTTGGACAAATGAAAATAAATTTTGGAGTCCCAATACTTAAACATATCACGGTAACGATTATAGACAACACGTGGCGCGTCAGCCTAGCGTGTTAGGCAGGAATGTTAAGCAGAGCTGACCTTGGGATTTTTAGGGTGAATTGGTATGCGTTTATGTTTATTTTGCCACTTTTTTAATACAAAGGGGAACATCTTTGTGACCCCCTCTTTGTTTCCCTGGAGGATATATATGTCTTCCAAAGCGGGGTCCATCCGTGAATAATTCAATTCCGAAGGAGGGAGAAAAACTGCTTTAAGTATGAAATTTATTCTGTCCCAGCAGGCACATGACGTCTTAATTACGTCGCACAGGCGTCGATAAGACAAAAGGCCGTCACATCGACGTCAGTATGACGTCATTTCGACGCCATGTGCAAGCTGGGGTGTTAATGAATGAAAAATGTTATTCTTTTTTACACCGCCTGATTCAATCAAAGAAAAATGCATTTTCATCTTATAAGCCAAACATACAGTACAGAAATATAAAAAATATGAAAACATAACAATACATGTACATAATTAAGTATTTCATTTATTGATTTAAGTTTATTTTATTATTATTATTATCATTTTGCATTTTTTGGGAATGCGCAAAAAGATATGGTTTGCCACCAGAAACAGAAACGAACATCGACCCCATAAGGAAAGTATCTAGATGGTTAACTTTGTGCAACATTTATTCAAATACTGTTCGAGGACTTATGGTTATTCATCATACTCTTTTTATGGTGACCCATGCTGCTCGAATGAACTTAAATCATGGTTAACCATGTCGAACTAACTAAAACTATTACCACAGTATATCACAAAATGTCCGAAACATGAGGCGTGATGGAAAGCCATCTTTGGTGTGAAGGCTGACCATAATAATGGCAAAAAATATCTAGTATTTTCTTCTGAGAAACTAATAGAATGCATTGAATAATTCATAAATTTAGTATCCGTTTGTAAGAGCAAGCATGGTCGACACTTTTGATTGTAACGGTTTATGACAAATAGAAAACAAACATGTATTTTTCTTGGAAATAAAACGAGTCCAATACACAGAAATATTTACCATACCTTATTTTTGCCATACCCAAAATATAGACGTTTTATACTGTGACAAGTATGGATACGGACTTGTCAAAAATCAATTTTAAACAGAGGATTTTATTTTGATTTTAAGTGGTTAGATTGTAACATGTAAGGGTTGTGGCTGACCATCACAAATGTGTGTAATGGATAGCCATAAGTTCACGACTATCATATGACCACTAATCAACAGAGGAACTGAACGAAAGCGTATCGCTCGTACAGTTCATTTCTTCTGCTAATTGATACAGTCAACTCTCGATATATCGAACACTGATATCTCTAGAAAAACCTCTGATATCAAAGAATATAGTTTGAAATAATTTCCTTTTTTTAAGCCCCCAACTTCGAAGAAGTTGAGGGAGCATATTGCTTCTGGGTTGTCCGTCCGTGTGTCCGTCCGCATATCATATCTTAGAAACCGTGCATGCTAGAGTTTTGAAATTTCACATATGGATTCGTCATGAAAAATTATCTAAGACGTATTTTTTTCGTGTCCGCGTTGTCTCCCTTTTTTGAGTTATGCCCCCTGGCAAAAATTCATAATAAAATCTTGTCAGCAAGGTAAATCAAAAAGCGTTTAAGCTAGGGGCTTGAAACTTTGCCAACTTATTAGAAATGATAATTAGATAAGCTGATTAGCTTTTGAACAAATTCCGTTAATATTTGGAGGAGTTATGGCCCTTGAAAAGTTTGACATTTTGACTTTCTCAGCAAGATATCTTAAAAAGTATAAGAGCTAGGAACTTTAAAATTAAATTTTGTCAGCTTCTTGGAGATAATGAGTAAATGAACTGATTAACATTTGAACGAATTCTGTTAATTTTAGAGGGAGCTATGGCCCTTTGAAAATTTCCACATTTTGACATTGTCAGCATGATATCTTAAAATGTATTAAAGCTAGGGATTTGAAACTTTGAAAGCTGATTAGTAATGATAAGAAAATGAACTGATTAAGTTTTGAACGAACTCTGTCAATTTTTGTAGGAATTATGACCCTTTGAAAATGTTGGCATTTTGACTTTGTCAGCAAGATATCTTGAAAAGTATAAGAGCTAGGGACTTTAAGCTTTACCAGCTTATTGGAGATGATGAGTAGATGAAAGATTAATTTTTGAACGAATTCCGTCAATTGTTGAGGGAATTACGGCCCTTTGAAAATTTCTGCATTTTGACTGCAAGATATCTTAAAAGTATTTGAGCTAGGGACTTGAAACTTTTACAGCTTATTAGGAATGATGGGTAAATAAACTGATTAACATTTGAACAAATTCTGTCGATTTTTGTAGGAGCTATGGCCCTTTGAATATTTTGGCATTTTGACTTTGTCAGCAAGATATCTTGAAAAGCATAAGAGCTAGGGGATTGAAACTTTATTGCCCAAGGTGTAGATGACCCGATTAACTTTTGAAAAAAAAAATGTGAATTTTTTACTTAGTGCATTGAAGCCTATGGTATAAAGGTACAAACATTATGGGATGAGCCTTCTTTATATGCAAGCATATGGTTGGGGGCATAGTGTTTCATAAACACATTTTCTAGTTTTATTTACATTTGAACCTTCTGTTATCTCAAACTATCGATATCTTGAAGTAAATTTTCTGGTCTCAGAAAATTTACTCCGAGATATCAGTAGTTTGGGATGAACTTTGACTTTGAAATATCGATAGTTGACTAAATAGATATTTGGTGAGCATTTTCTGCGGCAGTATAACAAAGTATTACCTGTAGCCAAGAGAAATAGGCAGATAAGTATAACTCCTTTCATTTTTGATACCTTGATGACTTTTCTTCTTTAAAAAAATCTGTTTCGTAAATCTGCTATCTCCTTGATTAAAGATTTGCAAATTAAGATCCTTTTTATATACAGGAATTTGCATAATAAACAAGGAACTGCATAAAAGATCCTGATATATTGTTTTGCATCTTTTTTATTATTATTTATTACTGGTTTACCAAAAGCCTTGGAAAAAATAACATTGTGAAAAGAGTGCTAATGAAAACAGGGCAGACCCTGAATAGCCTCCTCGTCCGCGGAGTCTGAGATCAGACCTTTCTTTGTGGCTTCAATAATTTGTGGATCCTGATGAGTGTAAAAAGTGACATATGAAGGTTCTTATCACACGGCGTGGATCCATATGCAAACTGATCTGGGTCTTGGCTTTTCGCATCGATCCTGGGGTACCATTTCTCTTGATTTGGTCCACAAATTAGTCATTCATGTAAACAAGTTTGAAGATTAGGTTGGAAGCAGACTCTTCTTCAACTTTTTTCTCGAGTAGTAAATGAATCAAATTGACGCATTTCGGTGTGCATAATTTAGTGACCGTAATTACTGGGACAGGTAGTAGTCGAAACTCTAAATATTTACATACCTGGTGTATTTACTGAAAAGCCCTATAGTAAACCATTGGAAAGTAATGCAGTTTACATTCCAATAATTACACTGACACACGCTACTTTAATGACGTCAAAATAAACAATGGCTCTCTACAACCTGATTGGACGTCAGCAATGTATTGGCATCATGCATGCCGTTCTGCTGTTAGCAGAAAATCTGCATGTACATGTTTTACTGCTTCAATTTTAGCGCTTATATAAGATTTTTCATGAAAGATTTGATTAGCAATGAACTTATTTTTTCTGATGTTTATGGAAGTGTAAACCACATAGGGTCACTAGCAAAGTTTACATGAACCCCTTCGGGGTTCATTTCTCTTTGCACGTGACCCAATGTAGTTTACACTTCGATAAACCTCAGAAAAATGAAATTCATTCCTTAAATACTCACCGTTAAGGTTTTAAAGGAAAGACAGAAAGAAACGAAGAAACAACCGAAGAGAAAATAATTAAATGAGATAGGTAGATAGATAGATAGATAGATAGATAGATAGATAGATAGATAGATAGATAGATAATCATATGATCCAGAAGAAAGAAAAAAAAAGAAACAAGTGAAAAGTTAGAAAAAAACAAGAAAGAACTGTGAGTATTTGTCCTTATTTATTTATTTATTTATTTATTTATTTATTTACCTATTTATTTATTGTTCTAATTGAAATTTCTTCTCTCTATTCACATTCATCTGACTGTAGTATTTTGGCTTGCGGTCACGGATAATTCGATAAGTTGATTGGCCGACGTAACGTTTGATATATGTCATGTTATAGTGACGGCTGTTGAACGTCATTACCAAACACGTTGGCAAATAACTATTCTTCGTCCTTTCCTTGGCGTTAAATTAGCCAGAACTTCACAAATAAGTAATAAAATTGATTTGAAAACATAGTATAAATATAAGAGACAAATTTCATTTTTTCGGAAGTTCATGGAAGTACTCGTATGAAAGCAATGGGTTCCGTGATTATTGTTCCCAAATGTTGTAAAGCAAGTCATTATCTCAAACAATAGCAGCATGCATTTTCTTCTCAGAGTGTCAAAATTTTCTTCTAGTCACTGACAGTGATGCTTCTAAAACCAAAAATATAGTTCAGTGAATATAAAATGGTTGTCTTCTTGTGATGCCAAGGATTCCATAGACATTGGTTTGAAGCAGTCTTTCCTAAAATTCTGATTCTAACTAAATGTGACTTAGCAGCCACATAGAAAAAACTTGAAATATGTCCATATGTCCATATAGTAATTTTCCTTGAGACATGCCTAACGGCCAAAACGTTGGAAAACTCTCTCTCTCTCTCTCTCTCTCTCTCTCTCTCTCTCTCTCTCTCTCTCTGTGTGTGTGTGTGTGTGTGTGTGTGTGTGTGTGTGTGTGTGTGTGTGTGATTGATGATTGACTGATTTGTTGCTTAACGTCCACGGTAAACAACAATGGTCATGTCGGGACGGTCAGTTAACATAACCACACTATTCCTGGGCAGGCTAAGACCTCCTAAGCGGTTGAGCAGTACTAAGGGCACATACTTGCGCCAGTATCTGACAACTGCCCTTCTTGAATAAGCGGAAGGTGAAACGAAAGTATGTGGCCAGACCGGTTTCGAACCCAGGTCCTCTGACTTATGAGTCAGGTGCCCTATCGATTGCGCTACGCGGCGCGTGTGTGTATGTGTGTGTTTAAATGTTTCCTCAATCTGTTTTTCAAATAAATTCTACACTAGTTTTACCTCACACCTGTAGATTATGCCACCATTCAAGAAGTTAAGAAATTAAATACTTTGCTAAATAAAAATTAGTAACAGAAAGTGCACTAACAATTGTGTTCACTTGAATAAACAACTCATGAACATTTCACTGTCTTAGCTGGGCAAGACTTCCTTTTAAAAGGAAATTTTATTGTTGTTTCATCTGGAGTCATAACTTTGCGCACAGCAGACGAGGGCTTAAGGTACACTATCAGCTGAAGTAACCCGGTCATTTAAGTCTCTATTATTGATAAGGGTCAAATCTTAAAAGAAAGAATTACTTGTTCTTTTGGAAAGGTTTCATTCTCCAGAAGCAGGAATCACGAAGTTTGTTCCCCTTTTGAAAATGGACGTGAATCCGTTTGCTTAGAGGCTTTTTTACCTTCACTCTTCGGGACAAATGGAACACGGAATTATATGACTTGAGAAAATTATTTGTACGAGAAAATCTGGAGTCTGTAATTGAAAAATTGGTGGAGCAAGGCATACACTGCATGCCATGTTCCGATGGGAATGACATCATAGATAAGTGATCATAGCAACCAACGGTTCACATTGATGTCAAAGTGACGTCATCAAGACGCCTTTCCCCCCACATGCTGTGCACAATAGTTGGTAATTCCATATTTGCTAGGGTAACAAATTTATGATGACATCTAACTTATAAAGGAGCCCCGGTAGCTCAAGTGGTTAAGCGCTGGCCTACTGATCTAGCGGTCCGGGTTCGAATCCCACTTGAGGCGAGAATCTTTCCCACCGTAAACGTGGTTCCATTGCACACAGCCTTTCATTATCACATTCCCATCGTCCTGATATGACTGAAATACTGTTGAAAAGGACGTAAAATCGCAAGTCATCCATCCATCTAACATCATTCGAAAGGAACATGGCTTACAGTGTATGCCATGCTCCTCTCCAATATGAAGTGAGATGCTACATATTATAATATTTATATGGGAAATTGTGATTTTCTTAAATCTGTTTTTCTCAAATTCCGTGTTAGGATCATTCATCCAGTACTTCCTGTTAACTAAGATGAATGCATACCTTGCGACCTTGTCGAGACGTGCATTATATGCCGATTAGCTGTGGTTGACTATGCCATTCATACGGCTGTTTCTTCGTTGTTTACTCTTGATAATGATTAATTGATTTGTTCTTTAAGTGACTATCTTTATAGTTCTATAAAAAACTGCGATATGACAAAAACAAGAAAGTGATATATGAACTCAGCGAAGACTCAGATCAGCCTAGGCATCCGACCAGTTTGATCAGACTCTTTGCTATCCGCTTAAAGGGTAGCTTAGGGTCTAAGCTAGCTCCATGCGGACAGAAAACACTCTGATCAGACTTGGCGGATACCCCGCTGAAATTGCTTGTCAAATCGACCGATCATCGATGCATGGTACAAGTAAAATAGGATCAAATAGAATAGATCAATAAATACATGTTAGAAAAAAATATATATCGATATTTCCCTCTCATTGAATTCTCTCTATAAACACTGAATATTTATTATTTTAGCTTGTTTACAAACTTTTTAATGAACATAGTTAAGAATCTGATAATTGCAAAAAAAAAAAAAGCAACAACAACACCAACAAAAAATGCACATGATCCTCCAGGGACCGTATTCTTAAAGCCACTTAAGTCGTTGCTATGCCGTTGCTAAGGCTAAATATCTATAAAGGAGATTCCCTACAACTATGAAATTTGGTCTGGAGGAACAGTCTTTGTAAGACTGTTCCTCCAGAGCAAATTTCATAGTTGTAGGGAATCTCCTTCAAAGAAACTTAGCCTTAGCAACAGCATAGCAACCACTTAAGTCGTTTTATGAATATGGCCCCAGAGGTGCCGTGGATAACTTGTCGCATTAAAGTCACCGTTCCGATAAACCACGCCTACTTTAACCAGATATACATACTGCCCTCTATCCGTCTATTAACAGTAGATGTTGATGTAACTGTCCATGTATTTCAAAATAAACCTTGTTTTGTCATTTTCCAATAGTACGTACGGAAAACAAACAGTTTTTAATGAATACGGTTTATTATACATTGTTTGTCCGTGCGTATGCTTGTTAACTACTGTTTATTACTAAAGGTAGATGTGACCATGTTGTTCTAAAAAATAGTCAGAACAGAACATACCTTTATTAAATCTCAGGTCATATAGACATGACATATGAGTAAATACAACAAAAGATATTAAAGAAGCATGAAAGACATTTTGTAAACGGAGCACAGTGGTTGCAATAACCATATATCACCTCGGGTAATTACAAGGGTGCCTGATGCTGGCAAGCGTTGGAAATTTTTTAGCATTACTTCCTACGGCTGCCAGTCCCAGGTCCCTATTATATGGTCATCATGTACTGCAGGTAAACAGGTAGGTTTGGAAATTTCTTGGTGGGGGTTAAAGCTAGCTAACAAATAGAGAAGAAAAATATGGGTATAGTCGCGGCTATTTCAAATCTTATGCAGGAACTACCGGTATTTAACGAGGAGTATTCAGAAAGTTCTGCAAATGATGTAATATCTTGGTAACCACCATAAAGGCCGACAGCGAAATGCCATAAAGTTATGACTAGAAATGTTTTTTTGAGAAAAACAGACGTCCCCCACCTGCGCTTTCCCAGCAGTATCATTTTCCCTAAAAGCTACCAAGTTAAGACGTCCTGTGACCTTGAAATAGGTGACCTTGTAAAAGAGGTCAAGGTCACCAAAATTTAATCACTTTTTTCCATCTCCCAGTGATATATCTGTAACAGTTTGGTTCAAATCCATCCATCCATTCAGGAGATATGGTGCAGACAAGCCATTTTTAAACATTCTTTGACCTCCTGTGACCTGTAAAATAGGGCCAAGGTCACCAAAATATAATCAGCTCTTGCGCATCTCCCAAGTTTATGTCTATGCAAGTTTGGTTCAAATCCATCTAGCCATTTTTCAACATTCTTTGACCTCCTATGACCTGGAAAATGGGGTCAAGGTTACCAAAACCTAATCAGTTCGTTGCCATCTCCCAGTGATATATCTGTGCAAGTGTGGTTCAAATCCATTCATCTATTCAGGACAGGAAATATGGAGCAGACAAGGCATTTTTCAACACGCTTTGACCTCCTCTGACCTTAAAAATGGGGTCAAGGTTACCGAAACCTAATCAGTTATTTCTCATCTCCCAGTGATATATCTGCAAGTTTGGTTAAAATCCATCCATCCATTCAGGAGATATGGTACAGACAAGGCATTTTTCAACACTCTTGGACCTCCTGTGTCCTTGAAAATGGGGTGAAGGTCACCAAAACCTAATCAGTTCTTTCTCATCTCCCAGTGATATATCTGTGCATGTTTAGTTAAAATCCATCCATTCATTCAGGAGATATGGTGAAGACAAAATGCATTTTCAACACTCTTTGACCTCATGTGACCTTGAAAATGGGGTCGAGGTCACCAAAATCTAACCAGTTCTTTGCCACCTCCCAATGATACACATGTGCCAGTTTGGTAAAAATCCATCATCTCCTTCAGCAGATATGGTGCAGACAAGCTATTTTTCATCATTCTTTGACCTCCGGTGACCTTGAAAATAAGGACAAGGTCACCAAAATCTAATAGGTTTTTGCCCCTACCCAGTGATGTATCTGTGCAAGTATGGTCAAAATCCATGCATCCCTTCAGGAGATAGAGTGCAGACAAGAAGCTACGCTGACGCCGACGCACACGCCGACGGGATCCTCACCAGAAACAATATGTCCCCCATGGTAGGGGACATAATAATGGTATGCCTAGACAAATCTGCAATTGTGGTTGTTGTTGAAACAGCTATACCCTGAAATTCAGATTTTTACTTAGAAGACCATAAAGTCCAGAAATAAGACCAAACACAGTAGGTTAACGTTTCGACTTTCGTCTTCTTAAGAAACTAGACCGTATTTGAAAAAACAAGTAGCGTCACGCCCAGTAGTGAAAACGTAACGCGACGTAGAGCGGCAAATAACATGCGCAACGTCCTTATAACTTGAAATGTAAACCCGAGTGTTGGTCAGCAAAATGGATCAATACTTACATGAACCAACGCATACCCGTGACAGCGAAGACCAAGATCAGCCTGGACATCTGTGCAGTCTGATCAGGGTTTTCGCTGTACGCTGGAAGATAATCTCTTTGCTGCATATAAAGAGCATCGCAAAGACGCCGATCCGACTAGACTGATGTCCAGGCCGATCCCCGTCTTTGCCGTGCGCAAAAACCTACTTAGAAGACCATAATTTATATATGCATTGGCACGTAAAGTTGGATTAGCCGCATTTAATGTGGTAGCAAAGCCACCCTACTTTCGTACTGAAAGCATGTGAAGTGTCCTAGCATTCGAACTTTTGTCAGCAAGAGCCTTTGCATGGGCCAATTTAAACCTGTCTAAAGATTGAAATTAATGCAAAAAATCTTTCCTAAGTGACGTTGTCATAGATTTCCATAACGTTATATGAAGTGCACATTGCTTTGCAAGGAATGAATCAGTTGCGACCCTTCTAACTGTAAAAGGATACTATAAGCAGCGAAGCACAAACAGTTGATAAAGTTTCATTTTTGTATTTTGAACGCTCTTTTACTTGAATGACTTGCACTTGGCTAGTCCAGTGGTATGACTGAGGCCTAATAAAATACGTTGTAACTCAATCAGTCATAATGTGAGCCGCGACACGAGAAAACCAACAATGTGGTTGTGCGCCCAGCGCAGACTCAGATCAGCCTGGGCATCCGCCCAGTCTGATCAGAGTCTTCGCTGTCCGCATGAAGGTAGCTTAGAGCCTTAGCTACCTTTTCAGCGCTTAGGGAAGACTCTGATCAGACTAGGCGGATGCCCAGGCTGATCTGAGTCTGTGCTGGGCGCACAACCACATTGTTGGTTTTCTCGTGTCGCGGCTCATGTCTCTGTACTGTGTTTGGGTCTTATCGCGCAAAATGTAGTGCTTTCAAAATATGCAAATCACTTGTCCCTAACATGCCGCTTAACAAAGTTATGAGACCATTTGCAAAGCCTTTTGAAGACCCTTGTTCAGGGCATGTCATTGTTTAAAAAAAAAAAAAATAGAAAATTGTGCCTGTAAGTCACTAATGATGCCTCCGTGCAGCGCTTGTTCCAGGACATGTGAACATCCCTAAAGCACCTTTTTAAGCACGAACCCTATCTAAAATGAATCAAGAGAACTCATTACACAAACTTTATACCCTGTAGTACAAACATGCAGCCCAAATGACGTTTAAAAGTTCATAATTCCTATACAATTATTTTTAATCAAAAACCAACATGCACAACTTCATTATAAACAGCCGCTGCAAGTTGTGGGAGTTGACTACTTACTCTACAATGCAAACATATGCCTAAAATGACTAAGTTCAAAAGGCCCTTATTCTGTCAAAATTAATTCCAGTTCCAATAAAAAAATACAACAAAAACACATGCACATCTTCAATATGTCCACAGCATGTATTCAAGGTTTGGCTCTAACAAAAAACCACATGCACATTTTCAATTTGTCCACATCGTATATGCAAGGTTTGAAAAAGATCCAGTGAAAACTGTGGGTTGAGTTGTTTACACAAACTCCATACTTTACAATGCAAATCGTATAATGACTAAGTTCAAAAGGCCTTAAAATTCAGACTTTAAAAATATGTGCCCTTATTACCCGGCTTCTCATCCGTTAGTATGTCTGTACACCGTGTGTTAACCATTGTATTTGCAGTGATTATTATTATTCGAGAGACCAACTGAAGAAAGGTTCTAAATTAGATTCTTTTCTTCATCTCAGAAAAGTTCCATATCTAGAAAAAACTTATTGACTCACACATGCTAGGATAATAATAATTTATTAAAAACAGTGTCAATATCTCCAGCAGTCAACCAAAGAAAGTATTATAACTGGTAATTCTGACCCACTGACAGGCTGAATATTTTCACTCCATTACCTGTAAACGGGTCAGTGGACCAGAATGACGCTGTAGAGGGTTAATTCTCCTTATAAAGTACCACTCAGGAAGTTAATTCTCCTTATAAAGTACCACTCAGGAAGTTAATCCTCCTTATTATGTACCACTCAGGAAGTTAATATTCCCTTTAACTGGAAGTTAAACCTCCTTTTATAGTACAACTCCTGTATTTAATCCCTCTGATAAGTGATTGCTGATCGTTCCAAGATGGTATTTCTGTGATGGCTTACTGTTATTGGCAATATTCGTCGTTTTTTCAATTAATCTTTGACTTTTTGTACATTATTTGAGCAGCCACGTGATCATCTACTGGAAAAGAGCAGACCTCTTGCCATTTAGCTTGTCTTGTTTTTCTTTGTGTGCTGTCTTTATTTATTTTTCCCCATTTGAGCCGCGACACGACAAAACCAACAATATGGTTGTGCGCCTAGCGCAGACTCAGATCAGCCAAGGCATCCGCCCAGTCTGATCAGAGCCTTCGCTGTCCGCATGGAGGTAGCTAAGACCCTCAGCTATCCTTTGAGCACCTAACGAAGAGTCTGATCAAACTGGGCGGATGCCCAGGCTGATCTGAGTCTGCGCTGGCCGCACAACCACAGTGTTGGTTTTCTCGTGTCGCGGCTCATTTGGTGTTTAGGGCAGGATATAGTTAACGACTATGTCGGTTCGTGATTATTGCCTTCTCATCTACAGTCAACTCTCGATATCTCGAAGTAGAACATCAGCCCAAACTACCTGGGCCGTATTCATAAAACGACTTAAGTCGTTGCTATGCTGTTGCTAAGGCTCAATTTCTATGAAGGAGATTCCCTACAACTATGAAATTTGCTCTGGAGGAACAGTCTTACTAAGACTGTTCCTCCGGACCAAATTTCATAGTTGTAGGGAATCTCCAACATAGAAATTTACCCTTAGCAACAGCATAGCAACGACTTAAGTAGCTTTATGAATACGGCCCCCGATATCTCAAAGTAAATTATCTTTGAGTTACCAGTAGTTTGAGATAACAGGAGTTGAAATGTAAATGAAAATAGGAAATGAATTACATGTGTATTTGATATAAGAAGACAGATTGAGATATCAGTGTTCGAGGTATTAGGAGTTGACTGCACTTTTAAAAATTCAGGCCTTGGTTTGAACATTCTTAAAACCTACTGTTTTCATGTATATTTCTTGTATAAATGACTTGAAAAATATAATATTGTTTAAACCAACTTTTCAAAACCTAAGTTCGAAATATTTGATTTGAGCCGTGACATGACAAAACCAACAATCTGGCAAGACTGAGATCCGCTTGGAAATCCGCCCAATCTGATCAGAGCCTTCGCTGCACGCTGAAAAAGTAGCTAAGAATCTAAGCCAGCAAAGATTCTGATCGGACTGGGTGGATGTCCAGGCTGACCCGAGTCTTCCTTGGGCGCACACGCCTTTTTGTCGCGGCTCAGATGACATATTTTATACAGAAAAATAAAGTCAAGAATGTTCTATTTTTTTATCACATTTATTATTATTTTTTTTCTTGCTAACTATTTTTTCAAGAACATGTACATAAAAGGTATAAAATATGTAAAATATCTGGCACAATACTGAGGTTCAGAGAAAATCATATCAGAACATTCGAACACAGCTGCTTAACCCCAAAGTCGCCACACCTTCAAATTGCGAAAATGCATGGATCTGTTTTATTTTTCAAAACTGAAGATTTTAATTCAACCTTAATTTACAAAAGTTAATTTACTCTCGGTGTAGTTTATAATCACTAATTTATAATTCATAGTGTAGATAAATGTTGTTGTGGAGATAAGTAGCTGTGTTGGAATCAACTTTTGTATTTTAATTGAGACATGAGCCGTGACGCGTTTTAATACATGCCTAATGAGCACGTAACGTTGAGCACTGATACAATGTTGTTTCACCGCTGCATGCCACCAGTGTTATAAGGTAAAGTGGTACATTTTCAGGGGAAAAACTCTTTTATGTTGACTTTTGTTTTCCTTCACAATAAGGGTCAACACTGGAACAAAATAATTTACTACCTCTAATTAGATCCCTCTTTGGAAGCACAGGGAAGCCAGCATGAGACAACAAAGTTGTTTCCCTTTGTAGAAGTTGTAAAAAAAAAAAAAAAAAAAAAAAGAGGTCCACTCATTCCCTTATAAAATGTTCGATTATCAATCTGAGCAGTCGTGTGATTAATTTCAATTTTCCCTGCTGGCTTTTACAAAATAAATTTAATAAGAAGATTAGAAACTGACCAGCTCAAATATTAATATAGTCAAATGTCCCCGTACGTATATGGAAATGTCACTAATCGGGATATTTGATTTTGAAAGGAGTCACGGCTATAACTTCAGCGATGATCTCAGGCTACATTTCTGACAACAGTTGTTGAATTCAATTTCTGGTGAGTTTCATGCATGCTGCCCAGTTCCTTAAAACATGATGAATATGGTCACCGTCAAATTGTGGTAACAATATCCTGAAAGTTTAATGATGAAAATCAGTTGAAAACTAAAGGAAGAGTGGCGCCCCCAAGATTTTACCGTTCTTACAAAGGGCAATGATAATGGCTGAAAGGACCCAGTCATGATCCAAATAAAATATGATTAATGCCAAATGGTGATAACAATATCCTGAAAGTATGATGAAAATCAGTTGAAAAGTAAAAGAGCCATTTGTCCCAAGATTTGACCAGACTTACAAAGGAACATAACTCTGGTAGATAGAAGCCAATGATGGCCCCAACATAATTTGATCAATGTCAAATGGTGGTAACAATATCGGCCTGAAAGTTTGATGAAAATCATGTGATAACTGAAGGAGGAGTTGCGGTCACAAGCTTTGAAAGGACTTTTACAAAGGACCGTTACTCTGGCAGAAAGGTTAAAAAAATGCGATCAACGTCAAATGGTGATAACAAAGTCCTGAAAGTTTAACGAAAATCGGTTGAAGACTGAAAGAGTTGCGGCCACAAAGCTCGGAAAAATTTACAGAAAACCGACGTCACTGTGGCGGAAAGGGCTAGATCACGACCCCCATGATCCACGTCTTGTTGTGACAACAATATTCTGAAAGTTTCGTGATCATCCGATGAAAAGCGGACGTACGGAACCCATTCGACTACGTCGGAGGACAACTGGGCATAAGATTTGAGCCGCGACACGAGAAAACCAACAATGTGGTCGTGCGCCCAGCGCAGACTCAGATCAGCCTGGACATCCACCCAGTCTGATCAGACTCTTCACTAAGCGCTTAAAGGGTAGCTAAGGGTCTAAGCTACTTCCATGCGGACAGTGAAGACTCTGATCAGACTGGGCGGATGTCCAGGCTGATCTGAGTCTGCGCTGGTCGCACAACCACATTGTTGGTTTTGTCGTGTCGCGGCCTCATTTGTCGTTTAACACTTCAAGTGCCAAAAATATGCAAACAGCAGAGATCCAGCTGAGGCGGCAAGGGCATGCGTGAAGTAAGTAACCACTTTATAGTAGGGGAGAGTCGGGTAACTTCGGACAGCGGATAAATTCGGACACTGACATTGTTTCCTTTATATGTCAGCTGTTTGGAACTAAAACAAAAATTAACTGGCCAAACAGAGAAAATCCTGATGAGACGGCTCATTATGAGCCGTCTCATCTGGATTTTCACTGTTTGCAATAGTATGTCCGAATTTACCCGCCTGTCCGAAGTTACCCGACTCTCCCCTATGTTCAACTATAGTAGTCCTATTCAAAGCTAACATATTAGTGTATCTTAGCTCGTGCTTTTGTATATTTCTAAAAGCTAAAATAACAAGAAAAATATATTGGTAGACTATCACAATTTGAATATCACAGATTCTAAAGGGATATATCACGCAGACACGCACGCACACATACACACACTTATGTGCTAGCATCTATTAATTACTGTTTTGCAACAAATTTTACACCAAACATCGATCCCATTAAACTGTCGTAACGAAACTTAGGTCAGTGTAGAAAGGACTTACCATGGACTCTCGATATAATTTCTATAAATTCTCGATATGGTCATTATAGTACATCTAACATGTTTCAACATTTGGTATTTCATTCTTCTCGAGACACCCTAAAAACAATCAGAATACTAATTTATTCTAGCTAATGAAAACTGTTTTATATAACGTCACCGAAGACTCTTGAAAAGCAGTCTATGAGTCCATGAAATCTAGCTGAAAACGTCATTTTGCGCCTTCAGATTGATTTGCGTCCATTTGTATTTATGTGATCTGAGTCTTTGCTGCTCGCATACTGTGATTTAAGCACTCTTATTGCGTGCCATAACTCTAATGTAACAGTAGATGCGGGAAATTGAAATTAAATTAATATTATTTAAGAAATAGATCAGCGTTGGCAGTGAATTGTTGAGTAATAATTCACTGTTTGGAGGTCTGTTGTAAAGTAGATCATATCACGATCATATCTACTCACAACTGACCGACAAACATCAATGCTAGAGCTGAACTTTTTCGATTCTAACGCTCAAAAACGATGAAAAAGTATTCTTTTCATTCAAACTCTCCCAACCTTCCTGCCAGTGCGTTCATGCTCCCGCCAATATTCTTAACTGTATCTAAAGTAAATGTACGTTTTTCAGTATTGCAATTGCAGAACGAAAAAGAGACGTTACACCGTCAAATGTCTCAAAACGTCACAAAATTACGCCAGTAATGCAAGTGACGTCAGCAATTAGACTCACGCGCTCTGAGACAGTGAATTGTTGCAGAATAAAACACGTTAACTTTCTATTGCTTCTGTAGGCGCAACGTGTTAGAACTTTAAATAACGTAATCCCTGGTGCATGATTCTGGATTTGAACACGAGATCACGCGATCCCGCCGAACTGTTAGGGCGCCTTTGAACCTGAAATTAGAAAAATAAAAAAGTGGTGAGTATCTGAATAGGTCCGTATGCACCTTTCAAAAATGTAAAATAGCTAAAAAAAAATCAGATTATGGTAATGATTTATTTGCAGGCTGTTTATACAAGCCATCACCTCCCCCATATTAGCAACTGTTGTTGTCGTTCCGCCTGGATTATCGAACTAGTAATATTGATTATCAAAATAAAGTTTGCTTGATTTGCATATTATTTGCTGAATAAATTGCATTTAAAATACTCATTAAGTTATAAATTCGTTTGAAACTGTAGAACTCGATCAGCAATTCAATTAGATAAATGAAAATTTAAACTGGACTGTTGTTTGTCGCTTTGACTGTTTTGATATATGGTTTGTTATGTTAAAGCTAGCCCTGACATTAAAAAATGAAAAAAAAAGTAAAAATACATGTTTAATGTTTGACATATAATTTGTTCTTATTGACAGGATTGGCGCCTTAGGTAAGATTGTTGTATGGGCGGTGGTTATTTCTATTGGGTTGAACAACTAAGTACATGTATCTGCTGATGAACCAAGGCAGAACAAATGGCGAAGGTTTGTCGACCACAAACCGGTTAAGCCCCGCCCCACACCCCGCTGTATTATTACTTGCCGTCCAAAGGCGGTAGTTCTTTTCTTGTTCTTCTTGGCTGTTTTATGTGTTGTTAGTTGCTATGTCTGTTATTGGTATGAACCGCGACACGAGAAAACCAACAGTGTGGTCGTGCGCCCAGCGCAGACTCAGATCAGCCTTGGCATCCGCCCAGTTTGACCAGACTCTTCGTTAAGTGTTCAGAGGGTAGCTAAGGGTCTAAGCTACCGCCATGCGGACAGCGAAGACTCTGATCAGACTGGGCGGATGCCCAGGCTGATCTGAGTCTGCGCTGGGCGCACAACCACATTGTTGGTTTTGTCGCGTCGCGGCTTATATTGTTTGTGATGTTTAGCCTAGCCTGTTGACCACCTACATGCGAAATGGCTATTTACATGGCTGCCGCTGGTGTTGTCTTTGGTGAAGACTAATTTTATGTTGTCTCTTTACCACAAGGTGTGCTGGATTGGATCTGGGATTGAACTGTGTCAGTTCCTCAGAACTTTACTCCTTCCTTTTTCTTTTAAAGTAAGAAAGATATGAATGTTTCAAAAATTTAGAATGGTGGTCATAGAAGCGACCATTTTAGATGTTTCTGTCAAATGATACATATTTTAATCCAGAGTAAGTGCGACGATTGCTTGTTTTTACTAATTGATACGGCTTAAATCACTCATTTTTTATGTAAAAAGTAGATGTATGCATTTAAAGGCCCCATTGCTCTATCAGCATGAAAAATTTCATCATGAGGTATCGCTGCAAGCGTCTCACTATAGTTTCGTCGTTGTAAATGACCGTGATTAGCCAGCTTTAAAAGAATAAAAATCCTTGAGCTTCACATAAAAAGGGTTTTAAAACTTATTTGGGTCATTTTTGTTGGCAACTAAAATGACCTACTTTCGATTTTATAAAATGGTAAAAATACAATGTACAGGCGTGGAGTCCCAATCACTATCCCGCCTAAGTTAATATAGCATTGCTAGACGGTAAACCAGAACAGGAAATTGTATTTTGTGGAGCGATTTGTTATTTTTCAAAAAAAAAATTCTCTACTTTTTGCCAGTTATATGACAGTTTATGCACACCAACCCTCATTTTATTACCAAACGTGAAGGTTGAACCTAAAAATGATTCGAACTGAAAAAATGTTGGCTTTTAGCTAATGACGTCATGTACACACATGTTTACTGGTTTCCACAGCTCAATGATTTAATATTTACATACTTTTATATCTTTCTTGGTCAGAATGTGTAATTCAGGTCATTTTTTCATGCCTTGATGTCGGGAGAGGGGAAGGGGGCTGCTTGGTAAATTCCTTAGTTTTGGTCAAATTCGTATTTTAGTGAGTGTTTTCCTTCAAACCTTTCCATTAAACTTTACTATTATGTTCCGCTTCTATTTCAATATATGATGGCAGACATTTTTTTCCTAGTTCTGAAAGAACAACCCCACAATGATATCGACCGGTAGACAGTACTTAGAACCATGGATCAAATCAAAAGGTTATCTTATCTAGGTAATTATGAGGAGTTTAAGCTAGTAATAGACCCCTTAAGAGGAAGGCCTATAATGGGGAAATTTACATTATCCTGTTTATGCATCTACTTAAAATAAATGAATATATAAAATTAAAATAGATAAATAATTCTTGCTAAAATAACCTGTACATTCATTTGTGTTATTAAAGTCTACTCGGCTCAACTCGTGAACACACGAGTTTGTTATTTCTGTGTATCTAAAATACTCTAAATGTTCATGTATTATCTATAACGTCTGTAAATTCTCAATGAAAATATACTAGTTATTTTGACTGAGCATTATAATATAAAGAAAGAATGTGTGAACGATTTGTTGTTGTTGAGTTGTGGATTTAACGTCCCCGTAAACAATATTGCAACTATGTTGAGACGTTGCCCCGAATTTGTAGGGCTTTTACCCGAACTGAGACAAATGACACTCTGGATTGGACAAAAGCTCAAGTCTGTCCCCTTTTCAAGAAGGGAGATAAAACAGACCATGTTAATTACCAGCTGATCTCGTCCAGGTTTCAGATCTTAACTCCTTTAAATTAGGAGTCAGTAAGACCAGTCATTTCCTTTCTTAAGTACATATACTTTTTATCCTGATTTTGAACTCTTCTTACTAACAGCAACTCTATCATCTTTATTCACCTTACTTTTACACTTTTTATTCTGCACCACGTTTCTAACTTTTTACTTCTCTTACTAACACACCGTGCGTGAACACATAATCCAAATAATAGTCGCGAGAGGGTTTATGGATAATGGATAGATAGATAGGTCCTACTACAGCTACTAGCAGCTCTGCCGAGGAGGCAACCGGCAGCCCATCTGTTTTGAGGGCCCCTATATGTGGGGTCTGTGATTAAACTCAGGTCGATACATAGGTCATATGGAGAATGGGACATTGGTGTGAAGTCTCATCCGAAACACCTGATGAGCTCGGGATCGAACCTCTGACCATTGAGTGATAGTCTAGAGTGTTAACCAGTTAACTACCGCTGCTTCCTCAACAAAGAAGAACCAACCTTATTAGACGTGATTTGGGCCGCGACACGACAAAACCAGCAATGTGGTTGTGCGCCCAGTGCAGACTCAGATCAGCCTGGACATCCTCCCAGTTTGACCAGACTCTTCGTTAAGTGCCCAAAGGGTAGCTAAGGGTCTAAGCTACCGCCATGCGGACAGCGAAGACTCTGATTAGACTGGGCGGATGCCCAGGCTGATCTGAGTCTGCACTGGGCGCACAACCACATTGTTGGTTTTGTCGTGTCGCGGCTCATTTCTTTTTTTATAACATGATTTCTCAGCTTGGCCCTCTGGTCTCTGTTTGGTGTTGTTGGTCAGATATGTCTGGTTTTCTCTTGGTATCAAGATCTCCTAGAAAAATAAAAGTAGAAATATTACTTTTCAGTACACCAGGGTCGAGTCGGGTAACTTTAGGCAGCGGGTAACTTCGGACATAGTATTGCAAAGAGTGAAAATCCAGATGAGCGGCTCATAATGAGCCGTCTGATCAGGATTTTCACTGTTTGCTCAGTTATTTTCGTTGTAATTTCAAAGAATTGACAAATAACTGACAAATGAAGGAAACAATGTCACTGTCCGAATTTACCTGCTGTCCGAATTTACCTGACTTGAGTGTTTTTACAAATTAGGGAAGTCGCAAAACAAATAACCTTAAGTTCTTGGATTTTTTTAGCTAGCACTTATAGCGGCAAAAACGACATGCCCAATACGGATGAGGCAGGAATCATAAGCACCTTCATCTGGATCTACACTGTTTGCATTGTTTCAATTCTCAATATGATGTAGTTTGGACGAAACATTTTCTGAATTTTGCAAACGTAAATTGTGTCGGCTGCTATTTTGACGTTCTAACGATTAGGCCTAAGCCTAAAAGTTACTTTAGTTACTTCGAAATAAATGTCAAAACAATAAGCTTAATAGCATCTACGGTGGCGTTGAGGCCGAGACAACTGCGACAAAACAGGCGTTGAATGGTTTTATGCACGGACCAGTTCGTGGTTTCGTGTTTTAAAATTTACGCATGTCAGTATTCCTTTAACACTTTTGTCCACAGCCTACAAGTTCAAATTCTGGTGAACTTTTCAGCATGAAATTGTTTGTTTACATAGATGGCTGATAAGCAGCTGTAACTGTTGCTTAAGAGGCATCCTCCTGCCAAACAGTGGTCAAACTGTTTGATGTTAGAGATTTTACAAGCTTTTATATGAGCTTTTTGTTTTCTTATTCTATTAGAGGCTACTTAGCAAATAACTATACACTGATTCTCAAGAAAGTGTAACTTTTGGGTGGTTAAAAAATCGAAAAAGTAAGCAAGTCATATAGAAATAATTCACTGTCATTTCACAACTTTGGTATCTCACGAAGCTAAATCTAAAGTATTGCACAGTAAATATCAGGTGAATTCAGATAACGAAAGACAACGTGAAGGCACTAAACTTTCTCTCGAGTATTCTACGAGTCGTGTATACCTATAGACTTGAAGCAATTACTGGAAGTATAAGGGTATATTCACCAAAGAGGCAAGTGATTTTGTTAAGGACAAGGTTAAGCTCTAGAAATCTTCACGCTGTTATTTCTGAAAAAGCAAAATGCTCTTCCTCTACCAAAAAGAAGCAATACGACCTCACTGTACTTAACTAACATGAAAGAAAACTATTCTTGCAAAACACATAAAGTTAAAGATTTGAAATCCTCAAGGAAAATTCCTGTTTTAAGCTTTAAAACTGCAACCTGTCTGTATAAAACGCATATGCTTTATAGAGCATCTAGAATGGTTACACTGCTATTCATGTCTTCTGTACTGTCCCGTAAAATACACGATCTTAAAATGTGACAATGAACTGTTGGTGTTTCGATACAAATATCAACATAAATGGCTAAATGCGATATTGCTACATGAACAAGTTCTGTGTTTGACCACAGAGAAGTTTTTGCGTTACAATTTGCCAGCCTGTTTGGCTTTTTATGTCAGCAGTACTGCTTTGCATTTCAAGTTCTTTTTCTCAGTTCTTAGATAGAAAAACTTAAAATCTCAATAGTTGTCATATGAGCCTTTCCGACAAGAATATTTCGAGATACATGCATCTAAAGGTAAAGCATCTTTGAATTGTATATACTATGTTGTTATATGACAAAATATTACCATAAAATCATCTTATTAAGGCAGTGAAACTTGTTTTTAGTTTGTAATTTACGGGACATTAATGTTGTATTTGATCGCACAACTTCTCCAGTCTTCACACTAAGAAAATATCCAATTTGTGAGGAAAATAACACTTATATAACACTTATAGATAACTAAACCGCAGCAGAACATCATTTCTAGCGCCATGTAAATTGCGAATTAGGCAATTTATTTTTGCAGATTTGAAATTTAATCAAATTTTCCAAGAAAACAAATTAAAACTACAGATAAAGAAAACAGATTACTCATTCTAGGGCAGAGATTAAAGATACGCCTATTATAATTAATTTAAAACATAATTTCTAATCCTCAGGTTTGTCGGAACGATTTTTCTTTAAAGAACTGCTATTAAATGTAACTGTATTTTACGGGACACATTTCTGTATTATACGGGACTGCTCGAACGTCGATTTATTGCCTAATAATAGACCATAGTGCATCAGTATTTCATTTTAATTACCCAATACAATCAGTGGAAAATATTTAGCGCATATATGGACATATCAAATTCAGTTTAAGAAGTAGGTAAATACTAAATGAATATTTTGTTGAATCAAGAAATCATAATATGAAAAATTCAAAAACTGAAAATTTCTCCCATGTTTTCAATCTTTTTCAGCTTCCGATTTGCCGTTCATGTGTACATTTTTAAATGAATAAGACAATGTGCCCTTTTTAAGAGTGTATAAGCTTCTTGCTGGGTCCATTCCTGTACTAGTCAGAATTACTGTCCCGTATAATACGTCCCGTTAAATAATTTTATGAAACGTGAAACTTATTTTCTACGAAGCATATTCGTTAAGGGTTACGATAGTTGTCCAATTACCAGTAGGGGTTTTCTCCTTTCTACGACAGGCAATAGGCGTCTTTCTTGTTTATATACTGGGTGACTTTGGCTTGACTCGTATAATACACTAAGTCTTGAAAAACTACGTTTTTTCAGAATCCTAAGGACGCGTCAAAACAAAATTTGAATTTAATAGATAGTAAAAAACTATTTATGGCCTGTCAGAGTGACTGATTATGGCCTCCTTGATGAAAAAAAAAACCTTGTTAGCCTCGTCCGAAATTTTGGAATGCATTGTTAATGCTTGGGCTCGTAGAATACACAGAACTCAGTGACAAGAAACGGTCATGAGTTAAACAAAGCATTGTGTTCCAACGTATACCCATTAATCACTAATCGAAAGGACTCGATAAAACCAAACTTTTCAAGTCAAGACTATTTGCTTCACGACGAAAGTCTTCAAAAGAATTTAAGGTAAATATTGACATCTTTAATTATGACATGCAAAAAATAGGGGGGGTCCTTCAGTATCAGGTATGATACTGTAAGTATTTCCGTGTATTTGAATCAATATTATAACTTATATATTTTAGGTAGTAGCAGAAATTTCAGAGCATGCACTTATTTGATTTAATCGACTACTCAAAATAAAATTATACATGCGTTTAAAGCCATGACACCATTCGTTACACTTTCTTGAGAATCAGTGTATAACAATTTTATCTGATCCTTGACTCAAGGGACATTCCATAGGCTGGAGCATATAGTATTAAGAGGCAACTGTCCAAATTCCCAACACCAGAATTTATGACATAATACACCGACTCTCCAGGATTGCGTTGGTCCTCAAGTTAGTTTAAAAAGTACAGTTTAACAGCTATGCAAGCTGGAAAAGAGTCTGAGATTTCCTTTTTGGGGCCTCAATACCATCATTAATTATTTTTCTGGTCCACCATGTTTATTAAATTTAATGCTTAACCTTATGTTTAGAAGGCCAATACCACACATATTTAACTGACTTTCAATTTTGATAGTTCTGTCATGTTGATTTCACCTTCGGCATGCATTCTACGAGATGGGCAGCTATGCTGGCAGCCGATACCATATTCTACATGCATCCTTTTTGACATGATTTATTGAATTTTACCTGACTGGGCTCTATAAAAGTCACACAGCGGGCCATCTGTGCCATCTCTTGAAAGAAATAACCTTGTCGGACGAGTGAGAAGGTTGAATCGATTCACACATCCCGAAGGATACAATTCAAAAACCGCGTATTGTATGTTATTCAAATGGATGTCTTTAAAAATAATTTCATTCACAAACCTTACAGATTAATCTGGTTACAGCCTGGCTCATATAATGCATATACAAGAACTCCCTCCATGTGTTTTCTCCCATCTGTAACTCCAGTGCAAGACTCCAAGGCTAACAGGTCACGCCATTTCCTGTGCATCGAGACTTTATTGGAAACGGCGACACTAGCAACGTCTTGAGCAGGCAGCTTAAACCGTCTAACCTGAGTTGAAGCCACCTGTCAATTAAGGCACGAGCAGCATAGGTCTCTCAAAGGTGTCGCCATTATCATGAGTGGTACAATGGAAAAGTCAAAAGTAATTCAATATGGTTTATTGACCAGTCTGATCTGAGTCTGCGCTGGTCGCACAACCACATTGTTGGTTTTGTCATGTCGCGGCTCAAATATGAAGTAGTATGCCGGTGTAACGAAGTAAACCGACCCCTATAGAATAACGACCCCTCCCCCTCCGCCTCATGTCGTTATTTTATGAAAAGGTGACACCTAAGATAATGACCCCTTCGATAATGTCTATAAACGTCTTGAGCAGGCAGCTTAAACTGTCTTACCTGAGTTGAAGCCACCTGTCAATTAAGGCACGAGCAGCATAGGTCTCTCAAAGATGTCGCCTCTATCATGAGTGTAACAATGGAAAAGTCAATAGTAATTCAATGTGGTTTATTTATCAAAATGTCAGGTTGAACCACACTACTATAAACTAACAATATATACCTATCTCTGATCCATTCTTGGCTGCATCGGGTGTCGTTAACGACTGCATTTCATGCACTGTTACTGTCGGTGAAGTTGTGTCAGTCTTATAGGAACTTCTTTGACTAGAACTTCCTGAAACGTTAAATGATTCTACTGATTTGTATCCAGAATTAACGGGTTTTCTTAGATTACAGGACGAGGGGTTTCCCTTTCAAAACAACCCCATAAACCTAGAGCAAGGCTCCGAGGTTATAAAACTTGAGTGCATTCTCAAACTCAAAATAAAGCACACTGATTGGCTGCTTCCGAGCATATGCTCGGAAGCAGCCAATCAGTGTGCTTTATTTTGAGTTTGAGATTATACTCAAGTTTTATAACCTCGGACCCAGATCTAGATTTATCGGTATTGTTTTAGACGGAAAAACAATTTATAGCCGCGATTCATCTGACTGATTTAGATAGTAAGGGGGTCATTATGGAGAGTTATTATCCCTGTTTGACAGCCGATTCAATACGGTAGATGAAATATGAAGATACTCTGGACATTTTAAAATCAGAGAGATACCCCATTTAAAATACCCACAAAATTAGAAATCTGATACATAGTCAAGGGCACAACGAGAAAACCCATACAGCCCAAAATCTGGAATGGGGAAGATGGGGAAGAAATATGAGCCGCGACACGAGAAAACCAACAATGTGGTTGTGCGCCCAGTGCAGACTCAGATCAGCCATGGCATCTGCTCAGTTTGATCAGACTCTGTGTTAAGTGCTCCAAGGGTAGCTAAGGGTCTAAGCTTCCTCCATGCGGACAGCGAAGACTCTGATCAGACTGGGCGTATGCCCAGGCTGATCTGAATCTGTGCTGGGCGCACAACCACATTGTTGTTTTTCTTGTGTCGCGGCTCATATGAATTAGTATGCAGGTGTAACGAAGTAAACTGACCCCTATAGAATAATAACGACCCCCTCCCCCCACTCCGCCTCCGGTCATTATTCTCTGAAAAGGTGACACCTAAAATAATGACCCCTTCGATGATGTCTATAAAATATTGACCCCGGTCCTTATTCTTTTAAGAATAGTGACCCCCGGTCATAATTTTGTGACACACGGTTAGAATATTATGACTCCCAATGAAGATATATGTTTATGGTGTACAAAATGTTGTGTCCGATCAATTACAATTTTCTTATTCGTAAGCGGATTTTTAAATAACGACACAGATGTCACGAGGATATATCGCGTACTAGAACTAGGTACCAAACTCAAAGATAAAGGTCATAGACATCATTCAAACATAATGCTTACCTGCTTTAGGATTCAGGCAAACTGAATGTCGTGTATGACCTGTGGCTTTGTTATTTGTGGGGAGATTTTCAAATAATTGGAAACAAATGTTTGCCGGATCAAGACAGTGTATCGCGTGCAAGATGTAAATACCCACTTTTAAAGTCAGTGTCTGTAAAATTTGGTAAAATGTGACTATAGGTGCAAATGTAGGGTTTTTATGCTCCCTCCCTTAAACTATCCGACATCGCACAAAATGTCGTTGGAGCAGGATACTCACTAGTTGAAACAACATAGCAAACTCATGGGTACGACTATAGCCTATTCGTGGTCATGATTATTAAACGGAACCACTGCAGAAGGGGGCGATCAACTAAATACTAAGTACGTCTGATTGTGCAGAGTCATGTAAAACGACGAGGTTTCAGTTTGGCAGGCTTGGCGTCAGAATCTATCTGTTTACACTATGTTTTTGGTCATAGGATTTTTTTTGCATCATCTGTTCACAATTTTTCAATGCATATATATAAGTCTTCAAAATAAAAAGTAAAAAAGGCGATGATCAGGAATTAATACAATCAATTCCCACATCCCGCCCCCAAAACCAATAGGGAAAGAAGCACACACACACACACACACACACACACACACACACACACACGGAAAAATTGACACACGTTCACGTACGACACGCTCGGTAAACCGAACTAGCAGCTGTTTACCAAACAGATAGTCATTTAGGTACCTTAATCAAAAACTTTATCAACATCAATTTTCATCTATCTATACCCCCGGTATACAAAGTATACGGGGGCATATAGTTTTTGTCTTTCTCGTTTATATCATTATTATCTTTTTTGTGTGTGTGTCTTTGTAAACTTTTTTTTCTGTCAAAGATTTCTCAGAAACCACTATAGCTAGGATTTTGAAATTTGGTACAAACTTTGGGTATGACTAGTTATACCGTGTAAGAGAGTATCAACCTCCCCTTGACTACCATTCCGTCTGT
This sequence comes from Ctena decussata, assembly GCA_963989385.1. NCBI lineage: Eukaryota > Metazoa > Mollusca > Bivalvia > Lucinida > Lucinidae > Ctena > Ctena decussata. Next base: position 58,329,693 of record OZ022514.1, on the reverse strand, counting down.
CTACCCATTTTCTCTTTCTCTCTAACAAAATTTCTGTCACAGATTTCTCAAGAACCACTATAACTAGGATTTTGAAATTTGGTACAAACGCTGGGAATGACTAGTTGTACCGTGTAAGAGAGTATCAACTTCCTTCTGTTTATCATTCCCTTTGTTTGTCTATTTGTTCTTTCTCGCCAATTAGCTTTCTGTCACAGATTTCTCAGGAACCACTACTGCTGGGATTTTAAATTTGGTACAAACATTGGGCATGACTAGTGGTACCGTGTAAGAAAGAATCAGCCTGCTCCCGCTTATTATTTCCTTTGTTTGTCCAGTTTTTCTTTCTTTCCTCTCAAATTAAATTTCTGTCAAAGATTTCTCAGCAATCACTACGGCTAGGATTTTAAAATTTGGTACAAACGTTGGATATGACTAGTTGTACAGTGTAAGAAGGAATCAGCCTGCCCCAGTTTATCATTCTCTTTGTCCATTTTTTCTTTCTCTCCAATATGTCTCCAATTAATTTTTTGTCAAAGATTTCTCAGCAACAATTATAGCTAGTATTTTGAAATTAGATACAAACGTTGGGTATATCTAGTTAGGCCATTTAAGAGAGAATCAGCCGCCTGCTGCATATCATTCCTATTTGTTTGTCCAGTTTTTCTTTCTCTCCAATTAAATTTTGGTCAAACATTTCTTAGGAACCATTACAGCTAGGATTTTGAAATATAGTAAAAACATTGTGTATGTTTAGTTGTATTGTGTAAGAGAGAATCAACAGCCTTCTGCTTATCATTCCCTGTGTTTGTCCAGTTTTGCTTTCTCTCCAATTAATTTTTTTTGTCACAGATTTCTCGGCTTCTGCCAGAAAGCGTGTATACATCTTGAAAATGGACAAGTATATTGTGGGAAAGGAAAACAAGATGATGAGATTAATTTTGACTCATTGTTCCGCTTTTTTCCATCTCTCACTCCAAGGCAATGAATGGGAAAATTTATGCCAAAGACTTCTCAAATTGCCTTGTTACTAGGTTCAAGTAACGGTTGGAACTGGTTTGGTAACATCATCTGGGTGCTGCTGCTGACTTAAGGTCATAATCACAAACATAGAAGTTTATGCAAGTTTTTGTTGAAATTTTGTGTTAAATTCGTATATTATTTTGCTTATTGCAAATCTTTAATGGGATGTTTTGGTATAAGTAGGCCTTTCACTGGGTTAGTCATAAATTGTCCATTTGTCTGTTATCTGACATTTGCTTTAAAGTTTTTGTATAAAGTGTGCTATTATTAGGCGGTGTCGCTTGCCGGGGGTATACGTGAGCCACTGCTTACATGCTCTTATTTATTTTTAACTTATAAAAAATAAAACAAAAGGCAGATTGGGGAGCAAAACAGGTGACGAAACCGCCAAAGAACGTAGACAAGCGGACATAGCTAAATGTAACATCAAGGAATCACAACAGAAGATCCGTATTGGAATGGTGAGAAAAAGATTACTGGGGAGAGGGGGGGGGGGGGGCTTTAACTAGTTTTACTGGATTCCAAACTCACCCTCTGCTTCTGCAGTGGTTCGAAACATTTCGTTAGCCATTTTGGTCCGCGTGATGGTTGCCTTACACATCAATGAATCATCATCGGAAACAGACAAATCACATATAAGACCTATGATGAATCAGAGATGAGGACTCAACGGAAATAACGTATTGCGACACCAGGAGACCCCTGGGAAGTCAAACAACACCACTGAAATACCCGAGCAAAAGAAACCCGTCAGTTAGACCCCGAATAATAATGGTTTTCGCCCTTCGGCTCGATAGAGTTGAAATATTCTTGAAAAGGCCGTAAAACCCACATAAAAAAGATAAGAATAAATAGAATAAAATCAATGAACAATACATTTGATAATAAAGATTATAAATAAATGAAAAAAAGTAAAGTAAGAAAAATATGAGCCGCGACGTGACAAAACCAACAATGTGGTCGTGCGTCCAGCGCAGACTCAGATCAGCCTGGGCATCCGCCCAGTCTGATCAGAGTCTTCGCTTTCCGCATGAAGGTAGCTTAGTCCCTCAGCTACCCTTTAAGCGCTTAGCAAAGAGTCTGATCAGACTGGTTGAATGCCCAGGCTGATCTGAGTCTGCGGTGGGCGGACGACCACATTGTCGGTTTTCTCGTGTCGCGGCTCATATAAACTTACTATTTCTGCAGACACACTCATAGCACTCCTCGCAGAAATTACAACATTTACTACAGACTGCACATTCTGTTTTGATACAAAGGCCACAACAGGCGGCAATCACAATACATATAAACAGAGGTAACAACGCATAAATAACATCGTTTGTTTTGGCCGGCCTGAAAGAAAAAAAAGTTAAAATATACCATGGTTTGTTCACCTGTGCGAGGAGATAATCCACAAGAGTGGATTATCTCCCGCACTGGTGGGACAAAACATGGTAGAACAATTTATATCACCCTCAAAGTGCATATCTTGTTCCTCTTTGAATATGTCGTGCAAAAACTTGCATTTTCGGCCAAGGGTGGTGTGAATATATATAACACATGAACAAACATCACGGTTAAAGGTGGATAGTATCTCCATATTTCATCTACCGTGCTATTGGGCAGATGCAAACAACAATTCACTCCGCCTTCCCGGTCGTAAATGAAGATTTTGCAATCTGCCCTCCAACATCATGTGTTATTCTGCGATAATTGAAGGGCAAGAAAACATCATTTCTTAAATCATATCAGGCATCCCTTAAGTTGTTAATGGATCTATCTGAATAGCATGATAGAATAGTCTACTGGGTTTTAAAAATGAAGAAGTAAGTATTTTGGTGAGATTACATTTCCAGGCCCCGAGGTTATAAAACTTTTTTCGTGCTCAACTCAGCTGAGCATGAAATTTCCTCTGCTGATAAATATGAAAATGCCAACATAAGTTGGCATTTTCATATTCATAAGCAGAGAAAATTACATACTCAGCTAAACTGAGCAAGAAAACAATTGTACTTATCAGCATTTCGCTATTTATTCGCAGGTAAAATTTTATGCTCAGCTGAGTTGAGCATGAAAAAATTTTATAACCTCGGGGCCAGGTAAGCTGACAGAAAATCAGTAGAGTAATTCCTCTTGTACAAATGTTGAAATAGTATACATGTGGACATTTACACCTTATATATATAGTGAGAATGTTGACTTTTTCAGGCTAATACCAAAACTATTTCATCGAATGTGTTGAAAATATTAGAAATTTCACGAGGCCGTAAACGAGGGGAATCGCTGATATTTTCAACACACGAGACGAAATATTTTTGGTATTTACCGAATAAACAAGTAATTTTTCTCTCTCTTTATACTACACAGTGAATTCAGTGCATTTCTAGAACAAAAAGTGATATTGTATACAGTGAAAAATATAGTATCAATTCACTAGTGACTGTAGCAAACCGCGGCTGTTTTTGACAATTTTGGGCTAAATTTCTTCCCCAAAAGGTCGGAAATGTAGCGTTCTTCTCTGACATTATGCTACGAACGTAAGCACGTCGAATCAAGCTACTGACGTCACTTTTGACGTCACTATTGAGCTGGAGTATCGCTAATATAGACGCGATGTTAATCCGACTACAGCTGAAAGCGTATTTCTTAAATCGCCGATTTCTTTTCATTCATTCATTGAAACGCCATTTTAAACCATTTTCTAGATTTAAACTGTGTGTACACCCAATATTATACGCACTAAACGCGCTGAGCCAAGTGAAATTAACGAGAATTGACTAGGAAAAAAAGTTATTTTTCGATTAAATATAGACGGCATTCAACCAAAACAGTAAATATCCAGAGCTCCAGATAAGAGTGGGTATTGAGGATAATTCGAAGACAATTTTTCTTATTTCTCAACGAAAACATATGTTGTGACCCCTCATTAGAACCGTCTCAAGGAGACGGTTCTAATGATTGGTCACAAAATATGTTTTTATGAAGAAATATGAATAATTATCCCTTAATTATCTCTGTTACCCCTTCTTATCGGGAGCACGGAATATTTTTTACTAACGGAAAACAGACCTCTTCAAAAATTCATTTTTTTCCCTATTCATTTCTCGTTACTTTCGCATGGCTCAGTGCGTTTAGACGATCGCGTTTAGTGGGTAATGGATGTACACACAGTTTGCACCTGGGAAATGGATTATAGGAAAGCCTCGTGCAGCTGCCGTCGGAGTGACTTCGCGTGCTCAAAAAGTGACGTCAAACTGTGACGCCAGTTGCTTGATTTGACGTGCTGACGTCTGTAGCACAATGTCAGACAAGAACGCTAGATATCAGACCTTTCCAGAAAGGAAAGCCCATAACTGTCAAAAACAGCCGCGGTTTGCTACAGTGAAACACATATGGTATCAGTAACTAGTAAAAAATACGATATTTTTCAACTGTTGACAATATCACTATGTAGTTTACTCTATATGAGCCGCGACACGACAAAACCAACAATGTGGTTGTGCGCCCAGTGCAGACTCAGATCAGCCTGGGCATTCGGCCATTTTGACCAGACTCTTTGTTAAGTGCTCAAAGGGTAGCTAAGGGTCTAAGCTAGCTCTATGCGGGCAGCGAAGACTCTGATCAGACTGGGCGGATGCCCAGGCTGATCTGAGTCTGCGGTGGGCGCACAACCACCTTGTTGGTTTTGTCGTGTCGCGGCTCATATATGCATGAATTCACTGCTAAGTATGAATTAAATTAAAACTTACAGCACTTTGCAGCAGTATTGCTCGCCTCTTTCACCACAACATTTTTTGTACCAAGACCTTCCACCTTCTTCTGGACAAATAAAGTACCCATACTTTCCTTCTTTAGGTTCAACAGCGTTAAAACATATGGTTGGCTCTGAAAAGGAGGGATTTGGGGTACTATTTATACTGGTGCGTGTGCTCAAAGGCTGACACACCAGTAAAATAGGGTACACGTAACTTGGCCAAGTATATCATAATGCTATGTACAAAACTGCCCAGCTCTTAAGCACATGTTATAAAAGCAATACTGTTCAGGGCTAAGTAATAAAATGATCGAAAGGGCTGTTTAAAAGAATTAAATGTTTGCCACCAAAACATTTCGAAATTTAAAAAATGCTTCAGTGAATTTGGTTAAAAAAGCTTTACCCGGCTGTATAAGTCTCTATATTTACATTCTTGGTGTATTTACTGAAAAGCCCTATAGTAAACCATTGGAACCTAATGTAGTTTACATTCCAATAATTACATTGAGCCACGCGACGTCAATGACGTCGAAATAAACAATGACTCATTTCAGTCTGATTGGACATCGGCGACACCATGACGTCATTCACGCTGTTCCGCTGCTGCGTGTACATGCTTTCCTGTTTCAATTTTAGCGCTGATGTATGATTTTTCATCGAGGTTTTGATTGAAATGAATGTAAATATAAGCAATGAACTTAATTTTTCTGAGATTTATCGAAGTGTTAACTACACTGGGTCACTAGCAAAGTTTACATGAACCCCTTCGGGGTTCATTCACTTTGCACGTGACCCAATGTAGTTTACACTTCGATAAACCTCAGAAAAATGAAATTCATTCCTTAAGTAACTACCTGATTTATTCACAGAAACTACATAACTAGCAGATTTTTATACCTCTGTCGGGATTTTTCTTGTATGCTTGAAGTGTTTTGTAATATTCTACACCATAAAGCTTTCCTTCTGCCTTGTTAAGTCTCCAGTACGTATAGTTGTATTTTGGGCCTTTATAATTGCTAATGGCGTATGACACGCTTCGTCTGGACCGAGATCTGATACCTGGCACTCTACCATCTTCGCCCTTAGTTCTTCCCGCCTCGACCCCGGAATCCACACAAGTACATTCCTCTGAAAAACAAATGATTCGCAAAATCAGCCTTTTTTTATAGGCTATCTCCGAAGGCTCTTTCGTTTTCGCCGTTTAGTTTCCCCGTAATCAACACTGTGCAAAATGAGAATACTATAGTTCTTTTGATAAATCATTTCGTATTGAGCAATAAGAGAAGTTCTTACAATAAAAGCATCGTAAACGACTGCGTAATACCCCGCCAAGGGCGACAACTCCTTCAGAACACATTGAAATCTGCCCATTAACAATCCCAAGCAAGATCTTCCCATGATCAAAACACATGTCAGGTTTGGAGAAAATCCGTTAATAAATACTCAAGTTATCGAACGGAAACGAAGTGCTCACGGACGGACGGACGGACAGACGTACGTACGACGGACGGACGGACACACGGACAGCCAGCGGGAAAACATAATGCCCCGCCACTAACGTGTGGCGGGGTATAAAAAGGAGAGGAGATTTTTTTTTATCATTAGACCTTTTTCACATTGTTTCTGTGCATGCCTATACCGCTTAGGTAACGCGATATTTTCCGACAATCGGCGAGACTTAACAAGAATGGGGCAATTGGATTTTTAGGCATTGAGAGGTTCTATGTAATCAGTTAAAATTAATTGTTTTAATCATTTCTATCTAATTTCTTTTCGTTTTAGCAAGGCTTGGCACAAAGATCATGTAAAGTGAAAGGCATATCGCAAAGAAATATTTATTCCTAATTCATATTATCTTTTTCCTGACATCTACCGTCCATTTCTTTGAATGAGGTCTGAACAATCAGAAAATAATATGACTTTTATTGTTCTGTTCTGTTCTGTTCAATTCTCGTATCGACGTTACCCAAGTGGCTCAACGGTACGTAACCATAGTTGCACACACCTGGCGCCGGGTGTCCGTCCAAAAACTTTTATTGTGTGTTTGATATTTCATTAAATAAATAAAGGAAAATATATACTTAAAGGATTAAATAATCCCTAAATGATTGTCTTGTCTCATAAATTACTCTAATTGTTTGTTGTTATTGTTGTTACTTCAATAGTCATACCGGCGCATCCGAAGAGGCTCAACGTATCCATTGCTGAACCTCCCGGCGTCCGAAGTCTATTTATCATTACTTAATTATCTGAGGATCAATTAACAATTAGCTCAATCAATAGACCACGTTATTCGTTGACACCTCTTATTAATGTTGACGACTTTAATTTCATTGCGGGGTGGTGGTCGGGCGGGCGATTTTTTTCCTTTTCTTTTCTCTTTTTTACAGAACAGAAATTTTATTCAGACGTAAACTATAGTTTCTAGTCTGTCAAAATACATTTAGAATACATACATAGACCACACTCTAAATGGCTGTCACTTGGTGCTGGTTATAACTTCCATTGCCGGGGCGTGCTATAAAAGTAGGGCAAGGGCCTTGTGCTTGCAGTAGGTGCGGCCGGGGATTGTTTGGTTATCATTTTCTTTTTTCTCCCCTGCCCCCCCCCCCCCACACACACACACACAACACTCTCTCTCTCTCTCTCTCTCTCTCTCTTTGAGATGGCCCGACATAGACTGAAATACTGTCTCAAAGGGCCGTTAAACCCCTAACAATAACAAACCGTTAATTTCATTGCATATCGGTAGGCGAATCATACTCATTTATCAAGAAAAAATTTACTTGCAAGTCAATTGATAATGCAAGACTAACCATAGTAATGATAACAATGATATTTTTACTATAATTATCAACGATGATATAGACACATTTAAAAGCTACCAATTTTCGCGTTTTAAGCCAGTAAATGTCATAATAGCAGGAATAAAAATAATAAAAATAAAGAAATAATATTTTTCACTATTATTATTATTATCATTATTATGATTATAATTATAAATGCAAAGGACACATAAAGCATTTAATTTCGCATTTCGAGAAACCTGAAAGTAAAACTGGCTATTAGCTTCATCTTCAGAAAATCGAAATCCGCCGAACTTAATTTGATTTCAATATAGAAAAAAAAAAATGAATACATACATAAATAAATAAATACAAAACATCTATTTAATATTCATTACGAATTCATAACTGTTGTATTAATTACTAAATGCCTAGCTGCATGATTTTTCTTTAGGTAAAATATTAGTAATAAAATTACTTCTGCAATTAAATGTGTACGAGCGCAGAAGATTATACGAAAATAAAACTATGAATGAATATCAAAACGTGTAAGAAATTTTGAGGAAAAGAAAGAATGCTAGAAACAACAGATCACAGATATGTAAAATGATTACCGGTGCATGACACGCTAATTGGTACAAATATTTTCTATGTTATTTTTACTGTAATTATATTTTTCCTTTCAAGTTAGGTTTTGAAATCAAAATGTAATAATAAATCTCGGTTTTGATAATTTAATTTATATATTATTCGATTGTAATCAAAAAGCCTGTGATATGTGTTGCTGTATGAAAGGTTATGCCCCATGCGTGTGAAGTAACGCGAAATCTCGTCAAATTACGGGCTGCGAGACTAGGGGAGATAACAATGTGAAAAAGGTCTGCTTCCTATAATTGCATTTATTTGTATTTTTGCAGGATCCCCAGATTCCCAAATTAGGATGGCACCTCGCAAAAATAAAAACAGAAATGTCCGAAATAAACGAGAAATATACGTAAATAGAGCCAGTGTAAAATAACAAATATAATGAAATTGTGTGTTGCGTGGGAACAACACAACGTTGAATGAACACATATTCAACGTTGACTCAACGTAATGACGTTGAATCAAAACCGAATCAATGTTGAGTCAACCCTACGTGCCCAGCGGACTGCTTCTCGAAATACAGATAGCAAAGAAGACTCTGATTAGACTGTGGATACTCGGGTCATCTGAGGCTTCCTTGCTCAAATATGTCGACAACACCCGACACCCCATAAGTATAACAAACTTACCAAATAAGACTAGGATAAAAACACAGATTGTAACCAATAATCTTGCTGACCCAGTCATATCAGCCATTCCAAAATATATGGAAGTTACCACATTTTCTATACACTGTGACACAAACTACAGGTTAAACATAGAAATGATGTTAGCGGGCGCGTCCATTTTTCCTTTCTTTTTCACAGAAGAACAAGGATACAGTTTCATTTGTACTGAAGATATACAATAAAATACGAAAAAGCTAGGTTAGGTCAATAGAATATATTTACAAATACCCCATTACACAGGCACACAGGTAATTTCGAAATACATAATTTCTTTCCTCGTTGCTTATTCGTTCTATATTTATACATGCATATAGTGATTTCGATCGATTTTGTCAGCGATCGAAATTGAACTAAAAGCGAGTTAATCTTATGATGGTGGTGAAAAACATATATGAGCCGCATCACGACAAACCAACAATGTGGCTGTGCGCCCAGCGCAGACACAGATTAGCCTGGGCATCCACCCAGTCTGATCAGAGTCTTCGCTGTCCGCACGGAGGTAGCTTAGACTCTTAGCTAACCTCTGAGCATTTAAATAAGAGTCTGATGAAACTGGGCGGCTGCCCAGGCTGAACTGTGTCTTCGCTGGTCGCACAACCACATTGTTGGTTTTCTCGTGTCGCGGGTCATATTTACTTGTATGGGATACTCCTCTATGTTTTCCCGCCATTCTTACAAAGGGGACACATTTTTTGACTTCATATGCTTCTCTGAGTGTTGAAACCCTCTACTCTTAAGAAGTGGGAGAATTAGTTACTACGATAGAAAATTCTTTCCTGCAAGTGCAGACCCATTTTTGAGAAAAAGGAAAACAAAGATGGAAGAGTTCATTCCCTTAATGCATGTACGAACAGGAAACACCCTACGAGCAGGAAATACCTAGATTAGGCTGCACATCAGAATATTCTCTGCCAGCACAGACGATATTCAGGGGGTAGTAACAAGTACATGTCGTTAGTTGTCTGTTAACGAAGGCTTTCCTCTGCTGAAATGTCAGATGATTGTGTGTCAAAGTTCTCATCTCTCGTGAGAGCTAGGGACTAATTTTCCTCCAGTCACACCCCCCTGGTGAAAGATTGTCAATTTTGGCGTATCATCAGTAAACAATTCAGATTCAGATTCAGATTTACGAAGAGAATAACGAATGGTTAACGAAGACATAACGAAACCGACATGTCATTAACAAAAAGCTTTCGTTATCCCTTCGTTAGTAGTTGCTTCGTTAGTTAAGTAACGAAGACGCTGTGTAAATAAAAAGCCGTGTAGAAGCTGTGTAAATGAATATCGTAAACATGCAAACGTATTTCTCCGATAGCTCACAGCTGCTATCCAGAAAAACAAAAGGGCTAAAATAAGCAAAAACGCCCTAAATATTCTCAGGAAGAGCTAGAGAAATTCTAAGCGAATTTATGAACATTTGAAACACGGCCTGTGTACAGGCGGTCATTTTAATGACTTCGCCTTTTCTCATGTTCCCTGAAAAAATATTGGACAGGTTCTTCAGTTCTCGGAAAACCCCGGACAGGGCCCCATGATATCGAAGTCGTCAAATTAATTACTGCGTTTGACAGTTTACGTCCATCATACCATCTGGATGTATGGCGGCCCGTTTTGGTTTTTACCCATGTAATGCAGATATCTTTATTTCAAATACTGAAACATTAAGAAAAACATATATCTGTAGTTTTTGGAATTAAAGGTATCTCTAATTGAAATGCAGATGTTTGTTATAGAAATAAAGGTATCTCTTATTGAAATGCAGATATCTATATCTGCAGATGTATATTACAAATACAGATATCTCTTTTTCCATCTCAATATAGATATCTGCATTTCAGTTAAACATATCTGCATTTCAAATACAGATATTTCTAATTAAGCTGAAAATCAGATATAATATCTGCATTTAAATGCAGATATCTATCATTATTATGCAAATATCTGTATATGAAAGTGAGATATCTGAATTTCTAATCTTAACGCAGATACCTGCATTTCAAAAACAGATATCTGCATTTCAATTACAGATATCTGTATTTGTGGTTGAAATAGATATTTATGCACTTTTTGGAAAATGATGCCTCTCTCGCCGACTTTTATATACGCACCTTCACCATGTGGTTTATACAAGTTTTTGTTTGCCGTAAACTAATCCAATTTCTCGGTAATATTAAGTGAAACAGTATTTGTACAGAACCCTGTCGGTACATGCTGCTATATACACATTTTTCATTAATTTTAGGCACATATACATTTTAGTCCCTCGTTTGCAGAATGAAAGCCCACCTGTGATTTGATTATCGAATGTAAGGTTCTTTAACCTGCGCATGGGTAGCTGATATAAGATATCACGTACCTACATCGGATAAGATATCTTATACATTACATAAGATATCTTAAACATATAAGATACCTTATATGATTAATATCTTATATCGGATACAAGATATCTGCTATGATCAATAAGATATATCGGTTATAAGGTATCCAATAAGGGATATAATATATTTAATATAATATCTTAATTAACAGTCAGATGCTGATAATTTTTAAAATAGATATCTTATATAGGAATTAAGATATCTTATTTAAGGGTTTGAGGTGGATCGTTGGGGGGACGTCTGCGTTCGCGAGCTAATAATACGTAGGCATCGCTTACCTGATGTCTGCAGCTAAGTACTGTGTCTCGCGGAATACATCGATAAGTGTGGCTAGGAAAAGGCTGCTAACTGCCTATTGAGACATGCTCATCACATTTTTTCTTTCAAACTTTTGAGGTTTAGCGACACTGAAGAAGTTAAATTTAGAAATGTGCGTCTGTCGCACTAAATTTTGTATAGTTACGTTTTTATTATTAATGAATAAAGATATCAAATATGTTAAATAAGATATCTGATATGTTAAATAAGTTGTTTTTTATATATAAGAATATAAAAGGTATCTTATTCAATATATATAAATATCTAATGTATCAAAGTCGATATCTTATATGACATATTGGAGGGGGTTTTTTTACGATATAGATATCGGGTATGGATTCTTATTTCTCAAAGCGGATATATTATATGACATATATTTTATATTCTTGGATCAAACAGATATCTATTGTACTTTATCAGATATCTTTTAATTTATATAACATATTAGATATTTCTTCAGTATATAAGATATATTATTTTACACTTAAGATATATTATGTATTGAATTAAATAAGATTTTTATATGATATATAAGATATCTGAAATGCTATATTAGATATCAAAGATATGTTAGATATCTTATATGTCATATAAGGTATCTAAAATAAGAAATAAGATATCTTAAATAGTATAAAATAGTAATAAAATGAATAGAAAAGGGCTTGCCAAAGATTTCCATGTCTTTGTACGCTCTTAGTTATAAAACACATACTGGGAGGACAGGGAGGACGCCAGAAGTTTCTAAAGGCCGAAAACTAACTTGGAAATTTACTTTGACCCTGTCGTTTTTTTTCGAACGCCCTAGTCTACTTAGCTTACCATACAAGCAGGATCAAAACAAAAATATACGATACATGCGCAATAAAAAGGCAGATAAAGAGAGAGAGAGAAAAAAAAAAGAAGAAAAGGATCCCTTTCGCAGTGACCTCTGACGTCATGAGAAAAATAAGTAAATAAGTGCCATATATTTAGATAGTTAATAGTATCTCCGATCGATTGCACTAAGTCTTTCGATTTGTCTTACAAAGTAGGTAAGTCATAATTTAGGGTCAAGTGATCAACCCCAAACCCTTAAAACCTTTTGCTACTGGAAGGGTAGAGCTACAAAATGCTAATATCAGTGCCTTAGAGAGTATTTAAACGAATACACAAATAATTTCTGCAAAGTTGAAGTAAAATAAAAAGGTTTCTATTTCTTTTTTTTATTATAACAAGTCACTTTGCCTAAGCCTTACACGCCTCAAACTAGGATGAAAATGACGAGCTCAGTAGCATTTTGCTTAACGAAGGCTTAACGACAACTCCAGAGTCGTCGTTAAATTTTGTTGTATTTACGAAAATTCGTTACCTCTTTGTTATTAACGAGGGGTACTTATTAATCAAGAATTTGCTTACGAGGGCTTAACGAAGACTTAACGAACAAGTTTTGGCTAACGAACTTTCTTGTTACTAACCCCAGATCCGGGGAAATCGATAAAGTGATTGACCTTAGCGGGTCGCAGCGATTACAAACAAGAAACATGTTCCCGCGTTATTATCATTTTGTCACTTTCGTCGTTTTGGTCATTTATCGTCGGTCCTCAGTCAACACCACTTTCTAGAGTTCGTCTCGGCGCGAAATTGCCTTTTTGTGCTGATGTGCCGTAAAACCCATATCTCTCACTCACTAACGCTAGAAATACGTTGATATTTTGTCAACTCGAAGTAATTACATGTAGTTGGTGGAAATTTGAAGCGTCATGTAAAAGCATCTTCGGTAACAAAGAATACTAAGTCCACTTTGTTTCTTACGTGAGGAACAAAGTGGGTTTAGTATCCTTGGCTTGCAAAGATGATGTAAAGAATACTTTCAAATCCATAGAACCAACCACTTATCTAATAGCCTAAATCGCGACTCGGTATAATCAAATAGGTCCCTCGAACGGATGCGCAGGAATAAACATAAACTTGTCAGGTTCTTCCCTGTTACAACGTACTGTGTGTAAATAGTTCAAATGTCACTAAAACTATGCACCTCTTAATTTAGCTCCTTTCAAAGAAAACTGTGTATATATTATACGGTCGATTCTGTAAACGTGTAAATCTTATGTTTGGAGGTCAAATTGTTTAAGACAAATTCATAGAAAATCGCTATAAAAAGCAGTGCTGGAGCAAGATTTTATAAGGAATCAGGTATGGATATACATACTATAACTTACATTTCGACTCTGCATGCATTCACAATCATGGCAAACCCTATGTCTATAAACTGATTAATTTTTACGTTTCTGTTGTGTGTTTGTGTAAACCTTTTTCCGCCATTTCACAGTGCATTTCCGCGGTCGTTTAGGCCCTCATTGATCTCTTAGTATTATACAGGTTTCTCTTATTCTATCCGATTTTTAAGATACACTCATTTTATTGTAAATGCTCTTGATCGGCCGGCTTCACGATCGTCGCCTTATCATGTCTGGGTCACTTGTGAGACTTGAATAGCCTCGAAGTATGGCCCATGTTCCTTCTTTTGGATTTGTTCTCTGCTCTTGAAAGAACTCTTATAGATTTTAATTTGACTTCACTGCAGCTGGAGTTGTGCCGTCCGGCGGCTGTAAAACATCTTCCGATACACCATCGATTACTTTTTTTATTTTTGTGATCAGAGGACAGATTCTGACAAATTAGAAATTATTTCATATACGTTGGTTTTTCGGAATTTCATACCTGGAATAGCCATGAAGCATACAAAAACCGTTTCAGTTGCATATTGAGTTATTCTTCTGGACCTGCAGCCATCTGTGTGTTACCCGATACACCAATAAAATGTATAGAAAGAAAGACCGAACCGGCCCTGCAGGTTCGCGTAGTCCGATCAGACTACATATGAGCCGCGACACGAGAAAACCAACAAAGTGATTGTGCGCCCAGCGCAGACTCAGATCAGCCTGGGCATCCGCCCAGTCTGATCAGAGTCTTCGCTGTCCGCATGGAGGTAGCTTCGACCCTAAGCTACCCTTTAAGCCTTTAGCAAAGAGCCTGTTTGGTCTGGTTGGATGGCCAGGCTGATCTGAGTCAGCGCTGGGCACACAACCACATTGTTGGTTCTGTCGTGTCGCGGCTCATATTCAGTTCACTGAGATTCCGCTGGATTCATTGAGTATTGATGCAAAATTGGAGGACTCTTATCGGACCGCCGAGCTACTCATTGATATGTTAATCCCCAAGCGGCTCAAACGTCGAAATTACGTCTTGTCGACGTTGGTGCCTTGTTGATTCTTAGTCAAACTGTCATTGTTTGATGACATCCCCGACGTCAAAACAACGTCCTTTTGACATAGTGTGCCTAGTGGGTTGAACCTCTGTTTTTCTCACGCAACTCAACTCAAATATATAATTTTTTAGAATGGCGACTGCTGACGCTGTGCATGATGGAAGTGAGGGTGACGAGTTTTCTGACAGAGATCACCGACAAGGAACCTCGGGCGAACTCACCGATCCGTGGTGCGATCTGTGTTTTGGTAAGACTAACATAAAGATTGACGCCTCGGGATTCTGTCCAGAGAGCAATTCCTTCTTGTGCAAGTCATGTCTTGATCATAAGCGGTTCCATGCCATGGAAAACTATAGAATACTGCAAGGTGAAAGAATGCCAAAGACACAAGCTGACAGGCCTGTCAAATATTCAATGTGTAACATACATGGGGGTCATGTAAAAGACCATTTTTGTATGGATCATAGTAAAATGGTGTGCAGTAGGTGCATAGACGACTTTCACATGACATGCAAACAAAAGCTCATACTTGACCTGTGTAAAGATCTCGGCTCCATCGATATTCAGGAGCTGAGGGATGATACTGAGACAATCAAGAAAAATATAAATTCAGTCAAAAATAATATCGAACGAAACAAAGATATCATGGAAAGTCAAAAGAATGAAATGATAAAAGAGGCAACGCAATTACGAGATAAACAAATTTTAAAAATACAAAACGCGTATTCGAGTACAATCTCCAATATAAACAATGTCTGTGACGAGAAATTATCACAGCTGTCTAAACAGGTGTATGCTTTGTCAGACATGATTTTCTTTCTTGAACAAACTCTCTCTAAAATTGACGAGATCATTGGTGCAGACATTACTCCTAACGTGTTCATAAAACTTCAAAATACGGTCGCAAATGTCCGCCAGAGTCAGGTACAATTAGCTGAGTTGGGGAAACAGCGGTGCAAAGTTGCCTTATCATTCTCTACACCATCAAGAAAAACAACCGAAACAAAGACATTGGCCGGTAGGATTGCCAGAGGTCTAATGGACCTGGTGATGCCGATACCAGAAATCGTTTTTCCCTCACTATCAAGAAAAATAAACAAATTTAAAATTGCCAGAGATATAAAGCAAGTTGAATCTACAAAGACGACGCCTTTGAATGTGAAAATGATAGATGATAAAGAAATTTGCGATATCACTGGAATGGCTGTTTCACGTAATCACGTGCTACTTTTAACTGACTGGAATAACAAGAAAGTAAAAACTGTTTCACCTGACAATAAACTACTATCATTCCTGAGACTCTCAGATCAACCATTTGACATCAGCGTGATAGATGACACATTAGCAGCAGTTGCTACAAATAATGAAAAAATTCATATATTGGATATAACTGATCCAGGCTCATTGGCGCTGCAGAGATCAGTATCACTGGGATACTCGGCATCTAGTGTAGCGGCATGTAATAATAATCTTGTGGTGAGTAAGTGGGCTGAACCAGGTTGTGTGAAACTGATCACCAGGACAGGAGCTGAGATGTGGTCTGTACCAAAAGATCACAATAGTCGACAACTGTTTGAAAAGGCGTTTGCTATAACAACAAGTATCGTAAATGACAAAGTTACCGTCATAGTAGCTGACTGGGGCAAGGAAACACTTACACTATTGGATGCCAACAACGGTAATGTTATCAAGATAGTTGATGTAAAAGGGAAGGTTCCTCTTGGTCTCACTGTTGATAATGATGGTAATGTCTACCTTTGCTGCAGGAAGCAAAGAGATATATGTGTCTGGTCAGCTGATTTAGTCAGAGTAGGGTTCTTCTGTCAGAGCAAGATCTACGTCCGAATGTGCGGAACATAGCTTACTGTAATGGCACTGATGGAATCTTTATTTGTTATGACGGAACGGACACAGTTGATCGCTTTAGGTTGTCATGAACTAAAAGCACACACTAACAGGCAAACAGTAAATAGCTTTCTGTCGATGACCTGTATCTCCATATCTCTTATCACTGAATTTGTAACGTGTTCTGGTATTCGCGACAAAAGAACTGATAGGCAGTATGTCAAAAAAAGGTCGGACCAATGTTAGTGCGACACCTGAACGTCGCACTGACGATACCTTGACGTTGTTTCAACATCGTTACATGACGCAGGCTTTAATCTGACGTTGTTTCAATGATGTTTGCATTTTTATTGCCATCATTATATACCATATAGATTAATACTATACTCTACTGAGACTGAGTATTTTCAAGATGTTCTGTTTCTAGAGGCATTTGATTCGCATATAATAGCGAACGTACATTTTCTGCAAGTTTTAGGTAATACAAATGCGTGTGACAAGTGGTGACCATTTTTGTAACCTTTTTTTTTACATTGTAACCTAAGTATTTAATTAGGCTACATTGTTTGTTAACTATACGCGGGGTAACTCTCGGTAAGATACCTGATGAATTTCAGTTGCCTGTGACAGGTTCTCGAAATTTAGGTTATCAACATGTAACAAACTGCACATGCTCTATATTAGTGTAGGCCATCATGTTTTTCGTGCGCTGAATGATGCGTTGTTTTCTTTTTCCAAACATTTTAAGTAAATTTAAACTCTGAATAGTCATTTACTGTTGTAAGACTAGTGTCTTGTCACAATTCAAATTTGGGAGCGCCTTCGGTATACACTCCCATGTGACCCCATTATGAGTGTCAAAAATTACTATATTCCCAGAAAAGAATTGATGTTGGTCGGGGGGTACCGGGATGGGGATGGGGGGCGGGGGGGGGGGGGAATTATTGATCTTTTACCTCCTGGTTTGCGGTTTGTACAGATTTTTGTAGGCGTTCTAATTGTTTTCTTTACAAATTTGTGAAATCTATGGCGCACCAAATATAAACTGCATGTGCAAAACGAATATGGCCGCTACTGGTCTCCAGCTAGCCTGGCATCAGGCCATGTATTTATACATTGCCCTTATGGAAAGGTACATAACCAGTAATCTGGTATAAGCAAGACATTTTATTACCTGTCCATTACTGAAAACAGACATTGTTCGAACTGTAGTGAAAGAGTATGATAAACAATATTATTTTATATGCACTTTACAAAACTGATATTCTTAATGGACTGATGCATTAATGGACTCCAGTACAAAGCGTATCAGTTTATCATTCCTAATAGCAAAGATAAATCTAATATTTAACAGGCAAATGTAAAGGAAGTGGATGGTGGCGCTTAGCTTTTATGTTGCACATGTGCACAAAGGTTAGATGATATATGTGACCCGTCGCGCGAAAAGGGACGAGTTGGGTGGATGACGTTGTTTTATAGAAATTACGTTTCAACGTTGACGTCACGACTTATAACTTCACTTGCGCGATAAACAGGTGCCCGCGTTTTTGTCAATCGTTTCAGGCTTTATTTTTGGGGGATTTTATTCCCGCCCGCCAGTCAAATATTTGACGTAAATAAAGTTGCGTCCCTTGGAAGAGTAGATCTATTTAAGTTTTGATGCCGCGAAAATATGAGTCGAACAACAACTTCATTCAAATTTCCTTTCCGATACTTGTTTCCTAAGCTTAGAAGATGGTGATAAAGAGACCCTAGATTTAGCTAATGATAGGGGAAGGAGGAAGAGAAAAATATCATAAAGAAGGAAAGATGTACAGTGTGTTCGATGCTATATGTTTTAATTTTCTGCCCATTGTGTCATGTGGTATTAGCCGAGCGGTTTCGTCCGTTGAGCTGTTGACATAAGAGTTGTTCCCGCATAAGTTCGAATCTCATTTTTTTCTTTCTTTTTTTTTTCTTCAAACTATTAGAAATCCTAATCCTGTATCACCTAATTTGTATATTTATATGGCCCGAAAAACTTTATTTGTACGAGTTTAATGCTGCATAGGATGGCCATATTATATTGCGCGTCTGTTTATTGCCATCACCTACACTGTAAAAAAAAGTCTGTAGATTTTACGGTAGAATAACTGCAAACCAGCTGCAAGTCCTTTTCCCGTTATTTTTACGGGCGTTTGCCTGTAAGACATTGTTGGAAATCACGAAATGGAAGTTTTATGTTAACTTGGCGCACTCGAAAATAACTTTGTATTGTGTAAGGGATTTCTAACCAAAACGACATCCGCTCTATTCTGTCCTACTCTGCTTAATGATCCCGGCAATTTTTACAGGCGCCCGTAAAAGTAACGGTAAAAGGACTGGCAGCTGGTTGCCAGTTATTTTACCGTAAAATCTACCGTCTATTTTTGCAGTGTAGGGTAGAACTTGGTTTACTTTATGCAAAGGGAAACAACTTTTGTGGCTCCCCCATTTAGTTTCCCGTGGCGGAAATGCCTGGTCTACTCGGATTTCCTCTTGGAGGGAGGAACAATGTACAGTACTGAAATTAATAGTACGTTACTACAATTAACAGCTTACTATACGGCATTGTGATGCACTGCACTGTCCGCCTAGAGTAGAGTAAAGAAGAGTAGAGCAGAGAAAAGTAGAATAGAGAAGATAAGTGAGTCTAACTTCCGAAGGTGGAATGATTAGATCCCTACACACATCGCCTACCCTACACAAACCGATCTACCAAATCCTGGTTACCAGAGCACCTGCCAACCAAGCCTCATCTCGCCCAAGAAACATACAATGACTCAAAAGGAACAAACACCAAACCAATATTTCACACTCCCCTCAATCATAACCTATCCATCTAAGCACAACCGATCCCCTTAACCACAAAATTCAACAAAATGCCCATTTCTTGGCAAAGAATAGTAACAGAATATCGTTTGGTCGGTAAGGCACATTAACATTAATAATGGTGATGGATGAAATCATTTACGCTAGACAACATCAGGAATCTGTATCCAATTTGTTCGCATTCCGTCAAAATGGCACAATATTCACTACCCTTGCCCCAGGACAAAACGGATTTCTGCTGTTAAACATAAAATCTGGTTTCAAATTCGATTCACACCTATAGGAGAATGAATAGAGGGTTGCTTTCATGACAATCCCCGATTTTTGAGACTTGACATTTGAAAAGAATAAATCTCGGTTTAACTGGTTCACTAACCTTTGTGACATCCCTGTTTCTAGCCCCCTGCGGCGCAACTGGACATCCCCTGAATATTTTCTATTCACAACACGCTATTGTGCTTCAGGAGGTAATAAGCAGGCGTGAATTGGTCCATTTTTTCTTTCCATTTTGTTTTTGCGGAATGACGTCATGCTACTCATTTTCCTTAAAGATTTACTCCCTTTATGATAATAACAAAAATGATTTGATGAAATATTTCATGCAATACCTCCGACATGGTCTAACTATACATTTGAATTAGAGTTTAGATAATAATATTTGATAAAAGCGACTTTAAACAGAAAATAAGATAAATTTTTATACAGTCGCGGACCGCGGTTGAAATCGGATTATTGGACAAAAATAATTTATTCATACGTCATAATTACGTGCACGAATAAGAAAAATACCTCTACATGATCACATGACACACGTGGTCAAAATCGATATTCTTACAGGCCGTGAGGAAACATGTAATTTGCATTTTAATTTGAAGATTATTTTTCATTCCACATTTATCGAATAAACATGCATTTTTTCAAAACTTTTACGGCTAATTATGAGACTATTACATATTGTCTAACGAAATTTTGTTAAAACATTTGTTTCTGAAAACATGAAATAAACGAGGGAGACAATCTTTAAAAACAGTCATTTCTATAATTTCCCAGGCATTTTCATTGGAATTTGGACGGATTTCATGTAAAAAAGGAAGAAAATAATGCGAGCACCCTGTTGACAATGTTGTGTAATGAACACCATTGAAAACCCAACTTTGTAGAGGGAAAAGTGGAGCATTGTTTCAGTTCGCAAAAAAGGTTTAGAATTCAGTGCCTAACCAAAACTGGTAAATGATGTTGTACGCGTGAAATTTTAGAATACTTTTGCCAAGGAAGTTTACAAGACTCTGTCAGACTGTCCTACACGTTTCTTGAACACGGCATTATTTTACTTAGACCCCTATTTAGTCTCAAAACATAGATGGTTACTACTCATTAAAACCGCCTCATCGCCGATTGAGGCGGTTCTATCAAGCAATTGCATTCTTTTTGGACAAAAAAAAAACAAGGAAAATACCATCAGTTACCATTACCTTGTAAAAAAATCCGAAGATTTTACGATAGAATAACCGGAAACCAGTTGCCAGTCCATTTCCCGTTATTTTTACGGGCGCCCATAAAAATTGCAGAAACCATCACGCATAGTTGGATAGAATAACAACAAAGTGGCATGTGCGCCCAGCGAAGACTCAGATCAGCCTGGGCTAACGCCTAGTCTGATCAATCGTCGCCGACGCATGCAACGACATGCAGGTAGCTTAGACCCTGTGCCTTTCTTTACGCGCACAGCGAAGCTTCTGATCAGACTTGGCAGATGTCCAGGCTGACCTGAGTCTTCGTGTGGCTCAAATACCACTGTCTTGCTTTTGTCGCGTCGCGGCTCATATATGTGCATGTCACTTGATAATACATCAAAATGCTTATTTGTTTAATTTGATGCCAGTAGTGGGTGATCTCTTTGTCATACCTGCAGGAAGAGAATCCCGAGAAGCATGGTTCGGAATATTTATTCAGCAAACAAAGCTTCCAAGGACGGCGCACAAAACAAACATTTACTTTATCTATCAGTTACAAGTTCTGAACGATTTTACTTTGCGACGTCACCACAACGTCATCAAAACATTTGTGACGATTCATGACGGTACCTACGTTCTGCAGACAATTTGAGCCCCAAAATGGCCAAGAGCCGCCAAAATTTTGATATTTTCCGAATTCTCTTAGATTTGCTTATTCACTGAGACATAAAACTAAATTTCGCTATAGGACACCCAACTCGTCCCTTTTTGCGCGACGGGTCACATATGTAAATTTGTGTATTCTTTACAGAGGAAATAAGTGTATATTTTCATAATTTTTATAACATTTTGTATATAAGTAAAATAACACCAGATTTCTTGCTTAATTGAGTCTATGTCTCGCCGGTAGTGACACTGCTATCGCCAGTATATTAGCACAGAACTTGTTAGGTCGCGCACAGCTGACTATAGGTACTCGGGCAGAGTCTGCACGGGCAAGCAATCAATCAGCACGCAATCAGACCTCCGTCCAACATAGTCGGGAGAAAAGGAAAACTTACATATTTCATCTCGCTCATATTGCATCTTATTGAACTTTGTGTTTTACAATTATAACAACTGTCAGGAGAAATAGATGAGATCCACAGATGACTAATTACTATCCAAGCAGGCACACAAGGTTAAATGATCCTTGGATCAACCTTGGATCAAACTTGATTCGACGTCGTGACGTTGAATCAATGTTTATTCAAGGTTGATTCAACATTGTGTTCGCAGTGGGAAGTGATTGCTCCTTGTTCTGATAACATTTAATCAGCCCTCTGAGATTCAGCCGGGCGGATACGCGTCGAATTGATGTCAGCGCGATACCATGACGTCACACACTGACGCCAGTAAGGCGGAATTTTGACTTGATGTGCCTGCTATGAACCTTTTCAATATTCTCTCATTCTACGCATTGAAAGAAAAAAAAACATTCAGTGGTTTGTCTTCATACTCTCGCGCAATACTATTTGTGTTTTGTTTTACTGTTACGGAGGTTAAGATATGATCAGATATAAGTTCTAACAAGGTTAACGTTTGCCAAGTAGACGACAACATAAAACAATCAGTTATTTTCAACAATGTAAATTCTCTTATGTTGGACATGTTATGGTAAATGAGCCGTGACACGACAAAACCAACAAAGTGGCATGTGCGCCCAGTGAAGACTCAGATTAGCCTGGGCATCTGTCCAGTCTACTTAGAATCTTAGGTGTGCTCTTAAACTAAGCTAGCTTCATTCGGACAGCGAAATCTGAGATCAGACTGCGCGGATGCCCAGGCTGATCTAAGTCTTCGCTTGCTAATCATGCCACTTTGTTGGAATTGTCGTATCTCGGCTCATATGTGTGGACTACCTGTAGCAGCAACTCTGCCATTTTCATATTTGCCTCCCGCGTCCTTTTTACATTCGGATCAACACTTAATGAAAGAAAATGCTCCCGTATGAGCAAATTCTTTCCTTTAAGAGTAGACCCCATGTTGGAAGAGCTACGTTGTCCAAGGAAGCAAACAGGAAGTTATGTTGATTGTCTCCATAAGAAATAAATGTTGGAAAAACAGCGGTGTACGCAAACAGAGCCACAGAGTCCTCAGCAGAGACAAGTTGTTACTGATCAATGAGCCACGACACGATAAACCAAGGAAGTGGCTTGAACGCCCAGAGAAGACTTAGACAGTCTTTGATGTGCGCTTACAGGGTAGATAATAGCTACCTCAATTCCAACAGCGAAGAATCTGATCTGAATGGTTGGATGCCCAGGCTGATCTGAGTCTTCGCTGGGCGCACATGCCACTTGGTTGGTTTTGTCGTGTCGCGGCTCATTAATCTATAAAAGGTTGACCTTAGAAACAAAAAACGCATACAAGAATGGAAACAAGGTCTCGGTGTAACTGATACTCTTTATAATATCTATGTCATTAGCAATGTTGCGCACGCACCCTTTTGAAAGTCAGCTATGATATTTGCTTGGAGAAATCTTTTGAATAATCCACTAAACGATATTCAGTTTTACAAAATGATTTTTAGCTATTTATTATTCGATTTTTGGATATCCAATACTCAGTATGATATTTGGATATCCAGACGTTGAATAAAGGATACCGTTATTTCGTTTTTGGATATCCAGACGTTGAATAAAGGATACCGTTATTTCGTTTTTGGATCTCTATAGATGCAATTTTGGATGGATAAAATTATGGATATCCAAAACTCGAAATATGGACAAAATTATTTTTTTCTTTTTTTTTTTTTTTCTTTTTTTATTTTGATATCCATAAATCGAATTTCGCGATTTCCATTAATGAAGACGAATATTCGATATCAATATAATCAAAACATGGATGTTAAAAATTGAATTAAAAAGAACCATAAACAGTGATTAAATAGTGATATGGCACCACATAAAGCATAATTGAACCAATATGTTGTTAATTTCTACTAAATTTATTTTGTTGTGTTGTGTGCTATATATATATTTTATTATCTGAATATATCACTAATAAGTAGGCCCATGTTGTGTGTTGGCTTTGTTTCTGGTAAGGGTTGTAGATTGACAGATGTGTGCGGGAATAGGAGACACTAATTAATGCCTCCAGCAACTGAAAGGTCGGATATTATTGCAGTACCAAATTTTAAGTGAGCAGTATCCTGTTACATCTGACAGATTGGAATCTTATACCGCAATTTCTAGCCTAATTACTAATCATAATGGAAATATTGAATCCAAATGGAAACGGTGACTAACGTTTGAAGATGGATACACTTGTATATTTGTTATTCTAAGTACCTTTGTACCTCTGATTGCCTATTATTTTTAAAGGTTTTTTTGTAAATTTCTCAGAATGTTTATTTAAAAAAAGTTGGTATTCAAATATATTAAAGCCTTTACAAAATTCAGAAGCTTTAAAGTATCAAATGCGCAATGATGTATTTTGATTAACTTCTTGAAATTAGTAAAATACAAATTGTGCATGTTCAAAAAATTTACATGCACACCTAGGAATGGAACGATCAGCAAATACTTTGTTATTAGTTCTTGAATCAGCCTATTCACGTCACTCAAAAATAGTAGGCTGAATGTATCTGCGAACAGCAAAAACTCTTACCAGCTTGTAAGCTTTATAATATAGCTTGGACCTTCATTGTGGGCATACATATTTCAGTGTTTGCGAACAGTAAAGACTAAGATGAGACAGCACAGAGGCGCAGGTTGGTGTGAAAGTTGCTGTTTGTATATGCAATAATCATCCTTGTTGTATTTCGTGGCTCAAATGGGTTTAAGGAGAATGGTTACAGTTTAAGAGGAAGCTACTTTCATTTATATTTGCATCCTATCTAAATGAAGGACAAATCGTTTATGAAAAACAACTGCTTCCCACAGAGAAAATTCTTTCCTCTACGAGTAGACTTAATGTTTGAAGTGGCTGATCGTCCGGGGAAGCAAAAAGTAAGTCACAGAAGTTGTTTTCCTTTGTAACAATTGTGGAAAACACGAAGGCATACACAAACATCTTAAGAGCATTCAACACAAGACAGTTATATACAGTAGTATGGCAAGCCAAATGGACAATATGTCTACAAACATATATTTGTGAATTACAAACCTATGTGTGAACTACTAACCTATTGTTGAAAATCACTTTTATAGGTTAATGGTTTTCAAACATGGGTTTTAAAAACTATATCATAGATTTCATTATTCAACATTTTTAAACCCATGATTTAATTTTCAAACCTATGTTTGTACGAAAATATGAATGCCATGGTGTACATTAAGTCTACAAACCTATATTTGAAATGACAGTCAAATAAAAAATTATGGTTTTCTAACATGGGCTTTAAAAACCTGTGATAGCTTATTTCAAAGCTATGTTTGAACTCGAAACCCATAACTGAGACCGGAGAAGGTCACGTGACATGGTGGTAGCCACAGTTTTGATCGAAGAGACGAAAAAAATCGAATTTAGTGCGTAATACTCGATTATATTTAAAAAAGTGGATGGACAAAATGCTTGACAATCTTATTAATACTCGATGTGTGTGATTTTGGAAATATAATGCCGGATAGTCGGAGAAAGAACAAGAGTAAAAACAAAGGTATGAGTTCTAACGGTACCCCACCCGCACCTCCTAACAGTGGGCCATTATTACCAAATGCGCCGGCTATGTGTACCTCAGAAGTTTTAGGACAATCTAGAGACATATTATATGGACAAGACACTGTCCAGCCTAGCTCTCCAAGTTTTGTTTGCCATGAAAATATTAACTATATGCAAAATGGCGTTATGCAAAACAGTGCCTATGCAGGGCCCCTACACAGCCAACCATGCATTAATACCAGTGGAACACAACAGATTACAGGTCAACCAGGCGTACACATGAATACGACTACGAATAACGGCTCAAATAACGGTATGCCCTCCTGGGCAGCGAGTATGTGCCGTCAGTTACAAACAATTCAAAATCAGCTTGAAACACAAAATCAGAGGTGGCAAACGGTCGAAAATCAACTCCAAGGCCAAAATTTAAGGATGACAAACATTGAATCACAAATCAATGAACTTAGTAGCTTAAATCGAAAAGTGGCTGAAACGACCATAAATGTTGAAAATATCAATAAAGAAGTTAGTTCAATCAAATCGAAAATCAATGACTATGAACAGAGTGTTCAATATTACAATGACATATGTGACTCTATACTCAACACAAATACTGACCTCAAAGACAGATTGAGGTCTGTAGAACAAGACCAGGCTACTAATGATGAGAAAATGGTTGATTTACAATGGAGGAACATGAGAGAGAATTTAATATTTTCTGGAATTCCAGAATCACAGTTAAACAGAGATGAATATGAGGACTGCGAAAGCCTTATAAAATGTTTTATCAGAGATCAGATGAATGTCACCAAAGAAGTAGAATTTGACAGGGTACATAGGATAGGCAGATTTCGCCAAGACCAAAGATATCCACGGCCGATTGTAGCCAAATTTACATATTATAAAGATAAAGAAACTGTGCGTCAGGCTGCGCCAAGAACTTTACTTGGAACAAACTACAGTGTAAACGAGCAGTTTCCGACAGAAATAGAAGACCGCCGGAAAAGGTTATACCCGGTTGCCAAAAATGCAAGGCGTGATCAGAATAATAGAGTAAGACTTGTTCGTGACAAGTTATTTATAAATGGTAGACAATATAATCCTGATGCAAACCACAGCCAAACCCAATCGCAGCCTCCACAGAATAACACGCAAAATAGACTGTCGCAAAGCAGTCAAAACAGACAGCCATACTACAATCAGAATGCGCAAACACAGCAAACGAACAAAAGGAATGTACCTGTACGAACGGACAGACCATTTCTGATAGGCCGACAATTTACTCGGCAAAAACAAAACGCCCCGTCAAATACAGCGCGACCTAGTTTCAGCAAACAAAGTGAACAGATCAGTCGTGATGACGTCATAATAGGTGCTACAGGTGGGCCAGTAAACGCACAATCCCGAGATAACAACTTTGCCACCGAAGTGTACACATCAAATCGATTCTTAGTGCTTTCTAATGACGCAGGTGGTGATCAGACACCTGTAACTCAGTGCTCTGGTAAGAAAAAAGCAACATCACCCTTAGACCTTGATATAACATTAAAGAAACAAAAGGAATATGATCCCGATACTGACAGTGTGAGTTCAAACGCACAAGCGGAAAACTGTGACGATGTGTGTTCTCCAGGCATGGAGATAATAAATACCGATGACTGAGACAGTTTGGGAGACGGCATTCACGCCGCGCACGGGGAAAGTGTAGGTAATAGGACTCGGAATTCGGTCAATCATGTAAAATCGCAAGCTGGAAATACCCAAAATAAACAATATTACGATGGGAAAACCCATGTAAACCAACTAAAAATTTTAACTCTGAACGTGTGCGGACTTAATTCGAAGTTAAAGTGTCCTGAGTTTATTTCGTTTTTAAATCAGTATGACATCATTGGACTACAGGAAACAAAAACTGACGATACAGATACGCATATTGAAATTCCGGGGTATAAAATATTCTTCCATAATAGAAGTTGTCTTTCAAGATACAGGTCAGGAGGTATAGCCCTTGTTGTAAAAGAATGTCTTTTGCCTTATGTGAAAATTGATCAGTCTAGCAGGAGCAAATTAATTCTACTTTTCACAATTTCTAAAGAAATTTTCCGTGGGGACAATTATTCAAATGATGTCATTTGTGGCATTGTGTATATCCCCCCACAAGGAACAAGGTATGCCCTTGAAGACCCGTATCTTGAAATACAAGAAGAAATTTTCCGATATTGTACAGAAACTAAGAACATCTTATTGTTTGGTGATTTCAACTCGCGATGTAAAAATTTACCAGATCATATCGAATTCGATGAGTATATATCAGATATATATGGTATGCAAGAATTGTACGAAGAAAATAACAGTATCTTAGACCTTTTCGAACGCTATCATGTGCCGCTTAACCGAAAAAGTGCAGACGAATCTGTAAATGCTTACGGTTACAGTCTCTTAGACATGTGTAAAAATAATGACTTATTTATTTTGAATGGTCGTATAGGTAGTGATTATACATGCCCGAATCTGACTTGTAAAAATAAAAGTACAGTCGATTATTTTATTTCGTCTGCGCACATGATACCAAATATTAAGGACTTGCTAGTACACGAATTTTCTTGTCTGCTCTCAGATGCTCATTCTCCAGTGTCGCTTACAATAGATGTCAATTATGAACAAAAAGAAAGTAATACTAAAATTAATACTACCTTTATGAAGCAGAAATTATGGGAGTCTGAAAAATCTGAAGCGTTTATAGACAATATCGATATTTTGAAGGTATCCGACATTGAAATGCGATTAGATCACTTAATAGATAGCAAGAGGGTAGAGAAAGATGATCTTGACCACATAGTTAAAGATATTGGCTTGTTATTTAATAATAGTGCAAAAGATACGTTTGGTCACAAAAATGTTTTCTCTGAAAACAAACGATCTAACTCAAAACCGTGGTTTAATTAAGAATGTAAACGGGCCCGAAACTTATACCATAAAACACGCCAAATGTATAATAAATACAAAACGAGTTTCTATAAAGATATTTTAAAAACGGTGAGCAAGAACTATAAGAAAACATTATCACAACATTATAATCGCTTTAATAACGACAGAATTAATAAATTGAGAGCACTGAAGCGTTGTAACCCAAGAGAGTACTGGAAAATAATCAATTCTCAGAAAAAGTCTGAAAATATAAAGGCGTCAGTTCAAGATTTCTACGATCATTTTAAAAATATGAGTGAAACTAACAACGATAATCACAATAACATCGACATGTTCGAAGATTATGAATCGAATGATAATGCAGAAAACGAATTAAACCAAACAATTACTGCCTCTGAAATACTTTTAAATATCAAGTCTTTGAAAAATAACAAAGCAGCTGGATTTGATTCCATAGTAAATGAGCACATAAAATCAACTGCCCAAATCATGCTCCCAGTGTACACCAAACTATTCAACCTTATATTTGATTCTGGTGTCATACCCGAGAGTTGGACAGTAGGTATAATAAAGCCTATTTATAAGAATAAAGGTGAGTCCAAACTACCAGAAAATTACCGTCCTATTACATTGCTCAGCTGTTTCGGAAAACTTTTTACCTCAATAATAAACAATAGACTACAAAAATACGCCGAAAGAATTAATATAATTAATTGGACACAGGCTGGTTTTAGAAAAGGCTATTCTACCTCCGATAATCTATTTGTAATAAAAAGCTTGATAGACATTTTACAGTCACAAAAGAAAAAACTATATTGCTGTTTTATTGACTTCAAACAAGCGTTCGATAATGTTTGGAGAGTAGGCTTATGGCACAAACTGATAAAAGATGGTGTGAGAGGAAAATGTTTCAATTTAATTATAAATTTATATGAAAATATTAAATCTAAAGTCTCAACACCAGATGGTAGCTCAGATTTTTTTATGTGTCACACTGGGGTTAGACAAGGGGAAAACTTATCACCTTTTCTATTTTCAATCTTTTTAAATGACCTGGAATACTTTTTGAACAGTAGACAAATAAACGGTGTAAAAATAGATTTTAATTTAGAAGAAGCCACTATTTTTATGAAGTTATTATTGTTACTTTATGCTGACGATACAGTTATTTTTAGCGAAACAAAAGAAGATCTGCAGCACGCTTTATTAGAGTTCGAAGAATATTGTTATAACTGGAAACTGCAAGTAAATGTATCAAAAACAAAAATAGTGATTTTTAGCAAAGGAAGACCCAATAAAGATGTACAGTTTGTTTTTCAAAATAATATACTAGAAGTTACAGATGAATATAAATACCTAGGTATATATCTCAGCCGTAGTGGATCATTTGTAAGTGCCAAAAAACATATAGCCGAGCAAGCAAATAAGGCGCTTTTTGCACTCCTACGCAAAATCAAAAGATTATCCTTACCATTTGATATCCAGATCGATCTATTTGACAAGACTATTAAACCTATTTTATTATATGGATGTGAAGTGTGGGGGTATGGGAATATTGATGTCATAGAAAGAGTTCAGCTGAAATATTTTAAATATATATTTAATCTTAAAAAGTCGACACCGTCATACATGATTTATGGCGAACTTGGAATTATGCCATTATCAGTCGATGTTCAAACCCGATTAATTTCTTTTTGGTAAAAAATAATTGATAATAGCAATAACGAAAAACTCTCATCCGAAATTTATAATATAATTTATACACTGCATAGCGCAAATAAAATAAAATCCCTATGGATCGATAATATCAAACACGTATTATGTTCACTTGGGTTTTCAGGCGTTTGGTATAGCCAAAGCTTCCTGAATTCGAAATGGCTAGTGAAAGCAGTAAACCAAAAAATTAAAGATCAGTTCATACAGAACTGGACAGCAAATATAGAACTTACATCAAACAGCAATATATACAGAATTTTTAAAACACAGTTTGAAAGAAGTCAATACATATTTCAGCTGTCCCAGCCGCTTTGTAAAATATATATGCGATTTCGAACACGTAATCATAAGCTTCCTGTGGAAACGGGAAGGTGGAAAGGCATGCAATTATTCGAGAGAAAATGTACGCTCTGTGATAGCGATATAGGTGATGAATACCATTATTTGCTAGTTTGTGATCATCTTAAAGAGGAACGGCACAAATTTATAAAATCTTACTATTATAATAGACCCAATATATTGAAGTTTAAACAATTAATGAACGTGACAGACATAAAAGATTTACGAAATTTGTGTTATTTAATTGACGGTATAATAAACAAAGTAGGATAATGGTCGAGAAAAAAAAATGATATTGATATTGATAGGTTAGCGAATTTCATATCGGCCCCATTAAAATACGATAATAAGTATTATAACTGTATATAAGCACACAAAAAACAATAATAAAATATATAAAAAAAAAAGATGTGTATAAAAAAAGTAAATAAATAAAAAAGAAAATAGGCAAGACCAGTTGCGGATTCAAAATATGGTATACATGGAATAAAATAATGTGTTTATGCGGTCTATAGGTACGATCCTGGGCCCGGGACAGGAGAAGTGCTGTCTGGACATTGGCTCCGCCACATTTCTCCTGCTGCCCGGGCTTAGGATCGTTCGTTTGGAAGGACGTAGGGCTCATGCAGGACAAGGTTGGTTAGCTGAGATATAATATCTCAGAATTTCCCTTCATTCACACTTGTTTTTCGTTTCGGCAAGTGTGGACAATAGGAAGGAGAATATTTATTATAAGTAAGCATAAGATTACAATTTAGCTATTTAAAAACTAACGTGGAAAAGGTGTATATATGTATATATGGGTTCAGTCTATGTGAATGTCACAAATACTTTGTAACAATAATCTGTTTGTACAGCGAAACTATGAAAGTTTCGAATTTTGCATTGTGATCGAGGTAAATGCAAATGAAGAAGCAAACAACGTTGGGACGGATTTGGTTGGACCTTGATTCGACGCCATGACGTTGAATGAACGTTATGACGTCGAATCAACGTTGATCCAATGATGATCGAACGTTGTGTGCCCAGTGGGTAAATTTATCTTATCTCTTTGTTGCCTTTGTAGTAAGTTCTCAATGACCTGTCAATGGTTTGTGCAAAATAAGGACTCAGTCATACTTGATAAATTGCGATGTACTGAAATGGTATCTGTATTTGCTGAATTAAAAATAGTAAGCACATGCGTACGGGCGAACGGGTGTGTGTGCGTGCATTTGAGCAGTGTGCATACATACACCCGAGTGCCCGTACACATGTGTGCGCAAGCATTTGTGCATTTTATGAATATGCTTACACGCACGCGCATAAGCGCGTGTGTGTACTCATGAGTATGTATGTGCATTATAAATATCTCTGGGTCGATCTCCCAAAAAGATACTAACGACTATGATGTTTCGATATGATTGTACTTCTATTGCTGGTTTACCACCATATCTGCATATGTGTTAATTGTTAAAATAGATTCTCTTGTTGTTTACATGTTGTAAACCTGAGATTTATGAATAAATTTGGAAATAAAAAATAAATTTGGAGATTTCAAAAACCTATGTTTGTATACTTATTGTGTTTGTATACTTATTGTAACATGACATACATATTAGTTTGTGCAAACATAGGTATAAAAGTTAAACAAGGGTTTTGAAATATCAAATTATGAAACCTATTATAGTGGTTTTCAAATATTATTCAGAAGTTCAAACATAGATTGGTAATTTACTAACAAAGGTTCGAAGACTTATTGTGAATTTCTCTTGCAATACAGTAGTTTATTTTTAGGGAGGTTAAGATTTTAACTTGTTCGGGTGTTTGTACGTCTAGCAAAGATTTGCATACATTTAACAACAATAATTGCATAGAATCTACCAGTCTGAAGTAAATTTTAGGCGTAAACTACTTCTAGGATAGCGTTTACATGTAGATTAATAAACGTGTACTTTGAATTTCTTTTTGAACATGAATTCGAAAATGTGCATAAGTACAGCTGAAACAATTTACTTTTCCTTTTGTCGCACCTATAGGATGTTTTTGTCTAAAGCGCTTTTGGCTACCATTTTAACGTGTACATGTTTATATACGCGCCGATACAAGTTAAAGTATGCGTACACGTTTTGAATAGTTAGTAATTAGTTTTTGCTGAATATTTGTTGTATATAAATTAAAATGGAATGAGTGTTTTCTTCTCCATTGCAACCTCTTTCTTTAGGCATAATGCAAAGCCCTTGCTTCAAATAGGAGAGATTTCCTTCTTATGAAACATATTAAGTCATGTTATGAGCAAAAATCTCTTAAGGCATATTCGAAATGCACATGCATGTACAAACCTGTGTTTATGCATTATGGTCTTGCATTTTGACTTTATCTTTTTTGTCAATCTCCGCTTCCTTGAAAAGTGTCGCAAACCTTCGCTACAAAATCTCAGTTCATGCTCCACTCCATAATTATTTTTCAAAAGTCCTATCAAAAATGGATCCTCCACTCCACAGCTCCACGCCACAGCAACACTCCACTCCATCACACTGCTCCATCATCCCAATTCAACAACTACACAACTCCACTCTGTCACTTCATTTCACGACTCCACTCTACAACTCTTCTCCACTCCATGACTGCACTCCAATACTTCACTCTAAATAATTAATCCAAACAAAATGCCCATACTTAAATTGAAAGTGAAAGTGAAACTAAAATGTGTCATTGCAATTTCGTCCCATCACCCATTCTAACACTTGTCGCCTATACAGCCAATGGTAAACTGTAATGATAAATCGCATAATAAACCACTAGACGGAGTAGCGTTATTTTATTAAGCGTCATTCGGAAGTCATTTTGAATTAGTTGGTGGTGTATGTATTTTTTTACATGAATTTAGTCGACGTATCGTCGTTTTCTTGCATCAAAACTTACTAAATACATGCAAAGTATAAGATATAATGAATTATATACAGAATGTAATAAAATATAACCAAGACATAATAACCAGTTTGCACCAAACCCAGTTAGCTCAATTTGACAAAATGACGTCGTACAAACGTCAATGTGACATTATTGCGTAAAGCTGTTTATCATATGACGTCGCATCTGAGAGTGTAATAAAGCCATGTATTAAAAACGATAATCCACTAGAGGATTAAATATGCAAATTACGTCGTAACGGTATACGTTGACGGCCATAAAAACGTCGCGTTTTCTAATGGTGAAATCGTGACGTTTTAGTGCAAATTTTGCTAATAAAATGCGATTTCAGTGTCATATGATAGATAGAATCTTCATTCGTGCTCCTGTATTATTGAATTTATTAAACTCGTTGGGAAAAACCGATAAGATGCTCGGCACAGCCTCGCTTCTTATCGTTTTTCCCAACTCGTTTAATAAATTCAATAATACATGAGCACTCATGTAAGATCCTATATAATCAGTACGTCGTCGTTATGACGTAATGTGCCTACTGGGTATAAGCACAATAACACATCATATGAATGTGTTTTGCAACATCAAACAGCTTTGGCATTCCATATGCACGTCTCCTTAATTTACTTCCTTTCTCAGAAAAGGTTATTGTCTGTTTCCAATGACCTTGTAAACGTGTAAATCTCATGTTTGAAGGTCAAACTGATTGTCGTAATGAATAGAATTCACAAAAGGTCGTAACAATATAGACTGGGCTACAACAAGATTGACAATAAAGGATTGATGCATGTTTTATTTATCTAGGTCTGCATGCATTCATAGTCAAGCCAAACTTGATACCTTTAAACTGATTGCTGGCCCACACAATAACTTTACAAATTCAAATTGATAAGTTTTATTCTAAAGGAACACGTTTACAATAAACGGTGAAGGCCGATGCAAATAAAATAACCAATTTTCGTCGACATTTTAACAAGAGTGAAACGGTGCACCTCACGGTGAGGCATCATATACAAAAGTAACTGTCTCCCACCCCTTCAGGACCCCCTCTCAGAAACCACGCTCGGGAGCAAAGTCTTCCCTTCAAAAGGAAAACCCAGCCCTGCCGTCCAAGGAAGCAAACAGGAAACTACAAAATGGGGAGGGGGGGGGGGGGGTAGGCGGACGCACAAAAGTTTCTTTCGTTAGTTGAAAAGTCAGAAGATATAGAGGTACACCCTGTCACCTACACAGTGTACACTTATACTACTTTTAAGAGTAACTACACTTCAGGAACTGACTGAATCAGATCCCAAACCCTATCCTCAACATCAAAGGGAAAGATTGACAAAGACGTCCCAACAAACAATAAATTACAAGTGATAAGCCGAGTCAGCAGCTCTTTCCCAAATAGGTGGCAACTCAGCTATCTTTATTGAACTAAATAATTTAGACCAACAGAAGGGTTACAACAGACTAAGCAAATTATACGAAAAACGTTCAACAATTATTTTTACCTATTTTGTATTTTTATTATAGAAGGGTTAAAATGAGAACACAATAAATTAAAAAGCACCGAACATAAAACAAATGCAACCGCAACGAAAGTACCGCCTAAGTATACTGGCGGATCCATCATGGTAGTCGGAAATTCTTAACATTTTGTTTAAAGAAAACATCCTCAAAGTGTATTTGCTCTTTGTTTTAAGCAATTACTTATAAAGTTGAAAGATTGTTTAGAACAATGGGAGTGTAATTATCAAGAAGTATTTTGACATTCAATGTAAATGTAATTTCCATTATCACCTCCCAGCGTCCTGATAGAGCATAATTACTGTTCAAAAGGGCGGTAACTCTCATGTCATCCATCAATCAAATTGTTAGTAATACCACTTACTACCTACATCATCAGCACGTCACATTTTCTCTAAAAGTAAAAAGTATGCAAAGACCAGGAACTGAAACAATCAAAATCCAAATCCAGCCCTCAAACCATAGTTGGAAACAACTAAGATTACAAATAATCAAGATACAGAGAACATATGGCCAACCGAGTGAGCAGCTTGTTCCCAAAAGGTGGCCACTCAGCAACCCAAACCGAACCAAAAATAATAAGAACATACATAAGGTAAAACATCACAGAAACTCTGACACCAAAAACAGGCAACAGAGAACCACAACAGAACTACCGCCTTGGAACGGCCAGTAATGAATTACTGGGGGGGGGGGCTTAAATCGATTTTACAGGCCCAACCTCACCCTCAGTTTCTGAAGTGGTACAAAACATTTAGTTGGTTGTTTGGTTCGCATGATAACCCTCTAACTCGTCAATGAATCATCAGGGTAAACACATAAATCAAATTTCAACACCATGAAGAAGCAAAGACGAGGACTCAACTCTAAGTTTCTCCATTTCATGTGGTTGATTATTCTACTTTATTCATTAGCTTTATCGGTTCCGATGCATTTACCTGTTCCGATGTATTCCGATTTTGTTCTAAGACGTAAAACATGACGGCAGTAAAATATATTTATGGTCGTCTTTTTCAACACTTACTGATCCAAGCCAAATACACATTTTATAAAATTGTTTGCTATATAATTCCATTCTACTTGTCCAGTACATTGCCTCAGTCTGTTAGACAACTTTCTCGCTACAACCGACGTAACTCTAACGATCTTCAAACTGTTGATTCCAGATCTAGTCAATACTATCACTCTTTTCTAACTTCAACAAATAGAGATTATAATAGCTTATCCACTGAGACAAAACAGTCCGATACTGTTAATTCCTTTAACATTCCCTCAACAAAGACAAATCATCTGTACCTAGCTATTTTTATATTGATAGCAGAATAGCACAGCTTCTACACACTCGTATTCGCAACAATTGTAGTTCATTGAACCTAGACCTCTTTCTCAAGAACATAACCGAGTCACCATTGTGTCATTGTGATAGTATTGAGAATGCGCAGCACTTTTTTGTATATATATATATATCATTAATACACATTGTATTTAAAAGTATACCCCTCGTATTTCATGTCGAAATAATCACGATATGAAACTTGTTAGTTGTATGCAACATAATAAAGACTTGTACAAACAAAGCATCGGTGAAAACATCTTTGTCATGGAGGCAATTAAGATATACCGGTGCATACCCTTCTTGACTATTCACGAACATCTTGTCGTCATAAGATGATTGACACCCACATGGCAATAAAAATGCGTTTTAGCAAACATGTTTTGAATTTTACGATTGGTGGAGTAAATAAAATAGATATTGATGCTGTTTTTGATTAGGGTAGCTGAATGACCACCTGTTTGGGAAAGAGCTGCTCATTCGGTTTATTATGAGTGTCTTTCGTGAAACTGTGTCAATTTTTCCGTGTGTGTGTGCTTCTATCCCTATTGGTTCTGAGAGCGGGATGTGGGATTTGATTGTATTAATTCCTAATACCTGTCTTTTCATTTTTCACTATGTCTATGAGCGGAATATTTACACAAATCAAGAAACTCTGCCAGTTATCACCAGAAATAACTAGTACAGGGACGTAGCATGTTCAGTTGCAACTTCCCCCTCAGCCCCATATAAACTACCTATAAAAGACGATATCGTGGGGAATTAAAACATTACATACTTTTTTATAGCCCCATATAAACTACCTGGAAACGGCGTTATCTTGTAAACTTGAAATAGCATAAATTATCAAGGGCATTGATACTTTTCTTCTTTCTTTGTCCTCCTTTAAAAAATTAATAAAAATGGCGTGTTGGGGCCATATCCTTTTGATGGCCGGTGGTTTCAAGAATTTATTTTTGTGAAAAAGGTCATTGATTTGACCATTTTATTTGACTCACCTTCTTGGTGAGTGAAATTGAAAGTGCAATCTTTGGGAGACATGACTAGCTATTCAACATATGACACTTATTTTTTCTCATGGCGGCAGAGGTCGCCTCCCGAAATCACGCTACCAAGAAAGATAGGCATGTACTTAGTTTATTTATTTTTATGATCACTTTTTTACTTTTTTTTCTTCAGAGCTTTCCCATTTTTTTAATTTTCTCTGTCTTTTTATACGACTTTTTATTGCACATTTATCCCATATTTTGTATTAGCCATGCTTGTTTGGGAAGCTAAGTAGGCCGTTTGCAATAAAAAAGGTAAAGTTAAAAGGTAGGCAATGATCAGGAATTAATACAACCAAAGGACCTCTGACGGTTGTAATGTTAATTTGCCTATAAAAATAGTCAAAATTAAATTTTTGATATACCCAAGAATTTCTTTTGAAATTTGTTGCTCTCAACTTCCCCTAACTGGTCATGAATTTAATTTCTGATTATTTTGCACATAGACTTCAATTTTTGGTGGAAAAAGCCAAATTTTGTAATTAAACGTAATGGAAACAGAAAAAGTTTTTTAAAGGTACTCCCCCCCGTGCCTCAGCTAGCTACTTTGCATGTATGTGTGTACTATCATAATACACATTATATGTGAGTGGCTTGCTGAGGCACGGGGGGGAAAGATAGTCTACAGCTGAAAAACTGAAAAAGTGGGTGGGGTACTTACACCCTTTATATCTAAAAATAGGCTAAAGTCCTTAGTACTGAAAAAATATTGCATAATATCAGTAACAGTAGTGTGTACGTCAGTTTTAGCATAGTTATCAATTAAGATTTCGATATCTTAGAAAAACAAATAAATGGACATATTTTCAGAGACTGAAAATTTTACATACCCCTCTTGATAAAATTGGTCTATGTTAGTCTAGAGGCATGATAATTTTTCAAAATCACTGTTAAAATGTCTTTATAGTACACAAGGCTACATATTAATGCCAAATATTTCAACTTTTGCTGCCTGAGGAAGGTGCAGTAATTTGTCGAAAAATGGGCAAATATGCATTGATACTGTCAGAGGTTCTTCCACATCCCGCCCTCAAAACGAACAGAGAAACAGGCACACACACGCGAAAATTGACACAACTGCACGAAAGACACGCACGGTAGACCAAATGAGCAGCTTTTCCCCAAACATTCAGCTACTCTATCCAAAAAACAGAATCAACATCAAATTTCATCTACTTTACGAGTATTTACTACTTACAAAATCAAACAAAACAAAAGGCAGATTATGAGCAAAACCGGTGACCAAACCGTCAAAGCACATAGAC
This sequence comes from Ctena decussata, assembly GCA_963989385.1. Classification (NCBI taxonomy): domain Eukaryota; kingdom Metazoa; phylum Mollusca; class Bivalvia; order Lucinida; family Lucinidae; genus Ctena; species Ctena decussata. Next base: position 58,291,071 of record OZ022514.1, on the reverse strand, counting down.
AAGCGGACATAGAACAATGTAACAGGAAGGAACCACAACAGACGCACAGCCTTGGAACGGTCGAATTTCAGAAGTATTTTTCTCTTTCTTTTTTTTAGGGGGGGGGGGGCGTGGGAGGGGAGGGGACATGGGACAGCTTCTAGTGTTCTCCCAGTATATGTTTGAGGACTAATACTAAGAGCATGCAAGGTACAGAGAAATGACTATTAATAGAATCCTTGAATATGTGAGGTCGTGAGGATATTTCAAAAGATCATTTTTAGCAATCGCGCAAAAATGCGCTACGGCTGTGGAAGGATATAGTCCAGTACTTCAGCTGCACTAGAATCTTTTTATTTATTTTTTCATACTTTTAAGCCTATATTAAATAAGTTAATTTTTATTCTATTTTACATTCCCTTAGCAAAAAGAAACGGATTTTCCATTGATTTGCTATTGGTTCACCATGGTTTCACCAGTTTCCATTATTACACCCTTTATCAACTAGTTTAACTTTATACCTGTTCCTTAAAACCATTCCCAATAGACATTTACATTCCCATTTTGCCTAGATGCCTAATAGTATAAAAATGAGGGTTTTGCAGTACTATACTCTTTTTATATCCAGTACTTTTCCATTTTCTAGCTCTATACAGATATTTGTATCATATAAAATGAGATTTTCTGAACCATTTATTTTGCATTGAATTTGATTGACAGGAAAATGGATCATGAATGGTAACTATCAAGGTTTGGGGCAAAAGACAGAATGTGGCTTCTATAGTAACAACTATAAATCAGTAATTTCATGTCAGCCTCTCAGTACACCAGAGGTAGTTTTAAATTTTGGCGCAACTATTTAGCTAAATTTTAAAGCAGTTGTATGTTTTTGACCAACCTGCCTAAATGGAAACCCCACAGCATGCAGTTTTATTAATGTTTTGAGGCTTTGGAATATATTCTGGACAAGAAATTAGTGGATCTTGCACAGTATGTGAATTAATACCAAATTACAGGATTTCCGCAAAGTAAGTTTTGTAGTGAAAATTTTGCATGCTTTACATTTTGTGTAATGTTAGGTTCCATTGCCCTGTATCAATACTATAACATTTCTGATCCCTATAATTATTTACCCAGGCTGCTGTGTCATATGTATATACTTTGTTATGTATCTTTTATTTTAATAGAAACTCTTTTATTTATTCATGACCAAATGATTTAATCAGTAATAACATTTGAAAGCTTACAGGTGCCGCAGTTTTATAAGACAATGAAAAGCCTGAAATTAGGCAAGTAAGGATAATTACCATAATTGTCCTAAAATTAGAACATTTTGGGTTTACAATGCAGGGTTTACAATGCAGTAATGTATGTGTTCAAAAGATACAACATTGTAGACTGATTAGGGTCTGCACCTTTTGCTGAGCCCTTTCTGTCCCACTATTTAGAATTCCTATGGTCTCCAACAAAATATAACAGCTTAAAGACACATTTTGATTGCATAACACCCTAATGACTGTATTCCCCCCAAACCTAGAGGGAGAGGAATCCTATAAGCATTTTGCTTTAATTCCAATCCTAATAACTATTTTCTTGTGTATATCTTTTGTTGCATGTGAGTGAAATTATGAAAAAAATATGTTTAAACTAATGACTGTTTATTGGAATATGGAGATTTGAGATAAGGAATCAGCAGGGGTCCTAAAGAGACCTTTTATTTTATACAAGTAGAGGCTACAGTCAAGGGATTTTATGACACTCATAATCACTGAGATAAGAAAATCCTTTGATGTTGGGAACTGGGAAAGGATATGTTTATTGGAGGTGATTATGAGTACCACCACTTTTATTGTGTCTTTAAGATCCCAAATGTGAAAATGGACCCATCACTATTAAGTCGGTGTGTCTTTTAGCTCATATGCATAGTTTCAGCATATGAATTATCATCTGATAAAAATACTATATCCTGGCACATGTAGTGGCTCGGTACCTGTGATCCTATGTCGGGTGGGGAGGGGAGGGGAGCTGATGAAAAAGTACATAATGATTTTTTTCATTCCCCCCCCCCCACCCCCCACATAGGGTCACAGGTACTGAACCACTACCTGTATATCCGGGAGGAATACAATAGAAAAAGAAGACGACTGATCAGTCTGCATATAAGCACAGGATGGTCTTAGTCTTTGTTGTCTGAAAGTGGTATCAGGTTCTTTTCTTATGTTGTGGTTCAATTAATTAGGTGCTCTTATCATTATTGTGGCTGGATTAATTAGTAGCTTATCATTATTATAGCAACTGCCTCAACAATAAGCAATCTTTGCAGACCAAGACTGCAGAACAAATAGCATAGACTAATCCAGATCTGACAGTCCCAGCAAACAGATAGCTGACAAAAGAAATTGTGCAGAGCCTGATCTGATTTCCAGTGTAGACCCTGATCAGACTCATAAAATAACAGTGTAAGCCATGCTTTGGCTGTCCCCAAGCACACAGTGTAGACAAGTGCAGATCTTAATCAGACTGCCCAGGCAAACCGTTGACACAGGGCAGATTGCTGATCAGGGTGTGCTGACCATTTAAATTGAAAGCCATTGGGCAAGAAAACTCTGATCAGGCTGCCACCAGCAAACATTATAGATCCTGATCACACTGCCATTTGAGCAAATACCTGATCAGACTGCCCTAGAAATGAAAACACAGAGCAGACTACTGATTATCTATATCATGCAGAACAGATACAGAAAAAATTTAATTACATTAGAAAAAGGCTGCATGAAAACAGGCTTTAAGCTGGTTAAAATATTAACCATAAACCATCCCTTAAAAAACTGGGACTCCTAAAACAATTACCATAGCTGGCTTACAAAAAGAACAATTTGGATTAACCGGTACAATGCAGTAAGGCAGATGGAATGGCTAGACCCTGATCAGACTGCTCCTTTACAAGCAATCTGATCTGGGTCTGCAGTATTTTCTGACCTATCTGTCCCAATTAGTTAAAATTGTATGGAATTATTGTATCTTTTTAATGAAGACACAAGACATAATGCTTAAATCAGCTGAAATTACCTTAAAATCTAGCTTTTATTTATTCAGGTCAGAATTTCTAGAAAATGTTCTTTATGCTGCTTCCAGCCATTTTTCAGATTATTTTTTGGCATCTTCATGAAGTACTCTTGGAACTTTAAATTCATACAGAGTGCTCAACAGGTTAAGCAAATGTGCAGGTTTGTCTGAATACTCACATAAGATACATTTTACTAAAAAATAGCACATGATCATGCCATGAGAAAAGTATTATTTCAGTACTATAACTGCGTCATTTAAATGGTGGCAAATCATTTCAATTGATTTTTAGCCATTTTTCTTATGTCATTTCAATGTCTGTGTGAAGAAATGGAAATTATTATTTCACCATTTCCATGTCATTTCAATAGCAGCCTAATTTGCTTATTTCGCACATTTTCAATGGTAGTCCAAGGCTGCAATAAGGGTGATCGAATGGACGTTCAATGTTTAATACTTACTGCCTTCTATGGGAACTTACCATTACTTATCCTTGCTATGAAATGCTGAATGACTGAAAATTAATGGTTAAAAAGAAATAGACACTACATAGATATTAAATGCATTTCTTTTTGCTAAGGGTTACCATCATTTTTTATTAGTATATGGGGCAACTAGAGAAAATGAGCAGAAGGTTACTCAGTTTTATCCATTTTTCTTAAAAGGCAAATCTAAAGTAAAAATGTTGTGTAAGTCTAATATCCTATACTATCTTACAAGTCTTTTGGTACTACTGTTTTAGAAAAATTAAAGAAATATTAGTGCCGCCAGTTTTAACATACTTATTGCTACCCTACATCCAAAACCTTAATTTTCAGTACCGTGTGTTGCTTTACCGAGGTTAGGCAAATATTTGAAAACGAAAGGGAACGTTCAGGCAATCTTCATTAAAAAAGCCGCGACACGAGAAAACCAAAAAAAGGTTGTGCGTCCAGCGCAGACTCAGATCAGCCTGGGCATTCGCCCACTCTGATCAGAGTCTTCATTGTCCGCATTTGGATAGCTTAAACCCTTAACTACTATTTAAGCGCGCGCTAAGCGAAGAGTCGAATCGGACTGGGCAAATGCCCAGGCTGATCTGAGTCTGCGCTGGGCAAACAGCCACATTGTTAGTTGGCTCGTGTCGCTGCTCAAATGTGTATTCAAAACCATGCCCGAAGGCTATATAAATTACTACACTATGCAGAAAGACAAGGGATTAAGTATTTTTATTCTTAAAATTAAGAAAATGAGACAATAATTTGAATAGTCGATTCAAAATAAAGTTATAGAAAACCTTAAATTATTTTTTTTTCTATACCAACAAGCGACATACATGTACTTTGTTCAAATCATTTTGAAGATAATTGCTTTAAAGTTTATATGCAGGGTAGTAATTTTTACACTGAGTACTGGAAATGAAAATGAATAGTATGCACAATACATTTGAAAACCAAGCATCAGCTGTATGGTAAACTAACCAAGTGATGTCAGCAGTCAATGATTTAGAAGCTTGGAAAAAATGCATATCGCTGATATAATCAGCAGCATGTCTGCTGCCATGGTTCTACTTTATTAGCAGATTGTTAAACGGAGGTTTACACAACAAATTCAGAATAAGTAAAGAGTTTATTTTTGGTATAGATGAAAGAATAGCAGTTATGAATTCTCACTTTATTCTTTCCAGAATGGCGACTGCTGATGCTGTAAATGACGGACGTGCATTTGAAGATGACAAATATTCAGACAGGGCTCACCGACAAAAAAGTTCAGACGAACTTATTGATCCTTGGTGCGATCTATGTTTCGATGAGACAAACAAAAAGGTTGAAGAACCAGGATTTTGTGTGACTGCAATACCTTCCTGTGCGAGTCATTTCTTTATGCCCACAAGATGTTCTCTCCGTGAAAAACCATAGAATACTGCAAGGCCGAAGAATGCCAATGGCACAAGCTGACAGGCCTGTCAAATATTTAGACTGTGACATACATAGAAGTAAGGTAAAGGACTATTTCTGTATGGATCATAGTAAAATGGTGTGCTGTCAGTGCATGACTGAGTTTCACATGGCATGTAAACAAAAACTCATACCTGACTTGTGTACATATCTTGGCTTCACTAATCTTCAGGACCTACAGGATGATACAGAGACAATCAGGAGATCAATAAATCCCGTCAAAGCCAATATGGAACAAAATATAGATTTCATGAAAAGTAATAAAAACAAGAGCATGTGAACAGAGGCTCACGTATACCCCCGGCCAGCGCCACCGCCTAATAAAAACACACTTAACACAAAACTATAAAGCAAATGTTAAATAACAGACAGATGCATGGACAATCTATTACAAATCCAGTGGAAGGCCTTTAGACAAATACACAATGGTCCATTAAAACATGCAAATTCTGTAATCAAAAGAAAATACAAATTTAACACAAAATTTCAACACAAATTTACATTAACTTCTATGTCAGTGACCTTGACCAAAAGTCAGCAGCAGCATCCAGATGATGTCAATTAGTCAATTTTAAACTTTACCTAAACCTAGTCACATAGCAATCTGAGAAATCTTTGACATAAATTTTACCATTTATTCCATAGGAGATAGAGATGGAAAAAAGGAAAAAATGCAAAAAGGGCCGAAAGAAATCTTAGCATTTTGATTTTCTTTCCCACAATAAACTTGGCCATTCTCAAGACGTAAACAAAATTTGAAGACTGTGGCTCTCTTAGGAACAGAGAAAACTGTGACAAAAAATAAATTGGAGAGAAAGAAAAATGGACAAACAAAGGGAATTATAAGCAGGAGGCCGATACTCTCTTACACCATACAATTAGTCATACCCAACATTTGCACCAAATTTCAAAATCCTAGCTGTAGTGGTTCCTGAGAAATCTTGGGACAGAAAAAGTTAAATTTTATAGAAGAGAAAGAACAATGGACAAACAAAGGGAATGATAAGCAGGAGGAGGCTGATGCTTTCTTACACGGTACAACTAGTCATACTCAATGTTTGTAATAAATTTCAAAAACCTAGGTGTAGTTGTTCCTGAGAAATCTATGATAGAAATTTAATAGGAGAGCAAGAAAAAATGGACAAACAAAGGGAACGATAAGCAGGAGAAAGCTAATTGTCCCTTACAAGGTACATCAAGTTATACCCAACATTTGTACCAAACTTATAAATCCTAGCTGTTGTGTTTCCTGAGAAATCTGTGACAGTAATTTAATTTGAGCGAAAGAAAAAAATGGGGGAAAAAATGAAAATATAAGTAGAAGGAGGCTGATTGTCTCTCACAAGGTACATCTAGTAATACCGAACGTTTGTACAAAATTTCCAAATCCTACCAGTTGTGGTTCCTGAGAAATCTGTGACGGAAATTTAATTGGAGAGAAAGAAAAACTCGACAAACAAAGGGAACGATAAGCAGGAGAAGGCTGATTGTCTCTTACAAAGTACAACTAGTCATACCTAACGTTAGTACCAAATTTCAAAATCCTAGCTGTTGTGGTTCCTGAGAAATCTGTGACAGATATCTAATTGGAGAGAAAGAAAAATGGACAAACAAAGGGAATAATAAGCAGGAGAAGGCTGATTATCTCTTACACAGTACAACTAGTCATACCCAACGTTTGTACCGAAGTTCAAAATCCTAGCTATTGTGGTTCCTGAGAAATCTGTGACAGAAATTTAAATCGAGAGAAAGAAAAAAATGAACAAACAAAGGGAATGATACGCAGGAGAAAGCTGATTGTCTCTTACACGGTACAACTCATCATACCCAACGTTTGTACCAAATTTCCAAATCCTACCTGTTGTGGGTCCTGAGAAATCTGCGACAGCAAAAATGTTAACACACACACATACACACACACACACGCACACACACACACACACACACACAAACATATTAACGGAAAAACCAAAAACTATATACCCCCTATATACTTCGTATACCGGGGGTATAATGAAACGTTAAAAGAAGCAAAGCAGTTGCGAGATAAACTAATTTTGAAAGTAGAAAACGCTTATTCGAGTACAGTCTCCGATATAAACAATGCTTTTGACAAAAAGGTGTCACACCTGTCTAACCAGGTGTCTGCTCTGTCTGATATGATTTCCTCTTTTGACCAAACTCTCTCTAAAATTGACAAGATCATAGGTATAGATGTAGCTCCTACTGTATTTATAAACTTCAACATATGGCAGAAAAAGTCCGCCAAAATCAGAAAGAATTAGCTGACTTGGAGAAGCGGCTCTGCAAAGTAGACCTCTCTTTCTCTGCAAGTCCTGAAATATCAGCTTTCCTGTAAGCAAACAAAACGCTAGGCAGTGTCAGAGAAGATTCATCTCAACTAGACCTCATGTTGCCAACACCAGACATAGCTTTTCCTTCACCGTCAAGGAAAGGCAAAACAAAGGCACGGACCGGTAGAATTGTCACAGATATAAAGCAAATTAAAGTTATAAATATGGCCCTTTGAATGTGAAAATGGGAGATGATAAACATAATTTCTATATCAAAGGAATGGCTATTACAGGTAAAAACATGCTACTTACAGCTGATTGGAATAACATGAAAGTGAAGGTTGTCTCACCTGACAACAAGTTGCTGTCATGTCTGGCACTGTCCGGTCAACCATATGACATCAGCACAATAGATGACAGAACAGCAGCAGTAAGTACAGATGATAAGAAACTTCACATATGAGATATAATATATTATATCTCATGTGTGAAGATATTATCTTATCTAGGCTCATTGGCAATACAGAGGTCAGTGTCACTGCAATACAAGGCATCGAGTGTAGTGCCATGTAACAATAATCTTGTGGTGCTTAAGTGGAATGTACCAAAATGTATGAAAATGATATCTATGACAGGAGCTGAGATGTGGATAGTCTCAGCCGATCAGAATGGTCAGCAGCTATTTGAAAACCCATTTTCTGTTACAACAAGTATCTTAAATGACAATCTGAGCATCATAGTAAGTGACTGGGGCAAGGATACGATAACACTGCTGGATGCTAACAATGGCGATGTTATCAAGATGATTAATGTGAAAGGGAAGGTTCCTCATGGTCTCTCTGCTGATAATGATGGTTATGTCTACGTTTGTCGTGCGGGGTCAGGAGAAATATGTGTCTGGTCAGCTGATTTATGTCGGAGTCGGATTCTTCTGTCAGGCAGTGATCTTCAGTCGAATCTGGTGGACATAGTCTACTGTCATAATACTGATGAAATCTTCATCTGTTATTATACACTTGACACAGTCGGCCGCTTTAAGGTTGTCATAAACTAAACGTACATACTGGCAGGCACACTGTAGATCAGTCTTGTGTTGCTTTCCTTTATTCTGTATACTTATTACAAGGGTTGATCCAGAAGTAATGTCACTGTGTCCACTGCGCGCTTATTTATCGTAGCATTATTATAAAAATCATATCAAGCTGCACTGTAATTCAGTTCTGATTAACAGAAGAGATATAAAGTTGGAATCTTTTTTCTTTCCAATCATATAGACGTTCAAAGTATGCCACCGACGCCATCGCGCCACACGTCAGAATAACGTTAATTACATGAACATAATTTTCAAAGGCAATCACAAATCAAAATCAAACTAACTTGCCAAATCAGATGAAAATTTGAGACGATGACGAAATATATTTCTGTCGCCTACTGTTGAAATTTTAATATCGTCACTGCAGTTTGAAGTTTGCTAGCTAGCGCTAATGCTTGTTACTGCCGAGAGTAAAAATGTAGATTTCTGACAAAAACGCGTCAGCTGATATGTGCGGTTTTGCCCCGAATTTGGAATATCACCATTAGAGACGATAGAGCTGTTTAGTTAGAATGTGGTGAAATAACAGTTATTATGAGGCTTGTTTAAAGCTGCAATCAGCGCGATAAGCGTGCCGATGAGTCGTTAAGGGATAGTCTGAAAACCGGAAGACCTTTATGTGCAATGTCAGACAAAAGCGTCACTCTTGTTTGGACCTCATATATGAATATCAATGTTTTGAAATTCGAATATTGTGTAAAATTCTTAAAATTGAGTTGCGGGGCCCTTCAAGTAATATTAAAGATGAGATAAACATGGGTGAAGAGACATTAGTGCTATGCTGGAACAGCGAATATGCTACTTTGGACATGACACAATATCGAAATTTCGCCTGGTGCGTCAACAACGTCATTGACGTGCGGCGCGTTTCGTTACCATGCCTTCTGTCTATCTCGATATCTCAGTTACTGTGCCCTGTATTTCTATGAAATTTTCAGCCCATAATGCAAATAGGTTAAGGTATGTGGATACGAAATTTTATTGGTCTCTCTTAATTCTACATGATTTTATAGCTGCAGTGACATTACTTCTGGATCAACCCTCGTATCTCAAACTTTCGGATTTGTACAATTGAATTCGCGCCAAAGAAATTGATGGGCAATGTACGTTAAAGTCGACGTTGACTTGACATTGTTTCAGCTTCATGATATTGTTAGGACGTTAAAATGGCGTTAAAAATATCAGTGGTGTTAAAACGACGTTGTTTTAAGGCTGTGTGTATGGCTTTGGGTATCACCGATTCCAATATGATTACAGTTAATATCTTATGATTTTCTGTTTTGTGAGAGATTAGATCCACAAATAACAGTAAACGTAAAACTTTCTGCAAATATTAAGTGATTTAAGTAGGACACGTATCAGTTTATCTTTCATGATAGCCAGTACCAGTTAACCCGCAGTGTACCTGCCCTGTTTACTTTGAAGTTATCTGAAGATGTATATTTAAATAGGCGCTAAGTGGATCTCCTTATTTTGCATTTTGATATCCATAAAAAGAAATTTGGATAAATCCAATTATGGACATCCAAAACTCGAATAAAGAAGAAAGTTTGTTTGAAGGATATCCATAATTTGATTTTTGAATAGCCATAAATCGAATTAAGAATTTCCATAACTCAAGACGGCTACTGGATATCCATATCAGCTTTTGAGGCGCCTTCTACTTCACATTCCTGATTTTTGAATAGAAAAATTCATTTAAGGTTATTATTAATTCTTTTTGTTTTTGTGATATCTTATTTTGAGATATCATAAAATAATATTTGATATATCTTAAATCATTTTTGGATATCCATAATTCGAGTTTAGGATATCAATATATCGAATTATAAATATCCATAAATCGAGTTTTTCTTTCCAATAATCGTTTCGAATTTTTATATCCAAAATCTGATAGATGGACATCCTTAATTTGATTACCCAATATTCAATTTGATTGTGTGATATCCAAAATCCGATTTATATTCATCAATCTAATTATTAATATTCAAAACAAAATAAAGCCTTGACTACTGGATATCAATCAAGTGACTTATGGATATCCTAAAATTTTTAATTATTTAAAATAGGAAATAAATAGCAAATCAACACCTTAAACGATAGTCAGTTTAATTTTTTGCTATCCTTAAAATGATTTAAGGATATCCATAGATCAATTTTAAGTACCAAATAGTCGCCAGGTTTTTAATATCCAATATTCAACTGGTGGATATCCTAAATTCGAAGTTTGGCTACCCCAAAATTGAGCTTTGAACATCCAATTTTCATCATGATTTTGTGAGTTCCAAAATTCGATTGATGAATATCCATCAAACTGTTTTTCGATATCGACAAATCGATTACTTTCTATAATCACAAAATCAGGATGAAAATTGGATATTCATAAATTGAATTATGAAAGGTGAATTATGGATATGAGCCGTTCTCTGTGAAAACCGGGCTTAATGACATTACGTAATAATTACGTTGTGAACAGATAAAAAACACCAAAATTCATGATTTTTGGGACCTCTTTTGATTTCCATGAAAATACCTTAGGCATTGAGATATAACAGCAAGCCCATGAATTCAACAAAATCCAGTCATAAATATGACATGTGTTGCCATGACAACGCTTATTCAACGGTAACCCCAAAGTCTTGAAAACATATGGTATACCATCACAAAGACCTATCATTTGAGAAAGAATGTTGAATCATGCAAATTTGCATGTGTGTGCTATGAAATACATATTCAAAATGAGCACACACACTTTTTGTCCGAGTTATTTTATTTAATTAGCACCGAAAGCTCGTTCAAACAAACGTAATGACGTTGACGTCAAAACATACTTGCATGACGTTAATAATGTCATATAAAGAAACCTGCACTACCTGTGTGTTTCTAAAGTCAATATCTCAGTAATGAATAAAGATAACCTTATCAAAATTTCAGGAAATGTTTAGAAAAGCTTATACTTTACAGTGATGTAGTTAGGTAATTTTTCATTTTGATGTCATTAAGCCTGGTTTTCACAGAGACTGGCTCATATCCATATATAGTGAATAAATAGTAGAGCAGCTCCACATAGATATGTGAAAAAAAAAACCCGAATGAAAGATATCAATAAAAAGTGAAGAAATAGTAAAAAGGCACCTAAAAAGAGCAATCAATCCGAAATGTTGTAAATTACTACTACTTTTTGCTATGATGTGTGATATGAATTTTGATTATCTGAATGTGTTTATAACACAATTATTTTCAAATTCAGAAAGTGTGCGTACGTGCGAGTGTGTGTGTATGTTTGTCTCTCTAGATTGTATTTCCTATGTTTTGTATTTGCTGACTCTTTTAAAATTAGTTGTTTTATAAATTAGATTGCATTTTATTGGTAGTAATCAGCTTTTATTTGTGGTGTAAGTGGGTACGTCTTCACAGCATCGGCACTTAAGCATCGTTCACAGGATAAATACAAAACATAATAAAAGTGGAAAGGATCAGTAATTTGACTACAAGTAGTTACCTTTATATTTAGTGTTCAATTGCCAATTCTAACCATAAAATGAGACATGACACGAGAAAGCCAACAAAATGGTTATGCGTCCAGCACAGACTCAGATCAGCCTGGGCATCCACCCAGTCTGATCAGAGTCTTCGCTGTCCGCATGAAGTTTGCTTAGACCCTTAGCTACCTTTCAGCACTTAACAAAAAGAGTCCGATAAAACTAGGCGGCCGCCCAAGCTGATCTGAGTCTTCGCTGGGCGGACAACCACATTGGTGGTTTTCTCGTGTCGCGGCTCAATTTAATGGATAATGACAATAATTTGAGCCTATGGATATATGAGCAGATCGGTTTGCTTGATATTTCCAGCCGAGATGTGTTATTTCTTCCCCCTCCGTCCACCCTCAATCTACAACATCGACCAGAAAACAAATTGCTTCAATGATGACTATAACAAAAGATTATACAATACATGTTCAATTTTATATGAAATATTTATATATAATGTATGGGACGGAAAATATTTTTTACCAGTTGTAGGCTTAGAAAGGCTGTTTTGTTCATGGTAAGGTTGCAGGTTTATAGATTTATATATAATTATTGTGTGTGTGTGTGTGTGTGTGTGTGTGTGTGTGTGTGTGTGTGTGTTATGGCTGACCATTACAAAGGCAAAAGCCCCTAAATACTGTTCTGTCGAGTAACTGGTGGAAAACCTTAACTACCTCGCACAATTAGCATCCGTTACAAAAAGCAAGCGGTGTAGATAATTTTGATCGTGACAGTTTATAAAAAATAGAAAGTAAACTCATATTTTTCTTGGAAATAAAACAAACCAAAAGCACAGCAATATTCCCCTAATCTGTACCATAATTCTGTGAAGATAGCAAAAATACAGTCTTGTGTTACAGAGAATATTTGCGGATTGGCCAAATGTCTATTTCAAACAAAGACCAATCATAATGATCATTGCTAGCGAGTTAAATTGCCTTCTAGTCAGCTCGATTGAAAAATGTAAGGGTTATGGCAAACCATCACAAATGTGCCTGATGGAAAACCGTAAGTCCCCTGACTGTACAAGATACGGTCGTTTTATGTGCTTGCAGCAACAATTATAACGTGTACATGTAGCTACCAGTAGCTGTACAAGTTCTAAATATGTCAGTCTCCCTAATTTGTTATCAATGCTGAATATTTGTTGTATACTCATATAAATCAAAATGGAATTCATGAGCGTTTTTTATCCATTACAACCCCTTTCTTATGATATTATGCAAAGTCCTTGCTTCAAACTGGAGAATTTCCTTTATATCAAACATGTAAAACTATGTTGTGAGCAACCATCTTTTAAGACACATACGAAATGCATATGTTAGTACCAAGCTGTGTTTATGTATGCAGTCTCGTCAGAGCATGCACTGTTCGTCCGGACAATAACTGCAGCAAGCGGCTTTATAGGCAAACTGCACAGATCATGACGAAATTTGTGGGCCTGCACACTAGATTTGGCAATTTTTAACTGTCCATGTGGGCAGTTATCCAAACACGGACACGGAATATATATCATTTCAAACATATCAACTCATAACATACATTTTTATAGGAGCTTACCCTAATGTGCTTAAATATTGGGACTCCTATAACAAATGATTTTCCTTTTGTCCCAAATGGAAACTTGATGATTTTAGGTGTCCCAAAACCGGTATATCAGCACATTAGGGTATTCTTTTTCAGTTGCTGACGTAGCCATGCTTGTCCCTATTCACGCCTGGGATATCCGCGATTATATTCCTGGCAGGAAATTAATTAGTCAATCTTCTGCTAATAGATACCCAGAATATCCGATGCTCTTCAACATGTATGTAAAGTTGTCAGTATGAACATCTCAGCTTTTCATAAGATGATCTGTTGGAGGTTTTTGATAAATCCAGAATGTCTTATACTTCAAAGAAAATAACATGCACAGTTGTCCACGAACAGGCTATACGTAAGAAAGTATCGTTATATTTTAGCTGATCAAAAACATTTCTTTATTTTCTTTTTCAGGTAGGTTAACGAGGCGTGGTATTTATTGCTCATGATAGCAAATATAAATGAAACAAAAAAATGAATAAAGTACATTTAGGAACAAGGTACATGGTAAAACCGAATGAGTCAGCAGATAAAAGCGATAGCACTGAAAGTGCAATAAAGCTATTCTAGCACCCTTGACTAAAGGAAAGTGAGTGAATGAAGTCGGGTCTGACGTCCCACTAACAACTAGGGCTTACTTAGACGGCACCTCGGTTTAAAGTCTCATCCGAAAGACCGGAGAAGCTGGGGATCGTTCTTGCAACCCCTGAATTGGTAGTCCAGCATGTTATCCACTACACTACCGCCGCTCCTTGCTGAAGGGAAATTGCTTACCGTCTACCCTATAGTGTAAAAAGGTGTTTTGTTATATCTGGTTTTACCACCATTTTTCAGAATGAAACAACAGTTGACTCTGTTTGCTTTTTAGTGGATGGTGTAACTCTTCCCAACATAGGTATATTCTTAAAGGAATAAGCTTACTCCAAAAGGTGCAAATTCTTTCATTTAAAGTGAAACTGCATAGTGTAGGGAGACAAAATGATAATGGCCTATCCAGCGACATATGGCGCAGAAATGACGTCGAAATGAAGTCGCTGCGACGTGATGACATCGCATCGACGTCAGTTTGACGTCATCTTGACTAAATGTACCTGCTTGGTAATTGATTCACCTGAAAGTGTATCCATTGACCTCAATGACGATATAAAGGACATGTACATGTATGGAAAAGTTTCTAATTCAAAGATCTATTCGATACTAGCGATGAAATTTCAGATACTTGGTTCATTTTTTTTCCGAGAGGTAGGGGATGATGTTTCTATGTACAAGAACACAATTAAGGGGCATTTATTGAACATTACATTAATTTTGAGTATTTGACATTCTGTATAGGACATGGGTGTAGATGATCTTATTCATTTGTTCAGAAGATTAAACCTAAACAGTTAAACATAAGCCAATATCTTATCATTCAGGAAATTATATGGTCAATGGTTTTACGTAGTTGCTTCTACGTCTGACTCTGGCACACATAACGTTAGCTGACAGAACCATGTTAACATGGCCACTGCGCCAGCTGGCCCTTCCAAGGCGATACTTCTGTTGTGGTTCCTAAATGTTACATGTTATTATATCCGCTTGTCTATCGTCTTTAGCATTGTGTTGACCTGGACAGCTGCCCGTTCTGCTTTATGGTTTGTTTTGTAATTACACACAGAAAATAAGAGCAAAATAGATGTTGATGTTGTGTTTAATAAGGGAAGCTGAATTTTTCACGTTTAGTTTTTGCGGACGGGATGTGGGATTTGATTGAATTAATACCTGATCATTGTCTAACTATTTACTTTGGTGGTATACAGTACTTCGTAGTCATCATAATCCTTCATTTTGTATAAATTACTCGTTGTTTTTATTCATATTTTGCTATCTACCATAAAAAAATTATGGTAGATAGCAAAATATGAATAAAAACAACGAGTAATTTATACAAAATGAAGGATTATGATGACTCGTTGTTTTTATTCATATTTTGCTATCTACCATAAAAAAATTATGGTAGATAGCAAAATATGAATAAAAACAACGAGTGATTTATACAAAATGAAGGATTATTATACATCAGCAAAAATAACTAGATATTATTTAAAGGAAGGGTAGTATTATGTATCAGCAAACAATGATTCAGTAGTATTTAAAGGAAGGGTAGTCGTGTGTATCAGCAAACAATTATTCAATAGTATTTAAAGGAAGGGTAGAACTATGTATCAGCAAAAATAATTCAAAAGAATTTAAAGGAAGGGTAGTATCATATACACAGTATCATCAAACAATAACTCACACAGTTCAACTAAATATCTAGTAAAATCTGGGTCCGAGGTTGTAAAATTTGAGTACATTCTAAAATTCAAAATAAAGCATACTGATTGGCTGCTTCCGAGCATGTGCTCGGAAGCAGCCAATCAGTGTACTTCATTTTGAATTTGAGAATGTACTCAAGTTTTGTGCTCGGAAGCAGCCAATCAGTATGCTTTATTTTGAGGTAGAGTATGTAGTCAAGTTTTATAATTTCGGGGCCAGACCTGGAATAAAAAGCTGCAAGACATAGTTGTGGTCGTCAGCAAAAACGTCGTTACATAAGGACGGGTTACACTTTGGCCGATTTTGTGCCCACGACCGATCTTGATAAAATTTATGTATCTAAAAGCTTGGCATTTGGCAGTTTATATAAGCACATATTTAAGTTTGCGGTTTCATAGATAATCACGTGACTTCCGATTTATTGCATATGAGGTGCTGAATGGGGTACACTAACTACCTGCAGTTTTTTTTATGTAATCAGCAATTCCACTGACATACCAGCCCTCCAAACTGACAGATATAATACTTTTGGTTCTTATCCACAGTCTAAAAGAGATATTTTCGCTAAAACCATCTAGTAAGGGGAAATTTTATTTGAATTTTACGAAACCTCAGAACAATAGATTTTATAAGTGTTTATTAACACAATGATAAGCATGTAAAGTGTTTGCTTTTGTAAAAATAATGAAACAAATGAACAGGAAGTCGATTATAACCGGCCGATATTGTTCAGCAAATGTATTCTTGGAAAAACGTTTGAATTGCACGATTGTGTTCTGGCAAAAGTGCGTGAAAAGGTCAACAACCTTATTCTTTTATTAAGCATTATCCACTATTTATACATATAATGAAAGCTTCATCATATCAAATATTAAACACGTATGAAAGATTACGTACGAGGGTCATCCAATAAGTCCTGCAAGCGGCCAAGTTTCAGGCAAATGATAATTGAGAACGAACCAAGCAATCCACATTTCTACATTTTATCTTCTCTTTTTTCAAGTCAACAATTTCCAGAAACGTTATGATCTTGCAAATGGCGTTGCTATGCAACTAAAGAATGCTGCCATTATGGGTGCGGCGGTGGCATCTAGTTGTCTGTTTAAGATCCCTTAGCTTAGTTCAGAACGTTTGTAAATATCTGAGGATTGCTGGGAGATACGGAAAATAATACTGGAGTATGTACACGGTACCAAGGTTAAGATATTGCTGTCAGTCAAGATATTATTATTGTTCAAAGGAAGATCACCATGTTTTTCGGGCAGCTAAAATATCATAAAATAAGTATATGAAGAAGAGGCTTTCACAGCAGATGAATTGTTTCCTAAACTGCCATTAATTTGTTGTAAAAGAATAGTCCTGAGATGCTGAAATGTAAATATTAGAGAAAATAAAAGCTCCGAGCCGTGTTTAATGTCGTTTGCAGCCTGGTGATTGGGACTGTGTGGTCACCGTAAAAAAGTCTCCCTGCCCTTCATCATAGTGTAGATTTTATTTTCTAGTCCTTTGGGATCATTGATTCCATTGTAGAACTTTAAAAGTATTTGAGGGTCACTGATGAGGCCTAATTGGCCGAAACTAGCTAGTCTGGCCCAGAAAACTTGTACACTCGACAGTTTTCAGTTCTTTGGTGTGATCCTTGCTTCCAAAGGATAATCCTTTAATAGAACATATTAAGAAACCAAAGGTAAACCTCAAAAACTAGAATTTTGCTAAAATTCTCAATATTCTCTTGTTGCCTAGCAACCACATTTGTTTGGCAATGTGAAATGATAACTGTCTCATATTTGAGTTCTTCAATATAAGGCGATGACTTTAGAACATGAATTTTTGTAATTTGACAGAATTCTAAACATATATGCAGGAATTTTATTCCCCTCACCTCTTGTAAGAGACGTCGTGTTTGTGCAATTTCATCGCCGGTATCGCTTACACCTTTGCATTCAAAACTCTCCCATATCTGAGAAAGGAATGTCTTATGTATAATTTTTAGCACATATGTGTATTATATATTAAGTTGTTAATGTTGTAATTTGATTACCCTACCTCAGTTAATGAAACAGTAATGACGGCGTTTGCGAGACTTATTGGATGACCCTCGTATTTATGGATGCTACACAGGTACAAATGTTAAAAATATTAGACAAAATCAGTGAACCAAGAAAAAAAAAATAGGTCACAGGGACCTACATGTAGTACCAAATGAGACGCAGCACTGAAGTGACTTACTATTCCAAGACCGATGAAGAGTCAATTAATTATTAGTTCGAAATAAAACACATTAAATACTGGTCACAATGACCTACAAATAATATGACTTCATTTGCAATGTCTGACTGAACCATTGTCTTTAGTGTGATGCATATATAATGTTGAATATATAAGGAAAAGAACAGTGATCTTTTAAATATATGTCACAGTAACCAACAATAGTATGAGGATTTTTTTTGTATCGTTTGACTGACCAACTATTTGTAATTATGTTGCGAATCCAAAAACCGTGTTGAGATATAAGTGAAAATCCTGGTCCGTGCCTAAAGTTCAAGGACTCAGTGTGCATGGATGTTTTGCAGTTCCAACATTTTAAGAATATGATCTGATCAAATATCAACACTCCTATCCCAAAGATATCAAAAGAGGTAAGGAAAAAGCTCATCCAAGTAACTTTTCATACAGTTAGTGGACCAAAGTTCAAGGTCACAGAATTTTACAATGTATCAACTTCAGGCAGAGGAATACATCATTTGACCTCGTCGCAACATTATAACATCAGAGGTTATATCACAGCATGATGATGGAGTACATTCAGTCTAACGCCTTACATTCGCACATGACGCCATACCAATACGCATGCCCAGCGCTGCCCCCACCCCCCTTCCCGACCCCTCTCCCCCATCCCCCACACGGAATCCTTGGTGGGGGAATTAGAAAACATACTACATAGATGAACACTTTGAAAAGATGTGTTGTGTCATATAATGCCTCTACTTTCTATCAATTACAAAACACACTGATGCGATTTTGAAATAAATCCTTTAGTCCTAGTGTTGGATACATGAAAATTTACCACAAATATTTATTTTTCGTTTACTCCTACCCTCGTAACCATTGTGATATCACCGGTTTATGATGAATATGTATATGAGGAATAATTATGTATAAAAATTGTAGCGGTTACGAGGGTAGGATGAATTGAACTTTGGATGCATAGTGGACGTTGGTAGTTCGAATTCCCATAGGCTCAATGTTAAATGTTCCAGATGGTACATGTATTCCACCGCAAAATTAACCTAAAAGGCATTTAAATACGAGAAAATGAAATCATACAGAATAAACTAGAAACATCTAGCTAATATTTTTGCATGCTTTTGTGGTTATCTGCCTACCTTCGAAAATCGGCCTTTTCAGTGGGCACATTTCAATAGTAAAGTGTAACTCGTCCTTTTAACGTTTTTTGATGCTAACATAAGAAATCATGATACGCAGAAAATGGCATAATCACCAAGCACAAACCAACCATGACACGGAAAGGTGAAGGAAAGCAAAACGGAAAATGACATGAGTCGCGACACTTGAAAACCAACAAAGTGGTATGTGCACTCAGCAAAACTCAGATCAGCCTGGGCATCTGCTTTCTGTTAGGTAGCTCAGCATCTTACGGGTACCCTGAAGTCACAAATGAACTTCGTTGTTAGGAAATACTTAATCTGTTGTGATCGTGTAATTTTGAAAAATCCGTTTTATGAAATATTGTATTGCCACACTTACCAATAATTAATACAACAACGAACAATTAGACCTTTACTTCGGTATCATGTTTATTCCAGTATTTATTTTTCGTGCGCTTACGAATAAAACTTCTAACAGGAAAAAAGCTTGTTTATTTGTACTAAGCTACGGAATCCTAAACGGATCACAAAATCTGAAGGCGAAACCATCATTTTGGTATTCGTCGGTGGTTTGCAGCTTATGAAGGCCCTAGAAAGATAGGACATTTCGCTTTAAATTACCAGTTGTCCAAAACTCCGCCAGCGTTTGCAAGACTTATGGACCCTTGTATCATCTCAGCTGTCCAAGATTAGAGTCACTGCAGTATACGTTTTTTAGCCATAACACAAGCAAAGATGTTTTATTACATGAAGACAGAGATGGCACTGATCTGCATGCACATCCGCACATAAAAATGTCCCTATTTGTTAGAATAATCTCTGTATTATGAGAATTTTGTAAGTATAAAGCTGTCACTGATAAGCACACTATAATGTGTGGGATGTTAGATTTTACATTTTACAGAAGCAGGTACCATTTCCGCGTGTCACGAACCGTACATTTAATAGCCTAAGTATAACTTTTAAATCATATGACACTCCCGCTGTGCAATGGAAATAAACAGGCCTTACAGCATTAGTGAAGACTCCGTTCAGTCGTGTATCTGCGCATACTTGTTTGTCACTTAGACTGTAGATTCAAAAGAATCTACAGACTGTTCATATGAACAGAGAATATTCTGACAAGACTTTATTGAGTGTTGGTTGTTCACGTTTTGCATATGGAGTGAGGCTCATATATTCGAATAATAACTCAAAAATACAAAGTCTGTTTCACTTTGTCTCATTTACTGGACGGCAGTCAATTTAGAAGGTATCCTCTCTCGTTCGTTTTCCAACGAATATAGTCAGGGACAAGATATTTGAAGGTAGATAGCATTTTGCATAGTATATTGTCGTTTTATTTATTTATTTTCTATCTTATTACTATTACTATAAGTACTTATTTTTGGAAAATTGATACTGATTGAGAAGAACAGTTTTCTCCAAAAAGCGTCATGGCGCAACTTTGGTTAGGCACATGGCGACAAGCAATAAGTTTGTCACAAGTTTTGTATACTATAACCTAACACAGTGCAGTATCTTAGATATCTATTTATGCAGGTAAAGAGTCAGAAGACTGTAACCTGCTATACAGCTATTTTCCTAATCTATTGAATGAGCACTCATTACCTTTTACCTGTGTTGAAACTGGACATATTCAATTTCTTGCTAGAACTAAGACAGAAAAGATATGTTTTCATTATGAAGAAGAAAACTTGTTTCATTTGTTGGTAGAAGATTCTTTGAGCTGTTGTAAGTCCTTACTTGTAGTGTAGTCCCCCTTCCCTAAAATTACCTGGAATTTGGAAATTTGACATTTTAATATGTTGTCTTTTAATTGAAATTTCATTTTGCTGATATTTTTGCTTCTGCCCGGAAGTTAGCATTGCAATGACCTTTATCCCCGACCCTTCTTTTAATTCTAGGTGGCAGTCCCTACTCAAATTGTCCCTGTAATGAATCATCGTGTCAACCTGCTAGTGTCATAGACTTGTGCATAATTGATGCAACCCATCTGCTGGTTTCATAGAAGCTTTGTCTTGTTGGCTACTTTTGTATACAGTGCATCAGTCAGACTGAGTGCTGTAAAGTGTCATACTTTCTCTGCGAATGATAGAAAGTCTTTCTGCTGTGAATTCTTAAATTTTTCAGATGAACGCAGTTAATAGTTGTTTGAATTTGGTCCTAGACGTCAATATTTCAGTAATCTTAACATGATAAACTGTGGACAATATACTGATTGGTTTAAACAATATTTATTCATGGAAATTGCATATATGTAGTACAAAAATAAGTAATGGTACAGGATTTGACAGCAAGCCAAGTGCTTATATAAAAGCCATCTCCTGATATAAAAGCGATCTCCTGACTGGATAAACTGGTTCATGAATCATAGATACGCTTATATATAGGATACGGTTAATAATGTTATTGTCTTTTGATAGACATATAGCATTATTTCTGTGTGGTAGAAATGACGTCATTACTTTGTGGACATTGTGATGTCATTACTTTGTGGTAAGTGTGGCGTCATACTTTATGGACGATGTGACGCCATCACTTTATATGATATTGTGCTACTACTTCGTGAATGATATTCCACTGTATCATATCAGACGTCTTTTAGCATATAGAAATCCATCTGTATTGGAAAGTCAACTTGCGGGCTTAGTATTAATGCATACTTTAATTAATGAAATAGACATTTCTTATGCATATATCTCGTGAAGAAATAGTAAAGCTATGGATAAAATCTATTTCGTTCTAAAGGAGTATTTGGTTTCATAGCGCAGCCACTCTTTAAGGACATCGTCTTGAAATGTACACATTTATTTAAAAATCGAAGTATGGATATCCTATATTCATATTGGTTTTATGATATCCAAAGTTTGATTCATATAATATCCGTAACTCTTCTGATATGCATCAATCATTATTGGATATCACAAAATCAAGATAAATATTGGATATCAATAAATCAAATAATGGACATCCAAACACTGAATATGGTTATAATAAAAAAGGGAAAAGGTAAAGGGTAAATCTCCACCGGAGCCTTTGGTCGTTGGGACAGTAGGGGTTAAAGACCCACTGCTTCTTGGGCACAACATTTGAACGGCGGAGTCCATCTCTCTTCCGTTCGATGCCTTAGCTTTCCCTTGTTCTAAAAAGCTACCATTTACTGCTGCGTAAAAGAAAAAGAGTTTCAGGCGCCGGCTGCGCTCACCAGCGAACCAATCGGCGCTATAAGCACTCCTCACGACGCCTTTGCAAACCAGAGGACCATTGGTCCTGTAACTCACCTGAGCACTGAGGTTATACTGAAAAAACTTTAAGTTGCCACAGCAACAAAACAACATGCACAACAGCAATGAAACACCCATTTATGTAGAGGATAATATCAAACATTTATGCTAGAAAGATTCAGCTTTATCCCCCTATTATGGCTTCTGAGAAGATTTTGGCAAAAAAAAATCGAAAATGGCCTTTCGGTTGTGATGGCAACCAACCAAAATCGGAGATTTGGGCAAAATTCATATGGCCGGTAGAGGATTACTCCTGGAACATTTCTGTAAAGCTTTTGTCAAAATATCTGCAGAATCACAGAAATAAATGCCAAATTTCCACTTTCCCCATCATAGGGCTATGGAAAATTTAAGTTTCCATAGCAATGAATTCACATGGGCAAAGATAATATAAAACACAATTTAGGTACAGGCTTATATAATGTATGCAAAGTATCAGCTTCATCCCTATTATGGCTTCAGAGGAGAAGATTTTTGAATATTTTTTCAAAAAGTTCCCTTCATTTTGCCATGGCAACCAATCAAATTTAGCGATTTGGACAAATTTCATATGAATCATGAAGGACTACTCAAGAAACATTTCTATATAGAAACACATTCTAAATAACTGCAATGAGACAGCAAAAATTGCCAAACTCAATGGAAAATATCAGTTGCCATAGCAACCAGAGTTCTTATGGGATTGAAAGAAAAAACACAATTTATGTAGAGGCTAATGTCATTAACATATATGGAAAGTATCAGCTTCATCCCTATTATGGCGTCTGAGAAGAAGATTTGTTAATATTTTTTCGAAAATTTACCCTTTATTTTGCCATGCCAACCAATCAAATTCAGCGATTTGAACAAAATTCATATGAATCGTAGAGGACTACTCAAGAAACATTTCTGTAGAAAAAAAATCTAAATAACTGCAATGAGACAGCAAAAATTGCCAATTTCCACCTTTTTCCATTATAAGTCAATAAAAACTATAAGTTGCCATAGCAACCAGAGTTCTTATAAGATTGGAAGAAAAAACATAATTTAAGTAGAGGCTAATGTCATTAACATATATGTAAAGTATCAGCTTCATCCCTCTTATGGCTTCTGAGAAGAAGATTTTTTTATATTTTTCCGAAAATTTACCCTTTGTTTTGCCATGGGAACCAACCAAATTCAGCGATTTGAACAAAATTCATATGGATTATAGAGGACTACTCAAGAAACATTTCTGTAGAAAAAAATTCTAAATAACTGCAATGAGGCAGCAAAAATTGCCAATTTCCACTTTTCCCATTATAAGTCAATGGAAACTATAAGTTGCCATAGCAACCAGAGTTCTTATGCCAATGGAACAAAAAACACAATTATTCATTCCCCCCATCAATAGATGCTATATGTGAAATATGGAAAGAATCGGCCACATGGCTTCAGAGGAGAAGTCGTTTGAAAATATTGACGAAGGACGACAGACGACGGACGACTGCCTTTACTATAAGCTCACCTATGAGCTTTCGGCTCAGGTGAGCTAACAAAAGAGAACATATATTGAAACGGCACCCCGTAGCACGACTTAATTTACTTGCTTTAATAGAAAAGATATTTGTGTATTTCTGACGAATTGGTAAACGTGTAAATCTAATGTTTGAAGGTCAGACTGGTTAAACAGAATTCATAAACAATTGTTAAATTAAAGACAAGACAAGGACAAGGTTTACAAGAAGGTATGAATACATGTTTCATCTATTATTTTTTCTCTAATGTTCTGAGTCTGGATGCATTCAGATCACCTATAAACTGATTGCTCGCAAACACAGTAATTAACATTTCTGACGAATGGGTACCGGAAAATTATGGATATTTGAACATATAGGTGTGAGTAAACAGTGTATACCCAGATCAGACTTATTTGAAGGAGCAGTCTGATCAGAGTTCAGGTTTCACACTGTTTTGCATTTCCTCAACATCTTTTAGACACATTACTACATTGCAAAACCAAATTGTTCGTTTTTGGGACAGTTAGGGTAATAATTTTAGCAAAACCCCATATTTAGAACATTTACGATACACCATATTTTCGTCACTATCAAGTATTTGTTGTGTATGCCCATGGGCGTAGACTATCTAGTATCTAGTATTTGCTTTTGACATGGAAGCACAGCCATTAGTTACCCACAATGCAGCTTGACCTTTATGCAAATAGAGCGCTTTTTGCATATATGTCGTGAGCAGTCATAAGCTGTTTGCATATATGCCGTGGGCACTATTCCCATGGATTTCATATGGTATCACAAGGTAGCAGAATGAATGAATGAATGACGTGATTTTACGGCCTTTTAAATTGTCTTTCAACCATAGCATGGTATGAAACTGCCAATGAGATTTTGGTGTCGACTTTTGAGGTATAAACAAAAGTTTTATTTCAGTTTTTAGTGTTTGCAATGGTTTATTTAATGAGCATCAACTATAAATGGTTGCTAAGCGTTGACCAAGTTTTCTGTGACAGCTACACTTGTGATACCTTATGGTTTCCATAAAAAATAATAATCACGAAACGGGTAAGCAAATTAACCCATTTGGTTAGCCTTGCCCAAGGCTTAGAAATATACACATTTGGATTTTTCATAAATTTTCTTGAATATACTTTTTTTTCTTAGTGCTAGTCTATAGTTATGGGCTGATTTCTATGTACGTACTGTGTGAATCCTGACAACAATAATTAGTTTTCACTGACTTTTAAGTACATTTAGCGTTGCCGGCATTTCATATTTACCATGGATAAGAACAAGAGGGTATCCATTTCAGGGCCTGGGTTGGTCGACAGCAAACCCGATAGCCACCCACCTTCCATCCCCCACCCTGTTAAGCCACCCCCCACCCCCGCCCCAGTTATTTCATTGCTGGCCGCCCAAAGGCAGCATTTCTGTTTTGAGTTTTCTTAGTTGTTTTATGTGTTCTTTGTTTGTTGTTAATATCGGTTGTTTGTAATGTGAAGGCTAGCCCGGTGACCATCTACATGGGAAAGGGCTGCTCGGCCTCTGCTGGTGGTATCTTTGGTGGTGCATAATTTTGTGTTGTCTTTTCCCACATGGTGTCTTGGGCGGGATATCTGGAATTGAATTGTTGCAGTTTCTGAATTGTCGCCAACAGTACGCCATGTGTTTTGTTCAATGAATAGCCACCGATAAACATATAGCTGTTGGGATACAGACTTCTATGAGTCTAATGACTTCCTTCTGAATCCCATTTGTATAACATAGATGATACTGTAATTTTTGTTATTTCTGTTTTGTAATATATGTTTATACAAATAAACTATAGTCTAAACCAAACATATAGCTGCCGTAAGATGTCCAATAAATCGTTCCCGGGAGGCCTTAAAAATATGAAGAAAAAAATACATTACGTTCTCTGCATTGATTGACAAACATAGAATATAATAATTTTAAGCAAGTTTACATCTTTTCAACAGTTTTTAGGGGACAGGTAATTTGTTTTACCTGAAAAAAAAGACAGGACGAATAAGGTATCGTAAGCACAATTGGCGGATTGATTTCTTATATGCAATTTGTTTTCACTACAGTTTTTGGCCCCTGATTTCATTATTCGGATATCATAAAACATTTACACATGCCTAAGCGTTCTCATGCAACTGCGTACACTCCAGACATTCTCAGCAAAATGGTCTTACGAGCACCTCATTTCACAGCGGAAGAATGCAACTGTCTTAGCCTTGAATGAAATACTGTGTCTGTGGATATGTTTCGCTGAGGTAGGGGGCGGGGGTAACGTCATTACGAAAATTGAAATACACACACCATGAATGACAGATAGACTCTGACATTAAAAATGGTTACACAGTCTCAGGTCAAGACCAGTCTTCTCAATAGGAATGTCTCATTGACATTTCACCTTAATCATTAAGATTCAGGCTTACATGTAAAACTTTTTCAGGCTAGGGGGATATCTGTTTCCACATAGTGCAAAAAAGAGATATCTGTATTTCAATCTTAAAAGTGGATATCTTTATCTTCGATACAGATATAAAAACTAGAAATCCAAATGATTATATTAAAAGACAAAATAGAGAGCTGTATTTGAAATAGAGGCATCTATATTTTAATTAGAGATATCTATATTTTCAATAGAGTATTACAATGTATAATTATGTTAAGATATCTATATAAAATAGAGACATCTCTAATTTAAATGGAGATATCTATATTTAAAATGTAGATATGTCTATCTTCATATTAGAAAGAGATAGCTCTGATTAAAATTTCGACCTAAGATTAACATTTGAACAACCTTAGTAGCACTCAGGTACTTTATGCTACATACCAATTTTTAAGTTCATCAGTCAACTGGTTCTGAAGAAGAAGACTTTAAACGCTTTTAATATATATGAGCATGGCAGCCATGTTGGTAATGTGACATGAACCGTTTGAACAAATTTTCGTTCATTCAGCCACTGGAGGCTCTACTTCACTGCAGCTGGTGTTTGTGCCGCGTGGCGTCCGTCAAAACGTCTCCCCGTACATCATCATAGTGCAGATTATATTTTCTGATCCTTTGGGATCATTGAGTTCATTTGAGTTATTACGTACACGTAGTTGCTTCTACGTCTGACTCTGGCACACATAACGTTAGCTGACAGAACCATGTTAACAAAGCCACTGCGCCAGCTGGCCCTTCCAAGGCGGTACTTCTGTTGTGGTTCCTAAATGTTACATGTTATTATATCCGCTTGTCTATCGTCTTTAGCATTGTGTTGACCTGGACAGCTGCCCGTTCTGCTTTATGGTTTGTTTTGTAATTACACACAGAAAATAAGAGCAAAATAGATGTTGATGTTGTGTTTAATAAGGGAAGCTGAATTTTTCACGTTTAGTTTTTGCGGACGGGATGTGGGATTTGATTGAATTAATACGTGATCATTGTCTAACTATTTACTTTGGTGGTATACAGTACTTCGTAGTCATCATAATCCTTCATTTTGTATAAATTACTCGTTGTTTTTATTCATATTTTGCTATCTACCATAAAAAAATTATGGTAGATAGCAAAATATGAATAAAAACAACGAGTAATTTATACAAAATGAAGGATTATTATACATCAGCAAAAATAACTAGATATTATTTAAAGGAAGGGTAGTATTATGTATCAGCAAACAATAATTCAGTAGTATTTAAAGGAAGGGTAGTCGTGTGTATCAGCAAACAATTATTCAATAGTATTTAAAGGAAGGGTAGAACTATGTATCAGCAAAAATAATTCGAAAGAATTTAAAGGAAGGGTAGTATCATATACACAGTATCATCAAACAATAACTCACACAGTTCAACTAAATATCTAGTAAAATCTGGGTCCGAGGTTGTAAAATTTGAGTACATTCTAAAATTCAAAATAAAGCATACTGATTGGCTGCTTCCGAGCATGTGCTCGGAAGCAGCCAATCAGTGTACTTCATTTTGAATTTGAGAATGTACTCAAGTTTTGTGCTCGGAAGCAGCCAATCAGTATGCTTTATTTTGAGGTAGAGTATGTAGTCAAGTTTTATAATTTCGGGGCCAGACCTGGAATAAAAAGCTGCAAGACATAGTTGTGGTCGTCAGCAAAAACGTCGTTACATAAGGACGGGTTACACTTTGGCCGATTTTGTGCCCACGACCGATCTTGATAAAATTTATGTATCTAAAAGCTTGGCATTTGGCAGTTTATATAAGCACATATTTAAGTTTGCGGTTTCATAGATAATCACGTGACTTCCGATTTATTGCATATGAGGTGCTGAATGGGGTACACTAACTACCTGCAGTTTTTTTTATGTAATCAGCAATTCCACTGACATACCAGCCCTCCAAACTGACAGATATAATACTTTTGGTTCTTATCCACAGTCTAAAAGAGATATTTTCGCTAAAACCATCTAGTAAGGGGAAATTTTATTTGAATTTTACGAAACCTCAGAACAATAGATTTTATAAGTGTTTATTAACACAATGATAAGCATGTAAAGTGTTTGCTTTTGTAAAAATAATGAAACAAATGAACAGGAAGTCGATTATAACCGGCCGATATTGTTCAGCAAATGTATTCTTGGAAAAACGTTTGAATTGCACGATTGTGTTCTGGCAAAAGTGCGTGAAAAGGTCAACAACCTTATTCTTTTATTAAGCATTATCCACTATTTATACATATAATGAAAGCTTCATCATATCAAATATTAAACACGTATGAAAGATTACGTACGAGGGTCATCCAATAAGTCCTGCAAGCGGCCAAGTTTCAGGCAAATGATAATTGAGAACGAACCAAGCAATCCACATTTCTACATTTTATCTTCTCTTTTTTCAAGTCAACAATTTCCAGAAACGTTATGATCTTGCAAATGGCGTTGCTATGCAACTAAAGAATGCTGCCATTATGGGTGCGGCGGTGGCATCTAGTTGTCTGTTTAAGATCCCTTAGCTTAGTTCAGAACGTTTGTAAATATCTGAGGATTGCTGGGAGATACGGAAAATAATACTGGAGTATGTACACGGTACCAAGGTTAAGATATTGCTGTCAGTCAAGATATTATTATTGTTCAAAGGAAGATCACCATGTTTTTCGGGCAGCTAAAATATCATAAAATAAGTATATGAAGAAGAGGCTTTCACAGCAGATGAATTGTTTCCTAAACTGCCATTAATTTGTTGTAAAAGAATAGTCCTGAGATGCTGAAATGTAAATATTAGAGAAAATAAAAGCTCCGAGCCGTGTTTAATGTCGTTTGCAGCCTGGTGATTGGGACTGTGTGGTCACCGTAAAAAAGTCTCCCTGCCCTTCATCATAGTGTAGATTTTATTTTCTAGTCCTTTGGGATCATTGATTCCATTGTAGAACTTTAAAAGTATTTGAGGGTCACTGATGAGGCCTAATTGGCCGAAACTAGCTAGTCTGGCCCAGAAAACTTGTACACTCGACAGTTTTCAGTTCTTTGGTGTGATCCTTGCTTCCAAAGGATAATCCTTTAATAGAACATATTAAGAAACCAAAGGTAAACCTCAAAAACTAGAATTTTGCTAAAATTCTCAATATTCTCTTGTTGCCTAGCAACCACATTTGTTTGGCAATGTGAAATGATAACTGTCTCATATTTGAGTTCTTCAATATAAGGCGATGACTTTAGAACATGAATTTTTGTAATTTGACAGAATTCTAAACATATATGCAGGAATTTTATTCCCCTCACCTCTTGTAAGAGACGTCGTGTTTGTGCAATTTCATCGCCGGTATCGCTTACACCTTTGCATTCAAAACTCTCCCATATCTGAGAAAGGAATGTCTTATGTATAATTTTTAGCACATATGTGTATTATATATTAAGTTGTTAATGTTGTAATTTGATTACCCTACCTCAGTTAATGAAACAGTAATGACGGCGTTTGCGAGACTTATTGGATGACCCTCGTATTTATGGATGCTACACAGGTACAAATGTTAAAAATATTAGACAAAATCAGTGAACCAAGAAAAAAAAAATAGGTCACAGGGACCTACATGTAGTACCAAATGAGACGCAGCACTGAAGTGACTTACTATTCCAAGACCGATGAAGAGTCAATTAATTATTAGTTCGAAATAAAACACATTAAATACTGGTCACAATGACCTACAAATAATATGACTTCATTTGCAATGTCTGACTGAACCATTGTCTTTAGTGTGATGCATATATAATGTTGAATATATAAGGAAAAGAACAGTGATCTTTTAAATATATGTCACAGTAACCAACAATAGTATGAGGATTTTTTTTGTATCGTTTGACTGACCAACTATTTGTAATTATGTTGCGAATCCAAAAACCGTGTTGAGATATAAGTGAAAATCCTGGTCCGTGCCTAAAGTTCAAGGACTCAGTGTGCATGGATGTTTTGCAGTTCCAACATTTTAAGAATATGATCTGATCAAATATCAACACTCCTATCCCAAAGATATCAAAAGAGGTAAGGAAAAAGCTCATCCAAGTAACTTTTCATACAGTTAGTGGACCAAAGTTCAAGGTCACAGAATTTTACAATGTATCAACTTCAGGCAGAGGAATACATCATTTGACCTCGTCGCAACATTATAACATCAGAGGTTATATCACAGCATGATGATGGAGTACATTCAGTCTAACGCCTTACATTCGCACATGACGCCATACCAATACGCATGCCCAGCGCTGCCCCCACCCCCCTTCCCGACCCCTCTCCCCCATCCCCCACACGGAATCCTTGGTGGGGGAATTAGAAAACATACTACATAGATGAACACTTTGAAAAGATGTGTTGTGTCATATAATGCCTCTACTTTCTATCAATTACAAAACACACTGATGCGATTTTGAAATAAATCCTTTAGTCCTAGTGTTGGATACATGAAAATTTACCACAAATATTTATTTTTCGTTTACTCCTACCCTCGTAACCATTGTGATATCACCGGTTTATGATGAATATGTATATGAGGAATAATTATGTATAAAAATTGTAGCGGTTACGAGGGTAGGATGAATTGAACTTTGGATGCATAGTGGACGTTGGTAGTTCGAATTCCCATAGGCTCAATGTTAAATGTTCCAGATGGTACATGTATTCCACCGCAAAATTAACCTAAAAGGCATTTAAATACGAGAAAATGAAATCATACAGAATAAACTAGAAACATCTAGCTAATATTTTTGCATGCTTTTGTGGTTATCTGCCTACCTTCGAAAATCGGCCTTTTCAGTGGGCACATTTCAATAGTAAAGTGTAACTCGTCCTTTTAACGTTTTTTGATGCTAACATAAGAAATCATGATACGCAGAAAATGGCATAATCACCAAGCACAAACCAACCATGACACGGAAAGGTGAAGGAAAGCAAAACGGAAAATGACATGAGTCGCGACACTTGAAAACCAACAAAGTGGTATGTGCACTCAGCAAAACTCAGATCAGCCTGGGCATCTGCTTTCTGTTAGGTAGCTCAGCATCTTACGGGTACCCTGAAGTCACAAATGAACTTCGTTGTTAGGAAATACTTAATCTGTTGTGATCGTGTAATTTTGAAAAATCCGTTTTATGAAATATTGTATTGCCACACTTACCAATAATTAATACAACAACGAACAATTAGACCTTTACTTCGGTATCATGTTTATTCCAGTATTTATTTTTCGTGCGCTTACGAATAAAACTTCTAACAGGAAAAAAGTTTGTTTATTTGTACTAAGCTACGGAATCCTAAACGGATCACAAAATCTGAAGGCGAAACCATCATTTTGGTATTCGTCGGTGGTTTGCAGCTTATGAAGGCCCTAGAAAGATAGGACATTTCGCTTTAAATTACCAGTTGTCCAAAACTCCGCCAGCGTTTGCAAGACTTATGGACCCTTGTATCATCTCAGCTGTCCAAGATTAGAGTCACTGCAGTATACGTTTTTTAGCCATAACACAAGCAAAGATGTTTTATTACATGAAGACAGAGATGGCACTGATCTGCATGCACATCCGCACATAAAAATGTCCCTATTTGTTAGAATAATCTCTGTATTATGAGAATTTTGTAAGTATAAAGCTGTCACTGATAAGCACACTATAATGTGTGGGATGTTAGATTTTACATTTTACAGAAGCAGGTACCATTTCCGCGTGTCACGAACCGTACATTTAATAGCCTAAGTATAACTTTTAAATCATATGACACTCCCGCTGTGCAATGGAAATAAACAGGCCTTACAGCATTAGTGAAGACTCCGTTCAGTCGTGTATCTGCGCATACTTGTTTGTCACTTAGACTGTAGATTCAAAAGAATCTACAGACTGTTCATATGAACAGAGAATATTCTGACAAGACTTTATTGAGTGTTGGTTGTTCACGTTTTGCATATGGAGTGAGGCTCATATATTCGAATAATAACTCAAAAATACAAAGTCTGTTTCACTTTGTCTCATTTACTGGACGGCAGTCAATTTAGAAGGTATCCTCTCTCGTTCGTTTTCCAACGAATATAGTCAGGGACAAGATATTTGAAGGTAGATAGCATTTTGCATAGTATATTGTCGTTTTATTTATTTATTTTCTATCTTATTACTATTACTATAAGTACTTATTTTTGGAAAATTGATACTGATTGAGAAGAACAGTTTTCTCCAAAAAGCGTCATGGCGCAACTTTGGTTAGGCACATGGCGACAAGCAATAAGTTTGTCACAAGTTTTGTATACTATAACCTAACACAGTGCAGTATCTTAGATATCTATTTATGCAGGTAAAGAGTCAGAAGACTGTAACCTGCTATACAGCTATTTTCCTAATCTATTGAATGAGCACTCATTACCTTTTACCTGTGTTGAAACTGGACATATTCAATTTCTTGCTAGAACTAAGACAGAAAAGATATGTTTTCATTATGAAGAAGAAAACTTGTTTCATTTGTTGGTAGAAGATTCTTTGAGCTGTTGTAAGTCCTTACTTGTAGTGTAGTCCCCCTTCCCTAAAATTACCTGGAATTTGGAAATTTGACATTTTAATATGTTGTCTTTTAATTGAAATTTCATTTTGCTGATATTTTTGCTTCTGCCCGGAAGTTAGCATTGCAATGACCTTTATCCCCGACCCTTCTTTTAATTCTAGGTGGCAGTCCCTACTCAAATTGTCCCTGTAATGAATCATCGTGTCAACCTGCTAGTGTCATAGACTTGTGCATAATTGATGCAACCCATCTGCTGGTTTCATAGAAGCTTTGTCTTGTTGGCTACTTTTGTATACAGTGCATCAGTCAGACTGAGTGCTGTAAAGTGTCATACTTTCTCTGCGAATGATAGAAAGTCTTTCTGCTGTGAATTCTTAAATTTTTCAGATGAACGCAGTTAATAGTTGTTTGAATTTGGTCCTAGACGTCAATATTTCAGTAATCTTAACATGATAAACTGTGGACAATATACTGATTGGTTTAAACAATATTTATTCATGGAAATTGCATATATGTAGTACAAAAATAAGTAATGGTACAGGATTTGACAGCAAGCCAAGTGCTTATATAAAAGCCATCTCCTGATATAAAAGCGATCTCCTGACTGGATAAACTGGTTCATGAATCATAGATACGCTTATATATAGGATACGGTTAATAATGTTATTGTCTTTTGATAGACATATAGCATTATTTCTGTGTGGTAGAAATGACGTCATTACTTTGTGGACATTGTGATGTCATTACTTTGTGGTAAGTGTGGCGTCATACTTTATGGACGATGTGACGCCATCACTTTATATGATATTGTGCTACTACTTCGTGAATGATATTCCACTGTATCATATCAGACGTCTTTTAGCATATAGAAATCCATCTGTATTGGAAAGTCAACTTGCGGGCTTAGTATTAATGCATACTTTAATTAATGAAATAGACATTTCTTATGCATATATCTCGTGAAGAAATAGTAAAGCTATGGATAAAATCTATTTCGTTCTAAAGGAGTATTTGGTTTCATAGCGCAGCCACTCTTTAAGGACATCGTCTTGAAATGTACACATTTATTTAAAAATCGAAGTATGGATATCCTATATTCATATTGGTTTTATGATATCCAAAGTTTGATTCATATAATATCCGTAACTCTTCTGATATGCATCAATCATTATTGGATATCACAAAATCAAGATAAATATTGGATATCAATAAATCAAATAATGGACATCCAAACACTGAATATGGTTATAATAAAAAAGGGAAAAGGTAAAGGGTAAATCTCCACCGGAGCCTTTGGTCGTTGGGACAGTAGGGGTTAAAGACCCACTGCTTCTTGGGCACAACATTTGAACGGCGGAGTCCATCTCTCTTCCGTTCGATGCCTTAGCTTTCCCTTGTTCTAAAAAGCTACCATTTACTGCTGCGTAAAAGAAAAAGAGTTTCAGGCGCCGGCTGCGCTCACCAGCGAACCAATCGGCGCTATAAGCACTCCTCACGACGCCTTTGCAAACCAGAGGACCATTGGTCCTGTAACTCACCTGAGCACTGAGGTTATACTGAAAAAACTTTAAGTTGCCACAGCAACAAAACAACATGCACAACAGCAATGAAACACCCATTTATGTAGAGGATAATATCAAACATTTATGCTAGAAAGATTCAGCTTTATCCCCCTATTATGGCTTCTGAGAAGATTTTGGCAAAAAAAAATCGAAAATGGCCTTTCGGTTGTGATGGCAACCAACCAAAATCGGAGATTTGGGCAAAATTCATATGGCCGGTAGAGGATTACTCCTGGAACATTTCTGTAAAGCTTTTGTCAAAATATCTGCAGAATCACAGAAATAAATGCCAAATTTCCACTTTCCCCATCATAGGGCTATGGAAAATTTAAGTTTCCATAGCAATGAATTCACATGGGCAAAGATAATATAAAACACAATTTAGGTACAGGCTTATATAATGTATGCAAAGTATCAGCTTCATCCCTATTATGGCTTCAGAGGAGAAGATTTTTGAATATTTTTTCAAAAAGTTCCCTTCATTTTGCCATGGCAACCAATCAAATTTAGCGATTTGGACAAATTTCATATGAATCATGAAGGACTACTCAAGAAACATTTCTATATAGAAACACATTCTAAATAACTGCAATGAGACAGCAAAAATTGCCAAACTCAATGGAAAATATCAGTTGCCATAGCAACCAGAGTTCTTATGGGATTGAAAGAAAAAACACAATTTATGTAGAGGCTAATGTCATTAACATATATGGAAAGTATCAGCTTCATCCCTATTATGGCGTCTGAGAAGAAGATTTGTTAATATTTTTTCGAAAATTTACCCTTTATTTTGCCATGCCAACCAATCAAATTCAGCGATTTGAACAAAATTCATATGAATCGTAGAGGACTACTCAAGAAACATTTCTGTAGAAAAAAAATCTAAATAACTGCAATGAGACAGCAAAAATTGCCAATTTCCACCTTTTTCCATTATAAGTCAATAAAAACTATAAGTTGCCATAGCAACCAGAGTTCTTATAAGATTGGAAGAAAAAACATAATTTAAGTAGAGGCTAATGTCATTAACATATATGTAAAGTATCAGCTTCATCCCTCTTATGGCTTCTGAGAAGAAGATTTTTTTATATTTTTCCGAAAATTTACCCTTTGTTTTGCCATGGGAACCAACCAAATTCAGCGATTTGAACAAAATTCATATGGATTATAGAGGACTACTCAAGAAACATTTCTGTAGAAAAAAATTCTAAATAACTGCAATGAGGCAGCAAAAATTGCCAATTTCCACTTTTCCCATTATAAGTCAATGGAAACTATAAGTTGCCATAGCAACCAGAGTTCTTATGCCAATGGAACAAAAAACACAATTATTCATTCCCCCCATCAATAGATGCTATATGTGAAATATGGAAAGAATCGGCCACATGGCTTCAGAGGAGAAGTCGTTTGAAAATATTGACGAAGGACGACAGACGACGGACGACTGCCTTTACTATAAGCTCACCTATGAGCTTTCGGCTCAGGTGAGCTAACAAAAGAGAACATATATTGAAACGGCACCCCGTAGCACGACTTAATTTACTTGCTTTAATAGAAAAGATATTTGTGTATTTCTGACGAATTGGTAAACGTGTAAATCTAATGTTTGAAGGTCAGACTGGTTAAACAGAATTCATAAACAATTGTTAAATTAAAGACAAGACAAGGACAAGGTTTACAAGAAGGTATGAATACATGTTTCATCTATTATTTTTTCTCTAATGTTCTGAGTCTGGATGCATTCAGATCACCTATAAACTGATTGCTCGCAAACACAGTAATTAACATTTCTGACGAATGGGTACCGGAAAATTATGGATATTTGAACATATAGGTGTGAGTAAACAGTGTATACCCAGATCAGACTTATTTGAAGGAGCAGTCTGATCAGAGTTCAGGTTTCACACTGTTTTGCATTTCCTCAACATCTTTTAGACACATTACTACATTGCAAAACCAAATTGTTCGTTTTTGGGACAGTTAGGGTAATAATTTTAGCAAAACCCCATATTTAGAACATTTACGATACACCATATTTTCGTCACTATCAAGTATTTGTTGTGTATGCCCATGGGCGTAGACTATCTAGTATCTAGTATTTGCTTTTGACATGGAAGCACAGCCATTAGTTACCCACAATGCAGCTTGACCTTTATGCAAATAGAGCGCTTTTTGCATATATGTCGTGAGCAGTCATAAGCTGTTTGCATATATGCCGTGGGCACTATTCCCATGGATTTCATATGGTATCACAAGGTAGCAGAATGAATGAATGAATGACGTGATTTTACGGCCTTTTAAATTGTCTTTCAACCATAGCATGGTATGAAACTGCCAATGAGATTTTGGTGTCGACTTTTGAGGTATAAACAAAAGTTTTATTTCAGTTTTTAGTGTTTGCAATGGTTTATTTAATGAGCATCAACTATAAATGGTTGCTAAGCGTTGACCAAGTTTTCTGTGACAGCTACACTTGTGATACCTTATGGTTTCCATAAAAAATAATAATCACGAAACGGGTAAGCAAATTAACCCATTTGGTTAGCCTTGCCCAAGGCTTAGAAATATACACATTTGGATTTTTCATAAATTTTCTTGAATATACTTTTTTTTCTTAGTGCTAGTCTATAGTTATGGGCTGATTTCTATGTACGTACTGTGTGAATCCTGACAACAATAATTAGTTTTCACTGACTTTTAAGTACATTTAGCGTTGCCGGCATTTCATATTTACCATGGATAAGAACAAGAGGGTATCCATTTCAGGGCCTGGGTTGGTCGACAGCAAACCCGATAGCCACCCACCTTCCATCCCCCACCCTGTTAAGCCAACCCCCACCCCCGCCCCAGTTATTTCATTGCTGGCCGCCCAAAGGCAGCATTTCTGTTTTGAGTTTTCTTAGTTGTTTTATGTGTTCTTTGTTTGTTGTTAATATCGGTTGTTTGTAATGTGAAGGCTAGCCCGGTGACCATCTACATGGGAAAGGGCTGCTCGGCCTCTGCTGGTGGTATCTTTGGTGGTGCATAATTTTGTGTTGTCTTTTCCCACATGGTGTCTTGGGCGGGATATCTGGAATTGAATTGTTGCAGTTTCTGAATTGTCGCCAACAGTACGCCATGTGTTTTGTTCAATGAATAGCCACCGATAAACATATAGCTGTTGGGATACAGACTTCTATGAGTCTAATGACTTCCTTCTGAATCCCATTTGTATAACATAGATGATACTGTAATTTTTGTTATTTCTGTTTTGTAATATATGTTTATACAAATAAACTATAGTCTAAACCAAACATATAGCTGCCGTAAGATGTCCAATAAATCGTTCCCGGGAGGCCTTAAAAATATGAAGAAAAAAATACATTACGTTCTCTGCATTGATTGACAAACATAGAATATAATAATTTTAAGCAAGTTTACATCTTTTCAACAGTTTTTAGGGGACAGGTAATTTGTTTTACCTGAAAAAAAAGACAGGACGAATAAGGTATCGTAAGCACAATTGGCGGATTGATTTCTTATATGCAATTTGTTTTCACTACAGTTTTTGGCCCCTGATTTCATTATTCGGATATCATAAAACATTTACACATGCCTAAGCGTTCTCATGCAACTGCGTACACTCCAGACATTCTCAGCAAAATGGTCTTACGAGCACCTCATTTCACAGCGGAAGAATGCAACTGTCTTAGCCTTGAATGAAATACTGTGTCTGTGGATATGTTTCGCTGAGGTAGGGGGCGGGGGTAACGTCATTACGAAAATTGAAATACACACACCATGAATGACAGATAGACTCTGACATTAAAAATGGTTACACAGTCTCAGGTCAAGACCAGTCTTCTCAATAGGAATGTCTCATTGACATTTCACCTTAATCATTAAGATTCAGGCTTACATGTAAAACTTTTTCAGGCTAGGGGGATATCTGTTTCCACATAGTGCAAAAAAGAGATATCTGTATTTCAATCTTAAAAGTGGATATCTTTATCTTCGATACAGATATAAAAACTAGAAATCCAAATGATTATATTAAAAGACAAAATAGAGAGCTGTATTTGAAATAGAGGCATCTATATTTTAATTAGAGATATCTATATTTTCAATAGAGTATTACAATGTATAATTATGTTAAGATATCTATATAAAATAGAGACATCTCTAATTTAAATGGAGATATCTATATTTAAAATGTAGATATGTCTATCTTCATATTAGAAAGAGATAGCTCTGATTAAAATTTCGACCTAAGATTAACATTTGAACAACCTTAGTAGCACTCAGGTACTTTATGCTACATACCAATTTTTAAGTTCATCAGTCAACTGGTTCTGAAGAAGAAGACTTTAAACGCTTTTAATATATATGAGCATGGCAGCCATGTTGGTAATGTGACATGAACCGTTTGAACAAATTTTCGTTCATTCAGCCACTGGAGGCTCTACTTCACTGCAGCTGGTGTTTGTGCCGCGTGGCGTCCGTCAAAACGTCTCCCCGTACATCATCATAGTGCAGATTATATTTTCTGATCCTTTGGGATCATTGAGTTCATTTGAGTTATTACGTACACGTAGTTGCTTCTACGTCTGACTCTGGCACACATAACGTTAGCTGACAGAACCATGTTAACAAAGCCACTGCGCCAGCTGGCCCTTCCAAGGCGGTACTTCTGTTGTGGTTCCTAAATGTTACATGTTATTATATCCGCTTGTCTATCGTCTTTAGCATTGTGTTGACCTGGACAGCTGCCCGTTCTGCTTTATGGTTTGTTTTGTAATTACACACAGAAAATAAGAGCAAAATAGATGTTGATGTTGTGTTTAATAAGGGAAGCTGAATTTTTCACGTTTAGTTTTTGCGGACGGGATGTGGGATTTGATTGAATTAATACGTGATCATTGTCTAACTATTTACTTTGGTGGTATACAGTACTTCGTAGTCATCATAATCCTTCATTTTGTATAAATTACTCGTTGTTTTTATTCATATTTTGCTATCTACCATAAAAAAATTATGGTAGATAGCAAAATATGAATAAAAACAACGAGTAATTTATACAAAATGAAGGATTATTATACATCAGCAAAAATAACTAGATATTATTTAAAGGAAGGGTAGTATTATGTATCAGCAAACAATAATTCAGTAGTATTTAAAGGAAGGGTAGTCGTGTGTATCAGCAAACAATTATTCAATAGTATTTAAAGGAAGGGTAGAACTATGTATCAGCAAAAATAATTCGAAAGAATTTAAAGGAAGGGTAGTATCATATACACAGTATCATCAAACAATAACTCACACAGTTCAACTAAATATCTAGTAAAATCTGGGTCCGAGGTTGTAAAATTTGAGTACATTCTAAAATTCAAAATAAAGCATACTGATTGGCTGCTTCCGAGCATGTGCTCGGAAGCAGCCAATCAGTGTACTTCATTTTGAATTTGAGAATGTACTCAAGTTTTGTGCTCGGAAGCAGCCAATCAGTATGCTTTATTTTGAGGTAGAGTATGTAGTCAAGTTTTATAATTTCGGGGCCAGACCTGGAATAAAAAGCTGCAAGACATAGTTGTGGTCGTCAGCAAAAACGTCGTTACATAAGGACGGGTTACACTTTGGCCGATTTTGTGCCCACGACCGATCTTGATAAAATTTATGTATCTAAAAGCTTGGCATTTGGCAGTTTATATAAGCACATATTTAAGTTTGCGGTTTCATAGATAATCACGTGACTTCCGATTTATTGCATATGAGGTGCTGAATGGGGTACACTAACTACCTGCAGTTTTTTTTATGTAATCAGCAATTCCACTGACATACCAGCCCTCCAAACTGACAGATATAATACTTTTGGTTCTTATCCACAGTCTAAAAGAGATATTTTCGCTAAAACCATCTAGTAAGGGGAAATTTTATTTGAATTTTACGAAACCTCAGAACAATAGATTTTATAAGTGTTTATTAACACAATGATAAGCATGTAAAGTGTTTGCTTTTGTAAAAATAATGAAACAAATGAACAGGAAGTCGATTATAACCGGCCGATATTGTTCAGCAAATGTATTCTTGGAAAAACGTTTGAATTGCACGATTGTGTTCTGGCAAAAGTGCGTGAAAAGGTCAACAACCTTATTCTTTTATTAAGCATTATCCACTATTTATACATATAATGAAAGCTTCATCATATCAAATATTAAACACGTATGAAAGATTACGTACGAGGGTCATCCAATAAGTCCTGCAAGCGGCCAAGTTTCAGGCAAATGATAATTGAGAACGAACCAAGCAATCCACATTTCTACATTTTATCTTCTCTTTTTTCAAGTCAACAATTTCCAGAAACGTTATGATCTTGCAAATGGCGTTGCTATGCAACTAAAGAATGCTGCCATTATGGGTGCGGCGGTGGCATCTAGTTGTCTGTTTAAGATCCCTTAGCTTAGTTCAGAACGTTTGTAAATATCTGAGGATTGCTGGGAGATACGGAAAATAATACTGGAGTATGTACACGGTACCAAGGTTAAGATATTGCTGTCAGTCAAGATATTATTATTGTTCAAAGGAAGATCACCATGTTTTTCGGGCAGCTAAAATATCATAAAATAAGTATATGAAGAAGAGGCTTTCACAGCAGATGAATTGTTTCCTAAACTGCCATTAATTTGTTGTAAAAGAATAGTCCTGAGATGCTGAAATGTAAATATTAGAGAAAATAAAAGCTCCGAGCCGTGTTTAATGTCGTTTGCAGCCTGGTGATTGGGACTGTGTGGTCACCGTAAAAAAGTCTCCCTGCCCTTCATCATAGTGTAGATTTTATTTTCTAGTCCTTTGGGATCATTGATTCCATTGCAGAACTTTAAAAGTATTTGAGGGTCACTGATGAGGCCTAATTGGCCGAAACTAGCTAGTCTGGCCCAGAAAACTTGTACACTCGACAGTTTTCAGTTCTTTGGTGTGATCCTTGCTTCCAAAGGATAATCCTTTAATAGAACATATTAAGAAACCAAAGGTAAACCTCAAAAACTAGAATTTTGCTAAAATTCTCAATATTCTCTTGTTGCCTAGCAACCACATTTGTTTGGCAATGTGAAATGATAACTGTCTCATATTTGAGTTCTTCAATATAAGGCGATGACTTTAGAACATGAATTTTTGTAATTTGACAGAATTCTAAACATATATGCAGGAATTTTATTCCCCTCACCTCTTGTAAGAGACGTCGTGTTTGTGCAATTTCATCGCCGGTATCGCTTACACCTTTGCATTCAAAACTCTCCCATATCTGAGAAAGGAATGTCTTATGTATAATTTTTAGCACATATGTGTATTATATATTAAGTTGTTAATGTTGTAATTTGATTACCCTACCTCAGTTAATGAAACAGTAATGACGGCGTTTGCGAGACTTATTGGATGACCCTCGTATTTATGGATGCTACACAGGTACAAATGTTAAAAATATTAGACAAAATCAGTGAACCAAGAAAAAAAAATAGGTCACAGGGACCTACATGTAGTACCAAATGAGACGCAGCACTGAAGTGACTTACTATTCCAAGACCGATGAAGAGTCAATTAATTATTAGTTCGAAATAAAACACATTAAATACTGGTCACAATGACCTACAAATAATATGACTTCATTTGCAATGTCTGACTGAACCATTGTCTTTAGTGTGATGCATATATAATGTTGAATATATAAGGAAAAGAACAGTGATCTTTTAAATATATGTCACAGTAACCAACAATAGTATGAGGATTTTTTTTGTATCGTTTGACTGACCAACTATTTGTAATTATGTTGCGAATCCAAAAACCGTGTTGAGATATAAGTGAAAATCCTGGTCCGTGCCTAAAGTTCAAGGACTCAGTGTGCATGGATGCTTTGCAGTTCCAACATTTTAAGAATATGATCTGATCAAATATCAACACTCCTATCCCAAAGATATCAAAAGAGGTAAGGAAAAAGCTCATCCAAGTAACTTTTCATACAGTTAGTGGACCAAAGTTCAAGGTCACAGAATTTTACAATGTATCAACTTCAGGCAGAGGAATACATCATTTGACCTCGTCGCAACATTATAACATCAGAG
Organism: Ctena decussata; assembly: GCA_963989385.1. Taxonomy (NCBI): domain Eukaryota; kingdom Metazoa; phylum Mollusca; class Bivalvia; order Lucinida; family Lucinidae; genus Ctena; species Ctena decussata. The sequence goes on along the minus strand of OZ022514.1, from coordinate 58,248,487 downwards.
GTTATATCACAGCATGATGATGGAGTACATTCAGTCTAACGCCTTACATTCGCACATGACGCCATACCAATACGCATGCCCAGCGCTGCCCCCACCCCCCTTCCCGACCCCTCTCCCCCATCCCCCACACGGAATCCTTGGTGGGGGAATTAGAAAACATACTACATAGATGAACACTTTGAAAAGATGTGTTGTGTCATATAATGCCTCTACTTTCTATCAATTACAAAACACACTGATGCGATTTTGAAATAAATCCTTTAGTCCTAGTGTTGGATACATGAAAATTTACCCCAAATATTTATTTTTCGTTTACTCCTACCCTCGTAACCATTGTGATATCACCGGTTTATGATGAATATGTATATGAGGAATAATTATGTATAAAAATTGTAGCGGTTACGAGGGTAGGATGAATTGAACTTTGGATGCATAGTGGACGTTGGTAGTTCGAATTCCCATAGGCTCAATGTTAAATGTTTCAGATGGTACATGTATTCCACCGCAAAATTAACCTAAAAGGCATTAAAATACGAGAAAATGAAATCATACAGAATAAACTAGAAACATCTAGCTAATATTTTTGCATGCTTTTGTGGTTATCTGCCTACCTTCGAAAATCGGCCTTTTCAGTGGGCACATTTCAATAGTAAAGTGTAACTCGTCCTTTTAACGTTTTTTGATGCTAACATAAGAAATCATGATACGCAGAAAATGGCATAATCACCAAGCACAAACCAACCATGACACGGAAAGGTGAAGGAAAGCAAAACGGAAAATGACATGAGTCGCGACACTTGAAAACCAACAAAGTGGTATGTGCACTCAGCAAAACTCAGATCAGCCTGGGCATCTGCTTTCTGTTAGGTAGCTCAGCATCTTACGGGTACCCTGAAGTCACAAATGAACTTCGTTGTTAGGAAATACTTAATCTGTTGTGATCGTGTAATTTTGAAAAATCCGTTTTATGAAATATTGTATTGCCACACTTACCAATAATTAATACAACAACGAACAATTAGACCTTTACTTCGGTATCATGTTTATTCCAGTATTTATTTTTCGTGCGCTTACGAATAAAACTTCTAACAGGAAAAAAGTTTGTTTATTTGTACTAAGCTACGGAATCCTAAACGGATCACAAAATCTGAAGGCGAAACCATCATTTTGGTATTCGTCGGTGGTTTGCAGCTTATGAAGGCCCTAGAAAGATAGGACATTTCGCTTTAAATTACCAGTTGTCCAAAACTCCGCCAGCGTTTGCAAGACTTATGGACCCTTGTATCATCTCAGCTGTCCAAGATTAGAGTCACTGCAGTATACGTTTTTTAGCCATAACACAAGCAAAGATGTTTTATTACATGAAGACAGAGATGGCACTGATCTGCATGCACATCCGCACATAAAAATGTCCCTATTTGTTAGAATAATCTCTGTATTATGAGAATTTTGTAAGTATAAAGCTGTCACTGATAAGCACACTATAATGTGTGGGATGTTAGATTTTACATTTTACAGAAGCAGGTACCATTTCCGCGTGTCACGAACCGTACATTTAATAGCCTAAGTATAACTTTTAAATCATATGACACTCCCGCTGTGCAATGGAAATAAACAGGCCTTACAGCATTAGTGAAGACTCCGTTCAGTCGTGTATCTGCGCATACTTGTTTGTCACTTAGACTGTAGATTCAAAAGAATCTACAGACTGTTCATATGAACAGAGAATATTCTGACAAGACTTTATTGAGTGTTGGTTGTTCACGTTTTGCATATGGAGTGAGGCTCATATATTCGAATAATAACTCAAAAATACAAAGTCTGTTTCACTTTGTCTCATTTACTGGACGGCAGTCAATTTAGAAGGTATCCTCTCTCGTTCGTTTTCCAACGAATATAGTCAGGGACAAGATATTTGAAGGTAGATAGCATTTTGCATAGTATATTGTCGTTTTATTTATTTATTTTCTATCTTATTACTATTACTATAAGTACTTATTTTTGGAAAATTGATACTGATTGAGAAGAACAGTTTTCTCCAAAAAGCGTCATGGCGCAACTTTGGTTAGGCACATGGCGACAAGCAATAAGTTTGTCACAAGTTTTGTATACTATAACCTAACACAGTGCAGTATCTTAGATATCTATTTATGCAGGTAAAGAGTCAGAAGACTGTAACCTGCTATACAGCTATTTTCCTAATCTATTGAATGAGCACTCATTACCTTTTACCTGTGTTGAAACTGGACATATTCAATTTCTTGCTAGAACTAAGACAGAAAAGATATGTTTTCATTATGAAGAAGAAAACTTGTTTCATTTGTTGGTAGAAGATTCTTTGAGCTGTTGTAAGTCCTTACTTGTAGTGTAGTCCCCCTTCCCTAAAATTACCTGGAATTTGGAAATTTGACATTTTAATATGTTGTCTTTTAATTGAAATTTCATTTTGCTGATATTTTTGCTTCTGCCCGGAAGTTAGCATTGCAATGACCTTTATCCCCGACCCTTCTTTTAATTCTAGGTGGCAGTCCCTACTCAAATTGTCCCTGTAATGAATCATCGTGTCAACCTGCTAGTGTCATAGACTTGTGCATAATTGATGCAACCCATCTGCTGGTTTCATAGAAGCTTTGTCTTGTTGGCTACTTTTGTATACAGTGCATCAGTCAGACTGAGTGCTGTAAAGTGTCATACTTTCTCTGCGAATGATAGAAAGTCTTTCTGCTGTGAATTCTTAAATTTTTCAGATGAACGCAGTTAATAGTTGTTTGAATTTGGTCCTAGACGTCAATATTTCAGTAATCTTAACATGATAAACTGTGGACAATATACTGATTGGTTTAAACAATATTTATTCATGGAAATTGCATATATGTAGTACAAAAATAAGTAATGGTACAGGATTTGACAGCAAGCCAAGTGCTTATATAAAAGCCATCTCCTGATATAAAAGCGATCTCCTGACTGGATAAACTGGTTCATGAATCATAGATACGCTTATATATAGGATACGGTTAATAATGTTATTGTCTTTTGATAGACATATAGCATTATTTCTGTGTGGTAGAAATGACGTCATTACTTTGTGGACATTGTGATGTCATTACTTTGTGGTAAGTGTGGCGTCATACTTTATGGACGATGTGACGCCATCACTTTATATGATATTGTGCTACTACTTCGTGAATGATATTCCACTGTATCATATCAGACGTCTTTTAGCATATAGAAATCCATCTGTATTGGAAAGTCAACTTGCGGGCTTAGTATTAATGCATACTTTAATTAATGAAATAGACATTTCTTATGCATATATCTCGTGAAGAAATAGTAAAGCTATGGATAAAATCTATTTCGTTCTAAAGGAGTATTTGGTTTCATAGCGCAGCCACTCTTTAAGGACATCGTCTTGAAATGTACACATTTATTTAAAAATCGAAGTATGGATATCCTATATTCATATTGGTTTTATGATATCCAAAGTTTGATTCATATAATATCCGTAACTCTTCTGATATGCATCAATCATTATTGGATATCACAAAATCAAGATAAATATTGGATATCAATAAATCAAATAATGGACATCCAAACACTGAATATGGTTATAATAAAAAAGGGAAAAGGTAAAGGGTAAATCTCCACCGGAGCCTTTGGTCGTTGGGACAGTAGGGGTTAAAGACCCACTGCTTCTTGGGCACAACATTTGAACGGCGGAGTCCATCTCTCTTCCGTTCGATGCCTTAGCTTTCCCTTGTTCTAAAAAGCTACCATTTACTGCTGCGTAAAAGAAAAAGAGTTTCAGGCGCCGGCTGCGCTCACCAGCGAACCAATCGGCGCTATAAGCACTCCTCACGACGCCTTTGCAAACCAGAGGACCATTGGTCCTGTAACTCACCTGAGCACTGAGGTTATACTGAAAAAACTTTAAGTTGCCACAGCAACAAAACAACATGCACAACAGCAATGAAACACCCATTTATGTAGAGGATAATATCAAACATTTATGCTAGAAAGATTCAGCTTTATCCCCCTATTATGGCTTCTGAGAAGATTTTGGCAAAAAAAAATCGAAAATGGCCTTTCGGTTGTGATGGCAACCAACCAAAATCGGAGATTTGGGCAAAATTCATATGGCCGGTAGAGGATTACTCCTGGAACATTTCTGTAAAGCTTTTGTCAAAATATCTGCAGAATCACAGAAATAAATGCCAAATTTCCACTTTCCCCATCATAGGGCTATGGAAAATTTAAGTTTCCATAGCAATGAATTCACATGGGCAAAGATAATATAAAACACAATTTAGGTACAGGCTTATATAATGTATGCAAAGTATCAGCTTCATCCCTATTATGGCTTCAGAGGAGAAGATTTTTGAATATTTTTTCAAAAAGTTCCCTTCATTTTGCCATGGCAACCAATCAAATTTAGCGATTTGGACAAATTTCATATGAATCATGAAGGACTACTCAAGAAACATTTCTATATAGAAACACATTCTAAATAACTGCAATGAGACAGCAAAAATTGCCAAACTCAATGGAAAATATCAGTTGCCATAGCAACCAGAGTTCTTATGGGATTGAAAGAAAAAACACAATTTATGTAGAGGCTAATGTCATTAACATATATGGAAAGTATCAGCTTCATCCCTATTATGGCGTCTGAGAAGAAGATTTGTTAATATTTTTTCGAAAATTTACCCTTTATTTTGCCATGCCAACCAATCAAATTCAGCGATTTGAACAAAATTCATATGAATCGTAGAGGACTACTCAAGAAACATTTCTGTAGAAAAAAAATCTAAATAACTGCAATGAGACAGCAAAAATTGCCAATTTCCACCTTTTTCCATTATAAGTCAATAAAAACTATAAGTTGCCATAGCAACCAGAGTTCTTATAAGATTGGAAGAAAAAACATAATTTAAGTAGAGGCTAATGTCATTAACATATATGTAAAGTATCAGCTTCATCCCTCTTATGGCTTCTGAGAAGAAGATTTTTTTATATTTTTCCGAAAATTTACCCTTTGTTTTGCCATGGGAACCAACCAAATTCAGCGATTTGAACAAAATTCATATGGATTATAGAGGACTACTCAAGAAACATTTCTGTAGAAAAAAATTCTAAATAACTGCAATGAGGCAGCAAAAATTGCCAATTTCCACTTTTCCCATTATAAGTCAATGGAAACTATAAGTTGCCATAGCAACCAGAGTTCTTATGCCAATGGAACAAAAAACACAATTATTCATTCCCCCCATCAATAGATGCTATATGTGAAATATGGAAAGAATCGGCCACATGGCTTCAGAGGAGAAGTCGTTTGAAATATTGACGAAGGACGACAGACGACGGACGACTGCCTTTACTATAAGCTCACCTATGAGCTTTCGGCTCAGGTGAGCTAACAAAAGAGAACATATATTGAAACGGCAACCCGTAGCACGACTTAATTTACTTGCTTTAATAGAAAGATATTTGTGTATTTCTGACGAATTGGTAAACGTGTAAATCTAATGTTTGAAGGTCAGACTGGTTAAACAGAATTCATAAACAATTGTTAAATTAAAGACAAGACAAGGACAAGTTTACAAGAAGGTATGAATACATGTTTCATCTATTATTTTTTCTCTAATGTTCTGAGTCTGGATGCATTCAGATCACCTATAAACTGATTGCTCGCAAACACAGTAATTAACATTTCTGACGAATGGGTACCAGGAAAATTATGGATATTTGAACATATAGGTGTGAGTAAACAGTGTATACCCAGATCAGACTTATTTGAAGGAGCAGTCTGATCAGAGTTCAGGTTTCACACTGTTTTGCATTTCCTCAACATCTTTTAGACACATTACTACATTGCAAAACCAAATTGTTCGTTTTTGGGACAGTTAGGGTAATAATTTTAGCAAAACCCCATATTTAGAACATTTACGATACACCATATTTTCGTCACTATCAAGTATTTGTTGTGTATGCCCATGGGCGTAGACTATCTAGTATCTAGTATTTGCTTTTGACATGGAAGCACAGCCATTAGTTACCCACAATGCAGCTTGACCTTTATGCAAATAGAGCGCTTTTTGCATATATGTCGTGAGCAGTCATAAGCTGTTTGCATATATGCCGTGGGCACTATTCCCATGGATTTCATATGGTATCACAAGGTAGCAGAATGAATGAATGAATGACGTGATTTTACGGCCTTTTAAATTGTCTTTCAACCATAGCATGGTATGAAACTGCCAATGAGATTTTGGTGTCGACTTTTGAGGTATAAACAAAAGTTTTATTTCAGTTTTTAGTGTTTGCAATGGTTTATTTAATGAGCATCAACTATAAATGGTTGCTAAGCGTTGACCAAGTTTTCTGTGACAGCTACACTTGTGATACCTTATGGTTTCCATAAAAAATAATAATCACGAAACGGGTAAGCAAATTAACCCATTTGGTTAGCCTTGCCCAAGGCTTAGAAATATACACATTTGGATTTTTCATAAATTTTCTTGAATATACTTTTTTTTCTTAGTGCTAGTCTATAGTTATGGGCTGATTTCTATGTACGTACTGTGTGAATCCTGACAACAATAATTAGTTTTCACTGACTTTTAAGTACATTTAGCGTTGCCGGCATTTCATATTTACCATGGATAAGAACAAGAGGGTATCCATTTCAGGGCCTGGGTTGGTCGACAGCAAACCCGATAGCCACCCACCTTCCATCCCCCACCCTGTTAAGCCAACCCCCACCCCCGCCCCAGTTATTTCATTGCTGGCCGCCCAAAGGCAGCATTTCTGTTTTGAGTTTTCTTAGTTGTTTTATGTGTTCTTTGTTTGTTGTTAATATCGGTTGTTTGTAATGTGAAGGCTAGCCCGGTGACCATCTACATGGGAAAGGGCTGCTCGGCCTCTGCTGGTGGTATCTTTGGTGGTGCATAATTTTGTGTTGTCTTTTCCCACATGGTGTCTTGGGCGGGATATCTGGAATTGAATTGTTGCAGTTTCTGAATTGTCGCCAACAGTACGCCATGTGTTTTGTTCAATGAATAGCCACCGATAAACATATAGCTGTTGGGATACAGACTTCTATGAGTCTAATGACTTCCTTCTGAATCCCATTTGTATAACATAGATGATACTGTAATTTTTGTTATTTCTGTTTTGTAATATATGTTTATACAAATAAACTATAGTCTAAACCAAACATATAGCTGCCGTAAGATGTCCAATAAATCGTTCCCGGGAGGCCTTAAAAATATGAAGAAAAAAATACATTACGTTCTCTGCATTGATTGACAAACATAGAATATAATAATTTTAAGCAAGTTTACATCTTTTCAACAGTTTTTAGGGGACAGGTAATTTGTTTTACCTGAAAAAAAAGACAGGACGAATAAGGTATCGTAAGCACAATTGGCGGATTGATTTCTTATATGCAATTTGTTTTCACTACAGTTTTTGGCCCCTGATTTCATTATTCGGATATCATAAAACATTTACACATGCCTAAGCGTTCTCATGCAACTGCGTACACTCCAGACATTCTCAGCAAAATGGTCTTACGAGCACCTCATTTCACAGCGGAAGAATGCAACTGTCTTAGCCTTGAATGAAATACTGTGTCTGTGGATATGTTTCGCTGAGGTAGGGGGCGGGGGTAACGTCATTACGAAAATTGAAATACACACACCATGAATGACAGATAGACTCTGACATTAAAAATGGTTACACAGTCTCAGGTCAAGACCAGTCTTCTCAATAGGAATGTCTCATTGACATTTCACCTTAATCATTAAGATTCAGGCTTACATGTAAAACTTTTTCAGGCTAGGGGGATATCTGTTTCCACATAGTGCAAAAAAGAGATATCTGTATTTCAATCTTAAAAGTGGATATCTTTATCTTCGATACAGATATAAAAACTAGAAATCCAAATGATTATATTAAAAGACAAAATAGAGAGCTGTATTTGAAATAGAGGCATCTATATTTTAATTAGAGATATCTATATTTTCAATAGAGTATTACAATGTATAATTATGTTAAGATATCTATATAAAATAGAGACATCTCTAATTTAAATGGAGATATCTATATTTAAAATGTAGATATGTCTATCTTCATATTAGAAAGAGATAGCTCTGATTAAAATTTCGACCTAAGATTAACATTTGAACAACCTTAGTAGCACTCAGGTACTTTATGCTACATACCAATTTTTAAGTTCATCAGTCAACTGGTTCTGAAGAAGAAGACTTTAAACGCTTTTAATATATATGAGCATGGCAGCCATGTTGGTAATGTGACATGAACCGTTTGAACAAATTTTCGTTCATTCAGCCACTGGAGGCTCTACTTCACTGCAGCTGGTGTTTGTGCCGCGTGGCGTCCGTCAAAACGTCTCCCCGTACATCATCATAGTGCAGATTATATTTTCTGATCCTTTGGGATCATTGAGTTCATTTGAGTTATTACGTACACGTAGTTGCTTCTACGTCTGACTCTGGCACACATAACGTTAGCTGACAGAACCATGTTAACAAAGCCACTGCGCCAGCTGGCCCTTCCAAGGCGGTACTTCTGTTGTGGTTCCTAAATGTTACATGTTATTATATCCGCTTGTCTATCGTCTTTAGCATTGTGTTGACCTGGACAGCTGCCCGTTCTGCTTTATGGTTTGTTTTGTAATTACACACAGAAAATAAGAGCAAAATAGATGTTGATGTTGTGTTTAATAAGGGAAGCTGAATTTTTCACGTTTAGTTTTTGCGGACGGGATGTGGGATTTGATTGAATTAATACGTGATCATTGTCTAACTATTTACTTTGGTGGTATACAGTACTTCGTAGTCATCATAATCCTTCATTTTGTATAAATTACTCGTTGTTTTTATTCATATTTTGCTATCTACCATAAAAAAATTATGGTAGATAGCAAAATATGAATAAAAACAACGAGTAATTTATACAAAATGAAGGATTATTATACATCAGCAAAAATAACTAGATATTATTTAAAGGAAGGGTAGTATTATGTATCAGCAAACAATAATTCAGTAGTATTTAAAGGAAGGGTAGTCGTGTGTATCAGCAAACAATTATTCAATAGTATTTAAAGGAAGGGTAGAACTATGTATCAGCAAAAATAATTCGAAAGAATTTAAAGGAAGGGTAGTATCATATACACAGTATCATCAAACAATAACTCACACAGTTCAACTAAATATCTAGTAAAATCTGGGTCCGAGGTTGTAAAATTTGAGTACATTCTAAAATTCAAAATAAAGCATACTGATTGGCTGCTTCCGAGCATGTGCTCGGAAGCAGCCAATCAGTGTACTTCATTTTGAATTTGAGAATGTACTCAAGTTTTGTGCTCGGAAGCAGCCAATCAGTATGCTTTATTTTGAGGTAGAGTATGTAGTCAAGTTTTATAATTTCGGGGCCAGACCTGGAATAAAAAGCTGCAAGACATAGTTGTGGTCGTCAGCAAAAACGTCGTTACATAAGGACGGGTTACACTTTGGCCGATTTTGTGCCCACGACCGATCTTGATAAAAATTTATGTATCTAAAAGCTTGGCATTTGGCAGTTTATATAAGCACATATTTAAGTTTGCGGTTTCATAGATAATCACGTGACTTCCGATTTATTGCATATGAGGTGCTGAATGGGGTACACTAACTACTTGCAGTTTTTTTTTATGTAATCAGCAATTCCACTGACATATCAGCCCTCCAAACTGACAGATATAATACTTTTGGTTCTTATCCACAGTCTAAAAGAGATATTTTCGCTAAAACCATCTAGTAAGGGGAAATTTTATTTGAATTTTACGAAACCTCAAAACAATAGATTTTATAAGTGTTTATTAACACAATGATAAGCATGTAAAGTGTTTGCTTTTGTGAAAATAATGAAACAAATGAACAGGAAGTCGATTATAACCGGCCGATATTGTTCAGCAAATGTATTCTTGGAAAAACGTTTGAATTGCACGATTGTGTTCTGGCAAAAGTGCGTGAAAAGGTCAACAACCTTATTCTTTTATTAAGCATTATTCACTATTTATACATATAATGAAAGCTTCATCATATCAAATATTAAACACGTATGAAAGATTACGTACGAGGGTCATCCAATAAGTCCTGCAAGCGGCCAAGTTTCAGGCAAATGATAATTGAGAACGAACCAAGCAATCCACATTTCTACATTTTATCTTCTCTTTTTTCAAGTCAACAATTTCCAGAAATGTTATGATCTTGCAAATGGCGTTGCTATGCAACTAAAGAATACTGCCATTATGGGTGCGGCGGTGGCATCTAGTTGTCTGTTTAAGATCCCTTAGCTTAGTTCAGAACGTTTGTAAATATCTGAAGATTGCTGGGAGATACGGAAAATAATACTGGAGTATGTACACGGTACCAAGGTTAAGATATTGCTGTCAGTCAAGATATTATTATTGTTCAAAGGAAGATCACCATGTTTTTCGGGCAGCTAAAATATCATAAAATAAGTATATGAAGAAGAGGCTTTCACAGCAGATGAATTGTTTCCTAAACTGCCATTAATTTGTTGTAAAAGAATAGTCCTGAGATGCTGAAATGTAAATATTAGAGAAAATAAAAGCTCCGAGCCGTGTTTAATGTCGTTTGCAGCCTGGTGATTGGGACTGTGTGGTCACCGTAAAAAGTCTCCCTGCCCTTCATCATAGTGTAGGTTTTATTTTCTAGTCCTTTGGGATCATCGATTCCATTGTAGAACTTTAAAAGTATTTGAGGGTCACTGATGAGGCCTAATTGGCTGAAACTAGCTAGTCTGGCCCAGAAAACTTGTACACTCGACAGTTTTCAGTTCTTTGGTGTGATCCTTGCTTCCAAAGGATAATCCTTTAATAGAACATATTAAGAAACCAAAGGTAAACCTCAAAAACTAGAATTTTGCTAAAATTCTCAATATTCTCTTGTTGCCTAGCAACCACATTTGTTTGGCAATGTGAAATGATAATGCAGGAATTTTATTCCCCTCACCTCTTGTAAGAGACGTCGTGTTTGTGCAATTTCATCGCCGGTATCGCTTACACCTTTGCATTCAAAACTCTCCCATATCTGAGAAAGGAATGTCTTATGTATAATTTTTAGCACATATGTGTATTATATATTAAGTTGTTAATGTTGTAATTTGATTACCCTACCTCAGTTAATGAAACAGTAATGACGGCGTTTGCGAGACTTATTGGATGACCCTCGTATTTATGGATGCTACATAGGTACAAATGTTAAAAATATTAGACAAAATCAGTGAACCAAGAAAAAAAATAGGTCACAGGGACCTACATGTAGTACCAAATGAGACGCAGCACTGAAGTGACTTACTATTCCAATACCGATGAAGAGTCAATTAATTATTAGTTCGAAATAAAACACATTAAATACAGGTCACAATGACCTACAAATAATATGACTTCATTTGCAATGTCTGACTGAACCATTGTCTTTAGTGTGATGCATATATAATGTTGAATATATAAGGAAAAGAAGAGTGATCTTTTAAATATATGTCACAGTAACCAACAATAGTATGAGGATTTTTTTGTATCGTTTGACTGACCAACTATTTGTAATTATGTTGCGAATCCAAAAACCGTGTTGAGATATAAGTGAAAATCCTGGTCCATGCCTAAAGTTCAAGGACTCAATGTGCATGGATGCTTTGCAGTTCCAACATTTTAAGGATATGATCTGATCAAATATCAACACTCCTATCCCAAAGATATCAAAAGAGGTAAGGAAAAAGCTCATCCAAGTAACTTTTCATACAGTTAGTGGACCAAAGTTCAAGGTCACAGAATTTTACAATGTATCAACTTCAGGCAGAGGAATACATCATTTGACCTCGTCGCAACATTATAACATCAGAGGTTATATCACAGCATGATGATGGAGTACATTCAGTCTAACGCCTTACATACGCACATGACGCCATACCAATACGCATGCCCAGCGCTGCCCCCACCCCCCCCCCCTTCCCGACCCCTCTCCCCCCATCCCCCACACGGAATCCTTGGTGGGGGAATTAGAAAACATACTACATAGATGAACACTTTGAAAAGATGAGTTGTGTCATATAATGCCTCTACTTTCTATCAATTACAAAATACACTGATGCGATTTTGAAATAAATCCTTTAGTCCTAGTGTTGGATACATGAAAATTTACCCCAAATATTTATTTTTCGTTTACTCCTACCCTCGTAACCATTGTGATATCACCGGTTTATGATGAATATGTATATGAGGAATAATTATGTATAAAAATTGTAGCGGTTACGAGGGTAGGATGAATTGAAATTTGGATGCATAGTGGACGTTGGTAGTTCGAATTCCCATAGGCTCAATGTTAAATGTTTCAGACGGTACATGTATTCCACCGCAAAATTAACCTAAAAGGCATTAAAATACGAGAAAATGAAATCATACAGAATAAACTAGAAACATCTAGCTAATATTTTTGCATGCTTTTGTGGTTATCTGCCTACCTTCGAAAATCGGCCTTTTCAGTGGGCACATTTCAATAGTAAAGTGCAACTCGTCCTTTTAACGTTTTTTGATGCTAACATAAGAAATCATGATACGCAGGAAATGGCATAATCACCAAGCACAAACCAACCATGACACGGAAAGGTGAAGGAAAGCAAAACGGAAAATGACATGAGTCGCGACACTTGAAAACCAACAAAGTGGTATGTGCACTCAGCAAAACTCAGATCAGCCTGGGCATCTGCTTTCTGTTAGGTAGCTCAGCATCTTACGGGTACCCTGAAGTCACAAATGAACTTCGTTGTTAGGAAATACTTAATCTGTTGTGATCGTGTAATTTTGAAAAATCCGTTTTATGAAATATGGTATTGCCACACTTACCAATAATTAATACAACAACGAACAATTAGACCTTTACTTCGGTATCATGTTTATTCCAGTATTTATTTTTCGTGCGCTTACGAATAAAACTTCTAACAGGAAAAAAGTTTGTTTATTTGTACTAAACTACGGAATCCTAAACGGATCACAAAATCTGAAGGCGAAACCATCATTATGGTGTTCGTCGGTGGTTTGCACGCTTATGAAGGCCCTAGAAAGATAGGACATTTCGCTTTAAATTACCAGTTGTCCAAAACTCCGCCAGCGTTTGCAAGACTTATTGGAGGACCCTTGTATCATCTCAGCTGTCCAAGATTAGAGTCACTGCAGTATACGTTTTTTAGCCATAACACAAGCAAAGATGTTTTATTACATGAAGACAGAGATGGCACTGATCTGCATGCACATCCGCACATAAAAATGTCCCTATTTGTTAGAATAATCTCTGTATTATGAGAATTTTGTAAGTATAAAGCTGTCACTGATAAGCACACTATAATGTGTGGGATGTTAGATTTTACATTTTACAGAAGCAGGTACCATTTCCGCGTGTCACGAACCGTACATTTAATAGCCTAAGTATAATTTTTAAATCATATGACACTCCCGCTGTGCAATGGAAATAAACAGGCCTTACAGCATTAGTGAAGACTCCGTTCAGTCGTGTATCTGCGCATACTTGTTTGTCACTTAGATTGTAGATTCAAAAGAATCTACAGACTGTTCATATGAACAGAGAATATTCTGACAAGACTTTATTGAGTGTTTGTTGTTCACGTTTTGCATATGGAGTGAGGCTCATATATTCGAATAATAACTCAAAAATACAAAGTCTGTTTCACTTTGTCTCATTTACTGGACGGCAGTCAATTTAGAAGGTATCCTCTCTCGTTCGTTTTCCAACGAATATAGTCAGGGACAAGATATTTGAAGGTAGATAGCATTTTGCATAGTATATTGTCGTTTTATTTATTTATTTTCTATCTTATTACTATTACTATAAGTACTTATTTTTGGAAAATTGATACTGATTGAGAAGAACAGTTTTCTCCAAAAAGCGTCATGGCGCAACTTTGGTTAGGCACATGGCGACAAGCAATAAGTTTGTCACAAGTTTTGTATACTATAACCTAACACAGTGCAGTATCTTAGATATCTATTTATGCAGGTAAAGAGTCAGAAGACTGTAACCTGCTATACAGCTATTTTCCTAATCTATTGAATGAGCACTCATTACCTTTTACCTGTGTTGAAACTGGACATATTCAATTTCTTGCTAGAACTAAGACAGAAAAGATATGTTTTCATTATGAAGAAGAAAACTTGTTTCATTTGTTGGTAGAAGATTCTTTGAGCTGTTGTAAGTCCTTACTTGTAGTGTAGTCCCCCTTCCCTAAAATTACCTGGAATTTGGAAATTTGACATTTTAATATGTTGTCTTTTAATTGAAATTTCATTTTGCTGATATTTTTGCTTCTGCCCGGAAGTTAGCATTGCAATGACCTTTATCCCCGACCCTTCTTTTAATTCTAGGTGGCAGTCCCTACAAAAATCGTCCCTGTAATGAATCATCGTGTCAACCTGCTAGTGTCATAGACTTGTGCATAATTGATGCAACCCATCTGCTGGTTTCATAGAAGCTTTGTCTTGTTGGCTACTTTTGTATACAGTGCATCAGTCAGACTGAGTGCTGTAAAGTGTCATACTTTCTCTGCGAATGATAGAAAGTCTTTCTGCTGTGAATTCTTAAATTTTTCAGATGAACGCAGTTAATAGTTGTTTGAATTTGGTCCTAGACGTCAATATTTCAGTAATCTTAACATGATAAACTGTGGACAATATACTGATTGGTTTAAACAATATTTATTCATGGAAATTGCATATATGTAGTACAAAAATAAGTAATGGTACAGGATTTGACAGCAAGCCAAGTGCTTATATAAAAGCCATCTCCTGATATAAAAGCGATCTCCTGACTGGATAAACTGGTTCATGAATCATAGATACGCTTATATATAGGATACGGTTAATAATGTTATTGTCTTTTGATAGACATATAGCATTATTTCTGTGTGGTAGAAATGACGTCATTACTTTGTGGACATTGTGATGTCATTACTTTGTGGTAAGTGTGGCGTCATAATTTATGGACGATGTGACGCCATCACTTTATATGATATTGTGCTACTACTTCGTGAATGATATTCCACTGTATCATATCAGACGTCTTTTAGCATATAGAAATCCATCTGTATTGGAAAGTCAACTTGCGGGCTTAGTATTAATGCATACTTTAATTAATGAAATAGACATTTCTTATGCATATATCTCGTGAAGAAATAGTAAAGCTATGGATAAAATCTATTTCGTTCTAAAGGAGTATTTGGTTTCATAGCGCAGCCACTCTTTAAGGACATCGTCTTGAAATGTACACATTTATTTAAAAATCGAAGTATGGATATCCTATATTCATATTGGTTTTATGATATCCAAAGTTTGATTCATATAATATCCGTAACTCTTCTGATATGCATCAATCATTATTGGATATCACAAAATCAAGATAAATATTGGATATCAATAAATCAAATAATGGATATCCAAACACTGAATATGGTTATAATAAAAAAGGGAAAAGGTAAAGGGTAAATCTCCACCGGAGCCTTTGGTCGTTGGGACAGTAGGGGTTAAAGACCCACTGCTTCTTGGGCACAACATTTGAACGGCGGAGTCCATCTCTCTTCCGTTCGATGCCTTAGCTTTCCCTGGTTCTAAAAAGCTACCATTTACTGCTGCGTAGACAGAAAAAGAGTTTCAGGCGCCGGCTGCGCTCACCCGCGAACCAATCGGCGCTATAAGCACTCCTCACGACGCCTTTGCAAACCAGAGGACCATTGGTCCTGTAACTCACCTGAGCACTGAGGTTATGCTGAAAAAACTTTAAGTTGCCACAGCAACAAAACAACATGCACAACAGCAATGAAACACCCATTTATGTAGAGGATAATATCAAACATTTATGCTAGAAAGATTCAGATTTATCCCCCTAATATGGCTTCTGAGAAGATTTTGGCAAAAAAAAAAATCGAAAATGGCCTTTCGGTTGTGATGGCAACCAACCAAATTCAGAGATTTGGGCAAAATTCATATGGCCGGTATAGGATTACTCCTGGAACATTTCTGTAAAGCTTTTGTCAAAATATCTGCAGAATCACAGAAATAAATGCCAAATTTCCACTTTCCTCATCATAGGGCTATGGAAAATTTAAGTTTCCATAGCAATGAATTCACATGGGCAAAGATAATATAAAACACAATTTAGGTACAGGCTTATATAATGTATGCAAAGTATCAGCTTCATCCCTATTATGGCTTCAGAGGAGAAGATTTTTGAATATTTTTTCAAAAAGTTCCCTTCATTTTGTCATTACAAAAATGACGCCTTTGAATGTGAAAACGGCAGATGATAAACAAACATGCAATATCAAAGGAATGGCTGTTAACCGCAATAACCTGCTACTTCTAGCTGACTGGGGTAACGAGAAAGTTAAGGTTGTCTCACCTGATAATAAGTTACTGTCATCTCTGGCACTGTCTGGTCAACCATATGACATCACTGTGATAGATGACACAACAGCAGCAGTTAGTACAAATTATTGGAAACTTCATATATTAGATATATCTGATCCCGGCTCATTGGCGATACAGAGATCAGTATCACTGGGATACATGACATGTAGTGTAGCGCCATGTAACAATAATCTTGTCGTGATTAAGTGGTGGCCTGAACCAATATGTGTGAAAATGATTACTATGACTGGAGCTGAGCTGTGGTCCGTATCAACAGATCACAATGGTCAACAGCTGTTTGAATGGCCGCGTTTAGTTACAACAACTACCATAAATGACAAACTGACCGTCATAGTAACTGACCCTGTGAAGGAAACAATAACACTGCTGGATGCTGACAATGGTGATATTATCAAGATAGTTAGTGTGAAAGGGAAGGGTCCTCTTGGTCTCACTGTCGATAATGATGGTAATGTCTACGTTTGCTACAGGATGCCAAGAGAAATATGTGTGTGGTCAGCTGATTTTAGTCAGAGTAGGATTCTTCTGTCAGGCAGTGATCTGCAGCCAAATGTGCTGGACATAGTTTACTGTGATAACACTGATGAAATCTTCATCTGTTATTATGAGGCGGACACTGTCGACCGCTTTAAGTTGTCATAAACTAATAGTACACACTGACAGACATACTGTAGTAACACATTTTTGATGTTCTTTTTCCGATTTATTATCGTCTCTGAAGCCTTAACATGTTCAAACTTTCGTGACTAAGTAGCTGATGGAAACACATTAAACCAACGTCAGATCAACCTCGATGCGACGTCAGAACGTCGCATCGACGTTAATACGACGTTACTTTAACATCATGGCGTGGTACGGATGTAAATACAAAGATTTTTCAAGATCGATTCATCGTGCGGACGTTAAAGTTAAGTAACTACATGAAATTTTCATGTACCAGTGCGAGGAAAAGGGAACATTTAAAAAATCTCATCAGTATTCACTGTTCACTTCACAGATACACAAAGCTCCACAGATCTACAGATATAATGTTGCAACAGCATCATGAAGCCTTTATGACCATTATGATGTTTTTATTACTATGATTATTATTATTCATTTTTCATTCTCATACGATGTTTCCGAGGAGGCTGGAATTGCCAAATCCATATGAGCCGCGACACGAGAAAATCAACAAAAGTGGTTGTGCGCCCCAGCGCTGACTCAGATTAGCCTGGGCATCCTCCAGGTGTGATCAGAATCTTCGCTGTCTGCATGGAAGTAGCTTAGACCCTTACCTACCCTTTAAGCGCTAAGTGAAGAGCCCGATCAGACCGGGTGGATTCCAAAGCTGATCTGAGTCAGCGTTGGCGCACAATCATTTTGTTGGTTTTCTCGTGTCGCGGTTCATATAACAACCTGTAGCTCCTGTCACAAAGTGTGTTCGTGTCCTCGTGGTATGTGTGTGTGTGTGTGTGTGTGTTGGGAAAGGGGAGCCGCTGGTACCTATAATATAGGAAATATTATCATACCGAAGTATTTAAACATTGTCTTTTTTTTTTCAAAAATTGTCTGAGGCATGAATCTGTTAGCTGCAATTTTATGTGAGCTGTTACATCAGGCAGGTTAGAAGCTTTTGCAAAAGCATGTTCTTGCCCCAGTTTCTAACTTACTTTCAAATTTAAATGGAAATATTTAATCTGAATGGAAACTGTGCTCAACTTTATTTATTTTTCTTTCTCAGCCTGCCCAGTTTTGTCAAAAGGTTATTGCAGCTTTCTCACAATGTCAATTTCGTAATGTTCAGATTTTAACCAAGACTTATATTAGCTTTTCATTGAAGGCAAAGAAGTAGAAATTTTGCTAGTGAAAAAGATCCGACAACATGTATTAAGGTTTATATGCACTACAGAGGAATGAAAATATTGAGCCGCAATACGAGAAAACCAACAAAGTGGCATGTGCGCCCAGCGAAGACTCAGATCAACTTGGGCATCTGCCCAGTTTGGGCAAAGTTTTAGCTGTACGCATGACGATAGCTTAGACCCTCAACAACCCTTTAAGCGCACATCGAGGACTCTGATCAGACTGGGCGGATGCCCAGGCTGATGTGAGTCTGCGCTGGGCAAACAACCTCTTGGTTGGTTTTCTCGTGTCGCGGCTCATATGCACTACAGAGAAAAGAAATGATCTGTTTTGGCTCTGTTACATGTTCTCGAAACAGACTGGTCATGCCACGCAAAAAAGCGAAACAGCAAAGACTCAAACTAGTCGTCTAAGTTTGGTTTGGGCATGTATATCATACAGATGGGAGGACCCCGGTCGCTCAGTAGGTTAAGAGCTGGCCTACTGATTTAGCGGTCCCATCCAGGCAGAAATCTTTCCAACTGCAATTGGGGTTCCAATGCACACAGCCTTTCATTATCATCACCTCATCGTCCTGATATGACTGAAATACTGTTGAAAAGGACGTGAAATCGCAAGCCATCCATCCATCATATCACAGATGCGCTGACTGGTCAGAGTCTTTGCATGTCGTGGCTCGAATGGGTATAAAGTAATTGGGACATTTCTTGGGCAGCAACTGAGCTATTTCCATTTTGCTTCTCTGCTGAATGGGGGTCAACTCTTTCAATGGGACAATTTCCTCCCTTGAGCAAATACTTTCCTTTCAGGATAGACTCCATTGAGGAACCAGGCACCGAGGTTATAAAACTTATTTACATGCTCAACTTAGCTGAGCATGAAATTTTACCTGCTAATAGATAGCAAATTACTAATACGTACATGTAGTTGGTTTCTTGCTCAGTTTACCTGAGTATGGAATTTTCTCTGCTGATAAATATGATAATGCCAACATAAGTTGGCATTTTCATATTCATCAGCAGAGAAAATTTCATGAGTATGGAATTTTCTCTGCTGATAAATATGAAATGCCAACATAAGTTGGCATTTTCATATTCATCAGCAGAGAAAATTTCATGCTCAGCTAAATTAAGCACGAAAAAAACTTTTATAACCTTGGGGACAGGGAAGAAACCATGAAGTAGTCAAAACTGTTCCTTTTTGTACAAATGGTATTTAAACCTGGAGGTGAATTTATACTGCGCATGAATGCATAATTAGACAATATTGTCATACTAAGTTTTGTAAACATAATGTGGTATCGTTCTTGTACATAAATGATAAAAGAACAAGTGCTTTCTTATGCATTACAACCCTTTCGTTTAGGCATAATGCAAAGCCCATACTTCATAAACGTATCCATGCCAATTTTAGTGTGAAAGTATGTGCACTTAATACTGGTTAACCGCTTAGGAGGTCTAAGCCTGCCCAGGAGTTGTGTGGTTAGGTTAACTGACCGTCCCGACATGACCTTAGTTGTTTACCGTGGACGTTAAGCATCAAATTAACCAACCAACCAAACAATTTTAGGGCGACAGACGCGCTTTTCTGTATTTACCTTCTTCAGTGAAGCTAAACTCCAAAAGTTTGAAAGAAAAGAGATGATGGGCAGGTCACATTAGCTGCGGACATCAGGTGAGAGACGCCTACGTATTAACTCGCGAGCGTAGGCATCCCCCATCGAGCAACCTCAACCCCTGTGTCTCTAGAAAAGCAACAGACAAGGGCATCAGGAAAGAGATGTCCGATGCAACAAGAACCCGCGAAAAGCCAAAACAGCTCAAAAGAATGTAAGCCAGACTCAGCTAAGATTCTTGTCACTATGACAAGGATGTTAAATCGCAAGTCATCCATCCATCCATCACTTGATAATCCTCTAGCTAAATCATCTTCCCGAACAAGCGGATAAAACTTCTATGAGGACTGCCGGTGAAACGAAGTAAAGTGACCCCCATAGAATAACGACCTCCCGGTCATTATTCTTTAAAGAATAGTGACTCCGCGGTCATAATTTTTTGACTCCCTGGTAACAATATTATGACCCCCACACACATAATAAATCGACCCTTTCCACCGGTCATAATATTATTACCCATCTACGCGAAGTTAAATGACAATTCGCGAAATTGAAAAGAACGTCATCCCGTCTAACAACCTCCCCTCTCCATCCGCCTTGCCCACAAACACCCCGTACAAAAACTATAAACAAATAAAGAAAGAAAAAAATAAAGTCATTCCGAAAAAACTATATGCACCTATGGCTCATACGATTACATTAACCCATTTAAGCCTGGCGTCCTTAAAAAGGGACAGAGACAAACGTGCAGACTAAGATCAGACCCAGCAGAAATGCATGTCTGATCATTTTCTTCATTGTTTGCATAAACTTTACAGCAATTGCTATGAAATGAAAAACAAGAAAGCCATGAGGTCCTGAATCGCTCACCAGAGTAAACTAGAACTGTCGGAGTATCCGACTAGACCCCCGCCTAACTGCTTAAATCAAATGGTGTTTTTTTTTTCGTTTCAAAAAGTATAGAGAGAGAATTCATTGTCACCATGTATACCCAATTTCAATATTCTTTATAAATCCCTTTCTATGTAATACGGAATAAAATGATTTCACATTGACAGAAAGAAAAATTAATAAATACATGTAAGACAGAAGTGTTTTTCAGTCTGTAAACCAAATATGAACATTCAAACCTGAATGGTTGCTGTGAAGTCTGTTACAAAAACACTGCATTATTCAAAGTCAGGAGAGAAAGAAAATTGGAATAATATAGGAAAGAATAAGCAGGATAAGGCTGGTTCTCAATCCAACAATACAACAAGTTATTATCAACCTGCATTTAAAATATCCCTACTCTAGCTTACAGATGCATAGGAATCTTTTGCAAAAATTTCATTAATCAAAGTAATGAGAGAAAGAAAATATGACAAATACAGGAAATAATAAGCAGGAGAAGGCTGGTTCTCAATCCCAATATACAGGAAGTCATCATCAACCTGCATACCAAATATGACTGCTCTACCTTGCATGGTTGTGGAGAAATCTTTGACGAAAAATTTCATTATTCTAAGCATGGAGAGAAAGAAAATTGGATAATTACAGGGAAGAATAAGCAGGAGAAGGCTGGTTCTCAATCCCCCAATACAATAAGTCGTCATCAACCTGCTTACCAAATATGACTACTCTAGTTTGCTCGGTTGTGGAGAAATCTTTGACGTAAAATTAAATTATTTCAGGTATGGAGATAAAGAAAATCGGACCAATACAGGAAAGAATAAGAGGAGAAGGCCGGTTTGCAATCCCACATTACAATAAATTGTCATTAACCTGCATACCAAATATGACTACTCTAGCTTGCATGGTTGTGGAGAAATCTTTGACGAAAAATTTAATTATTCAAATAATGGAAAGAAAGAAAAATGGACAAATACAGGGAAGAATAAGCAGGTATAGTAAACTTATTGATTGAAACGCATGACTAGCGTTACTGTACGTACATGCCGGTTATGCACGTTTTCCACGTGCAGCAAAATAGACAGTACGATTTTGCTGTTAATTTATGTTTGACATGTTGGCTGTTGTTCTAAATAAACCACAACCTTTGCTTTTAATTTGCATGGTAATAAGGCTTTCCGTGGCAAGAAGAAATCATACACGCAGAGGCAAAGGGAAGTACACATTTTTAAATGTCTGCGTTTTTCTTATTATTCATTGCTCAGGTCTCAAATTCTGCATGATGTTCCTTTCTTCAAAGTAAAGCACTGTGGTTTAGTAAGATTACTAAATGACTTGCTTGACTAGCGACACTATACTTACATGTTGGTTTCCCCCTTTGGTTCATGTTGGTTCATCATATTAAACAATACGATTATCGCTGTAAAATCAGTATTTGAAGTTTAAGTTGTTTTTCTGAACAAATCACAATGAATGCGTTACATCTACATGACGATAATGCTTTTAGTGCAGACAGAAGTCATTACAGACTGAACGCTCAAAGCGCATCGTGACTGACTTATTAGAATATACTTAAGCCACGACTGATTGGTGATTAAGTGTATACTTTTTTCTTTTGTCTCTGACTATTTTATAGCTAAAACATATTTTGACAACCAGAATCCGAATATTTGTTTCAAATGGTTTGAAAATGTTCGAAATATTTTAATTACTTGTGGTTTTTGTGGATTTTGGCTCAATCAAACTTTTCTAAATAAAACTTGGATAATCAAAGCTACAAAACAAAAACTTTCAGATTTATATATTAACGAATGGGAAAATGACTGTCAAAACAATACATCTTGCTATATCTACAGAATTTTTAAAACAGAATTTGAATACGAAGATTATCTCCCGAAATTCTCTTCTAAATATAGAAATTTTTTGCTTATGATAAGAACGCGAAACCACAAATTATCCATTGAAACAGGGCGTTGGAAAAGAATTCCTAGAGAAATAAGAAAATGCGATCTCTGTAATAATGATTTAGGTGACGAATATCACTATCTTCTTTCCTGTAGACGGTTACATAATCTAAGGAAACAATATCTTTCTTCATATTTTTTGTTCACGCCCAAATACTTATAAATTACGAATATTAATGAATTGTAAAAATATAGGCGTTTTCAGAAAAGTGTGTCTTTTTGTAAAAGCTATTTTTAGAACTTTATAGGTACCCTCCCTTTTTGTAATATGTTTGCTAATGTAGATATGAGTAGACTTTTCGTATATGCAATACTTACCTGGAAGTCAATGCTTTTGTATTTTTGATGTTTGTGTTTGTATCTAGTTTGCTTATATATGAATGTCTATGCTTTACCTAGCCTTGTAAACATTGTGTGTGAACTTCTGTTCCTCATGTTGCCATTATTGTTTGGATTGAGCGAATAAACTGACTTGACTTGACTTGACTCCTATTTGCATCTGTGGGTATGATTCCTATCTGCCACAGAGGGCCTTGTCTTCGGACAAATGAAAGTCAAATGGATTGGTTTGATTAGAACAGCAATTAAAATTTCCAGCAACTATTTACAGCAAAATAGTAATGTCTTTTTCGCTGCAAATAGAAAATATGCAAAACTGGCAGGTACTTTCACTGCCGCTAGTCAAACGTTTCAATAAGTAAGTTTACTTAACCACATTGATATACTTTGAGTACAAGTAACTCTTACGAAATTTCAGACCGGAGCTATGAGAAATGAGTAAAATGTATGCATTCAAAAAGTGTATACTTTCTTTTGCCTTGCAAGTATATATGAAATGCATATACAATGTTACATAAGTTTTATGCATAGTTTATATGTGTGGTAAACGCTTAAATATAACTTGTTTTTTTTTTGGTTATTTTTATGGCTATTTTTTGTTCCGTGTATGGGTGTAGATTGATAAATGAGCCACAACACGAGAAAACCAACAAAGTGACATGTGCGCCCAGCCAGGACTCAGATCAGCCTGGATATCCGCACAGTCTGATCATCATTTATTCAAACTATTTTTACTTTTGTGTTATTTTAATTCTTCCATCAACGTGCAGTCCAAAAATGCAAAAAAAAGTATAGGTTAGTGTGAATTTCTTTGCAGTTCATGCCATGGAAGCTTGTGGGGGTACCCGACCAATATGGAATTTTTGAGCACAAGATAAAATATTTTACCATGTGTTTAAATCCTTTAACAAGAGGAATCAGTTGATTAAATAACTAATTGCATGCAATTCCTCTGACGACCACACTATGTTACATTGATTCCATGCATAAGTTGTACACAGTCTTTTGTTGATCTCCAAAAATTTAAAGAAAGTGTTACCCCACCCCCTTGACTTTGGCCTATTTCTGAAGCCATAAAAATGAACCCAGGCCACTTTACTTTAAAAAAAATAACTATAGAGGGCATTAGCACAATAGTTCTGTTGATGATATTATATTGCTAGGCTCTTGTCTAAATTATAATTAAGGTGAGGTGGGAGTAACTGACAAAACACATGATTTTATTCATACTTCCTTATATTGTACATTTTAGTCCCTCTTTCAGAAAATGTAATAAAAAAGGGGGGTCGCCGATGTCGTTTTCAAGCTACCTGACCTCGAAAACGTCAATTTTTCCACTTTTTCGACCCGACGTTATAATGGCGTTCTATGGAAAATGCACTTTTTTGCTCGTAGCTCTTGGATAAACACCTTCATTCTGAGAAAACAAAACAAAATTTTTTCTTCAAAAACTAACACAGTATGGCCCAATGATAGAAGTTTACTTTAAAGCAATAAAAATAGTAGGTCGCCGACTTAACTTTCGAGTTAAAGTTCATAAAATGCCCGGCCTGCCGTCTCTTTAGACTGAAATGTTGACATTGCGCATGGTGACGTTAACGTTTCTTAACTTTTCGCGCCATATATCAACTATCGCTATTTGTAGACTACCGGCAAAATTTGTCTTGAACTTTCATTACTCATGATTGTTATTGGCTGGAAAGTGCAGGATGAAGGCAGATGTAACACGTTTCTCTCAATCTCTGCATAAGCCGTCTTAACTAAGTATTCTTAATTTAAAAAGATCAAAAGCATTGCCATTAATTTATGCCCTCCCATACAGTTGACGGGCACCCGAGTTGAGGCGGGCTTCCATTTGTTATGACATTTGAACATTTCCCTTGTCCACTTGGCTTTTCGTCACGGTACAGTGTAAGCGAGTCAAGTTTTCCAGTTCCTGACCCGACCCAAGAAAGAGTCTATAATATTCTGCACTGTAGCCTAGCGTTCCAACGACTGGACTTCGGCAACTCTCCCCCCCCCCTCTCTCTCTCTCTCTCTCTCTCTCTCTCTCTCTCTCTCTTTAAAAATGATAGGCAGCTTTGATTCACTTAAGCGTCCAGGAGATACTTTGATATACACTTGAAACAGAAATAAGAAATGAAAAACAGAAAACTGAAAGAAAGGCAAGGATAAAGAAACACCACTGTGACATTGTTTTTAGCTTATTGATAGAATAGATCGTTGAATTATCGTATCAACGTCGATAATTCTGACGACATTGCGTCGACGTTGATAAGGCTGCCTGGCGTTGTTCAAATGCTAGGGACAGTCTAAGAAACTTTTGTATAATTGAAATTTGGCATAGCTTTTGCTGATTAGTATTTTAAGTGTGGGTGGTATGATGATGACTGTCTATGACCGCTACCATGTTAACTGTTAAGTACGTGGTGGATGTGTAGACAGTGATCTGGCTATTCATTGTACGATTCTGGATTCAATTTCATGAGGCGTTGTTATTGCAACTCAACAGCTGCGAACTCCGTCTAAAAAACTGTTGAGAAACTGTCAGAGAACAGCTTTCTCCCCACGGAAAACTAGCTATATTTTTTCAGTTTCTTCTCTACGGCACTTTCTATTTCCTTTTCTTGTCGTATGAAATTTGTAATAAAATTATTGCAACTCAATAGCTGCGAACTTCGTCTAATAAACTGTAAAGGAACTGGCTATCCCGCACGTAGTCTTCCGCACGGAAAACTAACCATCTTTTTTTTTCAGTTTCTCCTCTACGGCACTTTCTATTTCCTTTAAATTTCGCCCAGCGCACAGCCTCCTTGCGTTTTGTGAGAAGACCATGAAGTGATCACAGAAGCGGCTAACGCTGACGCAATATTGTTTTTAGGCAAACGGAACGTTCGACGTCATTACGTAACGTAGCGACAGAAACTGCCGCACGGCGGCGCTGAATTACTCCCACCTCACCTCAAGGTGAGGTGGGAGTAATTCAGCGCCGCCGTGCGGCAGTTTCTTAAGGTGAGGTGGGAGTAATTCAGCGCCGCCGTGCGGCAGTTTCCGTCACTACGCTACGTAATGACGTCGAACGTTCCATTTGATAAAAACAAGATGGCGTCAACGTTAGCCGCTTCTGTGAGCACTTCATGGTCTGCTCTCAAAATGCAAGGAGGCTGAGCGCTGGGCGAAATTTAAAGGAAGTAGAAAGAGCCGTAGAGGAGCAACTGAAAAAGATAGTTAGTTTTCCGTGCGGAAGACAACTTGTGGGATATTTGACAGTTTCTTAACAGTTTATGACAGTTTATGAGACGGAGTTCGCAGCTTTTGAGTTAGAAAGTGTCATAGAGAAGAAACTGAAAAAATATAGCTGTTCTCTGACAGTTCCTCATTAGTTTGTTAGATGGAGTTGCAGCTGTTGAGTTGCAATAACAAAGCCTCGTGAAATTGAATCCAGAATCGAACAATGAATAGTCAGATCACTGTCTACACTTCCACCACGTACTTAGCAGTTAACATGGTAGCAGCCAGTCGTTACCATACCACCCACACTTTAAATACTAATCAGCAAAAGCTATGCCAAATTTCAGTTATATCAAAAATTCTTAGACTGTCCCTAGCATTCGAACACCGCCAGGCAGCCTTATCAACGTCGACGCAATGTCGTCAGAATCTTTTATCGATGTTGATACGATAATTCAACATGTGTTCTGTCAATAAGCTAAAAACAATGTGGCGTTTCTTTTTCTTTGCCTTTCTTTCACTTTTCTGTTTTTCATTTCTTATTTCTGTTTCAAGTGTATATCAAAGTATCTCCTGGACGCTAAAATGAATCAAAGCTGCCTACCATTTTTACACAGAGAGAGAGAGAAAGAGAGAGATAGAGAGAGAAAGAGAGAGAGAGTCGACGAAGTCCAGTCGTTGGACCGCTAGATTACCGTGCAGAATATATTAGGCCCTTTCTTGGGTCGGGTCAGGAACTGGAATACTTGTCTCGCTTACACTGTGCAAAAGCCAAGTGGACAAGGGAATTGTTCAAATGTCATAACACGTGGAAGCCCGCCCCAACTTGGGTGCCCGTCAACTGTCTCGGGTGCCCGTCAGCTGTATGGGAGGGCATAATGGCAATGCTTTCGATTTTTTTAAAGCAAAAATACTTAGTTATGAGTGATGAAAGTTCCAGACAAATTTTGCCGGTAGCCTACAAAAAGCATAGTTGATATGTGGCGCGAAAAGTTAAGTAACGTAAACGTCACCATGCGCAACGTCAACATTCCAGTCTAAAGAGACGGCAGGCCGGGCATTTAATGCACTTTAACTCGAAAGTTAAGTCGGCGACCTACTATTTTTATTGCTTTAATGTGAACTTCTATCATTGGGTGATGCCGTGTGAGTTTTTGAAGAAAAAAATGTGTTTTGTTTTCTCAGAATGAAGGTTTTTATCCAAGAG
This sequence comes from Ctena decussata, assembly GCA_963989385.1. Classification (NCBI taxonomy): domain Eukaryota; kingdom Metazoa; phylum Mollusca; class Bivalvia; order Lucinida; family Lucinidae; genus Ctena; species Ctena decussata. The sequence continues at coordinate 58,220,876 of OZ022514.1, read as the reverse complement.
GTACGAGCAAAAAAGTGCATTTTCCATAAAACGCCATTATAACGTCGGGTCGTAAAAGTGGAAATATTGACGTTTTCGAGGTCAGATATCTTAAAACCGACATCGGCGACCCCCCTTTTTTATTACATTTTCTGAAAGAGGGACTGAAAATGTACAATATAAGGAAGTATGAATAAATTCATGTGTTTTGTCAATTACTCCCACCTCACCTTAAGCGAAAAATAATGTCCTGAAACACTCTGTTATTAGATAGCACTTGAGATATGTTGGTATTATGATATCTTCTCTTCTAATTGAATTTTAGATTAATTGTGGAAAAAAGGATAAGATATTGAAAAAATGAAGATATTTCGTTTAAAATTTAACTATACCTGACACAAAGTTTATTGTTAAATACGTTATTGAACATTTCATATTAAAAACTGTAAATGCTTTGGCAAAAAGGGTACAAAATTTATGCCTACTCCCAAAAGAATGTAATTTTTTTAATATTTTGTAATGCTGCACCAAAGTATTGAAAAATAACAGAAGCAGATTCTAACCTTTTCTTAAACTTTAACAGGTAATCGTTCAGACAATTATCTTCAGGAAAATAAGTAGAGAAATATAGGTTAGTGCGCAAATAAGAAAGAAAACTTTAAATTTTTAAGTCTTCTCCCTTTAAGTTTTGGCTACGTGTAAATTAATAGAGAAATCACGGCTACATCTGAGTTATCTACCTAATCCGATGAAAGAATTTTAATGTAAAACTGAAAACAGCCATGTTATTCTAAAATTATATAGCCTTTCCATAACCAAAGAGTACTTCATAAACAACTTATTGGATCTTAAGCTAATCGAAGCAGATTCTAAGCCACCCCTTGTAGAAGCAATGGTTAGCTGTGTTGGTAAACTAAAATAAGTTTCTTTCATGTTTATGATAAAATCATTCCCAAAGTCAATTTTCTTTACTAGATATAAATATATTCTTAAAATGCACACAGAAAAATATGACAGAAATAAACTGTTATATGGAAAAGCAGTTTTAGAATTACCCCACCCACTTCGGGACCCACTTCAAGACTGACTGATCTGATTTTAAGATGGCACACAGTCAACGTAAATTTCTTGATCAGTCTATGGAACGTGTATATTTGCACATGTATAAATGCTGTTGAATGCATGCTTATGAGTATGATTAGACTCAACAGTTTTGTAACTGACATATTTCCGAGCTTGAGCGAGCATGATAGAGAATTGACAAGAAAAAGGCGAAAAGTCAGTCTGAATCTCTTAAACTATCTGTAAATGTCTTATTTATTGATACATATAAAATAGTTTGGATGCATGATACATGTAATATAATCGTGGCACTCAACCGATTTGGCAATCTGCATAATTTTCGAGCTTTGGCGAGTTGGAGATTAAAGGGAAAGCTACAAAAACAGCCAGGTGGAGGCAAACAGAAATCCCGAAAGCAGCTAACACAATACTGGCTGTTTTTCTCAAGGATGGTATTTGGCATAGATGTGGGTCGCTTGCATGTGGGTGGTACGACGATATTACTAATGCGGTTGTCTATTTGGGGTGGAATAATTTTTTTACTCGTGCGTGGGAATGGAGTTGCGCGATTACTTGTTAGCCAGTATTCATCTAATGGCGATACCTACCGGCCCGTATGTAAGCGGCACATGTTTGTGGGCACTGTTAGAGTTGAAGCAGGGGTTCTAGTGTAAAGCAGAAATCGGGGTTTGGCTGTTTGCAATGTTTTTTTTATTTTTTATATTTTTTTTCTTTGGTGCTTAGTGAGTAGATGACCCTTATTATGACTTAAGCTGTGCATTTGCAAGAGCGATGGATTTTTTCTTGTATGAGTGCATATGTTTTTTTTTCTGAGTGGGAACAGAGTTGCGCGTTTGTTTGCTTCTTGTGCAGTTTTCATAATTTGTTCATGCCGGATGATGACACACACAGAGCTGTGCATCTTCAACAGTATTGTCTGATTATTATTTTACTTTACTTTGAATGTTTGTAGATTATATGCGCCATCTGAATATTTGATCGATGAGTATTTAAGATCCTGTAGATGTTACTTAGTCTTGTAGGATGGACAGGTTCTCATTTGTTTCATCCTGTCAACGTCGCGCCAATGTTTACCTCTGACGGCAGCGCGCCGTACGTTGTCTTCACGCAACGTCATTTCCGTGATTCCATGTTTGAATGCTGAGAGGAATGTGAACGCTCAAAATGTAGTCTTGTACAAATTTCATAATTTTGATAAAGGCAATATGCCGAAACGTCATAAATAAAGAGTGACTTTTCAGAGTATATAATGTTTCTTATCCCTACACGGATTCTCTTCATGATAAAGTTTAATAGTTAGGTGTTAAAATCAGCACCAAGCTATATTTAGCCGTCATGTTCCAAAACGAGTTTCTATAAAGGTCCTAACAGACAATAAACATGTAAACAAAGAGATTCAGAGAGTGGACAAAAGTTCTGTTAAACCCTAACATTGCCGTTAACTTCGGTGCATTTACAATTGATTATCTGAAAAGCACAGCATATACCATCATGAAAATTATATTCCTGTGTAGATGAATAATTTATCCAATTAAAAAAAAATATTTTTGTATGTTTGTGATCTCTTCTTGCAGAATTTTTTAAAGATCGCGTAATTTGTTTTATAAACTCTTGTTTCCATTGACGTCTATTATTTCTGTTTGTCCCAATACCACGGGGGTAATACCAATTTGGCTACCTGTGCTTTCGACCGAGTCTGTACTATTCAAAGTGGATTTCGACCTAGAATACGATCGTAAGCATTACCAATAACGGTAAATAGTACTATTGTTAATGACTGTCGACCGAGCTGATACTCTGTCAATTGTCTCGGTCGACAACCACTTCTGCATGTATGGTAACTGACTGACTCGGTCGAGCCGGGTCGGGTAGCGCAATCGGTAGGACACCTGACTCGTAAGTCAGAGGTCCTGGGTTCGAATCCCGGTCTGGCCACATACTTTCGTTTCTCCTTCCGCTGATTCAAGAAGGGCAGTTGTCAGTTACTGGCGAAAGTATGTGCACTTAGTACTGGTTAACCGCTTAGGAGGTCTAAGCCTGCCCAGGAATAGTGTGGTTAGGTTAACTGACCGTCCCGACATGACCTTAGTTGTTTACCGTGGACGTTAAGCAACAAATCACCCACCCTGACTCGGTCGAAAGCACAGGTAGTCACATTGGTATTACCCCCGTGTATACTCACAAATGATAAGGAATAGAATCCATACAATTTTAAGAGAATTTGAATGGGGGTCAAGCATGGCCTTTATCATACCAGGTCCTTTACCACAAGAAATCTAATGCTGAATGCTCAGTAAAGCTGTTAATAATATTTAGAGCGTCTAGGGGCGAAGTCCCCAGAAGCCAAAAGCAATTCTGCTGATGAAACGCACCTGGAGGTTTGATGTCACAAACGCAGGTATTAAATTTACTGATTGGCATGATCTCATAGATAAAGTCATACGGTTCTACTAGCAAATAATGATTTTTTTTCTGGACATGAACCAGGCGATTTTTTTTTCGGTAAATGTTTGGAAGACAAGTTTGAAAGAACAGAACTAATCTGAAAATGTAAGAGTAGCGGGGTTGTGGGAGGGGAGGGGGTGTCTGAGGTAGCCCTTTGACTCCCCACTCCCCACCCCCTCCCCCTCCACAAAGCTGAGACTTTTTTATGTAGACGGATAGAAAAAATTCTGACCCCCACCTCCCATATGCCTAACAAAACATATGACCCCCTGCCCCATGGCTTATTTTCGATCCCTTATTAGACCACAAAAGAAAAAGAAATCCGACACCCCATTCTCACTGAATGTACCCGGTCCAATGACTTGTCCGTAATAAGCATGGCGCTGTGAGCGGGTAACATCGAAACTTTTGATTAGTAAAATACCGCCCAAGCGATTTGAGACTTCTGCGCAACGCAAACTGCCAATGCCTACCGCCCTCAAAATTTTGATATGGTGTCGGGTCTCAAAAACATAGACTAATTAACTGTGACCTGCTTACGTAGGGGAGATTTGGAGCACCTGATGCGTGCACTTATGAAGTCTAATGTAGGCTTTCCGCGCAGTTAGTTCACTAATGACAGAAACTTCACTCCATCACTATCACTCTGGTCAGTTTTTGCGCTTGAATGTGCTAGCTGTTTGTTGCAGGTGCGCGAAAACCCACTTTCTAACTGATACCAAAGTAAAATTAAACACACCACTGAGCAATTCACTAGCAGTTTCAGATGAAGTCAGCCGTAGATTCTAATTGACAGCAAAATCATACGTCATCGTGACGTGTACCAACGAACCGAAACAAAACAGCTGTGCAGAGGTTATTCGCAGGTCTACATGATAGGATTTCAGCCATATACCAAGGACTAGGCCTGCTTAGCAGAACATATTGGCTGAAGTAAGATTATATTTGTCAACAGGCACATTTTTATATAATGACTAGCCCTCAGACTCATCAGAGCTCCTTTGGTGTCTAGCTAAGGGATTTGGCTTCTCGCGGCCAAATGTGGGTGGGGTGTATGGGTTGCGTAAACGTGCTCCGAAACTCGTAAAGAAAGTCGAATATTTTGTTAAGTGAAACCAGATACTATCTGACGGATGGGATGCCGGTGTAACGAAGTAAAGTGACCCCCATAGAATACCGACCCCCGGTCATTATTCTTCAGAAAAAGTGACCCCTTTTCTATAAAATATTGACTCCCTTTAAAAAATAATGACCCTCCGATGATATCTATAAAATAGTGACCCCCGGTCATTTTTCTTTAAGAATAGTGACCCCCACCCCCATTTCGGTCACAATATTATTACTCCCCATTAAGCAATGGTGTCTTCATATATGCTTATGGCATACAGGATGTTGTGCCCGGTCTGTTACAACTCTCTTGTTTGATGATTGATTTTAAAAAAAAAACTTGGCATAAATGTCAAGACGATGTGTTTCGCACTAGATAGAAGGTCAAGATCACAGAGATCATTCAAAGATAATGGTGTCCTGCTATATGACTCTGGCAAACAGAATCTCGTGTCTGACCTATAACTTTGTCATTTGTGGATAGACTTTCAAATAATTGGAAACAAATATTAGCCACATAAAGACAATGTATCGCGTGCAAGATATAGGTCCCGGCCTCAAAAATTAAAGTAAATGTCACAAATTAAGATAAATGACAATGTGTGTAGTTTAACTTATGATGTTAATGTAATATAAGATTTTAGCAGTAACAGGTAGACTCATGCACTAAAAAGAGGTTTCGCTGTTAATTTTGAAAAATTATCAGGTCTGCACATTTACTTTCACTGCCTTTCTCAAGAGGGATACATGTCATTTTCAGTCTTCCAAATATATTTTTCGATTTTTCTTATTTACTGAATTTATTTTGTTAAATATGCTTACAATGAAGAAAATACCACAGCTGCTCATAGTATGCAATAATTTGTAAATGAATAGTAAGCTAGCCTTATTCTAAGATGCAGATGGTCTAATTACCCCACCCTTTTTTCAGAATTTTTAGCTGTATACTATCTGCCCCTCCCCTTTGACTGAGCATGCCACTCACATTTAATGTGTATATTGAATATAGCGATTTCTTCGCGTATCGTCCTTTAATTTTGCGTAGAGGTGTCATAATATTATGACCAGGGTACTTGTCTTTCAAAATAATGGTCGGGGTCAATATTCTTGAAAAAGTGACGGTGGTCGTTATTCTAGGCGGTCACAATTCTTCGTGAGGAGCCATTTAACTTCGCGTGGGAAGAGTGTGTGTGTGTAAAGGGCGCGTCTGTGGTGGGGATGGGGGCGGGGAGGTCATAATATTATAATGTTATAACCGGGAAGTCATAATATTATGACCGGGATTCACTATTCTTTAAAAAATAATGACCGGGGTCGTGATTCTATGGGGAACTCATAGAATAACGACCCCCTGTCATTATTCTATAGAAAAAGTGACTCCGTTTCTAAAACATACTGACGCACGTTAACCCCCTCGATGTTCATCCCCGCCTAATCGACCACTTACTGACTACAGTCAAACTTGTCTTAAGGGGTCATCCAAGCCAAGGGAAGGACAAAAATTGGCTGTTTAAGACAGGGGACCCCTTAATACAGGTTCATTTGCTTAAGGGACCCAGAAAATGTGGCTGCCGAAGACAGGTGATCCCTTAAAAGAGGTGACCACATGAGCAGGTTTGACTGTATTTACTACTGCAAGTTTTATTATTGAAAATGCTTGTTGATGTTGTTGGGAAGGATTTGGAGGGGGGGGGTTGAGGGGGTGCGTTATTATATAATAATATTATGACCGCGGAGTCATAATATTATGACGGGGTAGGGGCTCACTATTCTTTAAAGATTAATGACCGGGGAGTCGTTATTCTATAAGGAATCCATACACAACGACCCCCGGTTATAATTCTATAGAAAAATAACTCCGTTTCTCAAAGATACTGACACCCGTTAACCCCTCAATGATAGCTATAAAATGATAATCCCCACCTAATCGAGAACTGACTATTAACTCGATTAGGTGGGAATTAATGTTTTTAGCTATCATCGATGGGGTTAACGGTTGTCGGAATCTTTTAGAAACGGAGGCATTTTTTCTATAGAATAATGACCGGGGTCGTTATTCTATGGGTTCTCTATAGAATAAAGACCCCCGGTCATTATTCTTTAAAGAATATTGACTCCCCTACCCCATCATAATACTATGACTCCGCGGTTATATCATTATAATATTATAACCACCCTCAACCCAAACATATACACACATCCTTCCCAACACTATCAACAAGTAAAAACCAATAATAAAACTTGCAGTAGTTAAAAATCAGTTAGTGGTCGGTTAGGTTGGGTTAATATTTTATAGCTAACATCAAGGGGGATAACGGGAGTCAGTATATTTAAGAAAGGAGTAATTTTTTCTAAAGAATAATGACCAGGGGTCGTTATTCTATGAGTTCCCCCATAGAATAATGACCCTTTGGTCATTATTCTTTAAAGAATAGTGACCCCGGTCTTAATAGTATGACTCCGCGGTCATAATATGATAATATTATAACCCCCCCAACACACACACACACACACACACACACACACACACACACACACACACAAACACACACACATCCTTCCCAACATCATCAATAAGTATTAGCAATAATAAAACTTGCAGTAATTAATAATCAGTTAGTGGTCGATTAAGTAGAGATTAATTTTTTATAGCTATCATCGAGGGGGTTAACGGGAGTCAGTATCTTTTAGAAACAGAGTCACTTTTTCTATAGAATAATGACCGGGAATCGTCATTCTATGGGTAACCATACAGGTCATTAACGGTAGCATCAGGTACTCAAGTAGTACCAACATTGTTCCAGTGATGACCTTGGAATTACCTTGTCTTTTTTACAGTAAGGTCGAATTTGCTTTTTTGTACTTTTATGTGGGAAAATGCTTGGACATAAGAGTTCATGGAAATTAACCTTTAAAAATCTTCTGCACTGGAACCAAAATATTGATGGCCTTGAAACCTTGTATAGAGCATTGGGCACTGACGTTCTATCAGATTTATTCGAATGATGATATTGGTTTGACCTTGACCCTTTTTAGCACAAGGTCAAATTTTCTATATATTAGAAAATGTCATAACATATTTTTGAAGACTCTGGTATGGCCATCAACTTATGAGTATTTGAAGAATATAAGTATCAGAGGTCAAGGCCATTCTATGATCGTATTTCAACAGCTTCATACAGGTCTGTTAAACGAAATGACTGAGCCGGTTGAAGCAAAATGTCACATGGAACCTCCATGAGTCAGAGCAACAACAGTTTGCTTGAACGGTTTTTGTCACATGACCGAGATGTCCGTTATGCCCATGTGTTATAAACCTTTAAAATTCTTCTTCTCTCAAATATCTAATGATATTGAAAATACGATATCCAGCATATTGGGATTCATATACCGGTAGTATCAGGTTTGTTCAAGCGATGACACTAGTTTGATCTATGACCACTTTTACTCTGGTGAGCGATTCAGGACCTCATGGCCCTCTTGTTTTTCATTTCATAGAAATTGCTGTAAATTTTATGCAAACATTGAAGAAAATGATCAGACGCGTACTTTTGCTGCGTCTGATCTTGGTCTGCATGTTTGCCTCTGTCCCATTTTAAGGACGCCATGCCTAAATGGGTTACTGAAATCGTATGAGCCATAGGCGCGTATACAGTATACTCGGAATGACTTTATTTTTCTTTCTTTATTCATTTATTTTGTTTATTATTTTTGTTCGGGTAGAGGGGTAATAAAATTATGACCGATGGGGTGGGGGAGGGGAGGGGGGTCATATTTTTTAAAGAATAATGGCCGGGGGTCGTTATTCTATGGGGGGTCACAATTCTTTACGAGGGGTCGATTTATTTCGTGTGTGGGGGTCATAATATTATTACCGGGGAGTCATAATATTATGACCGGGGAGTCACTATTCTTTAAAGAATAATGACCGGGGGGTCGTTATTCTATGGGGGTCACTTTACTTCGTTTCACCGGATGACATAGGAACTAAATGCAGTGTGATTAAAGCTACCTACGAATATATTTTGCATATATTTTAAAGGCATAGTTAAGCGCCTAGTGTGCTGCCAAATAACGACATCACTGGTATGTGGGACCTAATATCCCTTGAGCGAAAAAAAAGGTAGCGCTCGAATGAAAATTATACAACAGCATCCAAAGGTTTTAAAAACATAAAATTCTTATATTATTTCTTAATGGTAAGACGGCAAAATTACGACAGCCAACACTTGACATTCCGAACAGTTGTTGGCAGTTTGCGTTGCGCAGAAGTCTCAAATTTGTCACCAGCGGACATCCTTAAAGATTAGCTAAAGGTCTAAGCTAGCTCTAAGGCTGATCTGAGACTTCAATGGGCGCACATGCCACTTTGTTTACTTTGTCATATCACGGCTCGAATATGTGCGATGGAAGAAGGAAACCAGACAACGCCTCAAGCAACTGAAAGATCCGAAATAATTGCTGTACTTAGATACTTAATACTATCAGCATTTGAGCCGCGACGCGAGAAAATCAACAAAGTGGTTGTGCGCCAAGCGCAGACTCAGATCAGCCTGGGCATCCGCTATCTGCATAGCTTAGACCCTAAGCGACCCTTTAAATGCGTAGCAAAGAGTCGGGCCGGACAAGGCGGATGCCGAGGGATCTGAGTCGACGCTGGTCGCAAAGCCACTTTGTTGGTTTTCTCGTTTCGCGGCTAAATTTTTTCTGTTACATGTGACAGGTTGGAACCTCATTCCCAAATATTTAATCTACTTTCAACTTTAAATGGAAAAAAATAATTAAAATGGAAAAAGTGTTTAAAGATGGACATTCTTGTATATAGTTGATTGCAAGGCACCTCTGTACTGCTGATTGCCTATTATTTTTCTAAGATTATTGTAGTTTTTTTCAGAATATCTATTTTAAATTGGGTATTAAAATATTAACCTTTACAAAGTTTGAAAGACTTCAATCGTCTGCTTTTTAGCTCACCTGAGCCGAAGGCTCAAAGGTGAGCTTATAGTATAGGCAGGCATCCGTCGTCCGTCCGTCCTTCCGTCCGTCAACATTTTCAAACGACATCTCCTCTGAAACTGCATGGCCTATTGTAACCAAATTTCATATATAGCATTTATAGGCAGGGGGGACCAATAATACTGTTTTTATCCAAATCCCTTCATAACTTTGGTTGCTATGGCAACTTAAAGATTCCATTGACTTGTATGGGAAAAATTGAAAATTTGCATTTATTGCTATGTCCGTGCAGATATTTTGACAAAACTTTTACAGAAATGTTTCTTGAGTAGTTCTCTATGAACCTAATGAAATTCATGTAAATTGCACAATTTGGCTGGTTGCCATGGCAACCGAATGGTTAAAAATAGAAAAAATATTCAAAAATCATCTCTTCAGAAACTATACAACCAATAAAGCTCAAACTTCACAGAACAGATCTTAGTACTAGTCTCTATAAAAGTACTGTTTTTCTTGGCAATTGCTACAGCAGTTTGGTTGCTATGGGAACTGAAAGTCGCCATTGACTTATAATGGCAAAATGGAAAATCTGCATTATTGCTATGCCACTGCGGATATTTTGACAAACCTTTCATAGAAATGTACCTTGAGTAGTCTTTAACCAGCCATGTTAAATTTATGTAAATTTCGCAATTTGGCTGGTTGCCATTGCAACCGAATAGTTAAAAAAAGAAAAATATTAATAAATCATCTTCGCAGAAACTATGTGGCCAATAAAGCTCAAACTTTACTAAAAGAACCTTAGTACTAGCCTCTATAGAATTACTGTTTTTCATGGCAATTGCTCCAGCAGTTTGGTTGCTATGGCAACTAAGAGTTTTCATTGACTTATAATGGGGAAAATGGAAGTTAGCTGGCAATTTTTGCTGTCTGGCTGCAGTTATTTAGATTTTTCTTTCTAAAGAAATGTTTCTTGAGTATTCCTCAACGATTCATATGAATTTTCGCCAAATCGCTGAATTTGATTGGTTGCCATGGCAAAATATAGGGTAAATTTTCGAAAAAAAAAATCTTCTGCTCAGAAGTTATATGGGGGATGAAGCTGATATTGTGCAAACATGTTGATGACAGTAGCCTCTACATAATTTTGTTATTTTTCTTCCAGTCCCATGAAAACTTTGCTTGCTATGGCAATTTATAGTTTCCATTGACTTATAATGGGAAAAATAAAGCCATGAGGGGGATGAAGCTGATACCTCTCATACATATTAATAACATTAGCCTCTACCAAAGTATGTTTTATACTATTATTGCCCATGTGAATTCGTTGCTATGGCAACTTAAAGTTTCCATAGACTTATAATGGGGAAAGTGGACATTTGAGATTTATTTCTGTGTTACTGCAGATATTTTGACAAAACTTTACAGAAATGTTCTTGGAGTAGTCCTCTACCAGCCATATGAATTTTTCCCAAAAATCTGATTTTGATTGGTTGCCATTGCAGCTGAAAGGCCAAATTTTCATTTTTTTTTTTTTTTTTTTTTTTTTTTTTTTTTTTTTTTTTTTTGCCAAAGATCTTCTTCTGAGAAGCCATTAAGGGGGGATAAAGCTTAATTTTTTGCATAAATGTTTGTGATATTATCCTCTACATAAATGGTGTTTTTATTGCTGTTATGCCTGGTGTTTTGTTGCTGTAACCTCAGTGCTCAGGTGAGCGATATAGGGCCATTGGCCCTCTGGTTTACTATAGTTTTTAACTTCCTGAAAGCAGCTAGTTCAAAAGGGTTTATATGCACACCAAGGCATGGAATAATCTGCAAAGACTTTGTTGTTAGCACTGAAAGTAGACCGGGCACGTCACACAAAAAGTTGGCTTAATGTTTCTGCGAGCAGCATAAACTGGAGATCTTACAAGGTTGCACAGGGACGCAGTCTGGTGTGAGTTTTTGCTTTTGTAAATATTATAAGCACTTTTTGTTGAATGCCGTTGCTCATATGGGTTTAAAAGGATGGTACAGTTTCAGAGAAAGAACTGTCATTTATTCTTTGATTTCTGTGTGAAGAAAAAACACGCCTTTTAAGGAAAATTAATTGCTCTCCTACAAGTAAATTATTTCCTGTAAGAGTAAAGCCTTTTTTGAAGGGGTTTAACATCCACGGAAGCAAACAGGAAGTCACAGAAACACAGGAATTGTTCCACTTCGTAAATGAAAACTTCGAAACCGGGGCATAATATGCCCGCGTTTGCGTCATGGAATGAGCAGGTAAGGCCAATTAATTCGAATTGTAAGCAAACCAGAGTATTGGTTCTTTCTCAACATGTATTACACCAATATTTTACACATTTCTAAACAATTTCATTAAAATATTTCAAACAGTTAAGGTGTTACAGAATGGGGAAGATTGTTTACAGGATGAGCTGGCTGACAAACAGGAGCAACATTTCTGTAATTAATGTTAGCATCTTAAAACATTATCACTTCAAATACCATTAGTATACCAAAAACCAGTTTCCAAGGTAAAGCGGCTAAAAATTGAGAAATTAAAAAGTCAAACATGGGAGATAATTCATAAATTAAGTAAGCTAGAGTTATGGTTCTTAATCCTAATACAATATCTCGACAATATACACCATAGGAAACTTTATGCTTCAATATGGCAGAAACTACCGATAGCGGCTTATGGGTTTATCCGAGAGTTTACCTGTTCAAATTTTGTCGAGTGTTGTATGCAAATAGATTGGAAAATAATGTAAAATGTGCTATTTAATACATATGTGATATTACGACAATTTTTATTAGTTATTATCATAAACTTAAGTTTTTGTCCGTTAATATGGTATGAAAATATATCAGATAACTTTATGTTTTGGTTCTTCCATCGGCGTTTGAAGTTTGAAGCTTCAGTCACATGAAAGTATATAAGAATAATGTTGAAAATGCCTAAGAAGCTATGTTCAGCCTAAGATTTTAAAATGATCGCATTTCCTATAAAACTTTTATTAGTTATCACCATGGAGAGATTTTTACAAGGTTTACATTGATGTAATTCATTATAAAATAAGTACATTAGAAGTTTCTTCCATGGATCGCTAAACATACAGAAAATCGCTTTTCGAAACAACCTCGCTCATAATTATGTCTCAAACAGTTTAAGTCCAAAACCGCCTATACTGCGCAAAGGTGTGTGCAAAGGCTTACAGCACGTCATTTTTTTGGTATGCGTGTTTATTTATGTATTTCATGTATGTTTTTATGATCTAATTATGAAGGGAAGAATATTTAAATAGGCTAATTAAAAAAGAAAGGAGGAAAGAATGAGCGATTACACGAGTGAACACAAGAAAGGAAAAAGAGAAAGAAGTCACGTAACTCTTACCACGTGACCATAAAAAGTGAACAGACAGTTAATCGACCACTTGTAGTTTTTTTTTTAAAAAATCCCTTAATAAGCTAAAAAAACTGTAAACAAATAATTACATATTCTATGGTTATGTTCCTTCAATCTATTTTATATTTCTATTCATAATGAAGTTTGTCCCTTTAATAAAGTGACTGTTTTAAATGAAGCTAGAAAGGAATATTAAAAGATATTTTTGTGCTATTTTCTGTATTTCTGCTTATATGAGTTACGATGATAAACCTGTGCATCTGCGCAAACGTATCAGCCTCTGATATGTGCAATCTGATAAGACTGAACAGTGTCTGATCAGTTTGCGCAAGCTGATCGAAATTTGTTGACAACAGTATACAGTATAAGTAACATGTTTATTACACGAGGATTTATCGATTATCGATCGTAAAATCCAATATTACCCAATAACAGTTATCGTTTTAAAGTTTGTTATGAAGTCATCATGATATGAACAAAGATAAATGAAAAGAAATATAAAGCTGCAATATTCAGTTTATGGAATTAGTTATTATGAGTTTCGAGAATGACTTACTATATACATTTTAGTTAACACAATATAAACCGATCAATATGCAAACGCACTCAGACCAATTTATGCAATTGCGAAACACTGGTCTGAGTCTATGATCAGTTAATAATTTGTCAATTTTAGTTTAACTTGAGTACGGTAATAACCTAACCCGTGTTTCTGCACAAACCAAACTGATCCAAATTTCCGATCAAAATATTTTTAAAATGTGTAATCAAATCAGGCTGTGCCTGTGCAAAAAACATTTAAAATTGATATTAAGCTTTTCTCATGTGGTACCGGTTATTAAATTGAGATAGAATTAAATACAGTAAGACATACGGAAAGAACAATTAAAAAAATACAAGCCACTCGTCAGCGGTCCAGCTGGGTCGGCCAAGGCCCGGTCACTTTTTTTCTGGTCATTGTTCATAATTTTTCTCATACGAACCGCGATACGATAAAACGACCAAAGTGGTATGTGCGCCCAGCAAAGACGCAGATCAGCCTGGTCAGCCACCCAGTCTGATCAGAGTCTTTGCTGGCGCTTAAATGATAACTAAGGCTCCAAGCTACCCCAATGCCGATAGCGAAGCCTCTGGTCAGATTGGGCGGATGCCCAGGCTGACCTGAGACTTCGCTGGGCTTACATGCGCCTTTGTCGCGGTACATTTATTGTTTGCTAAAGTCATCGACTGAGTAGCGGTGTCGTCGACACGCCGCCGGACTGAAGGTTTGAAAGTACATTTCGGTCACACATGTTATCAAAACAATTTTAGCAATTTTAAAATTAACACCTGCTAACGGCAATGAAGGTCAGAAATCGATATTCAATCAGACATTCTGATGATCACTTTTGTATAAAAACACAGTAATTTGAGCCGCGTCGCAACAAAACCAACGCAGTACCTTAGCACCCTGCGAAGTCTCAGATCAGCCTTAGCAGCCGCCCAGACTGATCTGAGTCTTTGTTGTGCGCTTACGGGACAACCAATCGTCTAAGCTTACTCTATGCGGACAGCGAAGATCCAGATCAGATTTGGCGAATGTACATGCTGATGTGAGTGTTCGCATGGCGCACCTGCCGATTTGTTTGTTTTGTCGTGGATGGTACATTTGTTGAATTTTTGTTCGCATAAAACCGTAGAAAGTCATACTAACCTTTGATTTTTATCTTAAATGTTTTTAATGGAGCAGCTTAGCAACATGCCGAAAAGACACAATTTACATATAATTTTTAAACAGTTTTGTAAAAAACAGAAAATCAAAGGAAAAAAGTTTGTTGTTGCCGGTGTTGAGTGTTACGCAGAAGGTTTTACACACGGTCGACACGGGTGTAGAGCCTTATGCGTCGCCAGGACGGCGGAGGGTGACTTCCGGCTAAAGGGTTATCTACCAGTGTATTACACTAACAAGGAAACTCTAACAACGTTAGAATTTTTTGAAGTTTATATATAATGTAAATCCTATATACAACAATACAATTTACAACTGTCACAATTACAACAATGTACAACACATATCAGTTCATGTCGCTGGCCCAAGTAAGGTGTTTGTTTCAAATCTGTAATCGATTTGCGTACAATACGCAAATAGATTACCGTCTGACGTCAACACCGTACTCGGCTCAGCGCCATGAACTAAAGGAAAACACAGAGAACAAAAAACGTTAGTTTGAGCTCATACAAAAAAACAAGGCCTTATGTTGGTAGACTTCAATTTGTCGTTCCCTGGATCATGTCATGGGCCAGTCCATATATCATGAGGAACACCAACTTATATTAATATGCGCACGTTTATATACTGGTCGCTCCCTGGATCGTACCAGAGACCAGTCTATATATAACAAGACACACTATAGTGGACGAACACTGTACCACTTTCACCTCCGCAGTAATAAGATCGCCTTCGCCGATATTTTGTGCTTCCCGCCTCTGCTAGGAAAACATGCACTAGGGCGTTGTAACTGCTCTACCCGGGTTGGTATTAACCTGGAGACGTATATCGAATCTCCAGGTGAGACGTGGCTCTAAGCCCTAACAGCTGACTGCCGAACTTGATGTGCCTAAAAATAACGAGCTTACACTTAATACATTGTAATTCGTAAGACTTGGGCCTGTCTTGGAAATACCATACAACGTCCTCGGCGAATGCCGAGCATAACGTGCACACGCCAGCCGTGTCACTAGACACGACTCGCGCTCACGATGTAAAGCCAAAATTGTGCTTACCACTTCCGCCAATGAAGAAACGTAGATCCTACCACGCATGTGCGTCGAAGGATCTGACGTCAAACATTGTCAAGAAGTTGCTGACATCAACAGGTATTACCATGACATATCCCACATGAAACATGAATGAATCTAAACAATGACCTATTTACATTAAATTGATTGACCAAAATCTAACTCGCATATGTATTAATTCATTTCTTTAAACTAAGCGTAATATCATTTGCCATAGAATATAATAACTGAATAAGCATTTCTAACACATTTGGGATCATAACGTTTGATCTGACATCATGACGCCAATGATGTTATACCATATGACATCACCTAGTGAAGGCAAATCAAACGCATGACGACCAAATGTTACCATTATAACTTATGGAAAAACCCTTAATGCGCTGCATGCTATGGCGTCAATTGACGTCACGAGTATGTAAATTAGTTCCATTAATCAATCTACTTCCATAAGCCACGTATACGTGAAACTAATATAAAAAGTGCTGACGTCGCAATAACATGCATGATGCAACTGACTTCATATAAATAACATGAATGCAACTGACGTCACATGAATAACATGAATGCAATTGTCGTCACTGGACGTCAAATAGATGAACACCAGTGAAACTAATATAAAAAGTGCTGACGTCACAATAACATGAATGCAACTGACGTCACATGAATAACATGAATGCAACTGACGTCACTGGACGTCAAATAGACGCACACCATTGCAACCAACATCAGTGAAATAAACTATTTCCGTAATTTACAAAACTTCCTAATATACAAATACAATGCGCAGCATGGTCATTACCAACAAAATTGGTCGACATATGCACAGCCTGATCACTGTCAACAAAATCAAATCAGTCGACACATATGATCATACCATATCAATCAGAAGTCACATTTTTCATTCTTAGCCAAACTATTCTAAATAAATACAATAAAATCTTACCCTTCCGGTCTTAAAACAGAATCTGGGCACACAACAATATAACAACCATCAATTCACCTTAGAATTAAACAGCCACGTCTAACTTTTCATTAAAGAATAGGAGTATAAATACTATGCGTCTCACTTTTAAATCATGGGACTCGAATCTAAGCGTGCAGGTATTCACATTAAAATCATGCCACACGCTGTCCACAATCAAAAGACTCGTGCAGGTATTCACCTTAAAATCATGCAATACGCTGTCCACGAGAGGTATTCACAAACAACCCATGCATAACGTAGCCACAATTTCCGTAAATGTTTTATTACCACAGTTCCCTAAAAACTGTAGCTCTACTGATTGAAAGGATAAAATGATTTCGACGACATAGTCGACGATCGGATCCATTTCGTAACATTGAGTTACAATATTTCAGTCATGTCCAGATATTGCCAGACTATTAGTGCTGATCGACCTGTGGTAAATGAGACCCAGGTCTAGCAGCTCTGCCACAGAAAAACCAGGTAGCCAGTATATTTCGCGTGCCCCGGTGGACGGGACAAATGAAAGAAAGACAGCAAAGAAACGAGAAAAACTATGTGGGTGGGTGGGTATCTGTATCAGGCTTAATCTTTCCATACAGATGAGACCGTCAAAGGAGTCGAAATATCATAATTTCATTATTATAAGTATTATTGTTTTATGTTTTTGTTGTCAGAAACTAAAACAAACCGCTTAACTGACCAATTATCAGATCTAATTTCTCGCAATCCTTACGAAATTTGACCTAAATATCAGGGGAAAAAAGACCTACTACAACGAAAAGAAGCAACTTAGAAAAGTAAATTGATTTGATCTGAGAAAAAGAAAATGAAAACCCATATTGTGAAAAATAAAAAATGTTTCCATCCAGCTCCTTCGTATTGTGATTATGCTGAGAAAATAATAAACACAGTGATGACAAAACCGGCTTCAGAGAAGTTCAACACCTGCACACGTCCTGGAATATGGACATCGATATCGATTAATGCCTATCGCTCCGCGTGTCTAAGGGAAATACCTGCACTCACATTAATACTCGCTCTAGGTAACAGGTAACCGATTACACAACTTTGCGCGCATTGAAGACTTATGTTCCAGTTGCATCACCATTAAGTTCAAATGGTTATGGAATAATAGAATGAAGGCTTAATTTATGCAAGGCAGATAAGTCAGGAAGAAAGTAAGGCAGAAGTGTGGGTCTTGCTAATGACATATTGCCCAATTATTTTATGTATTTATACAAAGTTTTATTAAAACATTTCAACGGGTTAAGGCGTTATGGAGTGAATGAGAATAATCTTAAAATCTAATCTAAGGGATGTTACTTCAAAATAAGTAAAGGGAGCAACCATTCTTTTAGACGACATACTGCCTTGAAGTCCTTGAAGTCAGGCACATGGCTAGAAAATTTCATCAAGGTATTGCAAATGTATAGCTAGCTATGGCATGCACAAGATTAGTAAACACGAAAATAGCCTAACAATTAATCAAAGGATGCTACTCCGACACGAGGGAAGGGCGAGCAACCATTGGTACACGCGACACATTGTGGAGTTTCATCAAGATAGACCAAACGGGTATCTAGTTATGGCGTGCACATGACTATGCTGGACAAAAAGCTAATCAAAGGAGCATAACTTGGAAAGTGAGAAAGGGGGAGCAAAGGGGGAGCAACCATTCCTGTACTTGGCACGTCTCCTCGGCCTAATACATGTTCCCGTAAAAGGACCAGTTGCCATAAGGGGTTTTCCTGGTACGATTGTA
The DNA here is from genome assembly GCA_963989385.1 of Ctena decussata. NCBI lineage: Eukaryota > Metazoa > Mollusca > Bivalvia > Lucinida > Lucinidae > Ctena > Ctena decussata. The sequence goes on along the minus strand of OZ022514.1, from coordinate 58,202,405 downwards.
ATTGCATAATATTTTGCGAACAATTAGCCCTATGTAGGGGTCATTCATCTATAAACGGTTTAAGTCAAATGGAGCTTTGGAATTCCATACCGGTCGACCCCAAGGAAACTATGGCAATTTACAATCTTTCAATATTAGATTGACTAAAGGTTATGGCATATAATAAATGAGCAGTAGACATATTTTAAGATGATATAAGGTTTCTGTGTCCACTACATATCTATGCTAAAACATATTACTTTATTTGCAATTTCTTACATTTTTGTATATTTTGCACCTACCAAATTTGCGGAAAAACGCAGCGTTTCTCCATCAATCAATAGAATTGCCCTTCCTTTGATGCAAGTATTTGTCAATGACTGGACATTGCAGAATTATGAACATTTTTCTGTAAGTATTCTAAAACAAAATATGTGCCCTTGGATGCAGAAAATATATATTATAAGTCTGAAAATGTCATTTTTGTATGATACAAGTTTAAAGTCTTCAGTGTCCTACCATTGGTTAAATCTCTTACACAAATCATTATAAAAAGTGGTGACACCGTCACGTTTAGTAATGGATGGATGACATGCGATTTTACGTCCCTTCCAACAGTATTTCAGTCATATCAGGACGATTTGTGGATTGTAATGTATGGCTGTTTGCAATGAAAACCCGTTTGCCGTTGAAAAGATTCCCACTTCCAACGGGGTTTGCAACTTGAACCTCTGGATTAGCAGTCCAGCGCTAAGCCTACTGAACTACAGGGGCTCCACGTTTGGTAATAAAATGTGAGATAATGCATATAAACTGAGTCATATAACTGGTAAACAATCGCGGGAGATTACAAATTGCTCCACAAAATACAGTTTTATTTTCTGGTTACCCGTTAAGCGATGAATTCAATTAGAAGCAGCACAATGACTGTGGTCCCAAGCCTGCACATTGTATTTTCACCATTCTAGTCATGTTTATGATTGTGAAAGTTATGAGGCCAAACTGAGAACCCTCTGCTCTCACATGCTATAAGATAAAAAAAAATAGTAGGTTTGAGTACACTTTTGAAAAGAATGTAGTTTGCATAAACACTATATAGTAGATATATAGTAGATTGTACGGACCTCATAGACCCACTTTATGCCCAAAGTCGTTTTTCCCCCACCAGAAATGGGCTTTTGGAGAATTTGGTGAAGCTATCGGTATTTTGCGGAACGGACTGAAACGGAAAGGCATGGAACAGACACATTTTACGGAATTAATCACATTAGACTTCAAGGGCGGTAACAAATGCGATTAATTCCGTAAAAACAATATGCAAATTTAGCAACCATAGTTGTTGTAGTAATCAATAACGAGTTGGATGTGATTTCTTCCTGTTGCAGGTATTCGCAATTATTCACAAGCATGCAAGCTTACAGAAAGATTTACAGACACACCGCTGAACGGGTGCTTTCTCCAATCCAGTTTGATTCAGAGTGTCCCGATGGAGTTGAGCCCACGACTCCTGCATGAAAGGCGAACTCTAGTTCAGAGACACTGCTGCGCGCACGCACAGATGAACGCTTACAAGTACAAACGCAAAATTATACTTTATGCGCACAACCATGTACACTCAAAGCCTGTTTTGGCTGGCAAAAAATAAAAGGAAAATGCCTGCCTTTTTCCCAAAATATTTTCCCAAAAACAAAAATAAGTTAGACTGATGGACACATATATGCGATTCTAGCATGTGTTATCCGGTGGTACTTTTCGGACAGATACTTGCATTTGAATTTCAGTTGTGAACTTCACTGTTATGATTGGGGAGGGAGCAAATTCCACCAAGTACTGTGTTTTTCTGCAATCGGAGTACTAGAGGGGAAGAACGACTATGCAAAAACATGTATATGTAGATACAGATTCAAATAAGTCAATTGACTTTCTTCTGAATCCCTTTTGTATATTCATTGTATTTGTAGTATTTGTATAATTTGTGCTTTGTATAAAGTATACGAATAAAATACTGTTTAAACCAAAAACATGTATAGTAGATTTTCTCCCGGGGAAAATAGGCTATATAGTCATATTTCCGGAAGTCTACTGTATAGCCATTTATCCGGTGGAAAATTCTATAATAGAAAAATTATCATTTTTCCGTGGGGGGGGGGGGGGGGGGGGGGGGGAAGCCTCCTAAGGGGGAAAAACTACTCTCTGATAGCTGCATGTGAAAAACGTGCAAAATCATTATGTACGTATAATGCAGCTAGTCAAGCACTTCGAACAGTTGTTTTATTATTCCACATCAGTTAACCTTGTCTTGTCTAGTCTAGTCTACCCCATAACCTTGCGAGGTCGTTGTGGCACCCTAGATGACTTTACAACAATTCCTTTCCACCTAGTCATATTTTCAGCTGCCCTAGTAGATCTCGAGTTAGAAGTTAGCAATGAGAAAAACTAAATTCCAGCAGAATTTGCATAGTAAAATATGGGCATACAGAAAGTGTATACTTTCTTTGGCCTCTGAGTATAGTTACTGCACCTAATATCTGACCGAAATTTTATGGAATGTAACTTTGATCAACTGAGGAAAGTGTCAAACACTTTGGGGAGCATGCTTGAATATTTTTAGGGAGCTGGAGAGAAGCTGTATTACTTTTAGGGATTTGGGGAGCAGGGCCAAATAATTTTAGAGAGCACGGGATTTTAAGGGAGCTGGGTGGGTATTATTTTCAGGGAGCTGGGGAGCACTGACCCCCCCCACACACACACACACACACACACACACACACACACCCCCACGGTAGAGCCTCAGTTACAAAAGAGACATATACATTTACTACTCACCATACGGTTTGGTTTGAATTTGTCCACAATGAACTTCATGTCAGGGCTCATGTGACAACAAAACGAAATATAAAAATACAATAAACTAGCTTTCTATGTACATCACACTACCTTCTGATGCATCTCAGAACACAATGGTTGCAATTCTTTCAATTTATGTTTTCTACTATGTTTAGCAAATAAATGTCATGTTAGGGACATACTTAGTCTGTTGTGATCGTATAATGTTGCAATACCCTTTTCATACATATCTATAGACCCATTTTACTTTGAATAATAATTATTACATTATATATTATAGATTTTCCTGGTATTGTACATGTGTACCTATTTCAGTGTTGTTGTTTTTTTTGCGTGTCTCCCAGTACTAATGCCAACAAAGTGGAATTTTTGATTGGAATTTTAAACGGACAAAAGAAAGCGGAATTAATGCCAACAGATAAAGGCATTTTTGCACGGAATTTTAAACGGTCCAAAGAAAACTATCGCCGAAATCCTAATTTTAGTGTTCGTTGATTTCTTAGCAACAGGATTTGAAGATTATAAAGTTCCTAAAAAATGGAACGTTACGTTGGATTGTGGATAGGTTGATGCGCTATCAATCATCAGTTGTTTGAAACCCCGATGCATACGTGGATTACTCAAGTATGCAGTTGACATCTAACGTATTCATGATAAGATCACCGCATGACATTATTATCCATTACACAAGCAAAGATGCCTTATAATATGACGATGGGGGTTAAACTGATCTGCATGCACATCTGCACATAAGAGTTTTCCCTATTTGTAAGACTAATATCTGCATTATGAGCAGTTTATAAATATAAAGCGGTCGCTATTATATACGCAAAAACGTGAGGAATGTCAGTTTAAGCAGGTACTATTAAATAAATTTGATAAGATAAACCGCAGATCATATTACACCTTAGCCGTACGTGGATATAAACGGGTCTTACAGCATAGGCGGAGACTGTGATCTACCAATGCTTCTGCTCAGACTCAACAACTTCTGTTTTCACTTTATAGATTCCCTGGGATTCATAGACAGTTCATACAAACACACAATATTATTACGAGACTGCACCGGGTCTTGGCTGCTCAATGTTTGCATATAGAGTGAGGTTCATGTACTCGAATCATAACTTTAAAATACAATGTTTGTTTGATCGTATCTTAGTTACTGCACAGCAGACAATTTAAAAGATATCCTCTCTCGTCTCGTTAAGAAGAAAAAAAATCAGGAACAATATATTAGAAAGTTAGATTATAAAATGCAATATCTATTGTCGTTTAACTTATTTTCTTTTTACTTTATTATTATTACTATTATTATTTCTTACAAAGCACAAACAGTACCTCCCTTATCTTCTTCCATTTATTGCGAACAATTGACGCTTTGTGATAAAATCATAGAAATCATCTGACATCAATTTTAATCATCTACTCATCATTATTACTCCCCAGAGGTAGAACGAGGAACATCACCATCCAAAAATGGAAAAGTTACTAATTCATCATACATACATATGCAGATATTAAAGGACTCACATATTTTCTAGCAATCTTGTAGAGGAGTACTCATTATACATGCAGACGAAAATCTGCAAACAAACAAAAACACACATGTATATAATCATATAGACACACGCGTATGCGCATTGCTGCGAAGATGACAGAGACGGAAAAACAGAATACCTGTTTCGATTATCATTTCTCAGCTGCTTAGAAATAATACAGATACACGGACAGACACATTTTATCTTTTCTGGACATATGTGTTTTAATAGTGATGTGAGAGGACTTGATGCAAATTCAACTATGTTTTATCACTGATGGACTTTACATTGTATAAAGGAAAACGTCTATGCAAAACCACATAGAAACTTTGTCCTGGAAAAATGTCTTATATGTTATATTTGAAGGAGTGGTGGTCTGGGTTTTATTATATAGCCATATAACGCAAATAACTCTTCAAGAGAGATAATTCTTTCTTCAAGAGAAAACCCTACTGAAATGGGAGATATATTATTCTTGATAAGAATTACCTCCCCTGTATGCGTTCCCGATGATTTAAGAAAACTAGTGGAAGTTGAATGAGCACAACACTATACTCCATTCAAAATACAGTCAAATCTATCAATTTATTTGATTTGCTGGAGTGGGTAGTCATGAGACTGACTTCAATGCCCGTTATTAAATTTTTACTGCTCAATGTCTCCAACTGGGGTATCGATATTAAAAACTCCGAAAAGTTTAAATTTTTACCACCGAGACTATGAATTAGTTTCTAAATTCCATGCCGGTTTAAAAACTTTTTTTTGCAGCAAGGCCTATCGGAGCCTGAATTTAGCTACATTTTGATTAAATATACTAGGGGTATCGGTCAATATTATACCCATTTATCGGGTTATATATTGATTTTCATGTGCCTCTAACAGGTCCTCAAAATAGGTTATCAGCATTTAGCATAACACGTACGTCATATACTAGTGGGGGCCATGATGGTTTCCATGCGCTGAATGATGGGTTTTCCAAATAGTTTATGTAAATTTAATCTCTGAATAATAATTTCTTTTGTAAGACTGCAGTCTTATCACATTTACAGTGTGAGCGCATTCGGTATATAATCCCATGTGAATGTACTATGACAGGGTCAATAGTCACTGTCTCCCGGTACAGAAATGATGTTGGTGTGAGGGTACCTGGTTGGAAATTGTTGATTTTTTCCCACCTAGTTCACGATTTGTGCCGATTTTTGCTAGGCGTTCCTATTTGGTTTCTTTACAAACTTGTGAAATCTATGGTGCAAAAAAATACGAAACAGCACGTGCGAAACGAATATGGCCGCTACTGTTCTACAGGCCGAACAGTACAAAACGTATCAAGTTATCACTCCCAATAGCCAAGACAAGTTGAGCATTTTATAGGCAAATGTAAAAGAAGTGGATGGTGGCTTTAAGCTTTTATGTCCCATATGTGCAGAGAGGGAGAGGTTAGATGAGGTGTAAATTTGAGTATTTTTACAAAGAGGATATAAGTGTATCTTTTCATAATATTTAGTTGCCTTGTAAGTAACAAAACAGCAGATTCCTTGATCAGTTGATTCTATATCTCGCCGTTAATGACACTGGCCCACTTCGAATCGAACTATTGTAGCTACTATATTTACTAAAGTTCCAATCAAAGTGCGATGGTAGCTACTAGAATGACGTCATGATTTTACCGAAGACCAACCGAGGTCTGGACCGCCGTTACTCTAGTAGCAAGATGGCGGTCGCTGAAGTCTCTCGTTATTTGTTGGTGTACATTTTTCTTTTATATTACGGATATTTGTTCATACAATTATTTTAGGGCAAATCTCGGAATGCGACAATAAGTGTGTCTCGGAGGGCGATGCTCGTTGCCTCCCGAGACCTTCCCATTATCTCTTTTTTCAAACTTTTGGGGTTTAGTGACACTAAAGAAGTTAAATACAGAAACGCGCGTCTGCCGAACTAAAATTTATATGGAAACGTTTATACTAATCTGTAAATTAGCGTTTTTAAAGACTACTTGCACGGAAAAGGCAATGCAATACTTGGTATTTATTTCCGTTTCCATGACAATCTACTATTACAGCAACTTTTGGCGTTCGATTGGTAATGTGAGTGCGCATGTCCAAAAATCCTACCATGGTAGGTTCTCTAGTTCGATTCGAAGTGGGCCACTATCGTCCGCATATTGGACATTAAAAGTTTACCTAGGCTGACATTCTACATTTGAGATCGGACGTTCTAGGTAAGGGGGCATTTCAAACGTATACATCGCATCGATTGTGGTGCCGAATTGCGTCGCACGAACAGGGAGTTTAGGACATTAGCGACGAGCAAAGACTCAGTCCAATTTAGTCTTTACATATGCATCAAACCAGGAAGACTGATCAGTCTGCGCCGGTGCGCAAGCTGATCCGAGTCTTTCTTAAAGGCACGCACCGTAAGGTAAAATTTTACACGACGCCATTTGCAGGATTGAATTAAAACCGTATCTACATCGTTGCAACATCATATTTACATCATGACGTTGCATCAGCGTCGAATTGACGCTGACAACTTTTTAGCTACATTAGGACATCTAGGCAAAAAGACGATGTATGTCGTTCTTTCTCGTCTGGAAAGCATAAATAAACGTGGTGTTATTTATATTTTCGTTTTGCTGATACTGAATTAGCTATTTGTTCAACGCCAATACCCCGCCAGGGAAATTTTTTTCTTCCATTTTGATCGGTTGAAGACATATTGTGATAGCGCCACTCAAACTAAATCGTCAGCCCATAATGTAGGGCAGAATAGCGCAAAACGGGATCTAGCCGTGTAAACGTCTCCGTCATGATGGAAAATTACACGTGATGTCAGCATTTGTCATTGGAAGTGCGCTCTTATCTGACGTTAAGGGTTGCTTTACCAGTGTATGGCACACAATTTGACTCGGCTATTTTGTACTACTGAATGAATATACAGGGTTTCAGTACCAGTCTGTTGGGAGCCCCATAAGGGCTGTCCTGATAAGCTAGCAGTCCGTGTTCGAATCTTGCTGGAGGAGGAAAGCTTAAACTACAAACGGGATTCTTGCACATTGTGTGAACATTATGCCAAAACTGAAACAGCATAAATTTGCATGCAGCATGCTTATGTGTATACATGCAACGTATGTATATGTGTCAATGATATCTGTTGGAAACAAAAACGAAGTCGTATCAGGCTGACTGCACAGACGCGCAGATAGGTCTGGGTCGTCATTGGTCGCATATGTACAGCAGATCCTGTTAAACGTCGACGCAGTGGCACGCTGATTTTACAGACGAACATCTATGATCCGATCAAGGCCTGCCAGTAAATTAAATATCAATCAAAATTTTGGATGATTACAAGTTGTCATAATATGTAGAGTAATTAACTCTTTTTAGACTGGTAACCCGTTTTGGCGACATATGCGAACAGTGTAGACCCAGTTCAGACGCCGCATCATGCGGTGTCTGGTCAGGATGAACGGAATATTTATACAAAATACAATAAAAGTGGAAACATGCACCAGAAACCCCTAAAACACAGAAATGGAGTCATCCAAATCCATGTAACAGACTTTCAAAGAAAAAGGGGATTGGGGAGACTTGGGAGCGGGGGGGGGGGCCGGGCTTAGATTACCCACAATTTAATGGGCTAACAAAAGCAAATGTACTACACCAGCCTTTCCCGGTGTACATGTATACATGTATGCCAGTCTGGCCAGGGCATGTGCATTTAGTCCACGTAATTCATTCGGCATTACGGCTCGTTCCCAACAGCTGAAAACGCCGTGGCAATATAGCATTTGATAGGTTCTGTGCACGCTGCATATAATTTGCTATACAAAACGTTTGAAGCTTATCAAAGTCGATACGCCAGCGACACGCTGTTTTAAAGTTTCCTGATCCTTGGTTAAGCTAACAGTTGGAACGCAAACCCTCGAAAAGCGGTGATTGTATTTACAACGGTGGATCCTTCCACATAAAAAATAGGCCCAAAAAATGGCGAACATGGTTCTTGACGAAATTTCCCATTATTCTCAAATGTATTTAGAGGTATTGGCTATATAAAATTAATTGAACACATAAAAATGTTTTGCTAACTAGTATTAAGCAGGCTTTCTCAACAAAATTCAGGGCCAAAATTGCTCGACATGCTAAAATATTCATCGTCAAATGACAATACTCTATCTTGATTCTACCGAAAACTTGCATCAACATAAAACATAATTTACAGAAAGCTGAGATTTTCTCCAATGCGCACACCCATGCCATCGAAAACTTTATTATTTCTTCTTTTTGCATGTGAAATTTCAAGCAATATCGTTTTGGAACATTTTTAAATTGCAAAATAAAAGATGGCATCTGTAGTTTTAACGCTCAGGAAACGGTCTTGCACGTGATATGAGCACCAGCAATACTTGCCGGACAGCCACAATTTAGACAGAAAATTGAGGTCGACAGCTTGTCAAACATTAGCTCAGATTGCTAAATACTTGAAGAGGTGAAAAATTACGGAGTTTAGTTAGCTAAAAAAGACTACAAACTGGTAGAACGTACCTTACCTGACTGCCGACCTGATTGGCATTGTACAAATCTGACGTTCTGCCACTCAAATTTGTGAAAATAATATCCTTTTCTAATATTATTTATCTTTCAAACAGTCATCTGTTTTCTGTCAAATAAGTTGTGACGTAATAAAAGAAATGACGTATATTGCCTCGAGCCAGATTGCCAGTCCGCATGCCATGTAAACAGATTATAAGTCGGACATGAAATGCACCAGTACGAAGTAAAGAGTTTCTTTCTTGTCGTTTTGTTTGTCTAGTTTTCGAAAAATTTACGATCTGATTTTATAATTTGCTCAACAATTACAGAGATCATATATATGAGCCGCGACACGAGAAAATAAAGAAAGTGGTTGTGCGCCCAGCGCAGACTAAGATCAGCCTCGGCATCCACCTAGTCTGCACTGAGTCTTCCCTAAGCGTTTTAAGGGTAGCTAAGGGTCTAAGCTACCTGGAGACAGCAAAGACTCTGGTCAGACTGGGCGGATGCCCAGGATTATCTCTACATCGTTGGTTTTCTCGCGTCGCGGCTCAAGTTACTTAGAAAGAAACAAGCCAGGTGGGGATGGAAGGAGGCGGTTGGTGACGAGGGTGGGGGTGGGTGGGGGCCAGGGAAGTGGGGGAATTCATCTTGACTGATGCCTGGAGTGATGTATAGGTCCCAAACATGACTTGAGCAGTCGTTGCTGTGACAGCGTATTATCTCTCTCACTCTTTCTCTCTCTCTCTCTCTCTCTCTCTCTGCCCGATTTGGTTTCATTGTTGTTACACATACTGAGATTTATTACAATCATTTGAATCTTACCAACAGCTGAGCCGCAACAGCAAAATCTGCTTAGTCTAACAAGACTGCTTCAAGATACAAAACTGTATATATAAGCGAATAGCAAAACCCTGATTGGCTTGCAAGCAAACTCTTTCCGTTCTGAAGTAAGTTACGAAGAGCATTCGTGTGTTCGATGATGAGCATGAAAATGTGTCGGGGTGTGCGGATGTGGGAGGTGTGGGGAAAATTTGGAGGCCTGCTACGTGCCATCCGACGTTTGGCACGTGGCACAAAAACAGCCATTTATTCCGTGGAAGCAAAGTACTGTTACATGAACTTAAACTGTATACGAATCGCTCCACTTTGGCAAATTCCACATCCCGAATAAGCGTAAAGACCATTGACAGTATACTTAAACAATCTGCTTGAAAGTTGAAAATAGCGGGCGTGTGAGAAACTGTTGAAATACGCATGGACTTTGTATACTTATTCAAGCAACCCATCATTGCCTTCATTTAGCAAAATGTGCATGAACAAAAAAGCTACCAGCCAAGATCCATAATAGAATGCACACATGCAATGCAAGCTGTTCATCTTAACTTTTATAACATTTATGGTGCAAGCTATCTTAGTCTTTGCTTGTTGCAGGTCACCCGTGTACTTACTGGCCCTCAGAAAATACTACAGTAAGGGAAAAAGTGAAAACCTTCCCGCACGTCACCACATTTGGTAGTGTTCAGATGAGAATCTGAAGGCCGTTAGCTCAATTCCTATCATTGCCTAATGAATGTATTTCGACTGTTGTCCTATTCGATTCGGAAATCGACTGCCCAATTATTTAATTTCAGGATGCAGAGTATGAAGAATAATGATTAAGCCCAGAGTTGAGTATAAAGTGTATTGGATTGCCCTTTACATGTGCCTTCGGGATGATTCGTAAATGCAAAAATATCAAATCTTCTGGTGACCTGCAAGATACCCGGGCCTGCTAGTCAACCGAACAATTACAATGTTACAATTTTAGTCGGCATACAAATGAAGAATGAACATGTTAAGCATTGGAAGGAACTGAAAAGAAATTGAGAGTGTACATGTAAATGTATGGGCCTAGGGCAACCGGGTACACTTTCAGGGGAAGCATCTCGGCAATAATATTTTTGATTTATCCTACCTTTCCAATGAGAGTAAACTCTTTAAGGAAAGCATTTGCTCCTTTGAGAGCAAAGAATTTTTGAAGAGTCTCCCAGTTCAGGGAAACTAACAGGAAATTGATAAAGTTGTGTATTGATAATAAGTCTACGATAATTTGTGCCAGTTATCCATGAAAACGTGTTGCGGCTGTATATAGAACCGCCTCGCCAAGACTACTCTATTGTGAGGCAACATCAGTCATTTTAATAGAGAAATAGGAAAACACGATCTGAATTATTAGTAAATGTTTTTGTTGTTTGTTTATATGTGACTGCATAACGGAAAGGGTTCCTAATTGGAGAAATAAATGTTCTATTCTGTTCTATTATTTTATGTAAATCTACCCGTGTACCTGCAGATTTGTAAATGTTGCCCCCCCTCCCCCCAAGACACACACACACACACACACACACACACACACACACACACACACACAAACAGAGATGCCTGACGCGTTTCTCAAACTTATGCAGGCAATACAAAAACATCGCATGCATACAGTGCACTGCTAACCCTTCTCAAAGGCGTAACTGCCTGTACGCTAATAGCCAGGTGCGTATATAGACAAAATTTCAACAAGTATCGCCATATTTGATGATGCTGGTATTTGTAAATTGAACAAGCTTTCAATAGTAGCGGCAATATAAAGTATCTTTGGGGCCCACCTCTTATTCTTGCTTTCAAAGGATAAACATAATTGTGCGTAAAGTGTAATAACCCCTACACTCCTGCTTCTAACCGGCAGGGCTTGACACTCCCTAGATTAAAGTGGTGGCCCAAAAGTTCAGCAGGTCACATTTTCAGTGGCCCAAATTAGCCACTAGCTAAATATCCGATGCATTTATTATTGACAGACAGGTAAATTTGAGCCACAAAAGTTCATAATTTGAAACTTTTTGGTGCCCCCCAGACAAAATTTAGGCGCATTTGGCCACTGGGCCACTGGCTGTTTCCAGCACTGTTAACCGTCCCACGAAGGGGGGCATTCCTCATCCCTCCCAGGTTACTCACATAAAACCGTTTATTTGACTTTTGAAATCAAGCGCGTGATCTGCTAATTAAAAAAAGAAATAACCGTTAAATTACCGTTCAATTATGAGGGAAAGGCTAATTCTGAACGATAGCATGAACTGTACCTAAATTGACATCAATTGCTGATTAAGTCCGTCTTTTAAGCCATGATTAGATCTATACAAACTTCTAATCGATTCAAAATCACGTCATAAGCTTGTGTTTACGATTTGCATAGAGGTGAGAGTTGACATTATTGTATCTGACAATAAAATATGAATAAAATGCATTTGCTTGACTGTTTTATTCGGTCTTGGTTGAAGATTAATCAGTGAGAGGTGTTACGTTTCTACGGACAGGCCGAATTGTGAGTTTGTAAATTTGGCAGTGAAAACTTAGCGCGTAAGGCTGGCATGATTTCGACGCCATTTAATTTTTCGGTTTGTTTTCAAACTGGGTGGTCATATGTTATTTTGCAATTTTAAAATGTTCCAAAACCAAATTTTCTGAAATTTCACATAGTAGTAGAATATATATCAGTATTTATCATGGCATAGGTCATAAGTATTTTGATGGCGACAATTTCGAACAAAAATTCGTTGCTATGTGTTTGATTATATCCCTACTCCTTGGAGCTGCGTTCCAACTGTAAGTGATGAACTTTGGGTACATTCAGGGTTCTGCCAGTGGTGTCATTGGCGATTTGCCAATGGTGCCATTGGTGTCATTGGCGATTTGCCAATGGTGCCATTGGTAACCGTAAACCCTGAACAGGTGACCTTTGGCAGCCAACTATTGGTAGAGCCAATGGCGCCATTGACACTATTGCCGAGCCATTTTTCTCTGTAATTAGAAAATTTTAATTTTTTCTAATTTGCTTTCATCACTGTCGGGAACAATTATTCTCCTGTCACAACTCGAGCGTTTATGATGGATTCACTAAATCGCCATATTGAATGACGCAATTTTCCGGCGTTTGTAATGTTACCCACGCCCTTTGTTGTCTGCAGTACTGGCAGCCAATGGTCGGCAATATTGGTACCTTTGGTACCGACGGTAGAATCAGTGGTGCCAATGTTGAAACTCTGAACGGCATTGACATATCTATGCTGGCATTGGCAGAGCCCCAAACGCACCCTTTGTTAACGTATACTTAGTATATTCTTGAGAGTGACAAAACACTGAAATTGCGAATGGACGCTGCGTTGATGACGTTGCAAGGACATTGATTCGACGACTTCCTTTGTATCAATGCATACCAGACAGTCTGCACTCGTTTTGAAATGAAGTCGCTAAATCTGTCTCGACGTTTATGCGACGTTGTTTGGTTTCTGCGTGAGTTTCAGTTTCCTAACATTTTACATGTACCTTAACCTTGTTGGCAGAGTTTATACAACGGTTCAAACGTTGTAGTAATGTCGACATTGCATCGACGTTGATTCGACACTTGCCCGCTTGGTTCCTTCAGAAAAGGCTTCCAACACTTACATCTCAAACCAGCCATGTAGATTATCCAGCCAAAAATCCTAAATGCATACAGCTCTGTTCAATATATAAGGAACAGCGAGTATCGTGATCAGACTGCACTTATGTGCATGTCTTAACAAGGGCAAAATACATAAATACATGTTTTTGTACCGAGCAAGGGCGCACTAGCGGAAATCACACTGAGCGTGTTGGAATTTTATCAGTGTGACAAAAATTTAATACGCACCTGCGTATTTGCATACAAGTAGCTACGCTTTTGCCGACATTAGAATCCAGTGTCTGCTCATCGTACACGTTATAGACACACGATCGAAATCGAAAGTAAGCACGTCCTTCTCGCAATACAGATAAACCTGTTGTTTTGATATTTTATTGTTCAGCCATATATTAGTACAAAATTAAGTCATCTAATTTGAATCAGCGCTCAGTTCATCTAAAAGATCCATCCATCCATCCATCCATTCATCTAGTCACCTACCTACCTAACATTCTTACCTGCCTACGTCCCTACCCTCTGAATGTCTGTATGCCTGTCTCTCCGATCACCTACCTACTTACCTACCTACCCTACCCTATCCTACCCTACCTACCCTGAGAGGCCGTCTGCCTGTCTCTGTCTGACAGACCGTCTGTCTGTCTGTAGCCTTATGCATTATTTATAAGACACCAATATGTTCAGACAGAATGGATGAATGGATGACTTGCGAATTAACGTCCATATCAGGACGCTGGGTGGGTGATAATGAAAGCGATGTAGCCAGTCTATGATTAAAATGATCTCCGCCTCCGGTGGGTCTAGAACCCCAGACCGCTAGATCAGCAGGCCAGCGCTTAACACACTGAGGCTCCATTTTTATACAGTACGAATAGTCTGATTAAATAAAGACAGAAGACCCAGTTCGGCCTAATGGTAAAAAAAAAAAAAAAAAAAAAAAAAAAAACATCACCAACAACAACAACAAAAAAACAACAACACTTCAACTTGTGCTTGTAAGATTTCTGAAGATCCGAGCATAATGTGCGAACAGCAAAGACTCTGACCTGACTGCCTGCATGCACGGGTACACTTTCAGGGGAAGCAAGTCTGCCATTTGTATCTTTTGCCTCGCTTTTTACTGAAGGGTCAAACCATAAGGGAGCCGGGCCGCGTAGCGCAATCGGTAGGGCACCTGATTCATAAGTCAGAGGTCCTGGGTTCGAAACCCGGTCTGGCCACATACTTTCGTTTCTCCTTCCGCTGGTTTAAGAAGAGCAGTTGTCAGTTACTGGCGAAAGTATGTGCACTTAGTACTGGTTAACCGCTTAGGAGGTCTAAGCCTGCCCAGGAATAGTGTGGTTAGGTTAACTGGCCGTCCCGACATGACCATAGATGTTTACCGTGGACGTTAAGCAATAAATCAATCAATCAATCAAACCATAAGGGAAAAAATCTACCTCTGGAGGTTCCAATTTTTTCCTCAAAGCATTGTTTCAGTTTGAAAGGGCAACGTTTTTCCGAGAATAAAACAGGAAGTCACAAAAAGCATGACAGCCCAGCAGGCACATGACGTTGAAATGACGTCGTACTGACGTCGATGCGACATGGTGGCGTCGCATCGACGTCAATATGACGTAATTCTGACGTCATGTGCCCGTTGGGAGTGAACCAATTCATAAGACAGGTTTGCCTACAGCTTGATACTTGGCACATGTTATGAGAAAACGTTTTAAAGCTCGTGCGAACAGCGAAGACGATAATAAGCCTGCACTTCTGCACAGATGGATGGATGGCTAGGCCGATCGATCGATCAATAGGTAGATATATAAATAAATACATGTAGATGGATGGATGGGTGGCTGGCTGGATGGATGAATTGCGATTTTACGTCCTTTCTAACAGTATTTTAGTCATATCAGGACAATGGGTGGATGATAATGAAAGGCTGTGTCCATGGAACTCCGTTTACGATTGAAAAGATTCCCGCCAACAGCGGGGCTCGAACTCGGGATCGCTAGATCAGCGGCCACTGCTAAAGCTACTAACCTACCGGAGCACCTTGATAGACAGATAGACACCAGCAGGCACATGACGTCGTATTGGCGTCGGTTCTACGAAATGACGTCGCACTGAAGTCATCACGACGTCATTTTGACGATACGTATCCGCTGGGCCAGATTAGGGAGGTAGGTAACATGGAGGAGGAATGGAAAGACAGATAAAATGATGGATAAATGGATGGTTGGATGGTAGGTTGGATTATGGTTGAATAGGTAGAGAGAGAGAGAGAGAGAGAGAGAGAGAGAGAGAGAGAGGAATGTGGTCGAGAGAAAAGAAAACAAAAATGAGAAAAATCAATTCATCTCGAGGGTAATACCAGTTTCCCAACCTGGTTTTCGACCTAGCCAATCAGTTACCGCACATGCAAAAGAGGTTGTCGACTGGGACAATCGACACCAATACCAGCCCGGTCGTCGCCCATTTACAATACTATCATTTACCGTGACTGGTATAGCTTTCGACCGAATTATCGGTCGACTTAGTACAGTTACTTTGCACAGTACCGGATAGGTCCACTGTTGGTTGGTATTATCGGCTGTCAGCCTATATTTCATCCATGACAAATTAAGTTAGTCGCCCCTGATTTATGTTGCGTGATTTTTCCATTCCATGTTAGGGGTGGTCGGTTTGGGCGATGGTGCTGCTGAACATTCAATGCCGTGGCGTTCTTCTAATTTGGCTAATAGTAGGGCAAGGGCCGGTCGGCCTGCAGCAGGTGCGGGATGGGGTTTGTTTGGATTATTCTGGTCTCATCTATCCTATCTATACCTTTTCTTTCTTGCTCTCTCTGGAAGCAGCTCGAAGAGACTGGAATACTATCTAAAAGAGCCGTAAAACCCAAACACCAACCACCACCACCATCCAGTCCATGCTAGTACAAACTTATGAGATAACAAGGATCGTTTGTCCAGAGCGCTTGGCTTGCGTTTGAAGACGACAGGTTTCTTACTTACTGACAAACTCCCTCAGTCGTAGTCCGTACCTGATACTCTTGAATCAATAATAACAGGCAGCGAAACGACATGACTGGACCATAATATATGCTATGACGATAGAATGGAAATCTAACAGCCCACAAACAATACGCCCAAATGACATATGTATCATTATATCTCTGTATGATGATCCACATCAGTAGGTTCAGCGCTTGCCTGCCGATCTGACGGACCCGGGTTAGAGATGCGCGAGAAGCGAAATCTTTCCGACTGTAAATGGGGCTACATTGCACCCAGACTTTCACTATTAATGTCCCATCGTCCTGATACGAAAATACTGTTCTAAAGGACGTAAAACTGCAACACATGATGGCAATTAGTATCGGCAAATTTCATAGCCATCCGTCCATTTCTTCTCACGTTGTGATTTAAAGAGCACCTTGGACATCCCTATACACCGGCGTGGCATTCATTACAGGCTTGCACGAAGGCGCAGGCTGATCTGTCTTTCCGCTATAGTATGCATCAATTGTGACTAGGATTCTTTTAAATTTGAGATGACCCCCAAGTAGTTTGTCAGCCTCGACTATATAAACTCAGCGTATGGTCAAAGTTTTAATGTCCATTTGTACAGAGCGCACGGCTGACTGATTCCTCGGGTAATACCTGCACTATCAAGCAGTCAATTAGCTCGCAATAGGACTTCTAACACCTGTTCTCAGAGTAGGCGCGCAATAAAATTATAAAAACGTGAAATTATTTTTTTTTCGGAAATGCAAATTTTCTTTATTTCATACATTTTAATATATACTAAGAACCATATGTCAAAATATCTACATTCGGGGAACATTCTTTAATAAACTTTCATACTCTCCAAAGGCCATGGGATAAAATAAAGAAGTAATTTAAGTTTCTACCCCTTCGTTAGTGAAATGGTGATAAGGTACAAAAAATACCGTCTGTGAAACATTTTAGCACACAAAATTGTTGGGCATAGTAAAACAGCGGATACTACGAAACTTTCAAATCCCAAACTATTAGAATCTTACGAAGTGCATGTACTCATGCATTAGTTGTCCCAAACAGGTTTAACGCACTGACTTCTTTTTTATCAGAACAGAAAGAAAGAGGCTCTTGTGCATATATTCATATTAACGGATTGCAATACCAATGCATGTAAAAAATCAAGGGAAGAAGACAGATAATGGAAAAAAGTAACAGTTTTACAATGAATTTAAATTGAGTAACGTAGCTTACATAATAAGTGAGTATAACAAGTAAATAAAAGATATAAAAATCTAAACGTTAGTAACATTAAAAATGTATTCTATTCTTACAAAGAATACTATCAGTTAATATTTACAAGTGCACACACATGACCTTAAAGACGCAGTCAAGGTCACCAAAATTTAAACCGGTGTTAAGTTTGTGTCGATGATACAGCTATGCAATTTATGCAAACCATAATTCGGTTCAAGAGGTATCGTCGGTACAAAGAATCACGTCTTCGCATACAAAGAAAATATCAACAGCGTTGGAGCTCATGTGAGCTTCAAAATTGAGAAAAAGTCACCAAAGCATTATCAGCTTTTTGGCTTGTCCCAATGATATAGTCATACAACCTTGATTCAAGGGGTATATAGTAGATGCCTAGATTGCCGACAATATTCATACATCCATTAAGTCAAGGGATATAGTAGATGCGTAGCATGTCGATAAGAGCGTAAGTCAGGATGGGTGGATGGATAGATAGATAGATAGATAGATAGATTATGGTTGGATAGACGGACGGACAGACAGACAAACAGAATGATAGATACTGTCACGCGACACGGAGGCCGGCACGGAGGAGCAAATTCTTTTAAGAGTCGGACCTTATTAGTGTTTTTTTCCCTTAAATGAGACAATTTGCTCCTGTGGAAGCAAATTCTTTTAAGGGTTGAGAGACACAAATGAAGATCCCAACTTATTTCACCTGAACGTGTACCCATTTCCTCCATTTAAAACACTTAAAATCAACAGGCTACTCTGTGATTGAATATATTCACTGCATAAGAGAGGCTGGTGCCGGCTTGGTTTTCATAAAGCTTGCGAGTTGGTCTTATATCTTATGCAGTTAGCACGTTAGCACATTTAAATTATCATGTGATAAATATGTTTATACAAATTCTGAAAGGTTTCTTTTTTACATACCTAAAAAAGGGTGCCTAGTGTCACAATAATGGGAATCAGACAATCGACAATTAGCAGACCATAAAACTGTATAAACCGGAAGTAGCAAGTTTTAAAAAGAAAATATACGTAAAAATAAGAACACTAACTGCTGTATTTCTTATTTGGCAAAACTTCAACAGCAGTTATGGAACAAAGGCAAAATACTTAAATCGTAGCTTACATAACGTAGCTTACGTAGTTTTCGGAGAAAAAAATCTTCATATTATAAGCGCGAAATGCATCCATATAGTGGTTATCGAATTTGACAGCCATAAATGATTATTTTAAAGATTTATCTGGAAGCGGAATACTTGTTTATTGCTTGCTAACTATTCAGTATCATGCGGGTAACGTAGCTTGCATATATTTTACCGACAATGCAGATGAAAAAAATGCTTTTCCCAGGGAACTGTGATTTATAAAACGGCATTTCAGGTTTGCACATAAACATATTCTATTCAGTTTAGAAGCATCCATTTATTACATTTTACATATTTTTTGCGGAAAAGGTGTAGTAGTTGTTTGTACCATTCAGAACGAAAAGTGTTTTATGCAATTTTAGCCTCTTCAAGCATCGAGAATGGAAAAAAAAGTTGTTCATGTGATGCTTTAATTTACAACTGAAAATGAAAAACACATCTAGAGGCTGGAATGGAATTATGTTTCAGTTATGTGAAAATGTTTTCAATAGTTGTTTTGACTATAAGACATCGAATATTAGGACTTGATTGTCTATTCTGAGAACAGGTGCTAAGTGTCTGATGGATCAAGGCAGTGACAAGGACGAGGATTGGTTGCAACCGCAAACAGCTTAAGCCCCAAAGTAATTTCTTTACTGGCCGTCCAAAGGAGGCACTTCTGTTTTAGTTTTTCTTGCTTGTATATGTGTTGTTTGTTGCTTTGTTGATATATTGTTCGTGAAGTTAGGGCTACCACTCACGGGGGCGGGGGGGATCACTTCCTATATAAAGCAGGGTACATATGTGCCGCCGGAATAGCCCTACTATTTTGATCTGCCAGATACATCAATAGGTATGATTTTACAGACTTATATATACGAATAGGTCTTGTTTCTCCAAGCTCTGTATATAAAAGCCAGCTTATCTAATTTTTGTTATCAAAAAGAAACAAATATCAATCACAAAGACAACAAACGTTCCCAGCATACTAATTTCTTGAAGTTTCTTCAATGCTTAACGGCAAATTCATGAGCTAATCTAAGCACTGTATCTGCAGTATACATGAATAGGGCCCAAATTTGATACAAAATACATGAATATGTATATATTTTGGCATTTGTGTTATACATGAATAGGGTGGGTTATCAGAGTTCAAGCGGCACATATGTACCCCTTTAAAGATCAAGTGACCCCGCCCCCTAACCACTACAGGGCTACTGTGTGTGATGTTAGGGCAAGGGTGACCACCTACATGGGAAATGTCTGTTCGCATGGCTGCCGCTGATTATGTCTTAGGTGATGATAAATTTTTGTTGTTCCTTCAACCTTATACTGAAGAGATGGAAGACTAAAAATAAAAAATTTGTGAAAATGTGTTTTATGAATATATGTGTTAGAAGCAACAGATGAAAACCAAAGTTGACTGATTAAGTATTTAATTGATCAAGTTTCGACATCTAATTAGCCCTCTGAGACTAAGATCTGCGATAAATCCAGCATTTTTCGTTCTTTAAAGTATAAAATACGCACAGATAATATGTTTTTGCTTTTTTTATTTACGAGTCGAAGTATTGTTATATTTTGTCCGAACACTTGCAGAAGTTTAACACTCATTTTCAGGTGGGAAATTTTATCAAACAGCCAAGCCTGGTAGACCTACTTTTCTATTCCTCGGGAACGGAATAGTAGGTCTACCAGGTTTGATTGTACTGTGGATGCAATCATTTCATGGATACATCAGTGTTTTGTGTCGCTTTTTAAAAAGAATAGTCGCTTTTTAAAAGGAATACAACTTTTGTGACTTCCTATTTGCTTCCGTGGACGACATAGCTCTTTGAAATCTGATAAGATAAGATAAGATCTCTCCAAGAGAAGCGAATTCTTCTTTGAATTCTTGCGCCCGATTAGAAGTGAGGCAAAAATGAAAATTAACAGAGTTGCTTTTCCTGGAAGTTTACCCATTTGTGTTCGTTAAAACATGCCTGTATACTGCGAAATGTGGTAGCAATGGGCTTTGTAAGAAAATATTGACGGACGACGATCGACGGGCATATCGACGACAGATGCTTAGGTTAGCTAAAAAGCGGTCGCTGATTTATTAGATCAAATGTGGGGGATGCCAGTTTTTACATTCCACAAAATCTGGTATCATTTCAACCTGAAGCGACCCACAAACTGTCAAGATAGTTTGATAAGAGAAACTTCATATCATATAAAAAAAAAAAAAAACATTAGCCGTGCCTATACATAAACGGGTCTTACAACCTTGCCGAAGACTCCGATCATTCCATGCAGCTGCGCACACTCAGTAGACGTCTGTTTTCTTATTGTGAATTTCTAAAGACTTTTCATTCGAACACAGAATATTCTAACCAGACTGCATCGAGTCTTGGTTGCTTACTGTTTTCATAAAAAGTGAGGCCCATATACTCGAATCATAACTCAAAATATAAAGTGTGTTCGACTGCGTCATTGTAACTAGACGACGATATTCTCTCTCATTCGCAGTGTTAAAAAGAGTACAGTAAGGGATTTAACCATATCTGATCAAATAGATATATTTAAAGGTCAGATTTATGTATAGAATATCTGTTGACATTTTATTTTATATTATTATTATTATTTTCCTCCTTCGTCTTCTTTTTCTGTTCATTCTTCTTATTATTATTGTTATTATCATCATCATACATGTAGTAATCAGTTTTATTATGCAGCAAATCGATACTGCTTGGGATGAAAGACTTTCTCTAAGAAGAGAATCCTTCTTCTGGTCCCTTTTTTTTTTCTTTCTTTTTCCTTTTTTTTTTTTTTTTTTTTTTTTTTTTGCTTGTCGTATTCTTCGGTTTTTTTCCTTCTTCTTTTTTTTTTTCATTTTTCTTCTGTTTCTTATTATTATTATTATAATCAGGGGTAATAGCCTACGTCATAGCGCGCGTGACAGAATTAATCATTCGGCGGCCATTTTGAAGAAGCTCTGACAGGTTTTCCATTTGTAACATATAAGTGACAGGACATTAACACAAGATGAAAGGGTGAGTCGGTGCCTACATGTACATATGGTCCAGATATATAGGGCATTATTCTTCAAAGGTTGAGAAATTATTAAACACCTCACTACAATTTTTTATGTGGACAGCTGAGATAAACATGCATTAAGGCAGAGTCGATATAGATCATTGTGGTGAAGCGTTTTCAGATTAAGCAAGTATTTTATGAAGTATTGACTCCAAAACATCTAAAGGTACCAGATCGACTAGATATTTTTGGTTGTTTCAGTGTTTGCCAAACCTTCATTATGCAAAACATTTACCTTATAAAGCAGCACAGCATGTATGACGTCAGCGCTATGACGTAGGTTGTCACCCTTGTATTTTTATAAGTAATATAATTCTCGCAAGTACAATTATGGTCGTTATTATTATTGTTATCCTTATTATGTTGAAAATTGAAACGGCTTTGGAAGAAAGCGACAGGTAACAGGTAGGTGAAACATAAACTGCATTAGCATGACTTTATTCGTCCAGTTTTGATAACGGTGTTCCCCAGGAGGCTCAAGAGAGCAAATTCGTAACCTGCAAACTCGTGTTCTGTACGGAAATAACATTGCCTTAGTGCACCACTGAAGATTTGTGTAGAAGAAAGCCATTGAATTTCGTTTTACAGTTGGAGTTCTGTATGGGAGAAAATCATTATTTTAGTCATTTCATAAGATGCCTTGAAGCATTATTTGTACAAAATGCATTTTAAGACAATTCAGTCGTAGCCTAAATGTGAAAATTGGTGTTTAGTGAAAAATAGTGGATGAGGTTTAGACTTCAAACGTTGATTATATAACGCACACGTGTGTCAAAATAAAATAAATGTTTAACATTTATGATAAATTGTGTCATAAATGCTTTGACTGTACGAGCACGAAGTAAATGCTGAAGACCAAAAAAAGCAGAAAAGGCACCGTCATTTATTTTTGCGGAAATTTGTGATCTGTGAGCGTGATTGTTTCGTTTTTTATCTTTGTATTTGCGATGCTCTTTGACTACCACTTAAAATACGGTCGAAACGTTGGTTACCGATTCAAACAGCATGGTGTTTTGATGAAAAGGAAAACTTAGATAAGTGGTGATAACATAACAAAACCTGCCGGATAGGTAATTCTTTGTGTTGAAAAAGTAAAAAAACTTCGGTGGCTTTATTTGCAAAGCCGTCAAAATTACAAAGCCGTCAGATATTAGTTACACACGAGGGGTGATCGACAAATATATGGACTTTTGCTGTGGCGATTGAAGTGATGTTGATATAGTAATTATTCCTTTCCGCAGAAAAGTTCAATCTTTTACCTATGTTATGTGAAATTTGAAAGAAATTTCAGTGAGCCTTGCCTTTGTTTTATAGTAATTAGATACAGCTACAGCGGAACACCACATTAATTACGTTTGACATTTTGTCCCATTTTAACATTGCAGTAGTTCTTATGCTTCACCTTTTTCACATACCAACACCCTTATTGTTGGTCTTTTTATAATTGTGACCAATTTTAGATATATCTGCATGCAATATGAATTTGATAGCATCAGGGTTCATACGCACCAAGGAAATGTCAGGGAAATTTAGATTTTTACAAGGTCAGGGAATTGTCAGGGCATTTTGTATTGTGTTTGAGAAACATGAATGTTTGCTAAAATGTGAGGGAATTTTTCAATTCCAGTCATGTTGGTTAAAGAATAACTGAAAATGAAAAAGGCAGTTTTCTTAACTTTTTGGAAAAAAACTGAATTATTTTGATAGCTTCTAAATTGCTTCTGATATGATATAAGAAAACTGAAGGGTTTGGTGCCCCTTGTCTCCTCAGCTGCCTTTTATTTCGGGTACCTGGATGGCGTTTTATGCCCCTGCATCATATAATGCCGGGGGCATGTAGCGTTTCGGTTGTGTGTACGTTATTACATACATCTGTACGTCCGTCCGTACGTTATCATGTTAGAATCAGTTTATGCTTATTGTAAGAGGTCGATTTCAGGGTACCTATTATTGTAGCAACTTGATATTTTGTATGAGGATATATATTTATAGTGTACAACAGTAATACACGGGAACCAGGCTATGAGGACCCATATGTCACAGTCCACTGACTTCGGACTTAGGCTAATTTTGAAAAGTTAAGATATTTTCCAAAGATAAGAGGTAGATTTCAGGGTTCCCATTTTTAAGCAAATTAAATTCTTTATGATGTTTAGTTTTTACCGATACAACAGGAATATACGAGAATCAGGTAATGAATGACCATATGTCACGATCCACTGACTTCGGACTTAGGCTAATCTTGCAAGGTTAAAATTTTTGAAGGAGATACATTTTAGGGTTCCTATTATTTATAGCAACTTGAAATTTTGTATGAGTATTTATATCTCTAAGTGTTAAAGGGATATACAAGCATCAGGTCACGACGATCCATATATCATGGTCCACTGAGTTTGTTTCTGCCCAGGTTCTTTAATTCACAATATTTACTATTTTGAACATAATTGACTCTGAAACTGTATAAAGGACTGCAATTTGTGTCACATTTCAAACATTAGGTGATGCTTGGCCTATGGCCTTATATATTA
Source organism: Ctena decussata (assembly GCA_963989385.1). NCBI lineage: Eukaryota > Metazoa > Mollusca > Bivalvia > Lucinida > Lucinidae > Ctena > Ctena decussata. The sequence goes on along the minus strand of OZ022514.1, from coordinate 58,178,064 downwards.
TGAAAGTCTGCCTATATAAACTATAGTTATCTTACAAGTGTCAGACCTTAATAAAGGCGCATCTTTCTGAAGGCACTAGGCAGGGGCATCCGTGTACTATGGACACATTTCTGACAGATTATGAATGTCACAGTTTGTGGATTTACTAACTGGGCTTACATTGCTTGTTTGCTGCATCTTGACTAGATTTAAGAAAACTGTCATACTGAATGCCTCTAATAGTTATCTTTGTTTTGTCCACATCTAATGTTGCGTATGTTCATGTATACATACAATTTCCAGTAAGTCTGACAGTTAAACAATGAACTGTAAGAACTAGCACCATCATTCTATTTCATTTGTTATTTTTTTCATTTTCCATATTGTACATTTATTGTTTTTCATTGTAACATCTACAACAGAACTTAGCCAGAATTCTGGAAATGAGCACCTGGTATAGCAGAGCAGTGTTCAGAAATATATTTCAAAACTTTGGAAGTTAAGATCTAAACATTAAATGGATTCAGGATTATAGCATAATTTTATCAAACACCTTCGCCAATCTGTTGTAGTTTGTGCATAGATCAAGTCCACATCTGGCTCTAAAAACACAAAAATGCTTTGCTTTCTTCTATATACTGATTGCAATATGGGTAGATATGATTGGCAGTAGGGAAGGTTTGGAGGCTAACATCAAATTATTATCCCCTCGCACCACGAAGTGGTGAGGGGATATAGGTTTTGTCCCGTACGTAAGTACATGTACGTACGTATGTTCACCTTTTGTCATCGCTCTAGCACGTACATTTCTCCACGGATTTTAAAATAACTTCACACAAATGTAGGGCATGACAATATCTCGAGCAAGTTCGACTTTCAGGGTGCTGCGCCCAAGGTCAAGGTCACTATGGTTATTTTGAGAAAAACTTCGTCAGCGCTTTAGCGCCTACATTTTTCAATGGATTTTAAAATAACTTCACACACATGTAGGGCATGACAATATCTTGAGCAATTTTGACTTTCAGGGAGCTGCGCCCAAGGTCTAGGTCACTGTGGCTATTTTTTTAAAAACTTTGTCAGCGTTCTAGCGCCTACATTTTTCAATGGATTTTGAAATATCTTCACACAAATGTAGGGCATGACAATATCTCAAGCAAGTTTGACTTTCAGGGTGCTGCGCCTAAGGTAAAGGTCACTGTGGCTATTTTTAGAAAAACTTTGTCAGCGCTCTAGCGCCTTTATTTCTCAAGGGATTTTAAAATAACTTCACATAAATGTAGGGCATGACAATATCTCGAGCAAGTTCGACTTTCAGGGTGCTGCGCCCAAGGTCAAGGTCACTATAGCTATTTTTAGAAAAACTTTGTCAGCGCTGTAGCACCTACATTTCTCAATGGGTTTTGAAATAACTTCACACAAATGTAGGGCATGACAATATCTTGAGCAAGTTCGACTTTAAGGGTGCTGCGCCCAAGGTCAAGGTAGCTATTTTTAAAAAAACTTTGTCATTGCTCTAGCGCCTACATTTCTCCATGGATTTTAAAATAACTCCATTAGTTTTTCATTCACAGAGCTATTATATATCATGAAATTCCCCAGTTCAGTGTTGCCCACACCAAGTAGTCTTGTGCGAGGGGATTTGTATCGCCTGCGATGCCTTGTTTATTTTGTTTTTCTGTGATGGTTGCACTCTGAATACCTTTTTATGGGGAAGAGGGAGCTGGTTGCTGTGCTGCTTGTGATTTGTTTATTCCTATCTTGTTTTCTTCATCGTTACTTACTCTTCCTCTTGGTGCCATTGGTTAAGGTAGGCTGTAATCTTTGATAGTGCCTTTTTCGAATAAATACATGTTTCTCTGATGGATATGGTTATGTCAGAGAAATTTGGACTGGTTTTAGGGAAATGTCAGGGGAATTTATTTTGTCCAGTCTGTATGAACCCTGTAGCATGCTCTCCTCATATTGATCGTTTATAAATCCAAGACGAACTTATGCTTTCAATATCGTGTCAACGTGTATATTTGCGGTGTATGTGTAAATGCAATTCTGCAAACCTCTAATCAGATAAAACTAACAAACAAGGACCAAATAATATAAAATTTGATCATTTAAATCCTTTTCTGTTATTTTGCCTTCATTTTTTCTACATTTATATACAAAAACTGGAACTGGCAATAAATACCCGGTATAAAGTTTGACGTCATTTTGTCACCTCTGCATGGCCCGCATACCATACTGTGCGCTGGTATTGCAAGAAAAAGAATTGCTGACGGCAATAATTCCTTTACAGTGAAAAGCGGATACCATAACGAAATAGCATACCAAATGTCAAGCATTTTACTCTTCCGCAAATATCAGACATAGTCAAAGATAATTCAAAAATTGAACTGATAAGGCAAAATTTTGAAGCGCTCAGCAGCACCCTCATAAGGTTTAATAACAGCCCGTATTGACTACCCCCCGAATGTTGACCGGTAAATTAGATTTATCACTAGATATATTAAGGAAAGATGAATCTGTACTTACTGCAAACGTAATGGGTTTCATATAAATAATAAAATTTCTACAGTGAAAGTCCACGTATTTTGTTATCATCCCTCGTACAAACAATCATTTATCAGTTGTTACCCCATATACATATCAAGTACATGGTACTACAGATTTAGTCGTCTTTACACTGAATACAAACATTATCAGCACTGCCAGATAAGCCGTATTTACTTCCTTTCACAGAAAAGATTTTAATGCATATCTTATATTTGAATGTCAGACCGGTTAAAATCGGTACAGAAAGATTATAAGTATCTTTCATGGGTATGAGGTGTGGATAGAAAAATCCGTCACGAGGGTCACTGGTTGGCACCACGGGGCTTGCCGAGTGATGCCGAAGAGTGATCCCGAGTGACGGATTTTTCTATCCGCACCTCACACCCATGATAGATACTTTTTCTTGCACACCACATTTTATGTTATCTTTAGAATTTGTTAAAATGCGTAATTTTAGTGCCTCAGAGGTTTCTATTAGATTTTAAAAGAAGGCGCCGTTTTCAACGACCGCCATTCGGTTCTTTACGTCAACGTCTGGCTTGCATAAACTGACGTCATTTTGCCGTTTTCGTGACGTAATCGTCTAAAACGCCAACGTCACTTGACGACGCAGATACGTGATCTCCATTACAACCAATGCATTTAATGCTCGTTATTTTTATCCGGTCCTGGGTGAGATAACATGGGTGAGATAAGATTTGTAGGTACAGGGGAAGCACGCGGATATCCTTATCCGGTGTGCAAGAATATAACAATCCATCATGAGTGTCCATGTAGGATAGGGAAATCTCACCCGAGGGGTCGGAATTTCAACCAGGGACGAGGCTTGCCGAGTCCCTGGTTAAAATTCCGACCCCGAGGGTGAGATTTACCTATCCTACATGGACTGGCTCATGATGGATTATTTTTCTCCCACTGTTAGCGGATTTTAAACCTAAAGTCGAATTAGACTTCAGAACAGGAAAATTCTAACTTTTTAACCAATGATCTGAAGTAAATTTTGAGCAGCCCAGTGTGTTTATCGGGTCCTAAAATGGGTGTAAACACAGTTTGCACCTCAAAATTAGACGGAAAACACGATATGTGGACTATTTTATCTTCCAGAGGGCGAAAACAAAATGCAACTTAGCCTTTCACGTCACGCGCGTCAATTGAGCTAGCGACGTTTGTAATCGGTTTTAGTGACGTCATTAAAATTGAGTGACGTCACAAACCCATGATCTGCTATCAAACGTCATCCGACATGCTTGTGTGTCCATTTTGTTCATTTAAAATTAAAATATTAGTCAAAAAACGAAAAAGTCTGGTTGCTAATATAAGAACATGTTGCCAGGTATAAGATAGAAATTTCTTATATGAGCTGAGAGCCTATCTTATATAGGCAAAGGTGGGAGAAACATGTTTGATAGCCCCGCCTTGAACACGCGGGGCACTACTGGATTTTGTTTGTCTTTATTTCCGTAATTCCGTAGAATTTTTTTTTGGAATTCTGTGACACAGTTTTCTTAAGAAATCACAGCTAGAAACTTCAAACTTTGATAAATATGGACAATGGGTTGTTGTATTTTGGAATTTGTCCATTTATTTCTGTATTTTCAATGTTAATATGTCACAGTTTTCTCAAGGACTGTACACTGTCAGGCTATAATTTCAATATTGGTTCACCTATGAAGATTCAGTTATTATAAGACTAAGAACTGGACTCGTAGCTCTTATTCTTCCTTTAATTATCCATTGTTTCTTTCTTTTCAAATTTTGTCAGAATTTTCTCAAGAACTATACCAGCTAGAATCGTATAAATATGGACAATGAGTTGTTGTATCATGGGATTGATAAGTGGGCTCATTGCTGTTTTCCTCCCATTATGTTTGTCTATTTTTCTGTCTTTTTAAGTAAACTGTTTCAAAGTTGCCCAAGGAAGTGTGCAAGCTAAAATCTTCAAGCATGGTTTATTTTATATAAAGAATGAGTTATCGTATCGTGTGGTTGTTTGAGATCTTCGAATGGTGTTAAAATTAAGTATTTAGCGGCACGCTACGTCGAAATGACGTCGTGGCGACGTCGGTGTTGCGTTGATATTTTGCATTACGAGATCACACCGACGTCACCCCGACGTTATTTTGACGTCATGAATCTGGTGGGTTGTATCTCCACTATTCTCACATGTCGTAGGTTCCCTTTGCAGTTATCGAAATTTAAATCTCTTGTTTACAGAATGGCGACTGCTGACGCTGTAGATGACGGCAATTTGTGTGAAAGTGACGAGTTTTTAGGTATAGCTTACCGACATGGAACTTCCGACGAACTGATTGATCCGTGGTGCGATCTGTGTATTGAAAAGACTAACAAAAAGATTGAAGCCTCGGGATTTTGTCGAGAGTGCAGTACCTTCCTATGCAAGTCATGTCTTGATGCCCACAAGATGTTTCCTTCCATGCAAAACCATAGAATACTACAAGGTGGAAGAATGCCAAAGACACAAGCTGACAGACCTGTCAAATATTTAAATTGTGACATACATAGGGGTAAGATAAACGACCATTTTTGTATGGATCATAGTAAAATGGTATGCAGTCAGTGCATTGCTGAGTTCCACATGACATGTAAACAAAAGCTCATATCTGACCTATGCACATTTCTCGGTTCCATTGATATTCAGGACCTCAGGGATGTAACGGAGACAGTCAAGAAAAATATAAATTCTATCAGAAACCATATGGAACAAAATAAAGATATCATGGAAAGTCAAAAGAAGGAAATGATAAAAGAAGCAAAGCAACTGCGAGATGAACTAATTTTGAAAATAGAAAACGCGTATTCAACGACACTCTCCGATATAAACAATGTTTGTGACAAGCAAATGTCCTATTTGTCAAACCAGGTGTTTGCTCTGTCGGACATGATTACCTCCCTTGATCAAACTCTCACTAAAATTGACAAGATCATAGGTACAGATATAACTCCTCCTGTATTTATACAACTTCAAAATATGGTAGCAAATGTCCGTCAGAGTCAGAGTGAATTAGCTGATTTGGAAAAACAGCTTTGCAAAGTAGACTTGTCATTCTCTACAAGCCCTGAAATATCAACTTTTCTCTCAGCAAACAATCCGCTAGGCAGTGCCATAGAAGTTTCGTCACAACTTGACCTGATGACGCCGACACCAGAGATAGCTTTTCCCCCGCCATCAAGAAAAGCAAACAAATCAAAGACACGGGCCGGCATAATTGGCACAGATATAATGCCAATTAAAGCCACAAAGATGACGCCTTTGAATATGAAAATGGCAGATGATGTACAAACTTGCAATATCAACGGAATGGCTGTTTTACATAATAACTTGCTACTTACAGCCGACTGGTATAACAAGAAAGTGAAGGTTATCTCACCTGACAATAAGTTGCTGTCATCTCTGGCACTACTAGGTAGACCATATGACATCACTATGATAGATGACACAACAGCAGCAGTCTGTACAACTGATAGGAAACTTCATATGTTGGATATATCTGATCAAGGCTCATTGGCGATACAGAGATCAGTGCTACTGGGATACCTGGCATCTGGTGTAGCGCCATGTAACAATTATCTTGCGGTGATTAAGTGGACGGAACCAAGATGTGTGAAAATGATAACTATAACTGGAGCTGAGCTGTGGTCCGTATCAACAGATCACAATGGCCAACAGCTGTTTGATTGGCCACGTTCTATTACAACAACTACCATAAATGACAAACTGACCGTCATAGTAACTGACTATGGCAAGGATACAATAACGCTGCTGGATCCTGACAATAGTGATATTATCAAGATAATTGATGTGAAAGGCAAGGGTCCTGTTAGTCTCACTGTTGACAAAGATGGTAATGTCTTTGTTTGCTGCAGGAAGCCAGGAGAAATATGTGTCTGGTCAGCTGATTTTAGTCAGAGTAGGATCCTTCTGTCAGGCAGCGACCTTCAGCCATATTTGAAGGACATAGTTCACAGTGATAACACTGATGAAATCTTCATCGGTTATAAAAATGTTGACAGAGTTGACCGTTTTAAATTGTCATAAACCAAGAATACACTGACTGACATATTGTAGCTCACTTTTTATTGCTGTTCTTGATCTGAATATTTCATACCTGTATTCAAACATTTTTACAGGCATCGATATCTCAGTGACACTGAACCAACCTCAAAGAATGTCCTTGACCTTTAGGGCGCGTTTACACGAGCAAAGTTTCTGTCACAGAAACTTTAACAAAGAAAGTATGACAAACATTTTGCGTTTACACGGAGCAAATTGTTTGTTAAAGAAAATGTGCCATAGAATCTTTGTCACATAAACATTGGCAATGAAATATTTGCTGCAGTGTTCACACGACCAAATATTATTCGTCAAAGTTACCTGCAGCGATGAAACAAAATCTTTGTCACATTTTCCACGCTTGTAGCAATGTTCTTTGTTACATAATCTTTAGCAAAGTTCTCCGTTTACACGGACAAATTTAATTGATCGAAGTAACTTTACCATATATATTTGTCAAAGAAACATGGTCATATTTTGGCATTTACACGAGCAAATTTTTCTGTGACAAACCTACTTTGTCATAGAAACTTTGGTCGTGTAAACGCGCCCTTAGCTTCTGCGCATTTAGTTGGTTTAAACATATTTTATTCGCTTCTTCAGTTACATATTACACATAAATAGTTCGAGTAGTTCAAGTTAGGATGGGAACGGAAGAAATAACTGCTTATTTAGTTCCTCTCCTTTAGCTTAGTTAACCACATATACCAAATATTATACCTTTCTGGAAACTGGTAAAGCTGCTTCCCTTTTCACCTAACGATACATATGTGATCTTCCCCAGATGTTTTTTGATTGATTTGATGCTTAACGTCCTCGTTAAACAGCTATGGTCATATCGGGACGGTCAGTTAACCTAACCACACTATTCCTGGGCAGGCTTAGACCTCCTAAGCGGTTAACCAGTACTAAGTGCACATACTTTTGCCAGTAACTGACAACTGCCCTTCTTGAATCAGCGGAAGGAGAAACGAAAGTATGTGGCCAGACGGGGTTTCAAACCCAGGACCTCCGACTTATGAAGTTATGAGTCAGGTGCCCTACCGATTGCGCTACGCAGCCCGGCTTCCCCAGATGTTCCTGTGTAGTAAGTTTGAAGACTCTATCTCTTTTAGTATGCAAGCTACAGAAGGACCAGTAAGTTTGAAGACTCTATCCCTTTTAGTAAGTATGTAAGCTACACAAGGACCAGATTAAATTAATGAATAATGGGCTTAATGATGGCTTGAACCAAAACAAGATATATTTCTTTGAATATACATTTATTTTTCTACAATAAATAAGGCATTGTTAAACAAGGCGACCTATAAAGGAACTATGCCACAAAAAAACTGTCTTACAGCACGTGACATCAATCTAGACCATCGGTGAGCCACAACACCCAACAAGACCTAATCACGGTACAGGATACATGTAGCTCACCAGACAGCCCCTTGCCCATCACATAAAAAACTTTAACATAAAACTTTAACATTTTGCTAACACTGCCGACGTCGGTGGTAGTGCAACAGCTCTTCCAGTACATGCGTACAGGCAAGCTAAAAATGGTGCTTAATGCATTTGGACTAGCAAAGGCTAAGACAAGCCTGCACGACCTCACAACCTGATCAGAGCCTTTACTGCTCCTACATAACATGTGGACAATAAGAAATCTATATATACAAAATAAAGGCTGTAGAAAGATTACATGGATTCACAGACGGGACTCTCACTTATTATATGTAAATGTTTTGTGTTGTGGTTCAGTGGTCTGCCATTCTCCACAGGCACTGTACAGAAAAATGTAAACACTAGTTTCACAATTACAAAGTTATTTAATCTTTTTTATGCAGAAACTCTTGCCCTTTTAATGTATCATGTACCTAAAATTTGCTTGTTGAATATGTAAACACTTTCTGGACATGGTCATAACAAATTGCCAAAAAAATTTAAGATTAATATTATATTTATATCAAAAGGAGATGATCAGACAGCAAATCTGCTTTAAGGTAAATAGCTATGTACACTTTCAGGGGAAGTAACTCTTCATTTCATTTTTGTATCCCTACTCTGTAAGGGTCTGCTCTTAAAGAAAAGGATTTGCTCCTGTAAGATATGAGTCACGTCATGTGAGTTCCAAAAATGTTGGTTGGTTGGTTGGTTTGATGCTTAACGTCCACGGTAAACAACTATGGTCAGTTAACCTAACCACACTATTCCTGGGCAGACTTAGACCTCCTAAGCAGTTAACCAGTACTAAGCGCACATACTTTCGCCAGTAACTGACAACTATGTCATTGGTTAGAAGCAAAGGCTCTGATCAGACTGCACATAAGTGCAGTCTGATCAGAACCTTTGTTGGTCTAATCAGCTATCTATGGAAGTGACCCAAGCCACAGAGCCAACAGTGAGGTCTCTGATTACCCTGAATATCACATGACAGAGTTGCCGCTTTGTTGTAAGTCACATGACGTGGCTCACGTTTTATCAGGCATGATGATCTACACATGACCAGGCTGATTTAAATATTCCACTGTTAACACAGTACCTTTATTTGGTCAAATGGCACATTGTATTTCACATGAACTGTGACTAAAGAAATTATGCTTTATGAGTAACAATGATGAGATTGATCAGTTTGCACACCCATGCACACAGGTCAGTTTCTTTAACTGTCATATTTAGATTAATCAGGGGCCGAGTGCTCAAAGGAGGCGTAAACAATGCCAGCGTAGCTAACGAACGTCTGCGCAACTACGTCTGTCCTACGATTGTATTTCAATCCAAGCGCACGAAGGGATTTGTGAGTTTTGAAGCAATTTTAGGACTTATGTTTACGACACACCTCGGTTGTGCACACATTAAATTCTGCAACATTTTTAAGACGGACGTAGGCTTACGTTTGCTTTGTGTACTCGGCCCCAAGGCAAGAAGATTGTGGACACAAATTGTGACAGCATGAATGAATGGAGTCACCATACTGCTAGTCTGTCATTCATAACAGGTGATGAATGCAAGGTACAACCCAACAAATATTTTCAATCTTTATCACATTGTTCCACCAAAATACTTTGTTTAAAGTTGTTCCCTTATGGACCTGAAAAACTGACATGCTTTAAACGGTATGGCACACCTGCAAGTTTTAGCACCATTTGTATAAAGAGAAATAACTTTTGTTATTTCTTTTTATCTTCCCTGGATGCCATGGTACTTCATAAATGGGGTCTGCTCTAAAAGGAACGAATTTGCTCCTCCAACAAATGTTTGCAGTCTGGCGAGAGCCTTCATTTCTTTATCAACCATGCATGTTGAGTGTGGACAACAGAGGGTCTGATCAGACTGCACAGGCATGCAGGCTGGGCTGAAATTCGACTCGCATGCACCATCCACCTTTTTGAATGTCACAGCTGATGTCAGCTGAACGGGCTCTTTGTTAATTTTTTTAATTCTTTATATGAGCCACATTATGTGACTTCCAACAATGTGGCAATTTTCTAATGTGATGTTCAGATCATCCTTCTCATTTAAACAGGGAAATCAGAGGCCTCACTGTTGGCTCTATGACATAGATGGCTACACTGACAAGCAAAGACTCTGATCAGTGACCTATATAGATACTCTATATAGGTCACTGCTCTGATCAAGTGCAGTCTGAGCAGAGCCTTTCCTTGTCACTAATGCCATATTGTTAGAAATCATGTGGTTCGTATTTTCTTTCTTTATTTATTTTACATGTATTTTATTAATTTTTTTTTTTCATGAGAGCAAACCTTCCTTTAATATACATTCATTTTAATTGTGCATTTAGTCTATTCTATATCATGAAAAACTGGTCATTATTACACAATTTTGCAAATTTGTTCTTGAAATATGTACCATCTATCATCATTTTATCATGATTGAGGAAACATGGAACAAAATCAATATTAAAGGGACACAAATGATCATGCTGTTATGACTGAAAGACTTGTTTATAAATAATAAAAATGTTCATACAAATAAACAAACTGGTAACTGAAAAACTAAGATATCTACTTAATGCCTATACAAGCAAGTACTTTTGTACCTGTTGCAGATTCGAGCCGAGACGCGAGAAAACCAACAAAGTGGCTATGCGCCCAGCACAGACTCAGATAAGCCTAGGCATCTGCCCAATCTGATCAGGTATTTGCTGTCCGCATGGAGGTAGCTTAGACCCTTAGCTACCCTTTGAGCCTTGAACAAAGTCTGGTCAAACTGGGCGGATGCCCAGGTTGATCTGAGTCTTCGCTGTGCGCACAACCACATTGTTGGTTTTCTTGCATCGCAGCTCATTTTTTTTCTGAATGTGGACAGTCTGTTTTTGTTCTAACTACCAAACTCTATCATTTCAATAATAAACTGAGCCGCGACACGACAAAACCAGCAATGTGGTTGTGCTCCCAGCGCAGACTCACATCAGCCTGGGCATCCAACCGGTCTGATCATGACCTTCATTAAGCGCTTAACAGGTAGCTAAGGGTCTACGCTATGTCCATGCGCATAGCGAAGACTTTGATCAGACTGGGCGGATGCCCAGGCTGATCTGAGTCTGCGCTGGGAGCACAACCACATTGTTGGTTTTCTCACATCACTGCTCATTTCAACAATAAATTCTCGATATTCTCAAATGCCAAGTTTACCAGGGGCACGTTTGATTTACCTGAATCAGAAGCAGGATTCCAAATTATGTTCCTGTTTCAGGGTTTTTTGTGTGAAACAGAAACATGATACCGAAACAAGTGAATCATACCCCATTTATGTTTCACAGTGATTCAGGTGCATCCAAAATGGTGGCACTGGGTGAAAACACACACGTGCACATTTCAGTTCCAGCATTGTTGTCTAATAATGGTTTAGCATTGTTGATATACTTAAAGTATGCAATTTCGGAAAAGTAAACCAAGCATCAGAAGCAACTGCATATTTCTTGACAAGCAATTCAAATCATAACATCGAAACATAGTGTTTATAAGTGGCAGAAACATGTTTATGATTACAAAATCTTTATTCAGAATCCTGTTTCTGTTTCTAGTAAAACGAACACACCCCATATTTACAGAGCTCTGGATAAAAGCGAGTATCTGGTGATAATTAGGGATATTTTTCTAATTCTGCATAAAAACCAATGTTGAGACCCATCATTTGAACCATCTAGATGAGAGGGTCGAAAAAATATGGTTTCATTGAGAAATAAGAAAAATTCTATAATTTTCATCAAATACTGCCTCTTATACTAGAGCTCTGCCATATGCAGAGTTCCAAAGTGGAGTTGTTTTGATACAGTATTTAATTAGGGATAATTTTTTTAATTCTGCATAAAAGCACATGTTGAGACCCCTCATCTGAACCGTCCCAATGAGACGGTTCAGGTGTGGTGGCACTACATATGGTTTCATTGAGTGAGTAAATTCGGGTTTGACGTCCCACCAACAACAAGGTCATATGGAGACAGGACTTTGGTTTAAAGTCTCATCTGAAAGACCAGAGAAGCGGGGGATCGATCTTGCGACCCCTGGATTGGTAGTCCGGAGTGTTATCCACTACACTACAGCCGCTCCTGGTTTCATTGAGAAATAAAAAAAATATGGTTTCATTGAGAAATAAAAAAAATTCTATAATGATCATCAAATACTGCCTCTTATCTAAAGCTCTGCCATACGCAGAGTTCCAAAGTGGAGTTGTTTTGATACAGTATTTATTCTTCTATAAAATGTTGTTTTTCTCTCTCTAGAATGACCCCAAGAATATCTAAACAAGTCTCAGCCATGAATAAAGGTTTTCCCATCTAAAACAATTCCAATGTCTAGACAAGTCTTATAAGATGGGTCCTAATTTTTTGGGATAGTCTGGCAAAAAAAACCTGTCTTGTAACCAAAGAAATATAGTAAGACAGCAATAAACCGGCAACTATAAAACTGATACAAAATGAAAACAATTTCCAACACACAATCATGTGACTACATGCTATGAAAAAAATCACTGACTTAATTTCTTCTCTGTGTACTGTTTGGCTGTATTTTCCATTTCTCACCAGTCCTCAGATGTAAACAGTGTTGGCAGGAATATATAAGCTGTCATCTCCAAACCTAACTAAAGTCTAGCTGCTGTAAAAAAATTTTTTCAGTAATATATTACTTCTACCTATATATAAAACTGTATGTTCCAAGACCTTTTTTTCCTTTGATAGCACTTAAGGCATGTTCCAGGTAAACATACATACTGAGCAAACAGGAATTTAATTAGGTTTTGTTAGTTCGATAAAAACACTGGTTTTTACAATAGGCAATGAATGTTTCTAGTTGGTAGTTCCAGACCTGCCCTGGAAGGTACTTTTATCTGAAATAGCCCTAAGCTGCCAGATCACAATTTTCTCCAGACCATGACCTACACCTCCCACAGAGATATCTCCTTCCTGCAAGTATCTCTCCTCATTAAGGGCTACTGTTTTGAGAAGAATCTGCTCACCAAAACAAATTCTTCCTTTGAGTCGAGACACAACAAAATCAACAAAGTGGCATGTGTGCCAAGCGAAGGCTCAGATCAGCCTGGGCATCTGCCCAGTCTAATCAGAGTTCCCTGCCGGCATGGAGGTAGCTTAGACCCTTAGGTACCCTTTCAGAGCTCAGCGAAGACGGGTCAGACTGGGTGAATGCCCAGGCTGATCTGGGTCTTTGAGTGACGTACATGCCACTTTGCAGGTTTTCTCTTGCTGGGACTCCTTTAGGTGTAGTCCATTACAAAATCCAATTATTTTGATGTTTTTAAGCATTAAATAAGTTATGAAAGGCACAGGTAGATTTAAGTAAAACTAAACAGATGTTGTCGTCATTTTGGTATCCCGTCTTGAAGTATAGAGGACATCAAAACTTTATCTTGCATTGTGTGTTCCAGTTCTCGTTCATCTAATTTCAAGGTAACCTGCAAACAGAAATATATATATACTTTGAACAAACTTACTCATTTTCTACAACTATAATGTATAGGGTTACTAAATTGACACAGGGGAATATAGTCGCAAGAGGAGCTTGCGAGTCTTTCCATAAATAGGGGTTATTTTCCCCAGTATCAGCTAAATAACCCTTTATCATACAGCTACAAGTATGATCAGCTCAATTTCAAGTTTAAACCAACATTTCTTTCATAATTTGTCTTAAGGTATAATCAATATTTTTCATGGTTGAGATATCAGTATGATAGCCTTCCATTATTATTTTTATGTCTGAAATGCCACTAACAGGTCAGCATTTACTGCTGTTAGTATCTAGTGTGAAAATGCATGCCAGCCAAACAAGACAACAAAGAGCAATTGAGCAGAGGCTCATGTATGCCTGAGCTAGCTCCACTGGCTAATCAAGTCAATCTTGAGGTAAAAGTAACCTTAATTTGCAGACATCAATGCCAACATGCCAAGGGCTGAATGGATATCAGGACAGAAACTATATCTTGAATGCCTGGGTATAATGACAGAAATTTAACTTACTTTTGCAAGCCTTGTTTCTTTCGCTTTTTTGATGCCAATCATTCCTCTAGCCTCCAGTAGTGACGTGATCCCTTGAAATTCTGAGTGATCTACAGCCGCCATCTGTCTCTTCTGACACACTTTACTGTAGATTTCATGGAGCTGGGAACAAAATGAATAACACATGCAACAACAGAACTAGTGGTGAAAGAGGAGAAATCCAAACATGAGCCATGACATGAAAAAACCCAACAAAGTGGGATGTAAGCCAAGTGAAGACTCAAATCAGCCATGGCAGCAGTCCAGTCCAGAGTTTTTGCTGTGCTCTTCTTTCCTGGATAAATTGTCTTGTTTTTTCTCTCTTACCACAAAATATGTTGTGGCAGTTCTGACAGAGTAATTCTAATAAGATTCAATACTTTTCTTTCGTAAAGAAATTGAGCTAGACAGCAAAATTTAAAATACAACCACTGCAAGAGTCACCCTCTAATATATTGAACATAAAACTTCAACAAAAATGTTAGCAGATGACAAAGGGAAAGATAAAAACTGTATACACTAATATACTTTGTATGCCAAGTATAATAACCTAGATGATTCTAATGAACTGCAAAGCACTCTGTATGTTGATCCAATTTACGATTTTGTTGAAAAATAAGATATATGCCAACTAATCAAAATTTCACACAGCAGCTTGCTGCAATCCTTGTAAGGTTTTTTTTTTCCATCACATTTAGAGTGGCTATTTGGCTATAAGTGGGGCTCCTTCCTCAAAAACGACCAAATACATGTGAATGTTTCATATAATTTTAGTATAAGATGGGGTTTTCTCTTCCAATTATAATAATCCCAAAAATCTAGATTGTTTTGGGAGAGAAAACCCTGTCTCTTAACTGAAGAACAACAATAGATTTTTAACAGAAGTCTTGGTAGCAGTGAACACTGATATGAGGCAAATATACAACATTTGCTATATAAATTATCTTTTCACCACACTGCAATTAGGCAATCAACCTTAATCAGACAGGCATTAGAAAAGCACATATATAGAATTAGGTCAAAACTGGCCACAAGCCTGATGAGCTGCTTTGGTGCCATGAGTGAGTGTGTGAACTTGAGATTAACGTCCCACCAACAACTGGGCCATACAGAGATGGGACCTCGATTAAAAATCTCATTCGAGAGACCGGAGAAATGGTAGATTGATCTTGTAGCCCCTGGACTGGTAGTCCAGCATGTTATTGACTAGATTTCTGCCTTTCCAGCTGCTTTGGCATTGTTCTTCCCTTTAATAGGCACCTACATTCCTGCACTTCATATTTTCTCACAGTATCCAAAAATTACCTTGCCAACAGTAACTTCTTTCATCTTCCCTTGCTTCAGCATCAACAACAAACTACACACGACAAGTTTCTGTTGAAGAGGAATTGTTTCTTGTTGTGACGCCGCTGTCCCGCTACCGTACACATCCGACAACACCTTGTTGATATGGGCAACACTGATTTTCTTTGGCACTTCTGGGGATTTCTTAGGGCTGTTGCATTCTGAAAACAATTATTTGATAATATAGTATCAACTGAAGGTAAAATATATGCATCAGTAAAAGCAACTGTCATATGATACCATAGCTCACCAAAGTGCCTCATTAAAATGCTTTAATCCGTAAGTGGACTTGTCTACCTCAGTTGAACAGGACAATTTTCTCCATAAGAGGTGTCAATTTTAATTTCAATCACAATTATTTTCTTCAGAATGCAGTGTAAGCCTTGATCAGATTCCATTTTCTGTTTGTTGGACGCTATTCAGTATAAATAAAACAAATGTAATTTATGAGGGTACAGTTCTCCAGGGCTGCATTTTTGTAAATTACAAGCTAAAAGCTGGATAATTACAGTCGCATTTCGCTTATGTAAAATATGAACAACCATAAAAGAAACTTGTATAACAAGCCTTTTGAAGACCTTGAGTAAATAAGTTGGAACTTCTTCGAGTTTTAGACATAAGCTCCGCTAAACTTTTTACATATATATTCGGTTATAAGATGTCTTTTTCCCATCAAGAACAACCAGAAAAATCTAGATCCATCTTATATTGTTGGTTTGGGACTGGTTTGGGTATGAAAGGGAAAAAGATGTATTACAGCAAATTTAATATGACACATCCAAACATTTGGGTTTGTTCTAGAGTAGGAAAATATCCCTGTCATATAGCCTTATAAATATGGCAGTTTCAACTGTCACTGTTTTGCCACAGAAACACAGATAAGGCAAAATTTGAGAAAATTTTATGCTGCCGCTGTCACTAACTCAAATGCTACATACACCAGAAAAGAAACACCTATGTTCTGATGGCAAGACAAGATGTAACTGACACTTTTTTTCCTGATCCTAATGAAAAGACAGAAGGGATTTTTTACCACCGGTAGCTGTTTTCAGTGTCCTCTGACTCTTTACGTCTGTTTCTACCATTTCCACAGCTCGCCGACACACATCCAGGGCTTTTCTCATGTCTCCAGCTACTGCAGAGATTTTCCGGGCACAGAACTGAACTGCTGTAGCATCCATGACATCAAGTCCATCCACTTCCAGCTGTATATAAAGATATTTTAAAATGACTTGTTTATTAGGCTAAAGACAAAGGGTTTTCTGTTTAAAATTCACTTTAATATGTGAATAAATGTTGTGTAAGACAGCTGTAAGATGGGTTTCGCTCTTCCAAAACAATCCTAAATATGTAGACCTGCCTTGTAAGGCAGATCTAGATTTTTTGGACTGTTTAGGGAGGGAAAGCCTCATCTTATAATTGAATGAATATAAATATCATAACAGGGAAAAAAAAGGTTTTCTCTTTTTCTCCCCTGGGAAGCAAATTCTATAAGAGTAGATCTTATTTTGTATGGACTACACCATCAAGGTAGGCTAAAAGGATGTCTAGTGATTTCCCATCGTAACAAGAGCTTTTCACGTACAGGATAGCTTACCTGACAGCCCCTTACCCATCAAATAAAAAAAACATTGTTGTAAAACTTGAAAGTCTGACCCCAGTGCCAACTTCAGGGTGACATTTATAGCCCCCAGTGCTTCCGTCCATGCTAAAATGTAATTCTTCACATACATGTACCTTTCTGTCTCTGAGTGTAATACATACAACAAAACAACTTACATCCTTCAGTCTGTCCTTGATAATGGCTGATATCTGCTCTTTGTTGTAAGGTGCAAAGTTTAGTAACTCTGGTTTACAGTCTGGTCGAGCCTGAAGTCTGGGAAGAATTCTGTCTGTCAAATCTAAGGCGTTGGCAATTCCTGAAATTTCATATGACATCAAGTTATTACTTAGTAAGTTAAACAAGTTCAGGTTTCTTATCCAGAATTTTGGCTGATCTGGTATAGATACACAAGTCTTGATTTCCTTAACTCTCCCAAGTTACTGCAATCCAAGACTAGTGTCCCTGAAATTCAAATGAAGTTAGATGAAAGGAATTCTGACTGTTTAGTCTTGAAATTTGATTGCTGTTTGAGTCTTGGTAAAGATACACACAACTAATGCATCCAAAAATTTTAATTTTAAAAGACAGGTGTTTCAGGAGATTGTTGTATCTCTAAATAAATGCATTAAACTTGTCCTCTCAAAACTTCAAATGCTGTAAAGATAAGACACAATGCCAGACTTCTGTTGGGAAAATTCAAAGAGAAACCAAGAATAAGAAAACTAAGCCTTTTTTTTCTTTCCTCAAAACATATATTGTCCTGATTGTATTTATTTCCCTGTATCCATTTTTCATTTTGAAATTAGAATTGAGTCACAATATATAGCAAAGAAAGAAATATATATCACTGCTTTAGCTACATGCTATAATTTGAGACCTATCAAATATTTTTTCGTAAACTTATACCTCAGTTCGTACTTTAATCATTTGAATATTGTTTTAAATAGGTCAGTTACTAACACTGCAGTGTCCTACGATGCCAGCTCCCAACGTATTTGTCAACACACATAGCTCTGAAGTTGCCTTCTGCAAAAAGCCAATCATCTATAGCCAACATCAGGGCCCCGTTGTTCAAAACTAACAATGTCGTTAGTTAACATTTCGTTAAAGTTTGAATGTTAGCAACTCAAATACACCAATAGTTTTGTTGAAAAAATGTGAGAAGTTTTTGCAGTGCAAAATGTTCTCACATATTTTCAACAAAAAACATCAAAGTATTTGGCTATAAAGTCTAACAAGAGCTGTCGCCTGACAGCATAGCTCGCCTGAATAGGTGCTTGCCCATCACACAGTCGCTATGGTGGTGTGGACTGCTATGTAACTTCAGGCAAGCATGTCCATAATGACAACATATTTATAAACAAAAGCTATCTCAGAAACGTCTTAAAAAAAAAAAAAAAAAATCCACATGAAATTTCAAAGTCCATGAGCTTGAGGTCAAAGAACTAAGGGGTAGGGGGGAGGAGGGCAGGGCTAGGATGTATCAAAGCCTTTAAGCGTTATCTAACATCAGTCCAAGTATTAGTATCAACTGAGTCCATTGTGGCACTGTGAAATTATGTCTTCATTAATATAAAACTAATCAAAATCTTTAAGACAAAACTCAAAGTCCATGACCTTGACATCAAGGTCATCCAGTCGGGTAAGTATATAGCGTTTTGTAAAAACTCAAAAAAGTGTCTAACATCAGTTCAAGTGTAAACTAAATCTCTGCCAAGCATTATGAATCAGTACGCAATTAGAAAACTTTAATAAAGACCAAATTTCCTAAGTCCCTGACCTTGACATCAAGGTCACCGAGCAGGGCTGGGGTAGTACTCTGTAAAACTTTGGACTAATATCTAACTACAGTGCAAATATAAAAAGAATTCATCTATGGGTTCAGGAGATATGTGTCATTAAAAAACTTTAACCAAAACATCCAATCAATAAAAAGACAATTTTCTAAGTCCATGACCTTGACATCAAGGTCACTGAGGGGGGTGGGGGTAGTACCTTGGAAAACTTCGGACCAATATCTAACTACAGTGCAAGTATCAAAGGAATCCATCCATGGGTTAAGGAGATACTGGGCTTTAGAAAACTTTAACCAAAACATCCAGTCCCAAAAACTCCCAATTTTCTAAGTCCATGACCTTGACATCATGGTCAAGGAGTGGGGTGGGGGTGGTACCATGTTAAACTTTGGACCAATATCTAACTACAGTGCAAGTATCAAAAGAATCCATCCATGGGTTAGGGAGATATAGGTCTTTAAAAAACTTTAACCAAAACATCCAAGCCGGACGCCGACGCTGACGCTGACGCGGACGCCGTGGTGACAACAATAGCTCTTCCTGAACTTTCGTTCAGGCGAGCTAAAAACACTTAATGAGTTGACCTCCTAACGAGCTTGTTAGGCGAACAAAGCTTTGAACAACTGGGCCCAGAAGTTCACCAGTTGATGCCCGTTCCCTTTCTACGCAGCCAGTCATAGACTGCTTGCTCCACTTACCTACTAAAATAAGCCTGGACTTTGGTAGGGATGGCCATTCAAATATTGTGTACAGGATTTCTTGATTCTTACTATCCAGTTGATCTATCTCATCCAAAACCATGATTCTGAAATGTATAAAAGTTTTCATTTCAAATGTAAAGGCTGACATTCCGGTTAATTCAGAGCTCTAGATGATAACTGATGGATAATTTTCTTTATTTCTCATTGAAACCATATGTTGTGACCCCTCATCTGAACTGTCTTGTCAAGACAGTTCAGATGAGGGGTCACAATATGTTTTTATCTAGAATTAACAAAAATTATCCCTAATCATCACCAAATACACCCGCTAATCTAGGGCTCTGGGTTATCATACACATACAGGAAACAGCTACAATTATACATAAGCAATCAGCAAAAGGTGTTTCAATTATAACATATTTAAGCTTTTAATGTAGGTACATGTGTATTTCCTTCCTGTGACAATAAAGCCTAAAATTATATGATTATATGTGGCCAAAACTTTGCTAGAACACTAACATATGTGAGTCAGAGTGCCTTAACACTAACAGTATTAAGGTCAGAAACTTTCCTGGGATGAAAATGAAAACCCTTTACTTTCTTTCTGAGAAAGAAAGTAAAAATGTCTACATTTTCATCCCTATAAATTCAGAGCCAACAGCACTGGATTTATTGTGTAGATTGGCAAATTTTACAGGACATTGAGTGAACTTTGGTATAATGCCCCACTAAAACATATAGGCTATAGTTACAGAGACTGGACCTCCGTTTAAAGCCTCATCTGAAAGACAGGAGAAGTGGGGGGGAATGAATCTGCAACCTCTAGTGCATTTATATCCACCACACTACTACTGCTCCTTTCAGAAGGGCAAAATAACCTGATAAAACTATGATAAAATACCCAAGTGAGCTACTCTACAGCACTTAATAACTGCAATATCAAATTTTGGTTGTATTATGAAACAAGACCTGTCCCCGTACAGAATAGCTTGCCTGCAGTGCCTTGCCCATCAGATTAAAAACTTTAACGTAAAACTTTAACATTTTGCTAACACCGACGCCGGGGGTAGTACAATAGCTCTTCCTGAACTTCGTTAAGGTGAGCTAAAAAATGACAAAATAATGCCATTTAATTTTTGAAGCTTTCAAAACTTCCATCTTTATCTCTGTAGATGTACTGAAACCTAAATATTGGCATACTTGAATTTTGGCACTCTTTGCTTTTAACCGCCAAATACATTCAACTCTCGATATCTCGAAGTCCAACTAAATCTCAAACTACTAATATCTAAAAGTAAATTTTCTGGTCCCAGAAACCTTACTCAGGGATATCAATAGTCAAGATAACAGGAGTTACTCCTGTTATCTTAAACTATCGATATCCCAGAGTACCGAGTTAAAATTCAAAGAGAAATTTATAGGAAGTGTGTTCAAACTGTATTCTTTGATATAAAAGAATACTTTGAGATATCAGTGTTCGAGATATTGAGAGCATACTGTGTTACTTCATAGTTTAACAGAACAATGTAATACACAGGACAGGACTGAAACAACTTACATGGATGGTCCATCTGAAGTTAAACATTTCTCAACTGCTCGAAGTCGCTCTTTGGCTGTTGGGGCATTTTTACCAGTCAGATCAGTGTACAGTTTACCGTAGACAGTTGCCGAGTCCTTCAATGTCATACAATTTAGGTAGAGAGTCTTACAGCTATGGAAGTCCTATAAAATACATTTTTAACAGAGGTTCAGATTAGAAGCTTATTTTATGGGATCATACTTTTCTCTCCTAAAACATGTGTTGACTCCTATTAGAGCTGCCTCCATAAACCTCAGATCAGACAGAATGGGTGTCTAGGCTAATTTCTAACGTTTTGCCTTTCACACTTGCCATGAGGTATCTGTTCTAGTAATGCCACTCAAATTTTAAATATTGGTAAACCATCACACAGTACCTTAGATAAGCTGCGTATCCGCGTATTTACGCAATTTGAATGTTTGAAAACGCAATTAAAATCATATTTTAGCGTAAAGAAACGCAATTGAAATCTCCTTTACGCAATTCAGTGATTCGCCGGATCGTAACGGTGTTTCTCCAGCGGGATGAGAACTGATTATACAACGTGAAATTCTACGACTTTGGGCTGGTTCTCCGCGTCATGTGCAATGAATGTAATCCGAGTGATGTATACGGGAAACCAGTTGTGTGTAAAGGCAAGACACAATACACAGTTATGGCCCTCAACACAGAGAAAAAGCGAAGGGCCACGCACAGAATAACAAATAATTGGATAGCAGAGCCTGTCTACGTTTTATCCAACATCCTTAGTGAATGATATCATTCTTGACCCTAGGCTATAAATACATGCGATGATGTATTCTCAGTGGCACTCCAATCGTAAAGCAGCTCGTCGGCAAAATTGAAAGTGAAAGTAGCGTGCATTCGGTAATCCTCCCTTCTGTTTTCATTTGCACATTGTAAGTTGTTTGAAATCAAATGCTGGGTGATAAAATTCCGGATAAATCCGGATTTAGGATCCTCCAGAACACATCCTGAGATTGATGCAAATCCGTGGAGTTCACCGGGAGGGGTGGGGGGTGGGGGGGGAGGGGGTTGTCTGACGGAGGAAATTGACAGGACATTTAGGTATGTATTTGTTTTGTTAACTGTCTAAGGTAACATAGGGGAGAATGCAGTGCATTTGGACATGGACACTTAGTCATTATGAGCCAAATTATACTCCACCCACCTTTTCCTCTTTCTTCTGATTCTTGCCCAAACTTTATATTGGCCTATGGTAGTGGGTGGGGGATGAATAAAAATGTACAAAATACAGGGGAACCTATGCCCATTTTTTTTTAGGGTTGGACTTAGTTTTTTTGAGCCCGTTTTTTTAACCCATTTCTTCAGAGCACCCTTTTTCACCTGACCCTGCTCTGCAATTAAACATGATAGAGAAACCCCGTGAAGCTGTGATTTTAGACTGGATTTTAGGGGTACGAAATAACCTAAAACCATTTTAGATATCAGCATTACTTGGAATGCCAATATGATGAAATACTGTTAAAAAGACAGTATCTTATCCAAAAATACCCAATCTGAAATGTGTGGATACCCAATTCACTAGCCCTTCGAAATTTCAAATACCCAATTCAAAACTGAAATACCCAATTGGATGAAAAGTGAGTGGGTAAATACCCAATTGGATGAAAAGTGAGTGGGTAAATACCCAATTGGGTCAAAAGCTTATCTAAGGTACTGATCACATTTTTCCCAGGGCTGTGGAAATATCAAAATTTTCTACTTGTCCATGGACAAGTAAATAGACAAAATTAACTTGTCCAAACAAATATCTACTTGCCCAAAAAAAGGTAAACATGAGATAAAGAATAACAGATAATGAATAGAGGAAGAGTTGAACTTGATGACAGTTTTTGGCTAACGGTCACAAAGTTACAAATTTAAACCTATGTTGTGGGCACCTGTTAGAATTGCCTCGATGAGGCAATTCTAACACGAACCCACAACTTGTTTTCATTCATGAGAATATATGAAAAATACATTAACTCAGAATTATCCTGAAATACTTCCACTGATGACACTTCGAATACTTGTCCCAGGGGCTGAGGGCAAGTAAACTGAGATTTCTCACTTGTCCAGATTAAAACGGGACAAGTAGGACAATTCAGGCATAGTATTTCCACAGCCCTGTTTTCCCACCATCTTTCAAAGGAAGACAGCTTCTGTTACTTCCTGTTCTTCCAAGCTCTAGCAAGACCTGTCCATGTATAGGATAGCTTGCCTGACAGGACCTTGACCATCACATAGAAGTTAAATATAAAACTTTAACGTTTTGCTAACATTACCGCCAACCCTAACGCTGAGGATAGTGCAACAGCTATCCCTGTACATTCATACAGGCGAGATAAAAGGTGTTTTGTCTTTACCCCACCTCAGTTCACCTTAACAATCATATTTAGTGTACATACCTTCAAGTCATCAATGATGTGGGTCAGTACGGCTGTCTTTCCTGTCCCAGGGGCCCCAGATACATATAAACTTCCTGCCGTTTTAGCAACCATGTGTGTCTTAAGAAACTTGTGAACCTGCGACATCTCTTTGTCTCGACCTACAAGCCTCTCAGGTTTAGCTGTATGGAAAGACTGTTTTGCTTGATTGTAGGCTTTACCTAGAAATAGTTATTCCAGGAGAAAAATAAATTGGTTTAGACAATATTTTGTTTCATACATATATATGTTCTGCGCAAAGTAGGAATAGGTACAATTCTGGAATTGTCCTGCGCAAAGTAGGAATTCTCACTTTGTTGCGCAAAGTGGGAATTTTTACCTTGCGCAAAACAATTCCGGAATTGTCTCTGCGCAAAGTGAGAATCGGGACAAAGTAAGAATATTTAAGATGTTAGTGCAGATAACCAATACAAGTTTGCATTTATTTGTTTGATTTGGTCTCTCTTTTTGTGTTTTTGTTTTTCTTGTAATTATAATTATGAAAGAATAGTGTGTATGAGCCTCTGGCATTAAAAATGGCTTTCAATATGTCCTTTCAAAATTTGTCATCCAGTATTTGCAATAACCTACAAATTTCTAAATTTCGGAAGGCTGTAATTTTGTCAAACTAATATTTTACTTTTAAAATCGCACATGCACATGCACATCTACAAATGTCTGCAGCATGGTGCAACGTTTCAAATCTACTGCTCAAAACTCTGGAAAGAGTTGATAATACATCTTGTCATCCTGTATTAGCCAAAATTCGAAAAATTTCTAAGTATGAGGCCGTGATTTTATCAAACAAATTCCTCATTTTAAAGTCAATTCCCTGTTACTTCTATCAAATGACTATTCAATTCTCACTTTGTCCTAAAGATTCCCACTTTGCGCAGACACATTTACCTGTTCGATAAACCACCAAATCCCTTGCGCAATTCTAGAATTGTACCGGTACAATTCCGGAATTGTAACACAAAGTGAGAATTCCTACTTTGCGCAGGACAATTCCGGAATTGTACCGATTCCTACTTTGCGCAGAACATATACACAAACATCAGAAATGAAAACTATGTTCAGAGAACTTATGAATATCTCCTAGCTCCTCCATAACATGAGATCTAATGCTTTTTCAAATACAATACAAGATCTAATTCGATAACTTCTAAAAGTCAAAAGTTATCCTGTAATATAGTCAGATACAGGTCATAATAATGAAATATTGCTCCTTGCAGTGATTTTTTCCACTATTTTGGGAATGGTGCCAGTTCCCACGGAATTGGGAAAAATCACGATGTTGTCTTCTAAAATTTGGACTCTCAAACCGTCTTTATTTAGTCCCAAGTGGCAGTATAGGGGACATAATACTGAATACAGAATATTTACATTCAGTTATAGCTATATCTGCCTGTCTTCCAAGCAAGCAAGTAATTCTATGCTTGTAAGATGATCCCTAGCAAATTTCTTCCTGCTGTTTGGAATTTTTCAACTTGTAATTGGGAAAAAAAGATACAATTTTGAATTGGGACTGGTGCCTTTTATGGGCACCACTTATATGTAGAAAAAAAGAAAAAAAAACACTGCCTTTGGTGCACTACTATGCTTGAGATGACAGTTGAAATGAACAACAAAAAAAAACAAAAAAAAACAGGAAATGTGTCCAAACTATATTCTTTGATATAAGATGGTATTTTGAGATACCAGGTAAACTTGAGTTAAAGTCAACTGTACTGTTATAGGCACATTGGGTACACCGTTTCCATGATTATATGAAGTTATTCCCAGTGGGTGCAACAAGACATAGTTTTGGGCCTTTGGCACCGTGATTAACAATGAAACATAATTTTAATGTTGTGTGCATGGTGGGTTGCAATCTGAAACTGTTATCTTAGCCAAACACTTTGGCTATACAATACTCAAGTCTGTAAACTCACCATCCTGTTTGTGGAGTTTCATCACAGGTGACCGCTTCACTGGACTATTTTCTGCTAGTGCTTTTTTAACAGAATACCCTTTAACGCTTATTTTTGCAGGACTATTCTTGGCAGCGCTCAACTTCAGTGGGCTTTCTGTAAGTCTCCTTGGGGACAATGGCTGTACTGAGATGTTGGCGGCATTATCAAACTGTTTTCTTGGTGACAAGGGTAGTACCACTTGTGGTTTAGGAACATCTGTAAATAAAACATACACACTTATTGACAAGGTTTTGACTAAATTGCGAGATATGATAGCAGATTCAACAAAACGGCCAACTAGCTAACCCTGTTTATTTTTGGCCTTATAAAGGACAATGGCTACACTATTAGGGGATGTAACTCTGCCTTTCATTTTCGCATTCCGTCTAAATAGGGGTCAACTCTTACAGCAAATTTGCTCCCCTTTGGAGCAGACATAAGTCACACAAGTGGCGCAACACAACTCACAAGACAAAGAGCCACATACACTGTGGAATTTTGATGTAAGTTCTGCTAACACGTGGTCATTTAAGCTGTCTTAATTGAATGCTGTGTCTCGCGGATGCCTCTCTGCCCACTGTCACAAAATGTTCCCTAAGACTATACTAAATAGAGGATCTTACATGAGTGCTCATGTATTATTGAATTTATTAAACGAGTTGGGGAAAAAGATAAGATGCGAGGCTTTGCCGAGCATCTTATCGGTTTTCCCCAACGAGTTCAATTCAATAATACAGGAGCATGAATGCAAGATTCTATTTATCATATGACACTAAAATCGCATTTTTTAGCAAAATTTGCACTAAAACGTCACGGTTTCGCCATTAGAAAACGCGACGTTCTAATGGACGTCACATATAACGTTACGACGTAATTTGCATATTTAATCCACTAGTGGATTATCGATTTTAATGCATGGCTTTATTACACTCTCAGACGCGACGTCATATGATAAACCAGAATACTAGCCAATTTTTGCAAATAATTTTATATTTGAAAATTTAACTAAATTTAACTTTCAACTACTGGGCCGAGAACTGATCTGGAACAAAATTTAGGGCTCTTACCAGCATCAATGACTTTAGCAGCAGCAAATTTGGTGGCTAAGCAACCTCTTATGGGTGTTTCTCCTCGTCTTCTTGGAGTTGATTTGTTTTCCTTCTGTTTCTTACTAGGACTTGGTGAGCCGGGTTGTGGAACATTTTCATTACCTAAATACACAAATACACCTTTGTTAAATAACACAGGTTTATCTTAAGCTTTTCCTGATGGGGAAAATTATTTTTCGCATTTATGCAAAAAAAGTAGAAGTAGGAGTTTTCTGAGAAAAAGTATGAAAAAAGTTGGAAGAGACCTAAAAAGTAGGAAAAAAGGACTACTTGAAAGCCTTCTTATGGGAAAGTATGGATATATAATAATAATTAATAAGCTCTAATAATTCTGCTATAAAACAGGACTTTTCCCATGTCTTAAAAAGACCAGTGTTCATGAAAGTCTGTGAGAGCTTACAGGACTGAATCCAAATTCCAATAAAATAAAATGTACGTGGAAATTCAAAAGATTTTTACCAGACCTAATGAATTTTTACCAGACATGTCAGACGGAGTTTTGTGAAGACTGAAAGACCCCTAATATCTAAATGAATCTTGTGCAATTCCTCTATAAGCTGGGGTTTCCCCATCCAAGACAACCACAATAACCTAAATCTGTCTTGACAGACCTAGATTTTTTGGGTTGTTTTGGATGAGAAAAACCTTCATCTTATATCTTAATGCACATGATGAATAAACAGTTCTAGATAAGAGGGAGTATTTGATGACAATTAAGGACATTTTTGCTTATTTCTCATTCAAACCATATGTTGTGACCCCTCATCTGAACCGTCTCATCGAGACGGTTCAGATGAGGGGTCACAACATACGGTTTCTCGCAAATATATAAGAAAAAATATCCTTAATTATCATCAATCATGACAGTTCAGATGAGGGGATCACAACACATGGTTTCTCCCATATATATAAGAAAAACTATCCTTAACTATCATCAAATACTCCCTCTTGTCTGGAGCTCTGAATTAAATCAACAACAATAAAATTTTCACCTTCTCCCTGGCGCTTTCTTGGTGAACTCAGTTGTGTATTTTCTTTTTCTGGGCTGTTTTCTTCATTTTCTTTCCTTGAAACTTTCTTTGATTGCCGTGTTACTCTCTTCTTGACTGGGAACTCCAACTTTCTCTGCACTTGAGTGACTGGCATGATTCTGAAATAGAGTTAACATACATGTATAAGTGCCAAACAAGCAAATGGCAATATTCATCTTTTTGTCTATTTTTGTGTGTCCATCTGTCTGCCTGCACTCCTTAAATTAAGTAGAAACACCCCTTAAAGCGGGTTGAAACAGTCCACCTTTGAAATCGGGCTGAAATGATCCACCCCAACACAAACAACTTCCCTCTTCTTTACTTTTACATAAACCAAATGTTTATAGATAGATATATAGATAGATATATATATATATATAGAATATAGAATGCAGAAAATCAAGGCAGGGCTGGGAAAAAAACACTCGTCCGCTCGCCATGACAAGTGCCTCAAGCTACGGGACGAGTAGAATTTCTCAGTACTGCCAAGGTAACTTATTAATTTCACTATAAATCTTGTGATGCAGGACAAGTGACAATTTAAAGAATTTTCCAGCCCTGTAAGGTAGTGGTCGGCCGATTAATCGAGTTCGTCGAGCATTGCTCGTTTTTGGACTTCCGAGCTGATGATCGGTACTTTTTCCGTACTCGATTACTCGGCTCCGGCTTTAACAGTATTTGATGTTGCGGTTAGTTTTGATTAATTCGTTTTATTACTGCAACCGCATGTGTTTACACTTCCGGAATGGCTGAGAAGAGCGAGCTATTCGCTTTTCCAGACGGAAAAAGACGCTCTGTCATGTGGAAGCACTTTGGCTTCATGAGAAAAAGCAATGGCCCGATCTCTAAGCTACCCTGTACATGAGTATGGCTGTTTGCCGTCACTGCTCGAAGTCGTACGCGTTCAATGGTAGGTAAATCGTCATAAATAATCCTGAAAAATTGTCGTCGTCGCCGTTGAAAATAATATTATTATTTCTACTTAAACTAATAGTGAGTACCTTTATAACCACCCCATTAAAGTAAACCCAGATCTGCAAGTTTTGAATACATCTGAGAAAGCTGTTTTCTACAGGACTGATTCAAGGGAACTAAAATGATAGGCAAGGCTAAAATAGATTCATTCAACAAGTATTTTACGAAAACAAACATGATACAAACAAGAAACAGAACATGTAATAGAGTAGCTGACTAATTATTCAGTCCACCACAAATTTGTCATTTGATCAATTAATGATCGACCAATTGGTCACTTACATCTTCCGATGATCGATCATGAAAATTTAACCGATTCCGACCACTACTGTAAGGGTCCTGTTCTATTGATTATTTTAAATAAATTTGTCTAAATTGTTTGAAAATGAGTATTCTGTGCCTTGTTCTGTAATAAATAGCTAATATTTGCTTCTTTAACCACATTCAGTAATTGCAGCCATTTCCGACACCAGAATTCATAACCTTCTGCTTAAGGTATATCTAAATCTGAAAGTCCAAGAGGACACTTAATTGGCAGATGTAGACATCTTCTTGAGATGTTTGGATAAGTGAGTTTGAAGTTCTGCACTGGGCATGCGCATATTCAGATTTTGCTCTCAAAGGAGAGGTCACGGATGCCAGAAGCCGTATACGCACAGCATAACACACCAACATATTGTCTAATATTTCAATTTATAAACATTCCCTGTCTATTCTATTTTGCTAAAATAATGTGACTAACCATTTTCTCTGAGTTGAAAACATTTTTCGATCATATCAAAGATTTAGCGACAATAATAGTCGCAGGGGGCGCTGTGTCAGGGTAGATAACTCCAGTTGTTTCTTGGCAGATTTTTTTTTCAAACCGAAAGTAGGCATAAAACAGGTTGTTAATCTGAAGATCTACAGAACCGTTCCGGATATAGGACTATGCCCCATTCAAATGTAAGGTATTTTTTGAAAGTTGGAGCTATTTTTCTAATTTCCCCGTTTTTAGCGTCTTAATAATTGTGTTTCTGGAATTTTCTCCCTCAAGAGAAGAACAACAACCATTACCAACGTTTTGGGTCATTGAATTTGGTCATTCAAAGTGGACAGGTAAATTCACAGGTAGATGACCTTACTATATACCTGTGCATGATTTTCTCAAGACCATATTTGGGAGCAATAAGAATTTATAACAGGATATAACCAGAAAAGTGAGTTTTGTGCTGATATTACTCCCCCTGTTTTCTGCCAGTTTTTGGAGTGTTTACTTTTGTATCTAAGGGTTTCCAAGGACCCAAAAAGGACATTTGAAAGGATCCAATGAGATGCTCAGTGGTAATTATGTGCTTTCTATGGTCATGTGATAATTTTATTTATATTTTGTAGGAAAATTTGCGTTCTATTTTTAAGTATAAGCAGCTAAAAGATTTTTAATCATGAAAGAGGTGCTTTATATCGACTGACCAGGTAAGGGTAATGATGACCTATCACAGGGCTGTGGAAATACCAAAATTTTCTACTTGTCCATGGACAAGTAAATAGACAAAATGTAACTTGTCCAAACAAATATTTACTTGCTCAGAAAAAAGGTACACATGAAATAAGGAAAGAGTAATAGATGATGAACAGAGGAAGATTTGAACTTGAGGACAGTGTTTGGCTAACTTTCACAAAGTTTTGAATTAAAACATATGCTGTAGGCACCTGTAAGAATTGCCTCTATGAGGCAATTCTAACAGGAACCCACAAAATGTTTTCATGAGAAAATATTTCAGAATTATCCCAGGGGCTGACAAATCCATTGCCCGGACGCCCGGGACAAGCTCCAAATCTGGCTGGACAAGTGCTATTTCCAGCTCGACGCCCGGCCGGGCAAGTAAAAGAAAATCCCCAACACATAAAAATTTGGAAAGAATAACTGTAAGCGTGTTCAAAAAGACGGCCATACTGCTGTTTATAGCTATAATTATCATGATTTTCTCACCTTTAGTTACTGAAAGTTTGTTTATTGTCACCCATCCGTTAATTCAGTGTAATGGTTACTGACGGTGTTTGCGACACCTGTCAATCATTTAGCGAAATTTCACAACTAGATGTGGACCGTTGATCAATGAGTTTTCTGCTCGGATGCATGATGAGCTTGAGTCAAAATACAGAGTCAAGACAGGTTGGTACTGTTTGATCTACAAAGCGATCTTTATTCTAGAATTGGGACAACCGAACAGTTAAAAAATCAATATATTTTTTTATTGCGTCTAACAGATGAAAGCAGAATGGCAAAACAGTGTAGAATTTGATCAGACTGCTCATATTCAGGAGCAGTCTGATCAAAGTCTACACTGTTTGCTCAGACATATGTCTCAATGTTCAGAACGTAATCTATTTGGAGACCGGTATCCTTTGATGTAAAGTGCAAACGACCTGAGTCAACTAGTACAAAGCATGCTTTTTTCATGCCAAATGTCCCCTGGACAGTGTATGCTATAAAGATAAAAGGAAAGGCTTCCACAGTTACCGCACGTATTTGGATCAAAGTGTAATATTGCTTGGCAACCAGAGTAGTCCCTGATCAGACTGCTCCTAGCGTAGTTGGATCAAAGTGTAGTAATGCTTGGCAGTAAGAGTAGACCCTGATCAGACTGCTCCTACCATATTTGGATCAAAGTGTAATTATACTTGGCAGTCAGAGTTGACACTGATCAGACTGCTCCTATGCACTTTGAGCAGGGTCTACACTATCTGCCAACATCTTTGTCTACTAATGGTCTATACTCTCAACTCTTTGCTCAGACAAGATTTCCAAATTTTAGGGAATGTATGATTGTACAGAACACAGGAGCTTGACCTTGAATATTTTTTTTCTTAAAGGGCTTGTCCCTACGATGATAATATTAATAATTATTACTATATTTTATAAGCTGGAGGCGACCCCTTTAAAAAATATAACCAACGTCAAGCTCCTGTGGTACAGAAGGGTAACTTTTTGTTTTGTGTGTGTGTGTGTGAAAAATCTGGGCAAGCAATTTTTTTTGCCGGACAAGTGAATTTTGTTTTTACTTGTCCTGTGGGCAAGTGGAATTTTTTTTGATTTGTCAGCCCCTGTTATCCTAAAATACTTCCACTGATGACACTTTAAATACTTGTCCCAGGGCAAGTAAAATGAAATTTCTCACTTGTCCATATTGAAAGGAGACAAGTAGGACAAGTCGGGCATAGTATTTCCACAGCCCTGCCTATCAGATATTTCCACACTTGACCTTTGACCTCCAGCCCAACCGTAAACTTGTAAGTCCGAACTCGCTTATTATACAACAGATTCACATTTTCTTTCTTTATAGTTGTTTTCATTTTTTTCAGGAAGTGTCTCCGGGTACGGTACCGTATTCCTAGACCCTTGGTCTCCGGGTACGGAACCGTACCCCGAGACTCTGGGTCTCCAGGTACGGAACCGTACCTGGAGACAGTCCTATGTGGATTGGCTCCGGGTACGGCAGTAAGTTTTCAGTACTATGTATTAAGTAGTTTTACTCATTTAACATATAGTTAATCCAGCAGAAAATAGCTCAAGTAGCTACTGTTATTGAGCTAATGTTATTTGTAGTTCTTAACCCGGAGTTAAATAAAATTTAAATTCTTGAATCTTCGTATAAACATCCAAGACTCTGTAAGGATCGAGTTAAGTATTGTGACGTCATACGTGATCGCTAGTAGGGGTGGGTATCACCACTGAAAACCGTATCGCGATATATCAAGATACACTGGTCCGTATCGGGATATGTATCACGATATATCACAACTTTTTTAAGTGCGAACTTCCATGTTACATGCTTTTACTGTGTTGTTTGCTTCTGTCTTTTATTAACTGATTGTAATAAAAAATGAACATCCTATTCTTTACCTGTTTATTTTAACACCAAAAACAAATTATAACTAGCTCATGTACTTTATTAAAATGCAACTGTTACAAGTCTGCGATCTCACTTTATTTAACTAATTGACTTACTTACTGATGTGACCCTAGTGACCATGCATCTGGTGCATGACTTCTGCCCTGACCCAGTTTTGCCCCAAGGCGAGAATGAAAAAAGCATGCAGATTTTCAAAACCAGTTGTCATCAAACTTCAAAGGAATTGACACGTGTCTGAAGTCTAGGTGAATTATTTTATCGGTGACATGAAAAGGAAATACACTAAATAATCGGACAGTAATTGCTGAGCAAATATTGTAGACCTAGATCAGACAGCACATTGGAGCAGTGTGATCAGGATCTGCAGTGTATGTCAATAAAATAATGAAACTTCCCGTAAGTGAAAATGTGATATACACACACAAAAAAATGTTCAAAAAGATGTTCGAATATTTACGTAAGTTACGAATGGGAATATGTGTCAAAATAGTGATAGGATCAATTGGATACTGACAAAAGGATTAAACTGGACACTATTACCTACAATCACGGTAATTTTTTTTTTCCATCTTTTTTGTGGGTGATGATTACGGAGATAAAAGACAAAAGAGGAAGCAAGCCTCTGGCAAAAGTAAACAATCAAAACCTGTTTTTAAAGATCATCGGCTTTAATTTACTTTACTACCTAGATCCGTTTTATATAAAAAAAAGAATATTTGGGGCAAAATACTAATAAAATGAAAAGGAAACTGTTAATTAAAAGCATATAAAACGTTTTCACGAGAATGTCCGGAAACATCCGAAATTTACCGAGTGTACCAGTATGGCCAAAACGTATCGTGATTCGTATCGTTGGAATTTTGAATCGTGATTTACCGGTATACCGGTAATATCGCGCACCCCTAATCGCTAGTCATATGTTATCGATACCTTCCTTTAGGTCGCGAGATTTTCAAAGATATTACGTCATTTGGTCACGTTGACCTTTGATCCTGTAGACCGAAGCTTTGCCGCCAACTCAGTGAAAAAGATCAAATAAACATGCTTAGAATCAAAGCAAAATCACTGTGCTTACAATACAACATGTAATTTGTTCATTTTCACTTATATCCATATTTCTTGGCCATAAATTCATTGAAAATTCCACTTTTGAAATTTCTGCAACTATGGACGCTTTCTTGTCTGTTTATTTACTCTATGGGGCTATAAATAGAATAGGCTGCAGCGAGTGACGTGTGTTGGATTTCAAAAGTATGGAAGTGCAAACGTACCATAGGTCCTTATCATACAACATAGGGAATTTGATTTTTTTCTTGTTTTTAGCTCACACCTGTTATTGCTGCTGAAAAGCTACTTAGATTTTATTACAATTTAAATTCATTGTATATTTATTGTAGAGTGTTCCAGGTGTGAACTACATGTACTAGACAGTATGGGGAGTCTATGCGTTTCTAAAAAACGAATGATTTTCAACACCATGCTCTCAATAGATTTGTAGCAGTATCTCTTTTAGCAAGTTTTGTAACATACCTTTTTCATTAATGGGTAATGTGAGCTTACAAAAACAAAGAAGAAAGTAACAGACGATTTCGTCACGAAAATGAATGATTTTAATTAGGGATGGGTATTGCCATAATTTTCGTATTGCGATATATTGCAATACACTCGCACTGTATTGCAATACGTATCACAATATATTGTGACATTTGTTTTCTACATGTAAAGTACACTGGAGGGCTTTGCATGGAAGTAGATCATTTATCCTTCATAAAGTGTGACTTGAACTGGACAAGGGAATGACTAGTGCAACTCCTCTAAATAAACTGTCTGGCTAAGATTTTGGTTAAAGGCTTAGTCTGAAAAAAGAAGGGCAATCCTATATCTAGCTTTTTATGCATTTTCCTAAAGGTAGCTGTTTATCAGCAGGAAAACTAAGACTTCAAGTTTTGTAGTTACTTATTAACTGTAAGTATACCGTTTATTTTCATGAATGTTTGACAACCATATCGCATTTGCGGCACACTGCAACATTCTCAGTAATGGTAGAAAGGCATGTACTACCCGCAGGATTATGCCTCAGATTTTAGGACTGAAATAGCGGCGCGGCTTATACAGCAGGGGAACATTTTCTCGGAGAAATTCACTGTTTGAAACGCCCAGTTGGTGTTTTCATCCTACGATAACTTGCAACGTTCAATCTAGATATACCTAGCCCATATAAGGCATCACACCTATCAGCCAAAGCATGTTTGTACGGCTGATCCAACTATCAATTTCATCTTTAGAAACAGAGAAATGACACCGTTTAATGGATATCCGAATGAGCTCTCACGTGACACATTGAGAGCGGCATTGCTATTGGCCAAGAATGCTGTCCAGTAAAATTTCCGTAACCAATGTAAACAAGATTTTTTTCCGCGGTGAAATTTAGAACAAAAACAAACTGAAATAGACATTTTTTCCCGATTCCCAGCCTCGTCCAACAATAAAAAGTTGTGATCAGAAACAGCAAAATCAACCGCAAGTCTTCGTTTGTCATCGAGCTTTATTTTTGCTTTTGACAGATGGCGCGAGATTTCGCTGGTTTTCCGCTATCGCAGAAATGCCAGAAAACCAAGAACCAGTACTGTTTTTCATTATCCAATCAAAAAAGGGATACACAAGCGATTTTTATTCAGATATGTTCGGTTGTTTTCGATGAACGGTGTCATGGCGGACATTTGCATCTGACAGAAAACGAAAAATGAACAAATCTTGTAGTGACACCCAGGAAGAAACTAGCAGTTGTACTAGCTGGTAAATGAAAATGGTTTCAGTTGTTTTTCGTCATACACATATCAGATTAATGGCAGCGCGCCTGGATGAGCGCGTGCAGTAGTGAAACAAAGCATTCTTTTCTTGGCCAACATAGTGCTGGCAAACGTGAAAGTGGGGTCGTCTGGTGAATTACTCGAGAACAGTATGAAGCCAAAAGAAAAGGCATGTTTCGTACATAAAAGCAGTATGTCCAGGAGACATAAGGCAAAAAAGGGATTCATAAAAATGATTGAGTGATCCAAATTAGCTTGTTAAACCCAGTAACCCCTAGAAAGGCCCATGCAGAGTTAGTAACCTTGTCTTGATTATATCTTTATGTCCTGACCCCCTCTAACTTGCAATGTACCGAACGCCTGTGGATACGAGGAGTGCAGGGTACGAAACGACTGTAATTCTGTTTACTGTTTCCATAGGGAACTGTGGAGCCCTTATGGCTCATATTTCCCCCTCTGTAGCTTCTCTATACTGTATGACTTCCGGTGTGATATTTTGAATTCTTGTATAAGTTTGTTTGGATGCAAATAATAGTTTACACATTAGTATATCTCACTAGTGTCAAAACGTTGTTGTATAAGGTGTTTATCTAATAAAGTCTTGAAACTGATGACTGTTTTAGCAGTAACAATTTCTTCTGTTAAGTTGTTCCATAGATCTATCACTCTATAACAGAAGGCAGTGGCTAGGGGTCCGGTACCGGATCTCTAGCCTCTACGGCTAGAGGTCCGGTACCGGACCTCTAGCGGTATAGGCTAGAGGTCCGGTACCGGGTCTCTAGCTATTTCTAATGTGGTGGCTAGGGATCCGGAATTATATTTTGTATATCGATCAATTTGTTAAAAGAAGTGTTTTGTATTCATAAGGGACAGTTGCAACCGTTGCGCTATTGATTTCTGTAATTGTTTATTACGCTTGATAAGTTGGGCCGCTCGGATGTTGCAATTATAATGTCAAAGTTAGTGAGATATGTTTTCCGTAAGATGTTAAAAGGCTGGTTTTGTTTGGAACATGCATGATAGATAGATAGATAGATAGATGATAGATAGATAGATAGATAGATAGATAGATAGATAGATAGATACCTCTGTTCTCTCAACCCTGTCCCTCTGGACTTAAATTTCTTGCCACCATGTATACAGCTGGATTTAATCTCATAGTACTTCAGCCTTGGGTTCAGTATCCTATTCGTTATGCGCGGTTGGGCTTTTTCTACTTTTCTTGAATCTCTTTTAAAGAACTGAACACTTTCTACATTTTGATAGCGCTCTATTGCGCTTTCAAATGCAAGAAAGTCTTCAAATTTTTGTCCGATGTGAATATTATGAGCCATTCTGGCCATATGACCCGAATCTTGTTTGAAATGGACAAAATTGTACGGTGAATGAGTAATAACATAATTATTTTTGCTTTGCATTATCTATTATAAAAGACTTAAAGACAATATATCCCTTTGATCTGTTTTTCGGCGACTAATGAGCATCTCAGACAATAGGCTCATTCCACTGGCTAGTTTTGTAGAGTAATCAACCTCGTTAACGCAGTATTTGTTATTCGCACATCCGCGACTAGATGAAGCATATACTTTGATAGACCTGATCAATGCACTTATCATTTTCATGCATCGATGAAAAACTCAAACACTGCAAACAGTTTAATTTATAATGATTATAATTGAAAAGGAGAGAAAAATAAGAATAAAATTTTATTCGTTTACTTTACACAATCATTGTGCGTTCTAACCGGGTTTACTAGACTAAAGTAGATTCCCTTTACAAAATGAAGTGTATCGAAACTCTCGCAAGTAAATGCTGTTTAAACCAATCAATAACATACTACCGGATCCCTAGCCTCCACGTTAGAAATAGCTAGAGACCCGGTACCGGACCTCCGTAGTAGCCCATAACGCTAGAGATCCGGTTCCGGACCCCTAGCCGTAGAGGCTAGAGATCCGGTACCGGACCCCTAGACACTGCCATAACAGAAACTTTTCTGCTTCAAAGATGTAAGAGTTCTGTGTTTTCAATTCGCCGCGAGACATCTCGATTCCCGTAGTTCCGCCTGAGGTATCAGGGCGTCATTAACATAAACCGGTGCACAACTAACCAAGAAAACTTACGACTGCTTTCGTTTTATGAAAAATAATAGCGGTGCAAATATTTTTTCGCCGTTGGATTCTTCTTTCTCTTCCGCAGAGTGTCACAAAAATTGGCGCGTATTTGTGTGCGACTGCTGATTGGTCTGCTAATATTTGCTATCTGTTCTGTCGGTACGATGATCGTGTATAGGGTGTACCTAAAAACCGGTGCGTAAATTTACCGGAACGGGCCTAATTATCGGATCGGACCGGAACGGACTCATATTTTTCCTATTTCCAGCTGAATTTTGAGATATTTTGATACAATATGCAAGCACAGATTAATTTCAGGTCCTATCTATGACTTATATGTATTATCTTAAGTAGCAATACCCTGATTCCGTTTACCGACTTGATAGATATGTCACTGCCCGTTTGGCAATCCTTCCGATTTTAAAATTGACTGCGATCCGTTTCGGAATTTCAAATTTAAACGCCTGATTTTAAAATTGGTTATCGTCTCTCACTTCAAAAGAGCACAAGTGAAAAGCTATGTTTTCCTGACCCAAACATGCTAAAACAGCCGATAAACATTGTTTTTATAAAGCATTTGACCGCATTTGGCGCTCGGTTACAGTAATTACCGAAGTAGTGCACCTAATAACCGAAATACCGGAATACACCCAAACCTACAATACTATTATCAGAAATTATCATATAATATCATATAATAACTTAATTAGTGTGAAGACAAGTGCGTTAGAAACAAACTCTTTACGAAAAATGTATAGCTAATTATAATCGGCTTAAATTCTGTTGCTAAATACCGATATTCAAAATTACCTGAATTTCCCAAACTATGTACACCGGAATACACCAAAATATACATCGTTATTTACCAAAATACACGTTGATATTAAAAATATACTTAATACTATCAAAAACTGTTGTTGTTTAGCAAATACTGCATGTACAT
The DNA here is from genome assembly GCA_963989385.1 of Ctena decussata. Taxonomy (NCBI): domain Eukaryota; kingdom Metazoa; phylum Mollusca; class Bivalvia; order Lucinida; family Lucinidae; genus Ctena; species Ctena decussata. The sequence goes on along the minus strand of OZ022514.1, from coordinate 58,139,686 downwards.
GCTAGCAAGTGATTGACCCAAACCAGCTTGCATATCTGCACAATGATACCTATCAAAGACCCTATACGTTAGTCTATTTATTCTCACTTCCGATCCCAAAATAGCCAACTATGAGATGGGAATAGTTCTTATTTTACCTATTCTGGCAATATTAAAGTTTAATTTGAAAACAATAATGTATCTATCTCTGCGCACTACTCAGAAACTTGTTGATGAATACCGGCTAATACCTACCTGCTGAGACACCCTCATCCCGCTACCTAGTATCATATCGTTGAACACCGGTCTAATACTTGCTTGGTCAGACACACTCTCAGCACTACTTAGAAACTTGTTGATGAACACCGGCCTAATACCTACCTGCTTAGACACCCTCATCCAACTACCTAGTAACATATCCTTGAACACCGGTCTAATACCTACCTCCTCAGACACACTCTTCGCACTACTTAGAAACTTGTTGATGAACACCGGCCTAATACCTACCTGCTGAGACACCCTCATCCTACTACTTAGTGTCATATCCTTGAACATCGGTCTAAAACTTGCCTGCTCAGACACACTCTCGGCAATACTTAGAAACTTGTTGATGACCATCGGCCTAATACCTACCTGCTGAGACACCCTCAACCCACTACCTAGTATCATATTGTTGAACACTGGCCTAATATCTACCTGCTCAGACACACTCTCCGCACTTCTCAGAAACTTGTTGATGAACACCGGCTAATACCTACCTGCTGAGATACCCTCAGCCCACTACTTAGTATCATATCGTGGAACACCGGTCTAATACCTACCTCCTCAGACACACTCTTCGCACTACTTAGAAACTTGTTGATGAACACCAGCTAATACCTACCTGCTGAGACACCCTCATCCTACTACCAAGTATCATATCCTTGAACACCGGTCTAAAACTTGCCTGCTCAGACACGCTCTCCGCAATTCTTAGAAACTTGTTGATGACCATCGGCCTAATACCTACCTGCTGAGACACAATCAACCCACCACCTAGTATCATATTGTTGAACACCAGTCTAATACCTACCTCCTCAGACCCACTCTGCGCACTACTCAGAAACTTGTTAATGAATACCGGCTAATACCTACCTGCTGAGACACCCTCATCCCACTACCTAGTATCATATCGTTGAACACCGATCTAATACTTACTTGGTCAGACACACTCTTAGCACTACTTAGAAACTTGTTGATGAACACCGGCCTAATACCTACCTGCTTAGACACCCTCATCCAACAACCTTGGCATTGAAATGGGTACATATGGATTTTAAGCTGAATATTCGAAAACGGATCGCCTGTCTAATTTGGAATTTTTTAAATTTTCAAAAATTCAATGTCGAAGAAAACACATGTATAAAACATGTTCCCTACAACATTTGCAATCATTTAGAAGACAAAATTTTCCTGTCTTGGAATTAAAATGGGTACATATGGATTTTTAGCTTAATATTCCCAAATGGATCACCTGTCCAATTTGCTATTTTTAAATTTTCTTAAAATTCAGTGTTGAAAAATATAAATGTAGTATAAAACCTGTTCCCTACAAAATTGAAGTCATTTAGAAGATGTAACTCCCTGTCTTGGCATTGAAATGGGTATATATGGATTTTTAGCTGAATATTCCAAAATGGATCGCCTGTCCAATTTGCAATTTTTATTTTTTTTTCCAAAAGTTCAATCTTGAAAAATATAAATGTAGTATATAACCTGTTCCCAACAACATTGAAGTCATTTAGAAGATAGAACTCCCTGTCTTGGCATTGAAATGGGTACATACGGATTTTTTACTGAATATTCCCAAATGGATCGCCTGTCCAATTTGCAATTTTTAAACTATTCAAAAATTCAATGTTGAAGAAAACATATGATGTATAAAACATGTTCCCTACAACATTTGCAATCATTTAAAAGACAAATTTCCCTGTCTTCGCATTGAAATGGGTACATATGGATTTTTAGCTGAATATTCCCAAATGGATCGCCTGTCCAATTTGCAATTTTTAAATTTTTAAAAGAATTCAATGTTGAAGAATATAAATGTAGTATAAAACCTGTTCCCAACAACATTGAAGTCGTTTAGAAGATAGAACTCCCTGTCTTTGCATTGAAATGGGTACATACGGATTTTTTACTGAATATTCCCAAATGGATCGCCTGTCCAATTTGCAATTTTTAAAATTCATCAAAAATTCAATGTTGAAGAAAACATATGATGTATAAAACATGTTCCCTACAACATTTGCAATCATTTCAAAGACAAATTTCCCTGTCTTGGCATTGATATGGGTACATATGGATTTTTAGCTGAATATTCCCAAATGGATCGCCTCTCCAATTTGCAATTTTTAAATTTTTCAAAAAATTCAATGTTGAAGAATATAAATGTAGTATAAAACCTGTTCCCAACAACATTGAAGTCGTTTAGAAGATAGAACTCCCTGTCTTTGCATTGAAATGGGTACATACGGATTTTTTACTGAATATTCCCAAATGGATCGCCTGTCCAATTTGCAATTTTTAAATTCATCAAAAATTCAATGTTGAAGAAAACATTTGATGTATAAAACATGTTCCCTACAACATTTGCAATCATTCAAAAGACAAATTTCCCTGTCTTGGCATTGATATGGGTAAATATGGATTTTTAGCTGAATATTCCAAAATGGATCGCCTGTCCAATTTGCAATTTTTAAATTTTTCAACAAATTCAATGTTGAAGAATATAAATGTAGTATAAAACCTGTTCCTAACAACATTGAAGTCGTTTAGAAGATAGAACTCCCTGTCTTTGCTTTGAAATGGGTACATGATTTTTTAACTGAATATTCCCAAATGGATCGCCTGTCCAATTTGAAATTTTTAAAATTTTCAAAAATTCAATGTTAAAGAAAACAAATGCTGTATAAAACCTGTTGCCTACAACATTTGCAATCATTTAGAAGACAAATTTCCCTGTCTTGGCATTGATATGGGTACATATGGATTTTTAGCTGAATATTCCCAAATGGATCGCCTGTCCAATTTGCAATTTTTAAATTTTTCAAAAAATTCAATGTTGAAGAATATCAATGTAGTATAAAACCTGTTCCCAACAACATTGAAGTCGTTTAGAAGATAGAACTCCCTGTCTTTGCATTGAAATGGGTACATACGGATTTTTTACTGAAAATTCCCAAATGGATCGCCTGTCCAATTTGAAATTTTTAAAATTTTCAAAAAATTCAATGTTAAAGAAAACAAATGATGTATAAAACCTGTTGCCTACAACATTTGCAATCATTTCGAAGACAGATTTCCCTGTCTTGGCATTGATATGGGTACATATGGATTTTTAGCTGAATATTCCCAAGTGGATCGCCTGTCCAATTTGCAATTTTTTAATTTTTCAAAAAATTCAATGTTGAAGAATATAAATGTAGTATAAAACCTGTTCCCAACAACATTGAAGTCGTTTAGAAGATAGAACTCCCTGTCTTTGCATTGAAATGGGTACATACGGATTTTTTACTGAATATTCCCAAATGGATCGCCTGTCCAATTTGAAATTTTTAAAATTTTCAAAAATTCAATGTTAAAGAAAACAAATGATGTATAAAACCTGTTGCCTACAACATTTGCAATTATTTAAAAGACAAAGGACCTGGTATGATAAGGGCCGTTTTTGGCCCCCATTCAAATTCTCTTAAAAATGCATGGTTTCTATTGCTTATTATTTGTGCGTATAGGAACAAGCAGAAATAATATGTTTCGTGGTTGTTAATTCTCAGAATAACATGATTTCTGACATGCCTACGTTGTTTCAATAAAATGAAGGAAAATTGCGAGAAAATTTGAGTTTAATACATATTCCTTTAAAGAAATAAGTCATTTACAATAACTTTTGAAAGCCCTTAACAACAGGCTTTTGATGAAATGGTTATATGTAAGATTGCACTGCTAAATACCTGTGCACTGCACAAGGCCTCTCCAGGTACCCCACCCACTCAAGTTTGCAAGTCCAGAGACACAAACCAAAAAATTCCAACAGATCAAAATGAAATGTATACCAGATTATTCCTTGTGTTCTAACTAAGAAAATGAATACCCACAACATATGTTTATTTTGTCTATGAGTGGAGATATGGGCGTTTTTATGTTGAGAACGCTGGGAAAATGTTCCAAATGCTGCCATGCTGCCAGTTTGGTAATAAAAAGTTAAAAAATAAACATTGAGCCCGGCCTCCAGCACATTTAATATTTTCATGGCATGTAAATATATTAAAAATTTATCTGTATACAAAATATTAAATGTGCTGGAGGCCGGGCTCATATATTTTGAAAGCCACAAAGGCTACCAAATTCGTCATTTTCGTCAGAATCCGTTGGGGGTATGGGTATGTTCAGTACAAATATCACAAATATTTTGTGCAAGAACTAGTTAATTTTGTGTTTGCTGTTACATTCAAAGTTTGAACTTTCATATGAATACATTTTTATTATGGAAATAAGACTTTTGAAAAATGAGTTTTCTGGGGGCCAAATATGGGCCTTATCATACCAGGTCCTTTCCATGTCTTGGCATTGAAATGGGTACATATGGATTTTTAGCTGAATATTCCCAAATGGATCGCCTGTCCAATTTGCAATTTTTAAATTTTTAAAAAAATTCAATGTTGAAGAAATTAAATGTAGTATAAAACCTGTTCTCAACAACATTGAAGTCGTTTAGAAGATAGAACTCCCTGTCTTTGCATTGAAATGTGTACATACGGATTTTTTACTGAATATTCCCAAATGGATCGCCTTTCCAATTTGCAATTTTTAAAATTCATCAAAAATTCAATGTTGAAGAAAACATATGATGTATAAAACATGTTCCCTACAACATTTGCAATCATTTCAAAGACAAATTTCCCTGTCTTGGCATTGATATGGGTACATATGGATTTTTAGCTGAATATTCCCAAATGGATCGCCTGTCCAATTTGCAATTTTTAAATTTTCCAAAAATTCAATGTTGAAAAATATAAATGTAGTATATAACCTGTTCCCTACAACATTGAAGTCATTTAGAAGATAGAACTCCCTGTCTTGGCATTGAAATGGGTACATATAGATTTTTTACTGAATATTCCCAAATGGATCGCCTGTCCAATTTGGAATTTTTTAACTTTTCAAAAATTCAATGTTGAAGAAAACACATGATGTATAAAACATGTTCCCTTCAACATTTGCAATCATTTAAAAGACAAATTTCCATGCCTTGGCATTGAAATGGGTACATGTGGATTTTTAGCAGAATATTCCCAAATGGATCGCCTGTCCAATTTGCAATTTTTAAATTTTAGTGGGATGAGAGTGTCTCAGGAGGTAGGTATTAGGCCGGTGTTCATCAACAAGTTTCTAAATAGTGCGGAGAGTGTATCTGAGCTGGCAAGTATTGGACCGGTGTTCAAGGATATGATACTTAGTAGGGAAATGAGGGTGTCTAAGCAGGTAGGTATTAGCCGGTGTTCATCAACAAGTTTCTGAGTAGTGCGGAGAGTGTCTGAGCAGGTAAGTATTAGACCGATGTTCAATGATATGATACTAGGTAGTTGGATGAAGGTAACTCAGCACGTAGGTATTAGGCCGGTGTTCATCAACAAGTTTCTAAGTAGTGTGGAGAGTGTGTCTGAGCTGGTCGGTATTAGACCGGTGTTCAACAATATGATCCTAAGTAGTGGGATGAGAGTGTCTCAGGAGGTAGGTATTAGACTGGTGTTCTTCAACAAGTTTCTACATAATGCGGAGAGTGTGTTTGAGCAGGCAAGTATTGGACCGGTGTTCAAGGATATGATACTAGGTAGTGAAATGAGGGTGTCTAAGCAGGTAGGTATTAGCCGGTGTTCATCAACAAGTTTCTGAGTAATGCGGAGAGTGTCTGAGCAGGTAGGTATTAGACCGGTGTTCAACGATATGATACCAGGTAGTGGGATGAAGGTTACTCAGCAGGTAGGTATTAGGCTGGTGTTCATCAACAAGTTTCTAAATAGTGCGGAGAGTGTGTCTGAGCAGGCAAATTTAGACCGGTGTTCAATGATATGATACTATGTAGCGGGAATAGGGTGTCTCCGCAGGTAGGTATTAGGCCATTGTTCATCAACAAGTTTCTAAGTAGTGTGGAGAGTGTGTCTGAGAAGGTAGGTATTAGACTGGTGTTCAATGATATGATACTAGATAGTGTGTTGAGGGTGCCTCAGGAGACAGGTATTAGGCCGGTGTTCATCAACAAGTTTCTAAGTAGTGCGGAGAATGTGTCATAGCAGGTAGGTATTAGACCGGTGTTCAACAATATGATCCTAAGTAGTGGAATGAGAGTGTCTCAGGAGGTAGGTATTAGGCCGGTGTTCATCAACAAGTTTCTAAATTGTGCGGAAAGTGTGTCTGAGCAGGCAAGTATTGGACCGGTGTTCAAGGATATGATACTAGGTAGTGAAATGAGGGTGTCTCAGCAGGTAGTTATTAGCCGGTGTTCATCAACAAGTTTCTGAGTAGTGCGGAGAGTGTCTGAGCAGGTAGGTATTAGACCGGTGTTCAATGATATGATACTAGGTAGTGAGTTTAGGGTGTCTAAGCAGGCAGGTATTAGGCCGGTATTCATTAACAAGTTTCTAAGTAGTGCGGAGAGTGTGTCTGAGCTGGTAGGTATTAGACCAGTGTTCAACGATATGATCCTAAGTAGTGGGATGAGAGTGTCTCAGGTGGTAGATATTAGGCCAGTGTTCATCAACAAGTTTCTAAATATTGCGGAGAGTGTGTCTGAGCAGGAAAGTATTGGACGGATGTTCAAGGATATGATACTAGGTAGTGAAATGAGGGTGTCTAAGCAGGTAGGTATTAGCCGGTGTTCATCAATAAGTTTCTGAGTAATGCGGAGAGTGTCTGAGCAGGTAGGTATTAGACCGGTGTTCAACGATATGATTCTAGGTATTGAGTTGAGGGTGTCTCAGCAGGCAGGTATTAGGCCGGTGTTCATCAACAAGTTTCTAAGTAGAGCGGAGAGTGTTTCTGAGCAGGTAGGTGTTAGACCGGTGTTCAACAATATGATACTAGGTAGTGGGTTGAGGGTGTCTCAGCAGGTAGGTATTAGGAAATTGGGAAAATTGCAAGTGTCATCAACAAGTTTGTAAGTAGTGTGGAGAGTGTGTCTGAGCAGGTAGGTATTAGACCGGTTTTCCACGACATGTTTCTGGGAAGTATGGTGAGTGTTTCAAAGCAGGCCGGAATCAGACCGGCGTTCACAGGTATTATGCTGGTGTCAAACTGCATATATCGAGCGATCCTGTCTCACCAACATATCTCGAAATAAGCCTTTGGACTTCAGGGTACTAGTCAACAGTGTAGCTATAATTGTCAAAGAGATCTTTACTTAAGTTCCCCATCCTATAGCTACTGAACTGTTCAATCCTTTAAAAAGGTATTCATGAGTTGCCATGGTAGTGACGGCGGAACCGGAATTTAGTTTTAATAAAAGTTTTGGTTGTTGAAATAGAATGTTCGCTGTTATCAAAGTTTCAGCCTTACAAGTACGGTTCAATGCTAGTCGGAGGGGTAAATTTTACCCCTCCGACTAGCTAAAATTTCCTAAAAAAGCAGGGATACTAGAAATACCGGAATACACCTTGCTACCCCGTAATACACTGAAACATACATTATTGTTATTAAATTGAAACTTTAATATTACCAGAATAGGTATAATAAGCACTATTCCCATCTCATAGTTTGCTATTTTTGGATCGGAAGTGAGAATAAATAGACTAACGTATGGGGTATCATTTTGCAGATTGCAAGCTGGGTTGGGTCAATCACTTGCTAGCATGTACATGCAGTATTTGCTAAACAACAACAGTTTTTGATAGTATTAAGTATATTTTAATATCAAAGTGTATTTTGGTAAATAACGATGTATATTTGGGGTGTATTCCGGTGTGGTTTGGTATATCCCGGTGTTTTTGAATATTCCGGTATTTAGCAACCGAATTTAAGCCGATTATTATCAGCTATACATTTTTCGTATGATTTCTAAGGCACTTGTCTTCACACTAATTAATTAAGTCTGAAAGTTTCTTTCCCGTGAAAGTTTTTCCCCGTTCTTCTCCCTTTCTGGCACAAGAGACGGGACCGTCGATTTTAAAATGGAGTGCCCCAATTGGGAATGCTGAAAAATTGCCAAATGGATCGTGATTGCCAAATGGTTCATAACAGATACATGTAGATCTACATATTTCCTATGGATGAAATGTTTGTCAATATACTTTTGTATAAAATATCGGGAATTTTCATGTTTTTCATATACTCCAAGTCTTGATAGTAAAATAACTAGATGTTTGTATAAGATTATGTGATATTCAGATGAAAAACATATGCATGGGTTAGTTGCAGGCCTAACCGGTACTCAGACAAAACGGACCATGGACAAAACGGACCAGACAAAACGGACCACGGTCAGGACAAAACGGACCACGTTTCAGGACAAAACGGACCACGTTTCAGAACCAGACGGACCACGCTAGAAGACAAACCATACCATCAACTGACGTCAATTAAATGATGAAAGAGTGCATAAATTCCAAAGACAGTGTTAAATGGTCACATTTACTTTACTACTGTCCATGATCTCAGCTATATTTGATTGTCGCAACCATCACAGTTCAATGACTTCAATTAAAATAGTTACCAAGTTAATGCATCTTGATAATTATCAAAATAATGAAAGTAAAAAGTATGCAAAGACCAGGAACTGAAACAATCAAAATCCAAATCCAGCCCTCAAACCATAGTTGGAAACAACTAAGATTACAAATGATCAAGATACAGAGAACATATGGCCAACCGAGTGAGCAGCTTGTTCCCAAAAGGTGGCCACTCAGCAACCCAAACCGAACCAAAAATAATAAGAACATACATAAGGTAAAACATCACAGAAACTCTGACACCAAAAACAGGCAACAGAGAACCACAATGAGTTGTATTCAGTTAATAATTATGACTTTTATGTCATCTGTATAACAACTATTAAGAAAACAAATTTTATTCACAAAAATAACTTATTCAAACAACAGAAGAAATATGGATTTACTTTAGATTTATTACGTTGATAAAGGGTTATTTTTTTTTCTTTGTTAGTGTTGCAACTTAAATGAAACATGCTTTCCCAAGGTTAAGGGAAGATCTTTAATGTAATTTTGATTCAAATGTATTCATATAAAAGATGGTCAGGTATGTCTAAAAACATGGTCCGTTATGTCCTGAAACGTGGTCCGTTTTGTCCTTAAACGGTAAATGTACGCACCCTTAAGATAAGACAAGTTGGCTTCTTTAAAAAGAACCCCAAGAAAGGTCTGCTGCAGTGTCTTATACGGTTTAGTAGCCGGTTTTCAATCAGGACCTCGTCAGTGGCGTCTGCTGCATGTAATATAACTGCATGTCAGAATTAACTAAATGGTCATAAACGACTGCTTAGAACCGTAACGGCAGTCATTTACATTATCCTCATTACTGATAAACACAACAGCCAATCACTTGCTTAAGCAGAACGGTATGGCTTTGTTAAAGCTGCGGTGGCTTGTGCAGTCCTAGAGAGAGTCTTCGGTTTTGAGCCACATCTGAGACAACTGCTTCAATGTATTCAGCATAAGGTATAAGATGGAGATAGTGTTGAGAATACCAAACTAATGACAAACAGCACCAATGGCATCCAAAGGGCGATCAAGGTAAAAAGATAGAAGCTGTGTACCGTAACAAGCTTCAAATACATTGAAGCAGTTGTCTCAGATGATGGCTCAAATTTTCAAGCCATATGGGAGGCGTAAGAAACGATAACATCCGAAAGGAGTTTGAATTGTGGTCAGAAGAGACGCTGTGGGGGACAGGACAATTGACCAATGACCATACCCGCGTCATATTTGAACAAAAAAACACTTTAGCGTCAGTCAAGTCAGGTAATTTACCTTCAAGCGTCTTGTTTGGGTAATGCGGTCGTTTGATAGCGGCGTCATTCAGGTCTTTTGGGCCAAGACATACACGAAGGCTACCATTAGGTTTTTCGACAGTCACAAGGCTATTGACCCAGTTAGTTGGCTCAGTTACCTTTGAAATGATTTGTTCCCTTTCCACACGGTGTATTTTTGCCTTAGGTTTGTTTTGCAGAGCTACAGGTACACGACGTGGGGGTGTAATACAGGGGTAGCATCAGGCTTAACGTGAATTTCGCATTTATCAGGTAACTGACCAATGCCACCAAAAACGTCATTGTACTTTGAGCGAACGCTTTCTTTGGTCCATGAGATACTTTCTGCATGCTTAGCGGTTAACCCAATCACGGTTGACAACTGGCCTGTCCTCCTTAATTGCACGCAGGTGGGTCGGGGTTCAGACTCTATGATAGCCCCTACAGTAGCTACATATTAGTTGGTTGGGACCAGATGTTTGTCTGTTTCTTGGCCCACCGGGGTCCATACGAACCGAACTACCAACTAATTGTGTGCACCGCGGCGGAGGGTGAGGGTGAAGGTTTGGGCCCAGTAAAACCGGTTTAAACCCCCCCCCCCCCGGTAGTTATTACTGACCGTCCCACGGCGGTACTTTCATTGCAGTTGCATTTGTTTTATGTTCGGTGCTGTTTAATTTATTGTGTTCTCATTCTAACCCTTCTATAATAAAAATAGAAAATAGGTAAAATAATTGTTAAATGTTTTTCGTATAATTTGCTTAGTCTGCTGTAACCCTACTGTTGGTCTAAATTATTTAGTTCAATAAAGATAGCTGAGTTACCACCTATTTGGAAAAGAGCTGCTGACTCGGCTTATTACTTGTAATTTATTGTTTGTTGGGATGTCTTTGTCAATCTTTCCCTTTGATGTTGGGGATTGGGTTTGGGAACTGATTCAGTCAGTTCCTGAAGTGTAATTACTCTTTAAATTTAACTGGTGGTCTTCTTTTGCTCCAGTGTTCCAGTGGTGTTGCTGACACCCCAGGGACCTCCAGGTGTCTCAACACATTTGGCTGTCGAGTCCTCATCCTTGCTTCATCAAGGACTTTTCTTGATTTCAATTGTTGCCGTGATGACTCTCTGATGAGTTAGGGGACCTCCATACGAACCAAACTACCAACAAATTGTGTGCACCGCGGCGGAGGGTGAGGGTGAAGGTTTATAGCTGTTAAATGTTTTTCGTATAATTTGCTTAGTCTGTTGTAACCCTTCTTTTGGTCTAAATTATTTAGTTCTGGAAAAGAGCTGCTGACTCGGCTTATGACTTGTGATTTATTGTTTGTTCGGATGTCTTTGTCAATCTCTCCCTTTGATGTTGGGAATAGGGTTTGGGATCTGATTCAGTCAGTTCCTGAAGTGTAGTTACTCTTCAAATTTGTTGGAGAGTCGGAACCGACTGTCAGAACAAGTCTGATCACATCAAGTGATGGGCAAGCATCAAGGCCTAGGGTGGGGCTTGAATTTGTGTCAACTATGTAGAAATCTTCTATTGTGTTCTTATCATTGTAAATACATTTCAGACTGATGCAACCGTCTACCTTAAGAGATTTGGCGTCATATGCAGTGAGGCGTTTATTTGTCCCTTTCAAAGGTCCTTGGATACCTATAGACTGAAATACAGATCTTGGAATGACAGTCATGTCTTGGGAGCCTCAATCAATTTTCATGCTGATAATTTTTTATTTTGGACCTGAATCAATTTTTGCAAAAGCTTGGCTTTGCTTTTTGTCGTAATCAGTTGAGTCAACAAAGAAATCATAATAATGCTCACCAGGTTGCTCGGGTTCCAGATCTAATTCATTATTTACTTCGTGCACTTTTCCTTTTGAATCTCGCTGTTTATTTCTACACATTAAAATGCGAAATGATTATCTTTGGAACTATAGTTACAAATTTGCCCTTTTGCTGGACACAGGTTTTTTGAACTGTGATTTCTTCCGCAGTTTTCGCACTTTTTCGTCAGTTGTCTGTTCGTCTGCATCGGTTGTCTGAATTGAATCCTGTCCGAGAGTTCGTCGCTGCCGCAGATGAGCGTAATCGACCCCGTGATGACTTGGGTTTCCCCTTATTTGGTTGTCTTACAGCAATGGTAGATGCTGGTGAATTTCCGTCAGTGTCTTTGACCTCCTCTTGGCTGAGCTTGTACATTCTAGCAATGTCCAGACACTTCGGTAATGTGAGGTCTGAACCCTCCTCGATGAGTTTGCTTCGGATCTTTGATGACATAACACCGATGAAAATGTGGTCACGTACCATTTCTTCGTGGCTCCTGCATCGTAGCCACTGACTTTCAATAGTAATCTGAGGTCTGTTATAAAGTGTTCGAACTTTTCACTGTCACCTTGAACACGAGACTTGAACTTATATTTAGCGTGGACTTTGTTTGATCTGGGTTTACAATATTCCTCAAAACCCGTGTGGTATGTTTCTAACACTTTCCTTTGATCCTCAGTCATATTCCATGTCGAGAAAATTTGATGACCTTTTTCTCCAACCCAGAGCTTAAGATAGTTGCACTTCACGTCCTCTGATCAGTTTTTTAAAGGTCTCCCAAACATGCAGTTTGCATATTCTTTGAATGATTTGTATGCATTTGGGGGGTGGTTGGATTCCCAGTCCATTCTAGGATTTTGTTCTTGAAATTGTGAAAATTCCATATTTTTTGCAATGGACAATTCAAAGTTCAAAACGCGTAAAATTTCACTCGAATGTTAGAAATTCATTAATCCATTTTTTAATTCAATCCTTTACATGTATGTCACATTATGGTGTGAGTCCCGTATGTCCATTACTTCTGGCACCATATTATAGTTTTGACCAGTATATGGTGTGTGTGGGGGGGAACACTCAATGTAAAGAATAAGACAATGTGACTATAACATCTTTATTGAATGAGTTCTAACTAATAACTGGCAAAGTGTTCAGTTCAGTTCAGTTCAATTCTCTTATCGACGTTACCCAAGTGGCTCAACGGTACGTAACAATAGTTGCACACACTTGGCGCCGTGTGTCCGTCCAACTGGCAAAGTGTGAAAGAGCCATAGCACTATATATACAAGGTAGGTAACTGCGTAGTGATTTGGGAAAAGTGTTTTAAAGAGTACAGTCCCATATCATAATACCAGGGATTCCATGGTACCAAGGTACTTAATAATTCAAGTGAGACTACAAACGCTGTGTACCGCACTGCATTGGTTGATGTACACTTAGTATTTTTAACAAACCATGTTCTTAGTTTTGTAATAAAGTTTCATGTTAATACGACTCCTGTTATCGTTTACAAGCAGGACATTAACAAAGTCATGCTAACTATTTTCTAGCCAGAATACATCCTTCTGATTCCACGACAAATAGAAAGCTTTGAAATTAGTAAAGCTTACATGGTCAAAAAACTAATATGTGACGTTTCAGGCAAGACATTAATGGTTATTAACAGCCTTATAGAAAATCATAAAGCCTTTCAATGAAGCTGTTTTGATCCTTGTAATTTGGAAATGATTTATTTAAATTTTCCTTGGATATGACATATGCTGTATAATTTTACTGGGACTATGTAGAAAGCTTATTAGATAGTTTTAGATAGTCATCAAACAACTTTTGTCTTCAAACATACACATTAAGGTATTTGGATGGGAAAGAAATACTGGAAAAATTGCGACCAATTTGCTGACTACCTATCAAATTGTTTGCGTTAATTTGAGTTATCTTCAGATTTAAGGCTTACTGACTGCCCGATGTCAACACTAATAATGAATGACCATATATTCAAGTCCTTATTTCTATTTTGCAGTTTTCAGGGTTGGGTATGTTGAGCCTTTCAGTAGCGACTGTTCAATAAAGAAAAATTGCTTACGTTGAATACAGATAAGTTTACAGCACTCAATGGTTCTTAAGCTAAAATAAATACGCCCATATTCAGCGTACGCTGTTGAGCCAGTATTGGCTGGATTCTAACAACAACAACAACAACGGTGACCCAGTTAGACTTGGAAAATTACACCCAGTTTTGCAAAATAGTTCAGGCTCAGCTAGAGAAAAGACTCGTTTTCCGGTAAAACTGAAAATAATAACGGGTACATATCCTCCAAACAAATCGGGTAAAATTCAATGGGAACGAGATAAGTTCAATTTGTCAGTTGTGCAGTACCAATCCAGAGACAGTCTAGCATTTCATCTTAATTTGTCCACTTCTCGATGATGTTAGAAATCCAGTTTTAAGTCAGCTTATTAAAGAATTCTCAGAACTCTCCAATATTGTTTGGACTAACCTTACTGTGGATCAGAAAGTTCAGATTATTATTGACAGTTCAGTACTTGGCGTTGGGCGGATTCAACTGAAGGATTTGACAGCAATTGAGTATCACAGTTAAAGGTTGCTATATTTACTGCATACACATAGATTTATTTTTTTAAAGTCAGTGGTGAATAGGTCCAACAAGGCGGATACTGATACAAATAATTAGAACTAAATTTTAATGGAACTTTAACACAGAGCAAGTGTATATATGTACATTTTTGGTGGAGGGAGATAGATTGGATATTCTACCAGCCGTGACGACGCACTCTGGTGAGGTTCTCCTTTTAAGGTGGTTTTGAACAAACGCAAGAATACAAGAACAAGTTGGCTGTAAAAGTTGAGAAACCACCTAATAAATAAGTTTCCAATTTTTCACTTTTTTGATATTTATTTAGATATTTGTACTGATTACTTTTTATTTCATTTTTTTGCATTGCAAAGTAGCATCCCCCTTATTTATTCGTATGATTTTATCAAGGCCCAGCAAATTGCTTAAGTTTCCTGACAAAGTCGTATTCAATTTGCCTTGGTACCATGAAATCCTTGGTACCATGAGAATGGGGTATACATAGATAAATTTAAAGATTCTGAGGTAAAGTTTTCATTAATACTTTTAGTACAACAAATATTGTTAAGAATATGGTGTTTAATTTGGTGTAAATATTTTCTTTTACCATGATTTTGCAGTTTTTAGATGTTTACTAGGTTTAAAATAAACAAGTTGTTTACATTGTACTTTAGAACATTCTGGAATAACTATTTTTAGTACTGAGAAAATATTAGAACTTTCTGTTGTAAACATTAAGAATCTTCTGGTATAAAATTATGTCAGAATTGAGTACTTTCTGATAAAATCTGTTTCTGATTAATTCCTGAATGTTCCTAGATTATATATAAAGAGCACAGGTTTTCAGTTAATCATCTTTGTAAACTTTCACCAGTCTATAGGTAAATAATTTTATACTTGAATATATTGGATTATTTTTGTGATTTTCATTCCTGGATTTGGAAATATTCATGTGCTCATACAGACTTTATCTTCTGGGATCAGAAACTGTTTAAGGACTTGTGTTTTAAAATTCTGAGAGACATTCAGGCTAAAATAAGGTATCGTAAATTACATATTTTCTTGATTAACAAATGACTGTTTTATTTTGATGTACATGTAAATAAATTTTGTTACGTTTTAAAACAGGCTTGTTGCTGGTTTGTTGCTACCATCTTTTTTGTTACCACTGCCAGAATAAACTGATTACATCTACAGTGAAATAGTTTTTGAAGTGGGGTCTGGATTGTAGTGGTTTGCGGTATTTCAATGGACCGCACACGACCGTCTTGCCGATAGCCACTCCCTATACAACAACAACAACAATATGGCTGCGCCCATTAGAACAACTTTGCCTTTCTCGATACAAAACCTGTATGTTACATTACATTACATTACATTAGGCTAATGGGGAGTTAATATGAAATAGGTGTTACCTAAATGCGTGCAAAAGCAAATTTTTTTCTTTTACAAAGCTGAGGGCATTTAGGAGGTTTTGGGGCGGTACATAGAATAACCGAAAAGCACAGAAATACCGGAAAGCAATGGAATAACCGAAAAGCAATTTAGAAAATCAGTTTATATATGAATTATCATTGTAATATTAATTTCATGGGTGGTAGAAGCATTGAATGAGTAATTTTCTAGACTACAGTAGTCTTGGTTTAAAAACTGACAACGATTTTCCACCAAAACAAATGCACAAATATATAAACGAAAAGCACTTGCACAATTCTGATTCTGATTCTGAAGTCTTGTTTACCATTAAATTTTGTGTCTCAGATTGATAATCTGTTCAGTTTATACTTAACTATATATCTGACCATTTACAATCATGCTGTTATATTTACTAATTTGGTTCGTGTTGTTCTTACATCGAACAGCATTGAAAAAATGTTGAGCATCATTAGCACCCTTTTCTCTTATAATGCTATTATGGCATGACACCCAAGCTAACAAAAGTGTCACAAATAATACTACGAATGATTTCCAACCAAGAAAAACCTAATCATTCCCATGAAAAACTGATTTTTGAAATTGCTTTTCGGTTATTCAGGTGCTTTTCGGTATTTCTGTGCTTTTCGGTTATTCTATGAACCCGTTTTGGGGATTTCCATTATGACGTAAATCTGGCGCATGCGCACAGAGCTGGCCGTCAATTCATCGGCCAGTACTATGTTTCACAGTGTAAAAAGGCAGATTTTTATTATGCAAAACTCAGTTTTTCAGTGTTAGTAAATCGTAGTTTTCGAAAAAATGATGTGTGCGATTTGTAGGCTCCCAGAATGGAATTCCATGCATACACAGAGGTACATACCATGTCTGCACACAACTTTTATTCAACGTTTTTGTCCAATGTGTAGGCCCCCAGAATGGGGGTGTCATCTTACAAAGAGTACATATCCTGCAGGAACACAACGGTAATTCAACGTTGTGTACCCGATGTGTAGGCTCCTAGAATGGAAGTGTCATGCATGCAAAGAGATAATTATCCTGTAGGCACATAACGTTGATTCAACGTTGAGTGTCCGATGCATGGGATGTCGTCTTTCAAAGGGTACATATCCAGCAGACAGACAACGCTGATTCAATGTTGTAGGTCCAATTTGCAGGCTCCGAGAATCGGGACGTCATGCATACAAAGGGGTATCCTGCCGGCCACAAACATTGAATCAGTGTTTAATCAACGTCGTTCAACGTCGATAGCCCGATGTGTAGGCTTCTGGAAATCCAAGAATGTTTCGTCCAACAGATTGTCAAATCGGGCCACAAGTTTTATGAAAAGTCCTTAGATGATGGTGCGTTACCCGCGTTGTCTTATGACGTCATCATGTCGTGACACACTTCAAAACAATGGTCAATGCTGTGTTTGTAAACATACTTTGACGATGCCAACGGGAAAGTGAAGCAAGTTTTCTAAAGGAAAATGTAGATGTACCAAGCTTTAGATAATTTACAACAACTGGATGGCATTTGAATGGCTAAAGGTTCTTGCTCTGCATGGAAGTCATTGCACATCGAGGTATGTGGTTCTATTCACGAATTTCCGTGTCCTTCGTATTCTACATCGACCTTGTTGTCTTTAAAATAGTCGCTTTTCGAAATATCGAGGTCAATTCTAATAGATGGCGGCCATCATATCCAATCGAATCGACGCACGAGATTAATGGCATGTGATTTATGACGTAGTGTCCCCTTTTGTTTGTTTATTTATCCTTTTGCTGATACACAGCTAAATCAGTTACCATTTACTTATTTGGACTTCTAAGTTGGATTGACCGCCTTTAAAAATAAAACAAAAAGAAATAGCTGTTGAAGAAAACTTTCTTTGGTCACTCTCTCAGAAGCGGGACTTCGTCAAGGAAGGGCATGTGATCGAGGATGGCTCTCGGCTCAGTGTTACTTTGCATTACAGAAACGGGACAAATCCAATGTAAACAGCCTACAGGCGCAGCCATATTTGTCCAAAAGTTTTAAGCTGGAAGGTGTTGGATTTGCTCTTTGCGAAAGCAGCTTTTTTAATGCTTTTGCACGTATAATAGGCGATGCCTCTTGTGCCCCATGTCTGGTCATAGTAAGCTTGTCCAGTCTGTTCTTGAAAGAATTAATTGTCTTAGCGGAAATCACATCATCCGGTAATGAGTTCCAAGCGTTCAAGACTCGGACACTAAAAAAATTTGACCTCTGAAGGATACTCTTGTTTAACCTGGGTTTATAAATCTTCATAGAATTGCCCCTTGTTCTACTGTTATCACTATCAATCATTTTAAAAAAATTTATTGCACTGAACCTTCTCTTTTCCAGTAATAATCTTGTATGCTTCTATCAAATCACCACGTTTCCTGCGATCTTCAAGAGAAGTTAATCCTAGTCGCTTTAATCTATCACCATATGACAAATGTCTCAATTCTGGAACCATTCTCGTGGCTCTTCTTTGAATTTTTTCTAATATTTCAATATCTTTCCTATAGTAAGGGCACCACGCTTGAATGCAGTACTCCATATGACAACGCACATAAGTCTTGTACAACAGGGCAAAACTGGAGATATCAAAAGTTGAGAAAGTCCTTTTAACTATACCAAGGGCAGAAGATGCTTTCTTGGCTGCCTTAACACACTGTAAACTTGGTTTAAGATCTTCAGTCAAATAAACTCCAAGGTCACATTCTGCTGATGCTTTATCTAATGTGGTACATCCAATCTTGTAGTCATGTCTTGGATTATTCCTACCCACATGCATAACTTTACATTTTGATTCATTGAACTTGAGAAGCCATTCACTGTACCATTTATACAGAATATCAAGATCTCTCTGCAATAATACTTTTCTACTGGCTTTATCAAATACTTTGGTATCATCCGCAAAAAGTTTTGCGGTTCCCTGTATTAACTCCGGTATTTCATTAACATACAGAATAAATAAGAGGGGCCCAAGGACAGAGCCCTGGGGCACCCCGCTTAAGACCTCAGCTGGCTGTGAAAATTTACCTCGTAGAGAAACGGTTTGAGTTCTATTACACAAGAAATTTGTAATCCATCTAGTAAATGTCTCTCCAAATCCATACTTAGATAACTTATGAATAAGCCTACGATGGGGAACACTATCGAAAGCTTTTCTGTAATCAAGGAACACAATGTCAATCCCTTCACCATTATCTAATTGTGATGTTATCTCTTCTAAAGTTTCTAATAAGTTGGTCAAACAAGATCTATGACTAGTAAACCCGTGTTGGTTCTCTGATAAGAGTTTATTACTTTCTAGATGATCCAACATTTCATCTCTTATTCTGGATTCCAGTATCTTACATGGTACGCTCGTTAAACTAACAGGTCTATAGTTTTCAGGTGAACTGCGGCAACCCTTCTTAAATATCGGTGTAACATTAGCATGTTTAAAATCACTAGGCAAAATGCCAGATACAACAGATTTCTGGAATATGACCATTAACGGTTTAGCAAGACTGTTTCTACATTCCTTTAATAGTCTTGGGTTAATACCATCAGGGCCTTGAGACTTATCCGTTTTTAAGTTAGACAACTTTTTCTTCACTTTCTCTTCAGTAATGATAATGTCATTTTTCACAAATTCAGTCCTATTTTGAAATTCAGGTAACTCAGTAGTGTCTCCTTCTTTAGTGAAAACAGAGCTGAAAAAGTCACTCAGAACTTGACAACATTCAGAATCGTTTTTGGTAAAATTACCGTTTCCTTTTTTTAGATTAGTCACTTTTACTTTCACTTTCTGTTTATCTCTAACATAGCTATAAAACCGTTTGGGGTGTGTTTTGATAGATTTCATTATATCAGATTCATAATCTCTCTTAGCTTTCCTTATAACTTCATTTGTAATATTTCTCTGTTTGATGTAAGCCAATTTGTCAACATATCTTTTAGTCCGTCTATACTTTTGAAACATGACTGATTTCAATCTTACTGCATCTTTGACTTTCTTATGAAACCACGGCTGTTTATCTCTTTTATTGTCTGTATTAGTGTCTTTAAAAGGAACATATTTTGTAACACCTTCCTTGATAACTCTTTTAAACTTGGTCCATGAGCTTTCCACATCTAAATCTTGTAAATCCTTACTCCAATCTACAGAGTTAAAGAATATATCTAAGGAATTAAAATCTGCTTTATGCCACATAGGTTTTGAAAAACTACTTGTGTGTTCATTACCTAATAACTCTCCACAATGGAAGTCAAATTTCAACACAACATGATCACTTTTACCAACTGGCTGTTCATATTTAATGTCACTTACCATCATCTCATCATTTGTTAACAACAAATCTAATAGTGAGGGCTCTTGATCAATTCTAAATCTCGTGTTCTCTAAGGCATGCTGATAAAGAAATAGGTCTTGAGTGATGTCAAAAAACTTGCTAGGTAAAGAATCATCGTTTCCTTGTACATACATACTATTCCACTTAATGTCTGGCATGTTAAAGTCTCCCATTATCAGAATATGTGTTACACCCTTTATGGTAACCGCTTTCTGAAAAGTCTGCAATAGTTTTTCATCATTTATCTGATTACTAGAAGGGCTTCTGTAGATTACTCCTACCAATAACTTATTTTCATTGTTCAAATTAACGATTCTCCACACCGATTCCTGAAAACCAAGGTCATTTAATTCACTGCAATTCAGTGTATGAAAACAGTTATGTACATACAATAAAGAACCTCCTCCTTTCCCATCAACCCTATCACAACGAAAGAGTTCATAGTCACTTAGTTCAATTTCAGCATCCCTCACCTCTGAGTTTAACCAAGTCTCTGTAATACCAATAACTAATGGCTTAGAACAATTAACGGAATCTACAAATTCATTAAACTTATTGCCAATACTTTGAATGTTTGTATAGTAACATGGAAACGAACTAAACGCAAAATTTAATGAACTGTTTAACATATTTACATTGACTTGTGTAGGAGTATTATAATTACTCTGCGCTGGGCATGGACCTCCTGTCTGGAGGTCCCCGACTTCTGTCGGCCTGCCTAGCTGGAAAAGTCTTTATTTTGTCATCAACAATGGCCACATTTTCACCATCCTGTCTCCTTTTAACAACTTCAGCAAGCATAGCTTTTAGCTCAGTTCTTTGCTTGGGGGTTCTATCTGGACTAATGAATATTTTCTTGACACTTTCATCTCCACTTTTCCTAAGTAACTTGCCCCTCTGCAAGATTTTGCTCTTAGTTTCTACATCTGGGACAGTTATTTGCAAAGGTCTGCATTTATCTTTCATTTTCTTACCATGCCTAATAACATTTGATACATCTGATTCAACTTTTAGTTCCTGTAGAACATCTCTTACATGAAGGAGGTCATTGGTCAAATCATTCTCTGCATCTTCAGCATTTTTGCAGAACTAGAATATGTCTGTTTTTTGTTCACAATTTAGATATTTTCATGTGTAACCGTAATGTAAAACTCCATGGACATTAACACTCTTTGGTTGGAATTTAAGACCACCATTCATCGCCTGATGGAGAAATATATACCAAGCAAGACCATAAGGGGAGACAAAAAGCCCAAACCATGGATGACAAGAACAATCAAAGCCCTTCACAGAAAAAAGAACAGACTATTCAAGAAACAGAAG
The DNA here is from genome assembly GCA_963989385.1 of Ctena decussata. NCBI lineage: Eukaryota > Metazoa > Mollusca > Bivalvia > Lucinida > Lucinidae > Ctena > Ctena decussata. The sequence continues at coordinate 58,118,195 of OZ022514.1, read as the reverse complement.
GTCACCAAGAAAGCTAAAGATGTGGAACAGTACAAGAGCTTGAAAGCAAAGATACAAAGAGCAGAGCGGCAAGCCTACTGGCAGTATGTGGAGAACCTGATTGACATCGGTGACCCAGACCAGAAGCAAGGGAAACAAAAGAGATTCTGGTCCTATATCAAGTCTCTCCCGAAAGACAACAGTGGAGTTGCGCCACTCAAAGAGAATGGGAAGATGCACGCCGACCCAGTGGACAAATCAAATATCCTGAACAGGCAGTACGAATCAACATTCACAAGGGAAGATGAAACAAACATACCAAAGTTAGAAGGACAGCCCTACCCAGCAATGCCAGAAATTGAGGTCAGCTCAGACGGAGTATTGAAATTACTTCAGAAGATCTACCCAAGTAAGGCAGGAGGCCCAGATTTGATCCCAGCAAGAATACTCAAAGACCTGGCAGAAGAGCTTGCTCCCCTTCTCACTGTCATCTTCCAGAGAACATTATCCCTTGGCGAAGTACCTGCGGATTGGCGTTCAGCTAATTTTACTGCTATCTTCAAAAAGGGCGACAGATTCAAAGCTAGCAATTACAGACCAGTCTCCTTGACAAGCCTGTGTTGCAAACTACAGGAACACATCCTCGTCAGCAACATCATGAGTCACCTGGAGCAGCATAAGATTCTGACAGATTGTCAACATGGCTTCAGAGCAAGTCGGAGTTGCGAGACACAGTTGGTCACTCTTTGTCACGAGCTTGCTGACTCCCTTGACAAGAACCTACAAACAGACCTAATTATCCTGGATGTCTCTAAAGCTTTTGATAGAGAACCCCATCAGTGGTTATTAGGAAAGCTCCAACATTATGGAATCCGAGGAAATACCTACAGTTGGGTCAAGTCATTCTTGGCATTGCGGAATCAACAAGTGGTAGTAGATGGAGCAACATCAGATAAAGTCCCAGTTGTTAGCGGTGTACCCAAGGTACAGTCTTGGGACCAGTGCTCTTTCTTCTATTTATTAATGACCTACCAGACACTGTGCAATCCAAAACGAGGCTGTTCGCAGATGACTGTATACTTTATAGAAGAGTGAAGACTTTACAGGACTCCATGGAACTCCAGAATGATTTGGACAAGTTGGCACAGTGGGAGAGAAAGTGGGGAATGGCCTTTCATCCTGACAAGTGCAACATTCTGAGAGTAACAAGGGCAAGAAAACCAATTGAAGCCAAGTATATCCTGAAAGGTCAAGAACTCGAGGCTGTCCACACTGCAAAATACCTAGGGGTGGATCTCTCCAACAACCTACAGTGGAATCACCATATTGACCGAACAGTCAAGAAGGCTAACAGCATGTTGGGTTTTCTTCGGAGAAACCTTCGTGTTAACAGCAGTGACACCAAGGCAGCTGCATACAAGACCTTAGTTCGGCCAAACCTAGAATACTGCTCATCGGTGTGGAGCCCTCATACAGTCTCTGGAAAGTCCAAAATAGAGATGGTGCAGAGGCGAGCTGCAAGGTACGCTACCAGTCGCTACCATAACACCAGCAGTGTAACCGAGATGCTGCAGGACTTAGACTGGGAGTCACTAGAATCAAGGAGAGTTAAGATCCAGTTGACCTTACTCTACAAAGTGATCAATGACCTAGTGGACGTTCCTGCCTCAGCGTACCTCTCTCCAGTCAACACACGGACAAGAGCTAATCACACCAAGAAGCTAAGACAAGTTCCATCAAAAATAGATGTCTTCAAATATAGCTTCTTTCCACGGACCATCCCAGTTTGGAACTCGTTGCCAGCCTCTGTGGCTGAGGCCCCTGACTTGGTACTCTTCAAGCAGGGGCTTTCCACTCTTACATTCTAGGTAGGGGGCAACCTGCAAGTAGGGTTGGAGGGTTTTTGGAGCTGTGCCGGTTGGGTGCTATACCCAGGGGCCGCTACGGTAGCCGGAGTGGTCTGATTACCCAATGATGACCTGAAAATGCAGATTGCGAACTTTTCTTTACTTCCTATCTGTCTATCAACTGATTTCTGGCTTTCCTATCTTTCCTACTTTTTCTTTTTCTACCGCCACAGAGACATAGTGACCAAGTGTGATTGAAGTCTCTTGAAGAACAGATACAGATACAGATAATTTGCTTTTGCTTATATTGACCGATGTGCCACTGCCAGGCACTGACAGTTACAGTAGACATAGGACCAGAAAAATGAAAACAAATAAAATCGGTGAAAATATGTATGATTTTGGATAGAATAATAATATGTATTTAGGCACAGCCTAGAAACGGGCATGGCATTTTAGAACTAGCTTTCAGCAATCAACCAAAATTAGTTTCACACTTCAGTTCCAGCCGCACTCTGAGTCTGAGGTGCGGTGTTTCATGATTCCAGTTTACTCTCTTTGGCACGGTATGGTGTTTAATCCAGGCAAAGGTGCCTTTAAGGTTATGGTAGAATGTGTCTGCTAGCAGACGACAACATAATCTCGATGCAAAAATTGGTAATTTGAAAAGAAAGACATTTAGAACTCAGGTTTATCTCGATAATTTAGAAGAAAAAACAATTTTCTGAATATTTTTCTATATATATTTTTTTTTAGTAAGAACCGACCAGCACTGCAGGATTATCGAAAACTTCGTAGAGCTTCCTTTGTTTCAACGGCAAAAAGAGTGGAACAATTCCATTTAAATATTCATTTTTTCGTTTTCCAAACTTGTATTAGATCTCATCCACATTGATTTATCTGTCATGTTCAAAGAAGTATGAATGAGACGGAAAAGAATAAAATTGCTGTTGTTTTATTGTGCTAAAAATGACCGGAACTCGGAGACCGTTGTTTTCTCCAAGATTTGCAACTTGCTTACAGAAGGAACATGCAAGGTAAAGCCATAGGGTTAGATGTTTTTGTTTATGTTTTCCTACGTGTTACCTATAGGCGGCCATGCCCGTATCAAAGCAATACAATAGTTTTTATTTTATAGCAATCGAAGGAAGCATCTTGAAGATATTCAAATTTAAGTGAGGTAGGGGTCAAGCGCAGGGATTCTTTGAAGAAAACATCTGGAAACATGGACCTCAGATACACATTAATACAAATTAAAGAACATTTAGACCATCAGCTTTGTTATTATATACGTAAAATGTGGTGATTCACATGTACCAAGAAAAGTTCTTAGCTCATTTTGTCAGTTGGAGTTATTTCCATTGCAAGTCCTATATCTAGCACTGACTACTATCTATCTATCTATCTTCCTTTACGTCTTTACCCCTGAGGGGGATGTCAGACGGATTCCGGCGAGCCAAGTGCTTAAGGGGGTTTAACTGAAACAAAAGTATAGGAAAGTGTGTGAAATGAGTTTGTACAGTGCGATAGAGTGTTAGTATAGTGAAAAGATAAAAACAGAAATTGGTGTTTAGGGAGAGACATGGATCACCTGGCAGACAGCATCCCTGAACTGCCTTAAGGTGGGAAGGACCAGTATGTGGGGTGGGAGGACATTCCAATGGATGATACATGTAGTCCTAGGGAAAAATGTGAACCTGTAGTAGTCTTTAAAAGTCTTTGAAAGTCTGGATTTGCCGATATGAAAGTGGATGAGTATGTCTTGATTGTCTATTGTTACAAACAAGGTACTCAGATGCAGGAATAACAACAATGTCCTGCAAAAAGCTTAGTTAACAAGGAAATCCAAGTGCTGTTGATGCACCGCTTTGAGCTTTTCATATGCAAGATTCAGGGCAATACTCCATCAATACAGAAGCAAGCAGCAAGTTTGCAGCTGTAGGTATAGATACAAGACTTGTACACAAGAGTTATACAAATTCAGAAATTGTAAAACTGGAAGTTCAGAGGACATTGAGTGAAACCTTTAGTGAAAATAATTTGGACTTGTGAAATGCTGCTAAAGGTTTAAAGAAAATATCAAAATAGCTGACCATGGCCTGAAACAAGGATTTCGATAGAAATACATAGTGTGTGTTTATGATGTTGCGGCCAAAAAATAGTGCTATTTTCCTTATTTTTGTAACAACGTGGTTGAATTTATGCAACAACAGCAATCAAGCATTGCTTTTCAGTGCACTAACATTCCCCAGGTCACTCGGGAGTTGTTGAAAACCTAGGCCTTCAGTTTCAGTTTTCAATAGCTCCCTTTGGACCTGGCAAATGTTAATGCATTAAAGACCATGTTTGATCCCTATATTGATTCAACATTTTGTGTCTACTGAGAGTTATTATATTTATCATATGACGTCGCATCTGAGAGTGTAATAAAGCCATGCATTAAAAACGATAATCCACTAGTGGATTAAATATGCAAATCACGTCCTAACGTTATGCGTTGACGTCCATAAAACGTCGCGTTTTCTATTGGCGGAATTGTGACGCTTTAGTGCAAAATTTGCTAATAAAATGCGATTTTAGTGTCATATGATAAATAGAATCTTGCATTCGTGCTCCTATATTTTTGAATTTATTAAACTCGTTGGAGAAAATGATAAGATGCTCGGCAAAGCCTCGCATGTTATCATTTTCCCCAACTTGTTTAATAAATTCAATAATACATGAGCATTCATGTAAGATCCTCTATTTCAGGCCAGCCTCATGCAAAGACAATAAAGTATGTGTGGTGTCAATCATCGGAAAGAGTCGCTACAATGCCTTCACATCCAAAGCATCTGTGTTGAACCCAATTCTGGACGCTGATGTATTTAAGGTAACTTTACAGGCTATAGAATTATGAATATCAGAACTTTTTGGGGTCAAATTTTTGTACTTTAATTCATTGTCAGCAGGGAAAACACTAGCAGGTGCCCAGTTGCCATGGCTCCTAAATTTTGGACTGTGCCTCCAAGTTTTGAGTGAAAATGATATTAATGTCAAATTCCACTTTTTGGCATTCTGGGCCCTTAAACAAAACTGCTTAAGTCTTTATCCGCTATCAGTTAGCGATATGAGGGTTATCCAATAAGTCCTGCAAACGATTGAGTTTCAGGCAAATGATACTAAATAGCGCATAAAGTTATTCACATTTCTCCAATGCATCTTCCCGTCTTTCTAGTCAATTTCCAGGAGCATTATGATTTGTTAAATGCTGTTGCAAAGCAGCGGAAGAATACCAGTGTTAGGGATGCAGCGGTGGCATCTAGTTGTCCGTTTAAGACCCCACAGCATAGTTCAAAACATGAGTATGTATCTAAATTTTGCTGGGAGACACAAGAAATAACTTACTGAAGTAGGTATACAGTACCAAAATTAAAATATCATTGTCAGTTATGATATTATTTTTGTTCCAAGTAAAATCACCATGTTTTTCAACTAACTACAAGAACATACAGAGTGATTATTTCAGACATACGCATTAATAGCAGATGAAGTATTTCCTAAAGTGGCATGTATTTGTTAAAAAACAATATTCGCAAGATGCTGAAATGTAGATATTAAAGAAAAGATAAATGACAAGCCTGGTTAATTATCATTTGAAGCCTTTGAAAACCAGAAGCAATGCCCAAAACTAATAATTTGTTAACATTCTGTAATATTCTTTTGTTGAAAAGCGACCACATATTTTTGATAATGTGAAATGATAACTGTCACTTGTTTATGTTCTGAAATACAAGACAGTCATTCAAGAACACAAATTCTTGTCACCTGAGATGTACAGGAATTTTCTTCCCTTAGCCTTTTGTAAAATATGTGTTTGTGCAAATTTACCACCCGTATTGCTTACATCTTTGAATTCAAGACCCTCCAGTTTCTGAGATAGGTATGCCACATGTATGGTTTTTAGCACATATGTGTATTTCATGTGTGGACTGGACTTATTGTAATGTTTTTGCTTTGTTTCAGGGAGTTGAGGACATACTGCATGACAGCATAAATCAGGTATCAAATTCAAATGCATACAGGTCCTACTAAAGGGATATAATCTAAATGAAATCGCCCTTCTGTGCTCAGTTGTTCAAACCCAGTGACCTGGATAGTAATTTTCAAACATATTGTGAGTGAAAACAATGCCTTTTTATTGCTGAAAAAATGCTAGGAGCTTTTGCAGTGCAGAAGCTCCTCTCTGTTTTTTTTAGCAATAAAAATAAACCCACTTGATGTTATGTGTACTAGAATACCTAAGGAATCTTTGACTAATGACTTCTGTTCATTAAGCTAGTGATGAATTATTTAGCCAGGATTTGCTGCAGTGAATCAATATTTGCATCTGTGTGACAACACATGTTATTTAGCAATAACAGTTGTTGTACAATGTTATACAGAATAAAAATAATAAGCTTATTGCCATGATTTCTACAGTATTTTTTTACATAGACATCCATTTAAATAAATGTACATCAGCATGGCTAAATTTTCCCACCCAGATGGTAGCAACATGATTTCTTGCAAATTTTCACAAGGCTCCACTTCCTATAAGCCCAGTGGGCAAAACATTCACATAATGTTTTAGAAGTTGTTTGTTTTCAGGGTCAGATTGAGTGTTACTATGACACAGACAGCAACGTGATCTACTTACATTACACATGTGTTCATGACACAGCCAGACTGGTTTCTGTCTCTCAGAACATCAAAGAACTCAACCATAAGGTAATATAGGCCGACTTCACTTCGAACTATAGCTAGTCCTATATTATGTAGATTTGCAAATGAACACCAGCAGTATGGACTGAAGTAATGTCATGTGACTGTGCTAAAGGTACCATGCCTTAAACAGCAGTAACTGTAGCTCCAGCTGGTTACCAGCTACTCATCAAAGCAAGTAATGGCTCACAACCAAAATTGAATCTGATTGGTCAGTTCTATATAAGTGGGAGGAAATGCCAGTTAAAGTAACAGCTACCATAGAAGCTGTAGTTCCAAGTGAAGTCGGTCATAGTGGAGAGAGCTTTATTAACCATATCTATTAAGCTAAAAGACAGGAGTCCCTCTCTATAATTGACTGAAATATTTGAAGCAGTCTTATAAAATTCTGCTATAAGATGGGTTTTGCCCCTTTCAAAACAATCCAAAAATCTAGATCCATCTTATAAGATGGATCTAGAGTTTTGGGACGTTTTGAAGGGAATTGCTTTTGTATTTATTTTATAACCAAATATATACAGAAATGATGGCAGCTGTGTAGTAACTTCATTTAGTTCTTTTTGAAAATGTATTGTGACCTGTCATCTGAACCACTTTGTCTAGGGGGTGGGATTTAGATGAGGTGTCACAGCATAGATTTTGATGAAGTATGAGCTTTCTTAAAGTTGAAAGAAAAAGGATATAGTCACATGGCACAAAGATCTGACATATAAGGAGTATGAGAGAGATCACAAGTCTTTTCCTGCTTCAAAACAATGATTGCAACAGCTGATTTGTTGGAAAGTATAGAGTAGGGTATTGCCAGGGAAAATTTGTGATCCCATCACATCTTTCTCCAAAATATCATATCACATACATGAGAAAACAAGTTGGAAATCCATTTAGGGTAGATATGTTGCTACTGCATTTCTAGGTTCATGAGTGACAAGCAGACCTCTTCAGCAGCAATATTTTGCCCGAAATCAAAAATATGTACAAAAAAAAAAGGAAAAAAAAGTGAAAAAAAAACAAAAAAAAAAAAAAACAACACTCATATTAACTCTTAAAGCGCCAAAACACTGGCCACAAAATTTGTATGCAAAATTAAAAAAATTGTCTTGGCAATATCATGTGGAGATTTAAAAGTATTTAAGGGTAGAGTGCAAACAGTATAGATCCAATGAAAAGGCTCATTATGAGCAGCCTAATCAGGAGCTATACTATTTGCAAATTGTTGGTGCTTTAGGTGTTGAGAGTTCACCTGTGGGAAGCAGCTACATTTAGTACCTCCTTGGGTCACCTTTCTTATTTAAATGAATGATTTCCTTTTTATAAATGAGCCATGACAAGACAAAACCAACAAAGTGGCATGAGCACCTAGCAAAGACTCAGATCAGCCTGGGCATCTGCCTAGACTGATCACAGACTTTGCTGTCAGCATGCTGGTAGCTTAGACCCTTAGCTACCATTTAAGTGTACAGTGAAGACTCTGATCATACTGGGTGGCTGCCCAGGCTGATCTGAGTCTTTGCTGGGGGCACATGCCACTTTGTTGGTTTTGTTGTGTCCTGGCTCAAATATGTATTTTCAGTCCTTACCACAGTCAGAAGTATTTATTTTGTGCATGTATGTATTTTCAGGATTTTCAGTCATTATGGCAGTCAGAGGAATTCCATTATGCCAAGTCTCTCCTCCTACTCTTCTCAGTATCACATTTGATTGTGGTAAGTCAGATGGATGATGTGTGGTTTTATGGCCCTTTCAACAGTAATTCAGTCATCAGGACATTGGGAGTTTGATAATCTATCATGATCGAAAAGAATCCCGCCCACAGTGGGTCTCGATCCTGGGACCTCTAAGCCAGTGCTTTGTAATAGCCTACTGAGCTATGAGGCTCCCCGATAGTGGTAAGTCAGATCTTGTTGTATTATGGCCTTTCAGCAGTATTTCAGTCATACATGTATCAGGCAGATGAATGTTCATAATGCAATGGAAGCATGTTTATGGTTGGATAGGATTCCTCCTACAGCAGAATTCCAACCTGGCCCACTAACTTAACAGGCCAGCACTTAACCCACTGAGCTGCCAGAGCTCTTGGATAAGTCCACATTTAATGCATTAATGTCTTGTGGACTCCTTTACCACACAGGTCGGACTGGTCCATCTCTAGATCAAACATGTTTTACTGCATTAAAGTACAAAATGATCAGACACAAGTTATCACAACATTAAATTATGTTTCCCTATCATGTTGACGATAGTATTGTAAAGATACAATGGCAAATGACAAATGTCCATTTCTAATATAACATGCTTAGTAAATTGACAATTCCATTGCCATCTGGAAATTAAGAACTTAGGCTTATGAAAAAATTCAGCCAAATTATAGCAATGCTTTTTGACAGATATGTATGTAAACCATAATTGTGCACAACTTTTGCTTTGTTGTTTTGATATGAGATCTGATGAAACCGCAAACCCTTTCTTATATAGAGAAAACCACGTTAGTGTCTTTTGATATCAAGTGATCAGACGAGACCAGAAACAGCGTAGGAATGGCGAGGCTTGCCGAGCGAGTCCAACATGTTTCTGGTCGAGCCTGATCAACTTCATATCAAAAGACACTTACATGGTTTTCTATTTATCATGCTTCGTTAGAATATTTTTAGGTGCAAATAGCCACAAACAGAAGAAAAGTAAACACAGTTTTGTTTGAACTTGTGACGTTGCGAATGCGTATGACGTAAGTCGGTGACTTCATTTAACCAATCGAACGTTGTTAACATGGCCAACATCATGTTGTAGCCAGTTGTGTTCAGAGATCGCTTCTGTAGGCATCCCCTGATAACATTCACGCAACCACAGTTCTAAAGTGACATGATATCACATCATGTTATCATACCCCTGTTATCAGGTGAATTTTGCAGCATATGCATGATAAAAATTAAAATACGGTAATCAACTTTCTCAGTAATAGAATGTTAAGTAATGAAGATGTCCCAGTATTGAGGCTAATTATAGTATAATCATCTGATACCTATAAATCAGCTAATTTTGTGTTTATTCCAGATCTCTCACCCTGGTTCTTCATTTGATATCACCTGGATCAGACTCTTCAGGACTTTGGACTCCATCAGGTAACTTCAAACTTCCGCAGCCAGCAGGTTTGGCAAAAAAAATTCCTCATAATTGCTGTGTATGGTAAAACTTGTTAACTTACACTCTGATAATTTCAAAGATTCAGTCGTCTTAGTACTTTACAGCTCCTCTTATATCACACTGTAATGAGATAAGAAATGTCAAAAATGAAATAGACAACTCTTGAGCTGTCAGTGAATGAGTTATCTGCCCCTGGCAAATCTGTTTACTTTGTGGCAATATCTTGTTGAGCTGAGTTCTCAGGGGAGTGATACAGGATAATAATGGCCCTCTTGTTGTTAGCTCACCTGTATTAACGTACAGACAAGTTTCTGCAGAACAGGTACACACAGCTGTTTCTCATGAATAATTTAGGGGGGATGAAAAGGTCATCCCCCAGATAAACTATCAGGGAAACTGCAGCAGCAGACACCAACAATTTTGAAAAGCTGCTGCATGGAATGGTGTGCAAATAAACAGAATATGGAAAAGAGAATTTCCTTGCACAGAATTCCATAATAGCCTCCATGGAGATGAGAAGCCTTGATCAAAGCTATTAATCGGTTAGATACTGAAGCGGCTAAACCAACACAACTGGTTCTATGTGGTGCCGTTTTATGATTTATTCCCTATTCATTGACATCCATAATTCAAATTATTGATATCCATTATTCGAGTTATTCATATCCATATATCAAGGTGAATATCGGATATCAATAATTCGAACATTATATGCCTATAAATTGATTTATGGATATCTGTAATTCAAATTATGGATATCCATAATTCTATTCTATTTACTGATATCTATATATCGATTTATTGATATCCATAAATTGAATTATGGATATCCCTATATGATCGAATTATAGATATCCAAAATTTGAATTATGGATATCTTTAATTCGAAATATGTTTATCCATAATTCAATTTATAGATATCCATGATTCGAATCATGGATATCAATAATTATAGACATCCGTTGAAAATTATAGATATCAAAAATTTGAATAATCTATATCCATAATTCAAATTATGGACATCAATAGATAAGGAATTTATAGTAAAACGGCACCCAGGGATACTGTGTTACTATTTATTCCCTATTTATTGATATCCATATTTAAATAATGGATATCCATTATTTGAAGTATTGATATTCATAAATCAGGGTCAGTATTGGATATCCATGATATGAATTATGGATATCAATAAATAAGCAATAAATAGTAAAACGGCACCCGGAAATAAGGGGTGCCATTTTACTATTTATTCCCTATTTATTGATATCCATAATTCAAATTATGGATATCTATTATTTGATAGCAAAAAATCAGGGTAAATATTTCGAATAACAGATATCTTTAAATCGATTTCAGAATATCTGTAATTCGAATTATGAATATCCAAAATTCTTTTCTGTTTTTTAATTCAAATTCTTGATATCTATAAATCAAATTTTGGATATCCATAAATGATATTAAATCATGTTGAATAATAAAGATCAATAGTTTGATTTATTGATATCTATAATTAAACTTGATTTATGGATATCCATAGCTAGATTTATGGATAAACCATAATTCGAATTTTTCGAATAATGGATATCTATAGGGTTCGTACACAAAATTTCTGCATATGTAGTGGGTAAGATAGTTGTTTTTCATTACTGTGATGTATAGATCGAGAAGCGTGGAAGCATGGTAACTCAGCGGTTAGCACCCTTGCCTCTGATGCTTAAGGTTCCAAGTTCGAACGCGGGTAAGGCCTTAGAATTTCGGTGTCCGAACAAGCTTCACTAATGTAATTTGAAAGGATGACATTAAAAAAGTGTGCCGTCCTTCGGATCGGGATGTTAACTGGAGGCATTCTGTGCAGGGAGGAAACATCCATTCTGTAATCACATGGCTACAAGGGGGTTCATGATAGTCAATGAAGTATCCATTCTTATCCTACCAAAGACTTATAAGATTTCAGATTCATCCTTTGTATAAAGGCTGCTTCTGTCAACAAAATAGTTGTATATATCAGGGTAATAGATATCTGGCTGCAGTTTGGCATTGTTCAGCCACTAACCTTTATTTAAAACAAATTGGTCTGGCAATGTTTTAGCAGATAGCTTAGTCTTCATTATTTAATGTTTTAGCATTTTCTGAAAGAATTTTTTTTTGCTATTATAATGTATATCAAGACAATCACATCTTGGTTAATACATTGTACATGTATACTGCCATAATATTCCAAAAACACACTATTTTATATCACTTTAAATAAATGAAATGATGCTTGAATTGTGATATGTCAGTGGCAGCAAATCCTTTGTTTTAATTAAATAATGCACTCAAATCTTAATGATGCTGTGTTGAATGTTAGGAAATTATAGGTTTATCAGCGTGGTTTGTTAACACTTTTCTACCCCCAGTCAATCAGCTGATTCCTAGTGCTGAGTAGCTGTGCTATAAATAGAAGCTCAGAAAGTTGTCTACAGGAAGGGCTATTGCACTACCCCTGGCATCAGCAGCTGCATTAGTGTTGGCAGTGGTGTCAGAGTTAGCAATGTTAAAATTTTATGTTAAAGTTCTTTTGTGATGGCCGGGCCGGGTAGCGCAATCGGTAGGGCACCTGACTCGTAAGTCAGAGGTCCTGGGTTCGAATCCCGGTCTGGCCACACACTTTCGTTTCTCCTTCCGCTGATTCAAGAAGGGCAGTTGTCAGTTACTGGCGAAAGTGTGTGCACTTAGTACTGGTTAACCGCTTAGGAGGTCTAAGCCTGCCCAGGAATAGTGTGGTTACATGTAGGTTAACTGACCGTCCTGACATGACCTTAGTTGTTTACCATGGATGTTAAGCATCAAATCAACCAACCAACCAACCAAAATCTTTTGTGATGGGCAAGGTGCTGTCAGGTGAGCTTTTCTGTAGGCAGACAGGCCCTGTTTTTTTCTGCTATAGGTTAAAACTACAGAAATGTATCACAGACCAGCTTTATGACTTCCCAGTATCCAAGGACTGGAAACTGAATGCACGGCCCTGCTCACCACGGGTGCTCTTTATGTTTGAGACCTGCTCCATTGATACCTTCACTGATGAACAAGAGGTGGCCCCTGGGGGGTTCAGAGGATCAAGACCTCAGGTAAGTAATAGAGGATCTTACATGAGTGCTCATGTATTATTGAATTTATTAAACTCGTTGGGAAAAGCGATAAGATGCTCGGCATAGCCTCGCATCTTATCTTTTTCCCCAACTCGTTTAATAAATTCAATAATATAGGAGCACGAATGCAAGATTCTATTTATCATATGAAACTAAAATCGCATTTACTAGCAAATTTTGCACTAAAACGTCATGATTTTACCATTAGAAAAAGCGACGTTTTTTATGGACGTCAACGCATAACGCTACGACGTAATTTGCATATTTAATCCACTAGTGGATTATCGATTTTAATGCATGGCTTTATTACACTCTCAGATGCGACGTCATATGATAATAACAATTATGAGAAATATGACAGTTCTGAGAAATGTGAGCTCGAGGTAAACCTTTCTTCAATAATCTTCTAGGAAAGGCCAAAAATTGGCCAGGAACAGAAGTTACTTCTTAGCAGAGGATCTTTCCAAAGACAACTGACCATTCAGCTTGGGAAATGTTAAATTTAAATGGAAACAATTTCATGGGAAGCAGCTCTACAATTTTTATTTTTGCCTTCCAAGTAAAATCTTGCTCAACATGGAATAAATTCTTCTGTTTAAGAGTAGAGGGAAGCAAATATTTTTTCTAGAGGGTGCAGATTCTTTACTTTAAGAATTTTGGAAGGATTACATTGTCCAGAGAAGCAAACAGAAGTCAAAAAGTTGTTCCCCCTAGTAAAAATGGTGCATAAGATAGGAGGTGTACCCATAACCATTTTAGTAATTCAGGAATCAACAAGCAACATATTCAGTAATGTTTATATCAGTGATCCTATTACATGTACTTATTTCTGCCTGTCTGTTGCTTACAGTGGGTTGAACACTGGCCTGCTAAGCTACTGGTCCAGGTTTGAATCCCACTGGAGGAGAATTCTTTTCAGCTGTGAAATGGGATTCCATTGCACACAGCCTTTATCACCCATCCATTTGCTTTATGTGCTGAAATACTGTTGAAAGGGCTGTAAAACCGGATTATACAGCCATATGCATAATGTGGTTACATTTTGGGACACCTGAAAATAATTAAATTTCCATTTGAAACAAATGAAAAACTATTATTTGGTGTCCCAATATTTATCATGAAAATCCTAAATTTTGGGACAGGTATGTCTGAGCAAACAGTGCAAACCCAGATCAGATTGCTCCCTGAAAGAGCAGACTGAACAGAGTATACACTGTTTGCCAGTCCATCAGCATTTTTTAGAGGCTTAGCTGCATAGCGAAATCAAACAGTTCAATATTTAGGACACAGTAATTATTTTAGGGATTCCTAATTTTTGTCTCTCCTGAAGCAGAAGCAAGGCATAGATATTGCTTTTTAATTGTCCATGGCAGCTTAAACTTTGTGTCAAGTGTTCAAGTTTAGCTCTGTTTTGTGACAATGCACAGACAGGCAAGACACCGCTAAATTTCTGTTACAATTTTGACTGTAAGTGCATTGTGATATTTCTTGATTCATGTGCATTTGTTCTTACATAAAACAGCAAAGATCCCCATTAAAGCGTCTACAGATAGCGATGGAAGATCAGATCTACAAACTGCTGAGAAAATCAAGAGTCATCACAAACATAAGGTGAGTTTCCTTTGCAATAAGTCAGTACCACATTTATTTGATATAGGATGGAGGGTTTTCCCCATGTAGAAATACCCCAAATATTTAAATCTGTCTTGTATAATTCTGTTATATATGGCAGGTTTTTCATGTCCAAAACAATACCAAAAATCTAGATCAGTCCTATAGGACTGATCTTGATTTTTGGGGTTGTTTTGAAAAGGACAAAATACCTTTCTTGTAATCAGATAAATACAGTATTGTTTGGTTGAGTTACCAAAAAAAACAAAACAATCTTCCAAGTGTGTCTGAACAGATACTCCCAGCCACAATTTAAAAGCTCCATTATTAAGGCTACAGCGAAACTGTACATTTGCGTGACTGGTTTAAGCTTCTTGCATGGAAGACTGTATGGGGACCAGCTTTGCATGTTTTGGCTCATATTTCCGTATTCTTTGGCTATAACTTGGGATTTTCCCTCTCTAAAATGACTCCAATAACTAATTGGATATGAAAGTCTGCTAGAAGATGGAGTTTCCCATTTCAAATCAGTCCTAAAAAAATCTAGATCCATCATACAAGGCAAATCTAGATTTTTTTGGGTTGTTTGTAATGGGAATAACTGTCTTATATCTGTCAGAATAATTACAATACACAAATAAGATAATTATGATGATGCTAGTGGAGAGTCGGGTAACTTCGGACGGCGGGTAAATTCGGACAGTGACATTGTTTCCTTGATATGTCAGTTGTTTGGAATTAAAACAAAACTAACCGGGCAAACAGTGAAAATCCTGATGATACGGCTCATTATGAGCCGTCTCATCTGGATTTTCACATCCAGATGAGACGGCTCATTTTGAGCAGTCTCATCTGGATTTCCACTGTTTGCCATGATATGTTCGAATTTACCCGCCTGTCTGAAGTTACCTGACTCTCCCCTACAAGACAAGGGAGATCTTTGTATGTATCTTTGTGTGTATTTCATACTTATTTATTGTTATTACCAGTTGCCCATATGGGTAACACCCTAAAAGTGTGTTAGTGGGGATAGTGCAGATTTGGTGAAGTCTATTGTTAAACCTGTAGTTCTTTAACCTGTCCATTGTAAAGCACAGATACTTGGTACTTCACTTTTAAGTCCTGTCATAATCACAAAGTTAGTGAGAGAGGTTCCATATCAGTCTGATGGCCCAGGATTACAAATCTAGTTTGTTATAAGACTACTGCTGTTTTCTATATTTCAGTAACAATTCTCTGTTTGCTGTACCAGCCAATCAGGAGTTTGTATTCATACAGACAAATCAGAATGAGGCTGCTGACCCAGTTAGCTATTATTTACAGCAGTTATGTCTAAATGGTGGAACGAAAGACTCAGGTATTTTATTGCTTTGGTTTTTCTAGTTCATGTATGAAGTGTAATGGCTACTTGTAAAGTTTTAATCCCAGAAAGGCAGATACTGGTAAATTGGTAAATAACATCAGACATCATCTGACATTGTATTTTCCAGTCAACATTTTCAATTATACTGGTGAGACACACACAAAAAACAACAACATTTATTAATTACCATTAATATAATATCAAAAATTTGGTCTGTATTATACTGATGACAAACTAGGCCAATACAGTTGACCTCAGCTTAATATGAGTGGCCTCATGATACAGGGCTTGAATTTTACATTGTCCGCTTGTATTTGGAAGTGCTTTGTTGGTAAGGATAAGCAGAGATTTCAGGAGATTCTTCCTGCAGGAAGAGTACTTTTTCAGTGTGACATTGGTTGAACATGCCGTGCTACAGGTGCACTTATGTTTCCTCAGAAGTAAATCAAACAGACGTCTGAGGTTAGTAATGGAAAATGCATCAATTAAATTTCTTTTTTGCATCCTGGCTTGAAAACGGAAATGGAGGTGGTATATAAACATTGTGTCTGTGCAAAGCATACCTTGACTGGTTTACTAAAATATTCAGCCGTACATGTTGAATTTTTTTATAGACTGCATCTTTATTACTGTATCTACGCAAAGCATACCTTGACTGGTTTACTAAAATATTCAGCCGTACATATTGATTGTTTTATAGACTGTGCACCTTTATTACTGTATGGGTTATAGATACAGTCTTAACCTAACAAAACAGAAAGTGAATGTAGGAGGCATTTCCACTCCAGAAAGGCAGGAAAAGTGCCAGTAGAGACTGATTTTTTTGTGTGTGCCTCCTTATAGATCTAAAAGCCTGATGTAATTATAGTAAAAATGATTGTTATGCATGTGTTAAAATATACAGACAACATGTTTAGCTTTCCTGTACAGAAGCATAGGAAGAGCTATTTCTTTTCCCAACCTTATCACTGATGTGCAGGTGTAGGTATCAGCCAAAGTTCAAACTTTGCATTAAAGTTTGTGTCTCACCTGTGACAAGCAGAAGGGAGACATAGGTATTACTTTGCTGGCGGCATCATCTTCATAAACTTTTGTAGAGCTTCCGGTATAAGAATCTGTCCAAATCTAAGCAGTGCTCCATTGTTCAGAGCCATTCATAATCACCCTTCCAGCAACCCAATATGACTGAAACTCTGTTGAAAATGAGGTAAAAATTGCAAATCATTCTCCCAACCTATAAAAATGGCACCTTGAGTAAAAGAAATCAGTCTGTCATTTTTATTCTAGAGACTGATTCACCAAGAAGTAGAAGCTACCAGACAAGCAGGCGCACTGTGACTGGACCATCTGATAGGTCAAGGTCAACACTTTCTAGAAATGGAGGAGAAAATAGCTTCAAGGAGTTTCTATGGCAACACATAGAGATGGCCTTGACCAAAGGATTTGATGATAATGTCGGAAGACATCCTGTAGCTGCTAATTTTGAGGTACAATATGATTAATAGACTCCTAAAAAGCTGGATCATATCCTGAAGGCAAGGAATGCACCAAAGAAATGAAAACAGCAGACTTAGTATAATCAGTCCTCTTAAGGTGACTTGGGTATACTTAGGGGAGGCAACTCTGTCATTTTTATTATTGTCTACTTTTTCGTCAGAGGTCAACTATTAGAGGAGCAAATCTTTCCTTTTATAGTTGATAACTGACCCCGTTTTATAAGGGCTAAGTTGTTCATGTGAAGCAAATGGATCTATACTGTGATGAAAAAGGTTTGTGCACGAAAATGGCTTTCCCTGAAGGTGTGCCCAGGGGCCGTATTCATAAAACGACTAAAGTGGTTGCTATGCTGTTGCTAAGGCTAAATTTCTTTGAAGGAGATTCCCTACAACTATGAAATTTGGTCTGGAGGAACAGTCTTTGTAAGACTGTTCCTCCAGACCAAACTTCATAGTTGTAGGGAATCTCCTTTATAGATATTTAGCCTTAGCAACCGCATAGCAACGACTTAAGTGGCTTTATGAATACGGCCCCTGTAACTTTAAAGCAACCAAAGTCACTGATTGAAATTTATTTGAAAAGAACAACTGTTACCAACTTTGTTTATAGGAAATTCATTTCATGATCTGGCTGGATAAAAATGTATCTTGCTGCAAGAAGAGATGTTATATAAGAATTAACATTTTATTTTACAAGGTTCATCAGTATGAAGTTAGTGGGAGGAGTTAAATTCAGTGCTCCCTGAAGAATTTTAGCAATGACCACTAGCTTCATCGCCTGACAAAAATCGAAAAAATAACATGTCAGTTCTTACATTTTATTTTAAGGTATATATGCTTCATACAACTGAGAAATAAAAGATACAAAAATTAGTAGTAAAGAAAATTTTGAATGACTGTGTTTTTCTTAACGTTGAAAAGCCATAACCATAGCTAAATGCCATTAGAAGGTTATGACATCCAATCATGTCTTTCTGTTATCTCAGTGTCATACCCAGGCTGATCAGAGTTCTCATTATTGGCATCTACTATAAATGTCATCTTTCTTTTGTAACAGCACAGTATTGTATAAAGGAAACAACTTCGCACATGAAAGACATGCTTTTACAGGATCCTGCTTGTATTTAAAAAGAAAATATGAGCCGGGACATGACAAAACCAACAGTGTGGTTGTGCGTCCAGCACAGACTCAGATCAGCCTGGGCATTCGCCCAGTCTGATCAAAGTCTTCGCTGTCCGCATGGAGGTAGCTTAGACCCTTTAATAGTTACCATTTGAGCACTAAAGAAAAGTCTGGCCAAACTGGGCAGATGCCAAGGCTGATCTGAGTCTGCGCTGGGCGCACAACCACTTTGTTGGTTTTCTCGTGTTGCGGCTCATATTGCAATATTTTTTGCTGTTATTTTCAGCTTGCTGCAAGTGAAACATGGTTCGAGGTCGCGTCAGTGCTGCACCAGTTTTTCTTCGCAGCAACATTAGATCCCAAGGCTCAGCCTCACTTCAACACACTGAAGTCTTTGCTAGAAACAGATATCAGATTTTCTGAAAAGTAAGTTCTGCAAAATCAATTCACTATATGAGCGGGGACAGGACAAAACCAACAAAATGGTTGTGCACCAAGCCCAGACTCAGATCAGCCTGTGCATCAACCTCGTCTGATCAGACTCTTGGCTAAGCACTTAAAGGGAAGCAAGACATGTAACTACTTGACTTTGTCTTGAATGAGTACGGACTTCTCAACATTGCTATCTTTAGAGGAGTACATGCTAGTCATCATGGCTTTTGAAAATATGTGGGAAATATAAAAAAATTGCGCAATTTCCTCAAGGCTATGTCCTAGAATAGACACTGCAATATTAAGAGATAAATAGTTTATGGTTATGTGTCTGTTTCAGTCGCTGTAATAAAGTCCTACCTGTAGCTGAGAGTTCATACCAGGAGAATCTCCCCACCCACTATGTCACAAGCTACCATCTCAGAAAGGTAGGTTTATGGCTATGTAGGAAAAAATTACTGATGATCTGTGGTATAACAAATTAGAAATTGGTTTGGTTTAAACAATATTTTTTTGATGATTAATTACATACGTGCATATATACATATAAATCAGTTGAATATAGGATCTGATGGTTAGCTTGGTGCTTTATATGATGGTTGTTTTCTGACAGATATAATGCAAACTGAAAATTGGTGTGAACAAGGCATTGAAAAATTTTCATAGCAAAGTTGATGCAAGGTCATGACATAGCCTTCACGTTTACACCTTATTAATTCTGAGTGAGTTTGCCTAATTGGTGATTGTCACAATAAAATTTGTACTAAGATAAAGGTGACTGGGTACTCTTTCAGGGGAAGGAACTCCACTGTTTTCATTTTCTCCACTATTCCCAAAGGGAGTCAACTTGTAAAGGAAAGAATTTGCATTTTTCAAAGCAAATTCATTCCTTAAAGTGTGGAATCCATTTTGGAAGAGCTGTGTAGTCCAGGAAAGCAATCAGAAAGTCAAAAAAGTTGTCCCCCATTGAAAAAATAGCAGGTAAACCTGGTAGTGTCTCAGACACCTTAAGTATTTATAGGATTCTTAAAAGATTCATTACTGTTAGTGGAAATAAACCTTGCACATATATCAAGTGATTTACAATGGTTCTTTTTACTCAGTTGTTACAATTGAAAAAGGTTCTAAGTCTGATAGCATGAGGACCAGCTTTTCCAAGTATTGAGAGAAAATTCTGTTTTGAACAATTTGTACTTGTACTTCTTTGTAAGGCCCTTTGAAGAACATTTCACTCATATCAGGCTGAATGTTGAGCAACTTCCTAAGCCATTTGGGCAGAACTAGTGATCCCATTGACAAAACCACATGAGCTTCCACAAGCAGAACTTGAGAAGTTCTGCTTGTGGAAGGTTCATGTGTTTTTTCAATGGGATCTCTAGTTTTAGCATGCCTGTTCTTACTAATAGGTAGGAGTGTAACAATACATCGGACTATCGATGTATTGCAATAGTAACTCGGCCGATAGTACTGCATCGATAGTGAAGTGAGACATCGATGACTATCGCCGATAGTGTTTTGGACTATCGATAGTTTCGATAGTCTCCTATCACTTACAATTTTTTCAGATAATTTCCGCTGTTGCCTTCTTTCTTTAAAGCGAAAGTGAGCGGCAGACTGTTTGTACAAACATGGCTTCCGTTAGCCGACGTATGGCTGTATATTACGTCTTCCATACATCAAGAAATTTCACCTCTGGCGTCTGGCATACATTTGATAAGTGTTACATACGGCCGTTTGATGTTGTCCCGACGTATAAAACTCCCTACTGTCTATAAAACGTTAACACGTGTCATAATTAATCTGATATACAGAGCTCAAGATAAGGGGCATTTTTGCGATTTTGATGCAAAGAAAATGGGTAAAACACCTGCAGTCCCAAACTAATTCCTCAAGAATAACGTTGCTCCAACCGAAAAAGGAACTGACGTATCATGAAAAAAAAAATGGAAGCGTCATTTTAGGCATAGGAGTTCTTTCAAATTCCAGAAAAATGAATTTGCTCAGCCGCCACTGATAATAGTCCAGTGCCGAAACAGGTCACAAAGATCAAAGCTTTTGATGTCAAAGATTTAGCCGCTAACGGCACGTGCCGAAAGGTTTACTTATTAACCAATATTGATGCAATTTCGGAACATGTGTTTATTATACGTTACGGTCTGTAAGGTAGACTCGGCTCAGCCTGCGTGTCCGCGGCGCCTGATCAGCGTACGCACACACATGTATATACGAATAATTTGAAATATGAAATTTAATTTGTTTAGCCGTGCAGTCCGGTTTTGGTATAGTATTTTCGCATGAAGCTATTCCGCCGAATACCGCTGGACAGACGAATTATATAATAATAAGAAGACAGTCATTTTATACGTATTTTCTGATCAGGCTGCGCAGATGTTATTTCTGACTTGCCCTACTTTTTTTGTCAAATCCTTTAACGATGTTCCCCAGGAGGCTCAGCTTAATGAATTCGTGGTTGCACACTCTATATAGGTACTGAGTCTGCCTGTCCGTCCCATAGTATTCGAATTCGCAATATGAACACCACTCGGTCCAGCTGCGATAGTCTCAATCGTAACACACAAGATAATCGAAAATTGTTTCTGCTGGCCCGCGAATGTACGGTTATCTTTCTAAAACCTTTTTTTTTTTTGATGAGACAGCGTACATGTTTTCCCGTTTCAAGATTTACGATGCTCACATATTACCACGTGGTTATTCAAGCAGACGATCTGCGCATGGCGTAATCAACCGGCCAGTCGCGTCTATATGCTATTTGTATATACTTTTTTCCGCGTTCACACTGCGCAGACGTTTTCCGGTATCATGTTCAACGCTTTTCGAATATACGCAATGTGCGTTCCCCGATAAGGCTGCGCTGACGTAATACTGTAGCAAGAGCTAAGCTAGTCGCATGTACACTTAGCCTCTTGCTCCATCAGACTACTGAGACTTGACAGCCGTTTTCCGCTGATGGCTGATCGGAATTATTTTTTTTTCTATCTTACTTAATTTCAACAGTGCGAAAATAATGCATTCTGATCAGGTCTACGCAATTATTGAGCACAATACTAACGGCAGCGTTGATGTGCAATAACCTGCTCGTTTATGGGTCAGACATTGTAGAGATCAAAAGAGCCGCTATAAATTGACTATAATTGTCACGTGCAGTGTATCAGACGGGTATTAAAAGGTACCTGGTTGCATACACCGATAAATCAAATCAGCCTGCGCAAACCGGTCTTTCCTGTTCACATCTAACAGTAATCATGAGCTCTGTACCTAGCGACAACTAAATATATTCAGTAAATTAAAGCCCTCACGCACTCCATTAACAATGCGGCTCATTTCTCCCAGCGGTAATGGACGGGGTGAGTTTACCGTTAATAAGCAACCGCAGAAACTTGTTAAATCCTCAGTTTTCAGAATCCTCAGGATTTGTGGTTTGTACATACAAACAGAACAGAACAAAACTTTATTCATGTAGGTAAACATGTCTGGTCACACATAGGTGACATATGATATTTATACAAGTGGCAAGTAATATTTACGAAAAAATATTATTAACAAAAATGTTTCAGCTTCTATCAGCTGATTGTTCAACATCTCCAGATGCACAAACCATTCAGGGAAGGCAAAATCTGCTATAGACAGATAATGGTTCATGGCCCTGGAGAATTCAGTTGGCCATTAGAACACATTTGATCTCTTTGGCCAATCAGATGAAACTACAAATGATTGAAATGAAAGGTCTGAAATGTAGGGCTTTATGCATAAATATGCCAAACCAGTGCACATTTGAAAAATAACTAGAAACTGTGTTTATGAAACACATGATAGATTAAACTTTGCAGATGTTAACCTCTGTTGTACACATTTTATACATACAGAAAACAAAATGGGAATGATACCATATTCATCATTTCCTCCTTAAAACAAGAATATATTTTTCAAACAATAGTATCACAATAGTATTGCAATAGTAGTCCACAATAGTAATAGTATCGCAATGGTACTTCTTGCAATGTCAATACTATCGCAAAAGTCATTTTAGGACTATCGTTACATCCCTACTAATAGGTTTACTGTGAGTTTTATAGTCATGAAAGGGTGGTAGAAAAAAAAATAAAAAAGAAATAATTTTTCTCCAGCTGGTACAAGCAAAACAAGTATTCAGTCAGATAGCCAGGGGACCGGCCTGTGAAAAGTACATGAAACAGCTGGAAGAGTCATGTGACAGGTACTGGAAAAATGGGAGACAACTCTGTGAGGAAGTTAGCCTGCTGGGAAATCATTGTGTGAATCCAGTAAGTTGCAGTTTGCAGGTTAAGAATAGTATTCATGGGGCAGTGTAGAAGGAAAATTTAGAAGTTTTTATCACAGGTGAGACTGAGATATTGTTGAATTTTTTTGTATGAATTAGGCAGGGATATTAACTGTCTGGTTAAAGCAGTATCTTATTCAGATCAAATGTTAAGCAGATTTCCTGAGGGTGATTGCAGCAAATATTATTCAAGGGTGCACTCATATACAACTGGTATGTCTGTGCAGCAGACTTTTAAAAATGGAGAGATTTCAGAGCTGCCCATTGTTACAAAAATTGGGGACTTAAAACCAAAATTAGAAACTCCAGATTTGTCATCAGTTGGAAATGATAAAGGTCTTTTGGACTGATTTTCTTTAAAAAAGTTTATCTTTTGTAGCTTTGTAGCAGTGCAGGTTGAACAAAGCAGGTCTTTTCAACTGCACATACTCATATTACTAATATATGGGAATATCCCTCCCCTAACTTTCCCTATACCCCAAGGATCAATAAGGGCTCCTTTCAGCTGCACATACCCTTGCTGCATACTGCCAATATATGGGAGTACCCGCCCCCTCCCCAACCCTCTATCTGCCCAACCCTAAGATTAATAATCTTTAAAATGTGTACCATTACAGTAAATATAAATTACTGCACTAATTAGGCACTTTATGCATTTGTGCAAGCACAAACTAATATATGGTACACAATAGAACTTGAAAATGTTAAAATTTGATTTGAAGTTACCATGTCAGTGAACCCACCATGCTTTTATATGGTTCAACCTCAGAGAAATAGCACCAGAGTTGTGTTGGAAGACTTGCCTTTCTTTTCAAAGGGGGCTCACTCTTAGAGAAAATTTCTTTTCCCAGTTTTTGAGTACATTCTTATAAGGGACTACTCTTGAAGGAAAGAATTTGCTCTCCTGTGGGAGGAAATATTTTTTCCTTTATGAGTATCTCCCTGTGAAAAGGGTTCCCATTTGGGAGCAAACCCTTGGATAAAGGAACAAACGTTTCCAAGTTAGAATGATCTCCCTTGGAGATGTATTCATACACCATAAATGTGAGAACTATTTCTTCCAGTTACACCGCACTGAAGACCAGCCAGTAACGGATGACACGGCTCACCTACCAGTATCACAACATTCTAGTCAACTGAAAATGAAGGCAGCATGTAACTGTGGACGAAAACAGGCAGATAAGGATGATCCTTTTGATCACAAGGTCAGTCAGCATCAGAGAAGATAAACTTTTGGGTTAATTCTTTTGCATTTCTTAGATTTCCTTCACAAAAGTACAGTTTTAAAGTTTCCAGTAAAAGTTGTTTTTTATGCCCCCGAAGGAACTTCGGGTGGCATATTAAAATCGCACCGTCCGTCCGTCCGACTGTCCGTCCGTCAGTCCGTCCGTGTACAAATCGTGTCTCAGCGATAACTTAAAAACTACTGAAGCAAATTTGATGAAACTTCACAGAAAGATAAAGCATAATGAGAAGGTGTGTCGCGCGCAAGACTTAGGTCCCTACGCCCAAGGTCAAGGCCACAATTGGGTCAAAGGTCAAATTGTGTCTCAAAATCGTGTCTCAGCGATAATTTTAAAACTACCGATGCAAATTTGATGAAACTTCACAGAAAGATAAAGCACTATGAGAAGGTGTGTCGCGCGAAATACTTAGGTCCCTACGCCCAAGGTCAAGGCCACAATTGGGTCAAAGGTCAAATTGTGTCTCAAAATCGTGTCTCAGCAATAATTTTAAAACTACTGAAGCAAATTTCATGAAACTTCACAGAAAGATAGAGCATAATTAGAAGGTGTGTCACGCACAAGGCTTAAGTCCCTACGCCCAAGGTCAAGGCCACAGTTGGGTCAAAAGTCTCAAAATTGGCTCTCAGAGATTACTTATAAACTACTGAAGCAAATTTAATGAAACTCCACAGAAAGATGAAACATAATGAGATGTTGTGTTTCACATCAATTTGGGTTGCCAGGTTCAAGGTCAAGGTCACAATTGGGGGTCCAAGGTCAAATCTTGCCTCTATGATAGCTCAAAACCTGCTGAAGCTAATGTCATCAAACTTCACAGAAAGGTAAACCATAATGAGAAGGTATGTTACACACAATATTTATGATCCCGAAATCCAAGGTCAAGGTGACAATCTGGGGTCAGAGGTCAAATAATGTCTCAGCAATTACTCAGAAAAGTACCTAAGCAAACTTCAAAGAAAGATAAAGCCTAATGAGATAATTTACCATGCACAAGACATAGGCTCCCATACCCAAGGTCAAGGTCATAGCCAGAGGTCAAAGGTCAAGTCATTCATCCTCAATTACCTAAAAACTTTTGAAGTAAACTTCATTAAACTTCATGAAAAGGTATAAAACAGCGGATATGCCACAAACAAATTATGGTTCTGTTGCCCGAAGTCAGGATCATGATAAAATGGTAACGTAAAGAAAGGTAAAGTATAAGTTATGTAAGGTGTGGCATTTAGGTTCCCACACCCAATGTCTAGAACACAACACAGTTTGGTTAGTGGTTGAATTAAGTCCCCTTGAATCCTCTTAAACTTCCAAAGTGCATTTAAACATTACAGAAAAGTAAACCAAAATGAGAATGTATATCATATGCAAGACTCAGGTTCTATGCCCAAGGTCAAGGTCACATCTAGGGCTCAAACGTCAGTTTAAGGGGCCTTCGGGGGCATTTGTTACACACTGTAACATTTCTTGTTTATATATATGATGGGGAGGTATGAGTTAGGCAAACTAGGTTTTTCCATAACAGTCTTGTTGTTAGACACAAAAGTTATGAGGTTTGTTTAGAATAACTTTAATACAGAGACAGTTCTAACATTTCTGACATTTCCTATGCAGAATATTAGAACTTGTTTAATTTGATTCACTTTACTATATTACATATGGGGTAGTAGGGTCAGGGGAAGATGCCAAAAAATTCCGGCATTGAGTTGTCTACCAAAGGCTAAAAGTAGGGCCTACTGTACTTGCAGTAGCTGCAAGTGGGGGCTGTTTGGATGTGTTTTCTCTCATCTACTCTGTCAAAAGGCAGTAAAATCCAAAACAGCCAACCAGCTGTATGTACATTAATATCGTCAATATATTTGCAGGCTGCCAATTATGATTTCTATGAAAGTCTGGAAAAGAGTTGCTGTAATAATCTTGAACACTATAAGTTTCCAGTATTTGAACCAAGCACCACAGATATAAGAGCTGCACTGCTCACCACTCTAGCTGCTTCACCGAGGGGTAAAATCCAACACAAGCTGACACCGAGAGATACTCCACTTGGAAGAGCTGAGCTTGTGACAGGAACAACCAGCCTTAGCCTCGCTCTCAGTCTAGGTAATATAGAAATTAGATGAGGGAAGATTTTATAAGTCAGGGGCTAGTTGCTCAAAACAGAGTTAGCTTAACTAAGTTGTCAGTCAAGGATTCCTTAAATTTTCTAGTCCTCATAAAATCTTGCGTGCTAATATTTTTTAGCGCACCTTTGCGGAGCAAAGGAGGGCTTATGCTATACCCCCGACGTCGTAGTCCGAGTATCCGTTAGCGTCAGCATCAGCATCCTCGTTGGCTTCCGTGATCAGGTTAACCATTGTTATTAACTTTTGCGTTTAACTCAATGTTTGACTCTGTATCTTACAAACTAGAGTAGCTAGAGTCATCATACTTGGTACATATATGCATCCATATGACTGCAGCAGCAACATCACACAATTGTGCGTCCTTGACCTATATGTTACGGTTGAATGACTTTGCTGTTTGGCACTGTTTTGAAGGCAGTATTTTCAATTTTCATAATACCTTTGAGAAATGAGAGTTGATACTTTGACAAAAAACATATCTCTACAATTACAGCTGCTGCAAAGCGTCCATGCTAACTCCTGTGCCCTTGACCTTTATTCACGGTCTACTGATTTTGCCTTATATCTCTAACACTATTTGATGAATTAACATTATACCTGGCATAGTGGATAAGCCTGACATTGCGAATGACCTCATACTATTTATAGATCACTATGACACCCCCACCCTCCCTTTTATTCCCCCGCCATTATATCCACAAGGATGAGTAAGAATCCTTGTCCAGGGTGGGGCAAGAGGTCAATATCTAGGATGATCTTGATGTTAACGTTTTCGGTTAAAGGTTAAGGCTTTTACCTCCAAACTCATTCGAGGTACCTGCTTCATATTTGGTCAGGACCTTCCCTGGAGCATTGGGTTGCAGCAGCTGCAAAGCATCCATGCAGACTCTTGTGTCCTTGACCTTTATTCATGGTTGAGTTATTTTGCCTTATACCTTTTCAATAAATATGCAATATGAATATGCATTTCTCTTCGTGCTCATAACTTCGATACTTTATATGCTACAAAGTTTAGATGTAGTATGATACTTATAAAGACCAACATCTTTGACTTTGTGGTAGAGTTCCCTTGGGTGGGGCCAGGGGTCAGAATGTATAACAGGTCATATTAAACACTTGCAAAATGGGAATAAAATCATAAGTCTGGTACCATTACTTGCCCTGGAGAGTTAGAAACTGGACATAATGATCACAGATGAAATAGTTTATACAGAGACCAGGCTTTGACAGCTGGTTCAGGCTAGGGGTGAGGTTATGGGGTGGGACCAAAGGAAACAGGAGAAGTCTGCAAAGGGTAAGGAGGTGTCATCAGACCGACTTAGTACTGGGTAAAGGTGGTGTGAAAACCCATACTAGGAACCACCCTTTGTCACCATGAGGCATTATAAGTTAGACTGAGTTGGTATCTCTCTGTCTGGTGCATGAGGACCTGACCTTCATTGTCCGAAAAGTGTCCAGATAGTGGCATACAAGTCGGCCCTGTATGCCAAAGGGAACAACTGACTTAGTCCAGCTTCTGATGCAAACTTCATTTGTGCAACCACATTCACCCCTGGTTAATTATGTTAACAATGTTTTGAGTCATGATACTTTGTAACCTTGGAAGTCAGGCACCCATTAGGCGCGCTTTGTTGTCTTCTGGCAACTCTTGTCATAAAAAAGTATGAGAAGCTGAGCTCCTTCCATTTTTAGGGCAAAAAATGGCAGTGTTTTGGGGTACAAAACTGTCAGTGTAGTTAGTTTTGGGCAGCCGAACCCTGATAATTCATTTTCTGTATAAGATCTCATTTTTGGGGCAAAAAAATGGCGGTGATTTTGGGTACAAAGCATTTAAAATATAACGTATTATTTTGTTAACTGTCAGTGTAGTTAGATTTGGACAGCTGAACCCTGATAATTTCATTTTTAGCTCACCTAGCCCGAAGGGCCATAGTGAGCTATTGTCATACCAATGCGTCCGGCGTGCGTCGTGCGTCGTCCCGAAATTTGTCCGTCAACATCTAAAAACAAAATTCAAACATCTTCTTCTGTAAAACTACTGGTCCCATGGTTCTCAAATTTGACATGGAGCATGACCTGACTCCAGGGTCTCAGAATTGTAAAATTGGGTCAGGTTGAAAATCCAAGATGGCCACCGTTACTAAAAATAGCAAAAACAACAAAATAAACTTCTTCTCCAGAACCACTGGGTATATTTGTCTGAATTTTGGCATGGAACATCAGTGAAACTTTGGTATTCAAAATTGTAAAAATGAAAAAAATCTGTAGCGGAGTTTTGTCACAGTGACCTACTTTCTGTTTACAAGTGTAATTTTGCTCAAATGCCAATGTCAAAAAACGACTTATTCAAACGACTTCAAACAACTTCTCTAAAACCACTGCACCCATGGGTCTCAAATTTCACATGGAGCATGACCAGACCGCAGGGTTTCAAAATTGTAAAATTGGGTCAGGTCAAGAATCCAAGATGGCCGCTGTTACTAAAAATAGCAAAAACAACAAAATCAACTTCTTCTCCAGAACCATTTAGTATATTTGGTTGAAAGTTTGCGTGGAACATTAATGGGACCTTGGAATTAAAAATTATAAAAATGAAAAAAATCTATAGGGGAATTAGGTCACAGTGACCTACTTAGCATTTACAAGACCGATTTGGCTCAAATGTCAGTATCTTAAGAAAACTCAATCAATTGTGGTCAGGTTTGGTCAGAAATGGTCCTTGAAAGGAATTATTTCAATTTTGTGCCAGTAGACTATCCAAGATGGCCACCATGGGGGCCGGCACTAAAAATAGCACAAACATAAAACTGAAAATTACTCAAGAACCCTTGAATGGAATTCGACCAATTTTGTGTCAGAATGTTCCTTGCATGAAGCCGTTTCGATAAATTGCAATTTGGCTTTCCAAGATGGCCGACATCTGCCGTTACTAAAAATAGCACAAACATAAAAATGACAATTACTCAAGAACCCTTGTATGGAATTCGACCAATTTTGTGTCAGAATGTTCCTTGCATGAAGCCATTTCGATTAATTGCAATTTGGCTTTCCAAGATGGCCAACATCTGCCGTTACTAAAAATAGCACAAACATAAAATGACAATTAGTCAAGAACCCTTGAATGGAATTGGACCAATTTTGTGTCAGAATGTTCCTTACATGAAGCTATTTCGATTAATTGCAATTTGGCATTCCAAGATGGCCACCATCTGCCATTACTAAAAATAGCACAAAACTTGAAAATGACAATATCTCAGCAACCGCTGAATAGATTTTGACGAAATTTGTGCCAAAATGATTTTTGCATTGAGATGTTTCAAAAGTAACTAAATATAGACAAGTTTTAATGGCCTTTGTTACTAAAAATAGAAAAATGTGAAAATAAGAAAATCTCGGTGAAATTGGACTAATTTTCTGTCAGAATGGTCCTTTCATTAAGCTTTTTTGATTTTCTGCATTTTGGCATTCCAAGATGGCCACCATTTGCCATTACTAAAAATAGCACAAAACATGAAAATGACAACATCTCATTAACAGCTGAAGCGATTGAGACGAAATTTGTGGCAAAATGATTCTTGCTTTGACCTGTTTCAAAAATTAACAAATATTGACCTGTCAAGTTGGCCTCTGTTAATTAAAATAGCAAAATATGAAAATTACAATGGAACTGGACCAATTTTGTGTCAAATATGAAAATTACAATGGAACTGGACCAATTTTGTGTCAAAATGGTCATTGCATGAAAGCTTTTCAATTTTTTGCATTTTGGCATTATAAGCTGGTCGCCATCTGCCGTTACTAAAAATAGCACAAAACATGAAACTGACAATATCTCAGAATGGATTTTGATGAAATTTGTGGCAAAATGATTCTTGCATTGAGGTGTTTCAAAAGTAAATATATAAAGACCAGACAAGTTGGCCTCTGTTACTAAAAGTAGCAAAATGTGAAACTGAGAAAATCTCTGGAATTGGACCAATTTTGTATCAGAATGGTCCCGTTGCACAAAAGCCAGGTGAGCCATATCAGGCCCATTTGGGCCTCTTGTCTGTATAAGATCTCATTTTTCAACCGTATATTAGAGCCTCTTCACTGAATCGTTTGTATGAGGGCATGTGGAATTTTGTCACCAAAACGCCTCATGTACAGCTGAGTATGAAATTTTGCCACATATTTCATAATGTTTCATGTTTTTTGGTAAATCATCATAAGGCAACATACATGTATTAGCTTTATAGTTCTTACTTCATCACATTAGTATATGTTTTAGGATTTCTTTCACCCCACTGATAATAATGGGGCATCTCATACATATATCCCTGGCATACAAAGTATGTAAAGAGTATATAATTTTTGTCTTTCTGTCTATATGGATCTACAAGATGCATATGGAAATGCAAACAGTGTAGACCCTAATCAGACTGCTCCTTCAGGAGCAGTCTGATCTGGGTCTGCACTGTTTGCTCATACCTGTTTACCCCAATATTTAGAATTTTACGATAAACCACCTCTGGCAATAATCAATGATCCTGTTTTACTCCTACAAATTATTCTTTTTATTAAGTAACTTAGTAAAGAGCAAGACTGTTAAATCTTCACTGTAACACTAGTACTTTACTAATAGTAAAATTTACGTTTGTGATTTTTACTACACTATATATGAACAAGAAAATAAAAACAAACAAAAAAAAAATGAATCGTTTGATGGAAATTAAACTTACTGAATCAGTTGATGGAAAATTAATAGACCTTTTTCACATTGTTTCTGCGCATGCGCGTACCGCTCAGGTAACACATTATGTCCCGATAATTGGCGAGACGTTACACAGATGGGGCATATTAAAGATTTTCTGCCTATGAGACTTTACATGTAATGAATGATAATTTCCTTGTTTTGATCATTTATATTCTTATTAATTATTTAATAAAATTAATATCTTAATTTTCTGCAATCTTATACATCAAATATTGTGAAGACTTGTCTTTATTTAACAAGTAAAGCTGATGATCCGCCTAAAATACGCACTGTGCAATTACACAGCCGCATTCTTTATGCCGTTTTCTTTTGAACTTTAATTAATAGGATGAATGGCTTGAAAAATTATAAATTATATAGCAACACAAACCTCAGAAACAGGTATAAATCCTGATGTGTATTATTATATGCTTTGAATTTAAGATATTAAAAACACAGAATATTTTTTTATTCCATTTGATTTTGCTCTATCATATATACCTTTTCCAATCGAATCCCCTTTAATAAAAAAAAGTGCTAATAGAAATAAAAGTCATCTTTAAATCACCGCATTATTAGAGTCATGAAACAAGCGATAAAATTTCGTTTCATGGCTCTAGGCTGCATAGACTCTAAAGACTTCAATTAGATTGCGAAACAACGTTTTGAAAAGCATTGATAGGCAGTGTGATGACATTAAACATGTTTTTCACACCTTCTGAAAACAGAGAATTTTTGGCGTGATTGACATGTTTATACAAGGGCTGACAACACATTCAGTTTTGTCGGTTTAAGATGCTGTTTGTGTATTTTATTAAAGCAAATATCACTATTTATTACCAAATCATGTAACAGCTTAATAATGGAATAAAATGAAACAAGAAATATCTTTAAAAAAAAGATATAAGACGAAGTGAAAGAAGACATATTTGAAACAAATATTTTTTTTTATTTCTCTTGAAATTGCCCATTTCCTATTTGGAATTTCAGAATTTCCCCATATATGTCTTGTACATCTCCCTAATTGTAATTTTCAGATCTCCCTACCAAAATACAAGAATTCCCTTCTTTGTTTAGTCATTCTCCCTATTTGGAAAAAAAGTAGAGGAAAATCTCCCTATTTGTCTTCTCAGCTGTATCACATGTCTGATATTATTATTGAATAGCAGTATCCTTATGTTGGGGTTATCCACTATTGCGAGAAACCAAACTGGTGCGTAAATTATTGACATTCTTCGGTACATTCCGATATGCTTCCGATGATACGGTACTGTATTTTACCTGGTTCAGTACAGCCGGGTGCGTAAATTTACCGGAACGGACCGGAATGGACTGAATTACCGGAACGGACCAGTTTTCCCCTATCTTCAGTAGATATTTGTAATATTTTTATCAAATAACTCTTATTTGATATTAATACATATTCTGTATGCCATCTAGCGCAAATCAATTAGAGATATTAGTCAAAATACTCTTTGAGTATTTTGCACCATGGGTAGGCCTCTTAATACCCTACGCATATGCGTTTCATCTTAAAATCATATAATCTTATACAAAAATCTGGTTATCTTTCTTCCAAGACTTGGAGCGAATGAAAAACACACAAATTTTCCCGAATTTTTATACGCCTGTTTTGGAAAAACGGACGTATTATGGCATGGCGCTGTCCGTCCGTCCGTCTGTCTGTCTGTCCGTCTGTCCGTCCGTCAACATTCTTGTGCGCACCATATCTCAGAAACCGTTTGAGATATCTTCCAGGGATCAAGCTAGACTCAAAGTTTAGGGAGAAGTGACTTCTCCCTCCAGCTGAAATAGGGAGAAGTGACAGCCGTGAAGGGAGAAGTGGTATTGCGCGATTATGACATTTTTCATTCAGTTTTAAAGAAAAATAGCTATTATGCATACTGTTAACATTAAATTGAAAGATTAATAAGCTGCAATGGGTTTATAGGTAAATTGTCATAACAGCTTGTTTGTGGAATGATTTGATGAAAATTCTACCAAAAAAAAAAAAAAAAAAAAAATTTTTTTTTTTTTTTTATTTTAGGGAGACTCCCACTTCTCCCTAAGACCAATTTAGGGCGAAATTTCGGCCCCTAGGGCGATTATTTCGCCCAAATCGCCCCCTAGCTTGATCCCTGTCTTCATGAAATTTTGTAGGCATATATATTAGGATGGGGCAAAGTGTCGCGTATAGTAATGGTTGGTCCCCCTTTCTTAGTTTCAAAGTTATGCCCCTTTGATTATTTTTTACCCTACTAGTCTTGTGCGCGCCATAACTGGATAACCGTTTGGGATATCTTGATGAAACTTCATAGCAATGTGTATGAGGGTGTGATGATGTGTCGTGTATAACAATAGTTGCTCTCCCCTTATTCGTTTTGGAGTTGCATCCCTTTGATTAGATTTTTAGGGTATTTTTGTTTAAACTAATCTTGTGCATTCAATTACTAAGTAACCATTTGGTATATCTTGATGAAACTTTATAGCAATGTGCATGATCACAAGACGGTGTGTCACATATAAGAATGGTTGTTCCCCCTTACTTAATTTTGGAGTAACCTCCCTTTGATTAGTTTTTTAGGCTAATCCATTCCCGCATAACTCCTTAACCCTTTGAAATATTTCAAAGAAACTTTGTAGGAATGCGTATAATAATGGGGTAATGTATCATGCGCATGAACCACAACTCTGGCTTACTTCCTGAATTATCTGCCCTTGCATCAATTTCCGATTTACTCTGTATCTCCTTAACTGTTGGAAATATTTTAACAAAACTTTATGGTGATGTGTATATTGTCAAGGGAAAGTATTGCGACTAAGAGTTCATGAATTATCTCCCTTGTTTGACTTTGGCGTTTCACAACTTCTGAGCTGCTTCACCCTGGAACCTGATTTTTGGTAAACTAATAGTATTTGATGTGTTGTTTTGATAACATTGCAGTCATTAATTACAGAGTTATTTCCCCTCTTTGTCTGCCTGTCCATCCTTCTATAAACAATCTTGTTCATTCTGTAACTCCTTCATGACACTGAAACGGGCGTATTATGCGCCGCTTGCGAAGCCCTTGTCGTTCCATAGTATCATGACCAACATTTCAGCCATAGAAAATATGTAGAGCTATATTTACTGTATCAAGTCGATGGATGAAATCAGGGGTTGCAAGTTAAGATAATACATGTTAGTCATAGGTAGGGCCTTGAATTAATCCGCGTGTGTAGATTGTATCAAAATATCTAAAAAATCGGCTGGAAATATGAATAATAAGGGTCCGTTCCGGTCCGATCCGGTAATTAGGTCCGTTCCGGTAAATTTACGCCTTTGAAAGGAATTTACCACGAAAGACTTTTCGCACCATAGAATCATTTTTTAGCTCGCCTGAACGAAAGTTCAGGAAGAGCTATTGTTGTCACCCCGGCGTCAGCGTCCGCGTCCGCGTCAGCGTCCGCGTCCGGATTGGATGTTTTGGTTAAAGTTTTTTAAAGACCTATATCTCCTTAACCCATGGATGGATTCTTTTGATTCTTGCACTGTAGGTAGATATTGGTCCAAAGTTTAACAGGGTACCACCCCCACCCCACTCCATGACCTTGATGTCAAGGTCATGGACTTAGAAATTGGGAGTATTTTTGGACTGGATGTTTTGGTTAAAGTTTTATAAAGCCCAATATCTCCTTAACCCATGGATGGATTCCTTTGATACTTGCACTGTAGTTAGATATTGGTCCAAAGTTTTCCAAGGTACTACCCCCACCCCCCTGAGTGACCTTGATGTCAAGGTCATGGGCTTAGAAAATTGTCTTTTTATTGATTAGATGTTTTGGTTAAAGTCTTTTAAAGACACATATCTCCTGAACCCAGTGATGAATTATTTTTGTATTTGCACTTTAGATATTAGTCCAAACTTTTGCCTGAGTACCCAACCCCGCTCAGTGACCTTGATGTCAAGGTCAGGGACTTTGGATATTTGTTCTTTATTAAAGTTTTCTAATTGCATACTGATTCATAATGCTTGGCAGAGATTTAGTTTACACTTGAACTGATGTTAGACACTTTTTTGAGTTTGTACAAAACACTATATACTTAACCAACTGGATGACCTTGAAGTCAAGGTTATCGACTTAGAATTTTGTCTGAAAGATTTTGGTTAAAGTTTTATATTTATGAAGACATAATTTCACAGTGCCACTATGGACTCAGTTGATACTAGTACTTGGACTGATGTTAGATAATGGTTCAAGGTTTTGTTACATACTACCCCCCCCCCCCCCCCCCCCCCCCCCCCCCCCCACCATCCCTACCCCTACCTCTACCTCTTAGTTCTTTGACCTCAAGCTCATGGACTTTGTAATTTCATGTGGATTTTTTATTTTGATTTTATTTTAAGACTTATTTCTTAGATAGCTTTTGTTTATAAATGTGTTGTCATTATGGACATGCTTGCCTGAAGTTTTATGCATAGAAGTCCACACCTCCAAAGCAACTGTGTGATGGGCAAGCACCTATTCAGGCGAGCTATGCTGTCAGGCGACAGCTCTTGTTTCTCAAGCCATCGGCATTTGTGTTTCTCGCGTTCTGCTTAACTCTATCAATCATTACAGCGTTAAAGGGAAAAACATATTTAAAACTAAATGCAATGTGCAAATAATAACATTTTTAATGTAATTAAATCCTCTGACAGGTGAATAACAATTCCATGATATATGCTCTCTTCCATACAGAGATCAAGTCAAGTTTTGGTGCCAACGATGATTTTATTAGACTTCGTCTAATAAATAACAGAAAAAAGTGAAAAGGGATATATGTGTTGTAAATAGCACAAAATTGCGATTTCTCTTAAAATAAAGGTAATGTTTTAGAAAATAATTTAAATGTGTGAAAGACTCATTTAACAGCATCTTTTAACCAGAAACTGGAAGTAAATGTGTCATTTTCGGTATTACTAAAAACAAAATTAACCTAAAACCCGGAATTTTCTTTCCAGTAATTTTTAAATCTTCTAAAAACATCCATTCGATGATTTTAGTGATAAAAAAGTACTGTTGATTATTAATCAATGACGAGCTGAAAATAAAAATCAAGTATGCTGCATTATGGAAAGTGCAAGAACTTCCCTGTACGTACTCTATTTTCAGTTTATTATGTCGGAAAATAGATGTTTCAAAACAGCAGGACGCATTCACATTATAAAAATGAATAAATATTAAACAGAAAACGATTTGAACAACAATAATCTGAAATCACTATATAATTATAAATA
This sequence comes from Ctena decussata, assembly GCA_963989385.1. Taxonomy (NCBI): domain Eukaryota; kingdom Metazoa; phylum Mollusca; class Bivalvia; order Lucinida; family Lucinidae; genus Ctena; species Ctena decussata. The sequence continues at coordinate 58,081,651 of OZ022514.1, read as the reverse complement.
TTTAATTAGTTTATCATCAAAAAGCTTATAAATTTATATTATTGTATCCAAACGTTGCCCCACGGCTGCAAGGTAACGCGATATCTCGCCAGGTAATGGGCCGCGAGATGGGGGGAGATAACAATGTGAAAAAGGTCAATTAGAGAGTACAAGAAAAACATTCATTCGCTTATTTTACAGTATTCATGTTTGTTGCAGCCATCAGTCATTATGAACAACCATGTAACATGACCTCAGGCTGCATCAGACATTATACCCTCGAACCCTTGGTTGAATTATATCATAGTGCAAAGTGATCATGTAGGTTTTTTTCAAACATTTCCTTACAGATTCTCATCTTGGAAGTTTTTACCTGTCTGGTAACCAGTTACAAAAGAGTTTAATCTGTAATGCTTCAGGAAAGCAGATGGCAATATTTATGTTGCAAAATTAAAAAAAAAAATAGTGTTTTCTCTAAGCTATATCATATTGAGAATTCAGAGACTAGAGAGCAAGCAGGATAGATTCAGATGAGGCAGCTCATCTGGATCTATACTGTTTGCAAATACAGCTATTTTCATTTCTGATGCTTTAGTGTGTTTGAATTTCTTACGTTTGATTTGTCATAGTTACTCTAAATATTTGTACAATATAGTTGCCTCTATATTGGACTTTCCCATGTTAGAATTTGATTAAAGAGAATTGGTACACTTTCAGTGGAAACAGCTCTGCCATTTACAGTTTTCTTCCTTTCTCAATGAAGGTCAGCCTTAAAAAGAAAGAATTTGCTCCTGTGGGAGCAAATTCTTTCCTTTTAAGGGTAGATACTGTAGAACCAGATTTTTGTCACCCGACGTAGGCGGAGGGGGACTATAGAAATGACCCTCGTCCGTCCGTGTGTGCTTCCGTCTTTCCGTCCGTCCTTCTGTCCGTCCGAAATCTTGTCCCCGCAACTCCTCCTACATCTTTCATCGCATTGATTTGAAATTTTACAGGTTGTATTCTTATGATATGAAGATGTGCATGTGGTTCTTGATTTTTGTTTCGGCCATTTTTGATGGAGTTACTGCCCTTGCTGACTCAGACCTTCCAAAATCTTGTCCCCGCAACTCCTCCTACATCTTTCATCGGATTGACTTGAAATTATACATATTGTATTCTTATGATATGAAGATGTGCATGTGGTTTTTAGCTCACCAGAGCTGCAGGCTCCGGGGGAGCTTATAGGATAGGCAGTGGTCCGTCGTCGTATGTCGTCGTCCGTCAACACTTTTAAACGACATCTCCTCTGAAGCCACTAGGCCGATTGGGCCCAAATTTCATCTATGGCATCCTTGGGCTGGGGGATTAAAAGTTTGTGTTTTTTATGAAAATTGGCCTTTTAGTTTGGTTGCTATGGCAACTTAGAGTTCCCATTGACTTATAATGGGGAAAATTGAAAAATGGCATTTTCTGCCAAGCCATTGCAGATATGTTTATAAAACTTTTATAGAAATGTTCCTTGAGATGTCTTCTATCAGCTTTATGTTTTTTTGGCCCACTGCTCCTTTTATTGGTTGCCATGGAAACAGAAATGCAAAAAAAAAGGGAAAAAAATACTTTAAAGATTATCTCCTCTGAAGCCACTGGGCCGATGTGGCATCTTCAGGCTTGGGGATTGAAAGTTTGTGTTTTTTAAGATCATCAACCCTTTAGTTTGGTTGCTATGGCAACTTAGAGTTCCCATTGACTTATAATGGGGAAAATTGAAACATGGCATTTTCTGCCAAGCCATTACAGATATTTGATAAAGCTTTTACAGAAATGTTCCTTAAGATGTCTTCTATCAGCTATATGTTTTTTGGCCCACTGCTCCTTTTATTGGTTGCCATGGAAACTGAAATGTATAAAAAAATGGAAAAAAATACTTAAAAGATTATCTCCTCTGAAGCCGTTGTCATCTGTGGCATCCTTGGGCTGGGGGATTGAAAGTTTGTGTTTTTATGAAAATGGACCCTTTAGTTTGGTTGCTATGGCAACTTAGAGTTGCATTGACTTATAATGGGGAAAATTGAAAAATGGCATTTACTGCCAAGCCATTGCAGATATGTTGACAAAACTTTTATAGATTGTTCCTTGAGAATTCTCTTATTAGCTATGTTTTTTTTTTGCCCGCTGCTTCTTTTATTGGTTGCCATGGAAACCAAAATGCAAAAAAAAAAAAAAATGAAAAAAAAAAAAACTTAAAAAATTATCTCCTCAGAAGCCATTCGGCTGATAAGGCCAAGATTGCATCCATAGTATCCTTAGGCTGGGGGATTGAAAATGCTTTTTTTTTTTTTTTTTATAAAATGGGCTCTTTAGTTTGGTTGCTATGGCAACTTAGAGTTGCATTGACTTGTATTGGGAAAAATTGAAAACTGACATTTACTGCAATCAGTATATGGAAAATAGTTATATATTTTGTAATCAACTCAACAGACTGTCAGACTGAGACTTTGTAGTTGTATATTTTGTATTAGCCTGTAGTACAAATGTGACAGCAATTTTGAGCCCATACGAATTTGATAGCAATTTTGAGCTAGAGATCTGGTGAGCTTTGTGGCCCGTGGGCCTCTTGTTTATTTTTGTTTCGGCCATTTTTAATGGAGTTACGGCCCTTGCTGACTCTGACCTTGTCCCCACAACTCCTGCCACATCTTGTATCAGATTGACTCGAAATTGTGCAGAATGTTGCATCATGATCTGAAGATGTGCATGTCATTTTGGAATTTCAATTGTCCTATTTTTTACAAAGTTATGGCCCTTTGTGGTTTTTGGCGTTTTTCCAACTTTTGAGCCGTTTGACCGAAAGAGCTGAAATTTGGTATGCTATTAACATTTGGTAATTTGACTATTCTGATCATTGTTAGGATGTGCTAAATTATAAGTGACAGAGTTATTCCATTTCATAGATAATAGACATTCACTTAAAGATAAAGGGATAACTCTAGAACAGTTCATATTGATGGGCTGATTTTTCATAAATGCATTGTTCATTTTTCATCAGATTCATATTAGCAGGATTATGGCCCTTGTTATTTTGTTACTGGGTATACAGTTTGATGTCTTGGGCATTTTGTAAGGGCCTAAAGTTTCAGTAACCTGATTTTACACATATATGCCCCGTTCTGAACTTAAGTATTTTATAAAGAGGCCCAGAATTTGGGTATATATCTTTGCTTATGTTCAGTTATTATTTGCTTACCAGGTTCTGTAATACACATATTTTCTGTTTTTGGCCATACAGTTACTCTGAAATGGAATATAGGGCTGAAGTTTGTGACACATTTCAAACGTCGGGTGACACTTGGCCGATGGCCTTTTATTTCCTTTAAGCATAGACCTCATTTTGGAATGATTATGTTGTCCAGTGAAGCAAACAGGAAGTCATAAAAGTTGTCTCCCTTTGATAAAAATGGCAAACAAACATGCAGGTGTATTCATACATCTTAGGGCTCTTATCCCAACCGGGGATGCTTTCTGAAACATTTTCCAAACAGATGAGATTACTGGAGCAGTATAATTTGGATCTACACTGTTTGCCCAGGCGGACACTCCAAATATTTAAAGCCGGGCCGGGTAGCGCAATCGGTAGGGCACCTGACTCGTAAGTCAGAGGTCCTGGGTTCGAATCCCGGTCTGGCCACATACTTTCGTTTCTCCTTCCGCTGATCCAAGAAGGGCAGTTGTCAGTTACTGGCGAAAGTATGTGCACTTAGTACTGGTTAACCGCTTAGGAGGTCTAAGCCTGCCCAGGAATAGTGTGGTTAGGTTAACTGACCGTCCCGACATGACCTTAGTTGTTTACCGTGGACGTTAAGCATCAAATCAACCAACCAACCAAATATTTAGGGTACATACAGTTTGATTGAGGTCCGTTTTGGTTTGTTTTCTACGTACAGTGGATTTTGAAATTGTTTGTTGTTATGTTACTGATGATATACATATAAGAATTTCCAAAAGAAATTCATTTGTTAATGATGCTGAACAAAGAAGATTAGAGTTTATAACCTGACTTTTGTCTCACATGAGACTAGCAGAAGCCAGACATAAGTATTATTTTTCCATTATGAGCAGCGGCGTAAACCTTGCATGGAGTTCCTGATTTAGACGATATACTCTATTCCCTGGAATTCTTGTTCAGAATTTCAGCTCACTTGAGTATCTAGCAGTACTTGAATTGAGCCATGTGGACACTTTGACATAGATGATAATCCCTCACTCAGTTTAAGAGATTTTGGTTTAAGTTTTCATCTGATTGGCAAACACAAGCTCTGGCAGAGATTGTGTTTAATGACAGTTCTTGTTAATTTTATATACTCTGTTGTGCTGCATTTCAGGAATGAGACAATAAAAGTACATGTACTTTAAGAATTAGATTTGGTCTCTGTATTGATTTAATGTATACTTTAAGCTTCTTTGTTGTCGTGAATCTATATTGAATTATTCCAGGTCAGTCAGAAGGAGGTAGTGATCTCTATGGACATGGTGGTCAAAGTAACTGCAGTCCTCTACCTGACCATGAGAGCACACTTAATCCAGATCAAACAGATGTTTTGAAATCTGCCTCACCACCACCAGGTTTGTTTGTTTTATGGTAAAACAAATATAGCTTTTACAAAAAGCTTGTTCTTTGCCTAGCAACCATTAATAGTTGATGCTATCAAATACATCATTACAACCACGAAAATCTAGAATAAATCTAGAATAAAACTTTTTATCCCCCGCCAAAGGCGAAGGGATATAGTTTTCTCCATGTCCATCCGTCCTTCCTTCATTCCGTCCGTCCTTCCGTCTGTCTGTCCGGAGCCATAACTAAGTAACCACTGGACAGAATTTCATGAAACAGAAATAAATATATATCACTATAACGCGCTGATGCATGTGAAGGTTCGTCAGACTGGCTTCAGTAATGCATGAGTTATTGCCCTGTAATGGACTTAAAACTAATAAAATGAGTCGTAACTAAGTAACCAATTATCAAAATGCCATGAAACTTATACTGAATATGTATCACCGGTTATGCACATAAAGTTTCGTCAGAAGGGCATCAGTAGTGCATGAGTTATTGCCCTTGAATCAGTTTAAGGTTGACAAATTCAGCCATAACTAAGTAATCAATGAATAGAATTCTATGAAACTTATACTAAATATGTATCACCACATCACATTGGTACATGTTATGTTTTGTCGGAATTGCTTCAGTAAGCAATGAGTTATTGCCCTTGAATTGGTTTAAAATCAACAAATTGAGTCATAACTAAGTAACCAATGAATGGAATTTCATGAAACTTAAAATAATTATGTATTGTCATGACACAGCAGGGCACATTAAGTTTTGTCATTATTTCTCCAGTAGTGCATGATTTAATGCCCTTGAATTGATTTAAAACCCACAAATTAGCCATGACTAAGGTATCGGTGAACAAAATTCCTTGAAACTGAATTAAAATGTATATCATTGTGAAGTGATGCTGAGACAAGTGTTTAAAAACAGCTTCAGCTTATGCCTCACTTATCCCAGAGTTATTGCCCTTGATTTTATTTACAATCCACAAGTTCAGCCGTAACTAAGTAACCAGTAAATCAAATTTTATGTAACTTAAAATAAACCATCAATAAATCAGGGCCACTTCGGCGAGGGATATAAATTCATCGAATTTGCTTGTTGTATCTCAAAAATCCACAGTACATGTAAAATCTCCACTGTAGTGGGTTCAAGCATGGTGGGTTTAATACCACTTTGCTTTTATTATTGACCTTCAGTGGATGAAATACTGTTGAAAAGGCCATAAAACCACAAGTCATTCATTCATCTGTACCTTGTGGTACATTGTGATACATGTACCCTATGCAGTTCTGCGATATTTCATATGGCCGCTCACAACATCTGTGCAAATAGTAGTCACAACAGATTTGTGATAAGCTTCTTTGTCAGTGAAGCTCTCTTAAATATGAGGACGATAAGGTCAGAGAGACATAGGCTGCTGACTGATTGTTTTGTTTCAAGTTTAACAGCCTTTTGAGATAGTATTTAAGTCTGTATTGAGCCATCTCCCAAAGAGAGAGTAGTATTTAAGTCTATATTGAGCTATCTCCCAAAGAGAGGGAAACAGATATAAGCAACATATTTAGAAACATCTGAAAGTATTATTAAATCTTTAGCATGTTATAAAAATGACTCTGAGGTGTACTTTTTTTGCACAAAATGTTTATGTTTAGAGAGAGGTCCAGCTAACCTTGTTATAGCTTTGTCCGATCCTATTCTTTGGATGGAATAATAAATAATCTCAAAATGTTATAGCTTTTCATACATGTATATTTCTCTGTCAGCACAAGCTCAAGGTGACAATGATCTGTATCAGGGAGACAGACAGAACAGTCCTCTACCTGACCAAGATGAAACCTCACACTTGGATCAGTCAGATGTTCACAAATTAGCCTCCCCTCAAGGTTTGTATGGGGTTTGCTTCCTTGTCTAAGAAATGAATAATGAATATTAAACTTGAATTTATGATTTGAGATATAAATGTGTGGCGTTAAATTATATTTGCAAAGTTTCCCAAAAATAATACTATTGCAGATTGATTATGGACTTAGTGTACCCAGGTTGTTGTTGGCATGTGCGTGTGACGTGTATTCTTACAATGTTCTTCATTGCATATCATATTAACGCAGCCAACAATTTTGCTGCAAATGTGCCCAGTCTGTAACGTTGACAAATATGGTATTTCTTCCAATAAATACCCTTGGGGGCCTACAATTCACAAGTTGTAAAATGGGATTCGTGGGACTAAATATTGGCAACAAATAACACATTTGGATGGTCTAAGCCCAGCATTTGTTTTTTTTGCCACTTTTTCAATGGACAAAAGTGAAGGTGCATTTATTAGAGAGGGATGTTTATAAGAACAAATATGGAAAGTAAAACAGATTTGTCAGTGCATCTGCTTGCTGTCATTGAACAGTCACTGTGTATTTGGATAATGCAGTCAAATACAATGAAACCTGTCTGAAGGGGTTACCCAAAGGAAGGACAAAAAATGGCTGCTTAAGACAGGTGGCGCCTTAATACAGGTCCATTTGCACTGTACTTTAGTGTAAAGGACTCTGAAGAACTGGCTTCTTAGACAGATGACCCCCTAATAGAGCTGACCACATAAGCAGGTTTGACTCTGTTAGAGCATTTTCAGTGGCTAGAATCAATGGAAAAAGATATGGCTATTTGTATTTGTGACAATCAACTTAAATTATATGAACTCAAGCAGTCTTTCCAGCAACCAAGATTCTACTGAAAACAAAATGAACCATTCTACTCCAGGTCACACAGGTGAAAGCAGTGATCCTTATATACATGGTGAACAGAGCACCTGCAGTCCTTTCCATGACCAAGAAACTGTCTCAAATCCAGACCAGGTTGTATCTCAGCCTCCTCTCACACCACCCACAGGTAAAGATTTTTCCATTCCATAATTACCTTAAGGTGAATGGGCATGCCTCAAGGGGAAGCAACTCAGCCGTTTCATGTCTGCCTGTCTTCTCAGTAGGGGTCAACTCTTAAATGAAAGAATTTGCTCCTGTAGGAGCAAATTCTTTCATTTAAGAATTGACACCATTTTAGAAGAACCACATCAGCCAGGGAAGCAAACAGGAAGTCAAAAAAATTGTTCCCCTTTGTAAAATTGGCAGAATAAAGTAGAGGTGTACTCATGAACCTTAAATATTGGGTCACCTTAAACCATTGTAGTAATAAAAACAATGACTTTACCGTCCGAATATGTGCTGTCATAAAAATTTAACATTTTGGTTTTTGTCTCACCTGCAAGAAGCAGGAGCTAGATACAGGTATTACTTTTACAATGTTGGCAGTGGCGTAAACTTTACATAGAGTTTCCTGGTTAAGCTCTGCTTTAAGACAGTGAACTGACAGGACAGACACTGCATTCCAAGGAATTTTTGTATAATGCAGTAGTGCATCTATAAAATGCAGTTTAAATGGTAATTAGTGAAAACTGTGATCAGACTGATCCTTTAGGAACAGTCTGATCTGGGTCTGCATTGTTGCTCAGACCTATCTGCCCCAATATTTAGAATTTTTACAGGATATTGGATTTATATTATTCCAGTTCTGTGGCTGTGCTTGATTGCATTGGTGTCACATGAAAAGGCCTTTAAGCCATGTGTGTCATGTAAATTCTCAAATCAACTTGTATATCAGCTTGCAGTGATCAGAGTTTTTACTGGCTGCTTGACGCAGTTGGTAGCACATCTGACTCAAGAGCAAGAGGTCCAGGGTTTGATACCTGGTTTGGCCACATACTTTTGTTTCTCCTTCCGCTGATTCAAGAAGGACAGTTCTCAGTTACTGGCGAAAGTATGTGCACTTAGCACTGGTGACCTGCTTAGGTGGTCTAAGCCTGCCCAGGAATAATGTGGTTAGGTTAACTGACCATCCCGACATGACCATAGCCGTTTACCGTGGAGGTAAAACAACAAAACAACAACAACAAATAACCAGAGGATTCATAGGTTGTATATGCAAAAAGGGAAAGACTCTGATCAGGCTGTGCAGATGCACAGGCTGATCTGAGTCTTCCCCTGTTTGCACATTAAAAGGTACCTATTCACATTATGCTAATAATGTATTTTTCAGTTACATGTAGTCCTACCCGAACTTGCCAACACTGTGAATGCAGAAAGAGATGAGTAATCAAACTTCAAGGATGTACCTTTTCATTCAACACCAAACATTTATTTTGCAGTTAGTCCAACCCCAACTCGGCAGCATTCAACAACTGAGTACCTGCCTGGTATGATACACACTGAATCACCCCCAGGTCTTCTTCCCAAGTTCCCATCCTGGTCCCTATGTTGTCTTGGAAAAGCTTCATTATACAATCACTCTTCAGGTAAACTGTCTGCCGATTTGGTAAATAGGCATTGCTGGGATAATATGTGATGAGAGAGTAAGTGTAACATTCCACCGGCACATAGGTCATGTGTTGGCAGGACCTCGGTCAAACATATGATTATAAGGACTGGAGGAGTGGGACATTGAACTTGTGACTCTGGGTTGGTAGTCTGGACGGTAATGCATTAGACCACCCTTGTACCTGATGATGAGTGTTGACCAAGATCATTCTACATTACAGCATGCATTCAAATAAGTCTGGGCATTTCTGTATAGCTTGGGAGATGAACAGCTTAAACAGATATATAGTGAGCACTATAATAATACTGCCATTGTTCCATTCTGTTAGTATAGGTTAATGTTTGTTACTGAAGATAATTTTGATTAAGTTCATGCAGAAGCTGGTCAGCATCATAGCTCTATCCACAATTATATATATTTTTTGTAAAGTTTCCTATAGAAGAAATTAGGTCACTATGACCTGCTTATACATGAGTGATATGTAATTGAGCCACATCATGAAAAGAGATGCTTTCATTCAAGCATGTGCAAAAGTGCAAAGAGTTAGATAAATTGTGTCTGTTTGCTATAAAAAAACGACAGTCGAACCTCGGTAGTTCAAACGCTGATTTTTCGAAACCACCGGATTTTTGGAAGTTCAAACACGGTCCCAATCGTAGGCCCATTAATTCTATGCAAAAACACTTCCGCAGATTCGAATTTCGATAATTCGAAAAATCTGATTTTTCGAATGGAAAATTAGGTCCCAATGGAGAAAATCACTATTCGAAATCAAAATTCTTGCTCCAATTTCATGCCGGAAAATAACACCTATTGTCATCTATGAGATAAAAATTTACAGCGTCAAGTCATCACTGTACAGGTAATTATTGCTTCACGACCACTAAAACCCCTGTCACACCAGAGCAGCGTTCTCACGGCGATCCCACGGCGTCCAAGAAAAATGCAGAACGCCGAGGTGCGCGCAGTACGATCACAAGCATCACCCCAGCAACGCAGTGACATTCTAGTAGACGCTGTGGGATTGCATAGAACGCCAAGCTACGGTGCGCACTTCGAGCATGCTCAAAACAAACGCCGTCGCTCGGCGTTCTAATAAGACCACAGTGGGGTCGCCGTAAGGTCACCATAGCTGCGCAGTGAGGTCTCCTACAATGCAATAGGAGCTCCGCGGGCGTGCAAAAGGGTCGTTGTGCAAATGCCATGGTCGTCCGTGATGTTTGCACGGAGATTGTACGGCGTTCTTTGAGATGTCACTGCGTCTTTAACGTGGTTATAATATATATATACGACGCGTCTACGGAGCTTATACGGAGTGCCATTTATTTTACTGCGCTCTAACTCTAACGACTGTAAGAAGCTGTCATGGCGATAATTGCGCTCCCTTGGAGCTTTTACCGCGCCCATCATTGTATGACCAAAGCAAACAAAATAGATTAAAAATTGAGATATGCAAACAATTATGACAAAAGCAAACAATATACTACAAAAACGAGATATGCAAATAAGCATTCCTTTCACTATGTCCAACGTACGCCAGCAAGCTGGGCTCCTGCTTGCCTATATGCAGGTCCAGCAGTTCCAAAATGCTGCAGACGCTGTTCACATCATTCTTGGAAGACTACGACGGAGGAGAGCCCAAAGGCGTAGAATGCTTTGGGTCCGACCCAAAGGCGTAGAATGCTTCAGGTCCTGCCTTCTTCCTTCCTCTTTATTGCGGGCATGGTTTCAACTTCGAGAACAAACATACAACAGACGAAGTCTTCGTTCTGTTGTGCAAACGAACATCTTCAACACGCCGTCAGCGCAGTGTGAACGCCGTGAAAGCGCAGTGCATGCATTGTGAGCGCCGTGAAAGTGTCGTGGGGCGCAGAGAATCGCCAACAAGAACTCCGTAGGAACGCGATAGAACACCATGCGAGCTCCATAGCAATGCCTTGGTGTCAGGACACCGTGACAGGCCCCTTTTCACGAAAAATATCAGGGTTTTCTTGCGATCTCACGGCGCTCCGGAAAATTAGACAACTCCGTGCCAACGCAGTGGAAATGCGGTTTGGTGTGACAGGGGCTTAACGTTTTGATGGCTTTGTCATTAATTTCTGTTGAGCAAAAGATGTCTGTCTAATTGCATAATTGACGGGGATTATCTTGTTTGAAGTTTTGCAACCAGCAAAGGCTCGGACTAGCATGCGCATCCGAACTTTGGTATCGATCGGTTTGCGCACGGATCATACGGTTTGCACACGGCACTCAACAGAGTCTCTAGCTACACAGCGCAGACTGACAGGCTGGTTTGAGTATTTGTGCTTGCCAAATACATTGACTCCGAATGACTGAGGAACCTTTTCCATGACACGGCTCAGATGACCGGTTGAGTTGTTTTTCTAAAAACGAAAGTAGCCCAGTTCTCGGAAACATTAACGGAAAGTGAAAGTACGGTAAAGTCCAAGATAGAAAACAGTCAGCGTTAAGCGGCTAGCCTGTTTCTGTTCAGTCTGGCTTTGATCTTTGCCAGCGCTGGTCATAAACAGTTGATTTGCAGAGCTGGGAAAATGTTCAGCAGCTGTGCTGCTTTCGAAAAATACACATGTACATGTGCCAAACACGAGGGGTTATCTCTCGATATTGAAATGATTGTGGCTGATTGTGATGTTTCTGGTATGTAATAGTAATTATTCTACGTTCTGATTTTGTTTTCATTGATTTGTAAATCCATGAATGTCAGTAAGCATAGAGAAATAAAATATCGGACTGTCTGAAAAGCGCCGTAATAAACGAATTCTGGAAATGTACGGAAATTAACGGGAAAGGCGGAATTCGAAAATTCAAACTACGGATAATTCGAATGAAATAGTGAGGTCCCTGTCAGTTCGAATTATCGAGGTTTGACTGTATAGGGTTTAAGGATTTGGAAGTAAAGTGAAAACTGTGAAAAAGATTGTTGGCAGAAAACATTTTATTTTCTAGGGCTAGATCTCCCAGGGTTCCTTGGTGGAAGCAACTTCCTGTTGCCGTGGGACGTGACAGTTAGAGCAGAAAAGGACAAATGGCCAGCAATAGGGGAAGCTGTCAGTAAAAAGTCAAAACAGAAAAGAGCTAAACAAGGTAAGACACTGCAAGATATTTAACAGCAAAAGTGGCAACAAAATCAAGAAAAATGCAGTGAAATACTGAAGAACAGGCCCAGACCTTTATATTACATCTTCAAAGTCTCTGATGAGTTAGGGGACCTCCATACGAACCGAACTACCAACTAATTGTGTGCACCGCAGTGGAGGGTGAGGGTGAAGGTTTGGGCCCAGTAAAACCGGTTTAAACCCCCCAGTAGTTATTACTGACCGTCCCAAGGCGGTACTTTTGTTGCGGTTGCATTTGTTTTATGTTCGGTGCTGTTTAATTTATTGTGGTCTCAGTTTAATCCTTCTATCATAAAAATAGAAAATAGGTAAAAATAATTGTTAAATGTTTTTTATATAATTTGCTTAGTCCGTTGTAACCCGTCTGTTGGTCTAAATTATTTAGTTCAATAAAGATAGCTGAGTTGCCATCTATTTGGGAAAGAGCTGCTGACTCGGCTTATCACTTGTAATTTATTGTTTGTTGGGATGTCTTTGTCAATCTTTCCCTTTGATGTTGGGGATAGGGTTTGGGATCTGATTCAGTCAGTTCCTGAAGTGTAGTTACTCTTTAAATTAGTATTAAATAGAGGATCTTACATGAGTGTTCATGTATTATTGAATTTATTAAACGAGTTGGGGAAAAAGTTAAGATGCGAGGCTGTGCCGAGCATCTTATCAGTTTTCCCCAACGAGTTTAATAAATTCAATAATACATGAGCACGAATGCAAGATTCTATTTATCATATGACACTAAAATTGCATTTTATTCGCAAATTTTGCACTAAAACGTCATGATTTTGCTATAAGAATGCAACGTTTTTATGGACGTCAACGCATAACGTTACGACGTAATTTGCATACTTAATCCACCAGTGGATTATCGTTTTTAATGCATGGCTTTATTACACTCTCAGATACGACGTCATATGATAAAAGGCCTTTTATCCTGCAAAAGAACATTGCCTAAAATTGTTGGCAAATTAGTCAGGCCTGATCAGACACCTCCAAGTTGATTGTCTCACCTGCAACTAGTAAGATGTGAGACATAGGTATTTTCCAGCATCTGTTGCAATGCAAAATTTTGTTGGGTTGTTTCTGCCTTAACTCAGTTTTGTGACGATGTGCATAAGGAAAAGAAACCACATTCTGGGCGAACAAATCTTGTTCTGTTTGTTCAGTTATTCTACCTGAATATTTTGAGTAAATATGATACTATGTATTTTAACCCATTAATGCCTAGCGCCCCAAAAATGGGATATAGGCAAACGGTGCAGACCCAGATCTGACGCCGCAAATGCGGCGTCTGATCAGGTTCTGCACTTTTTGCGTATGACAAATAGGTATTTTTCCTCAAAATAAAACAAAAATTCTAAAAAATAACTAAACCTGACACCCCTTAAATGACAAATGGACTCGTCCAATATATACAGATAGAAGAGTCCACTAGGCATTAATGGGTTAGAGTGAATAAGTACACCTCCATGTTTTCTTTTTTTTCCCACCATTTTTACGCAGAGAAACAATTTTTCTGACTTCCTGTTTCCTTCTCTGGCTGATGAAACCCCTCCAAAATAGGGTATGCCCTAAAAGGAAAAGGTTTGCTCCTGGGAGAGCAAACTCTTTCATTTAAAAGTTAATCCCCATTTAGAAAGCAGGCAAAAATGAAAATGGTAGAGTTGCTTCTCCTGAAAATATACCTACTCACCTTAAAAATTTTCAGAAATAAGTGAGATGAATCTACGAGTCTTCCTGGGAGAGGAATATGAGTGTCCTCGAGGTCATAGATTTTTCTGCAGTGGCCCAGAGAAAATTATCAAGGTGTCAAGTACCAGCACAGTTAAGGTAGGTCAATTTAGTGTGCTGCATTTAGCAGCAGGGTTGCCATGATTAAGGGGAAATGTCTGAAAGATGATTTTTTTTCTAGGTCAGAAAAAAGTTGGGCATTTCATGTGTGGTCAGAAAAATTTGGAAAGGACTTGAAATGTTAATGAAGTCTTTCAAGCTTGAAAATGCTTGCTCTGGTATTTTTATTCCCAGAAGATCATGCATTTTAAACCATGGTCAGACTGCTGTGATTAGAGCAGTCTGATCTGATGGATAAAAATGGATAAATATCAGGGCTCGGTTGTTCAAAACTAACGACACCGTAGGTCAACAATACGTTAAAAATTTCAAGCATTGATATCCCAAATACGCCAATGCTTTTTGTTGAAAAAATTTGAGACGCTTTTGCATTGCATTGCATTGCAAAAGCTTCTCACATATTTTCACCAACAAAATATCAGTGTTTTTGCCTATAAAGTCATAAAACACTTAATGTGTTGTCCTCTTAACGATTTCGTTAGGCTGACAATGCTTTGAACAACTGGGCCCAGGTTGTCAATGCATTGGTTGTATTGGAGGTCACATATCTGCATGTTCAAGTGATGTTAGTTGTATAGAAGATGGCATCTTGAAGAGCTACATTGGACATCAAACAAAAAAGAACCCATTAACATTTGTCCTTAATGGTATCTGCTTCTTTCAGCATTCAGAAACATCTAAAATGCTAAAATTCTGAATTTTAACAGGCTTCACGTTCATAAGCAAATGCTAAAAATCAAAATATGCAAGAAAAAGTATCTATCATGGATGTGAAGTGCTGACAGAATTATTCATCCCACTGTCACTGTGACATCACAAAGCTGTAGAGTGATGCGGAACATAGAAACTGAGGGACTATTTTTTCTTTCCGCAGCTCACAGCTGATAGTATGTCGAACAGTGGTATCGGTGAACAGATTTTTCTCTCTGTACTTTACACCTATGAAAGATACTTACAGCCTTCAATTTGTTGTAATATCAGGAGAGTGCTGACATATAATTATACCCCCGGTATACGAAGTATGTAGGGGTTATATAGTTTTTGGTCTTTCCGTTAATATGTTTGTGTGTGTGTGTGTGTGTGTGTGTGTGTGTGTGTGTGTGTGTGTGTGTGTGTGTGTGTGTGTGTGTGTGTGTTAACATTTTTTCTGTCACAGATTTCTCAGGAACCACTACAACTAGGACTTTGAAATTTGGTACAATCGTTGGGAATGACTAGTTGTTCTGTGTAAGAGAGAATCTGCCTTCTCCTGCTTATCAGTCCCTTTGTTTGTCCTTTTTTTCTTTCTGTCCTTTTTTTCTTTCTCTCCAATTAATTTTTTTCTTTCTCTCCCATAAAATTTCTGTCAAAGATTTCTTAGGAACCACTTTAACTAGGATTTTGAAATTTGGTTTAAACGTTGTGTATGACAAGTTGTACTGTGTAAGAGAGAATCAGCCTCCTCCTGCTTATCAGTCCCTTTGTTTGTCCTTTTTTCTTTCTCTCCAATTAATTTTTTTCTTCCTCTCCCATAAAATTTCTGTCAAAGATTTCTTAGTAACCACTTTAACTAGGATTTTGAAATTTGGTTTAAACGTTGTGTATGACAAGTTGTACTGTGTAAGTGAGAATCAGCCTCCTCCTGCTTTTCATTTCCTTTGTCCTTTTTTCTTCCTCTCTAATTTTTTGTCACAGATTTCCCTGTTCTCATGAGAGCCACAGTCTTCAAATTTTGTATACATCTTGAGAATGGCCTTATATATTGGTGGAAAGAAAATCAAGATGATAAGATTTCTTTTGGGCTTCTTTTTCTTTTTCCCATCTCTCACTCCAATGTAATAAATGGGAAAGTTTATGTCAAAAATTTCTCAGATTGCTACATTATTAGGTTTACGTCTAGGTTTAAACTGATTAGTTGACATCATTTGGATGCTGCTGCTGACTTTAGGTCAAGGTCAAAGACATAGAAGTTTATGTAAACTTACATTGAAATTTTGTGTTAAATTTGTATATTTTTTGGATAACATAATTTGCAACCTTTTGGTATTTGTCTATAGGCCTGTCACTGGATTTGTAATAGATTGTCCATCTGTCTGTCTGTTAGTTAACATTAAATGTGTGTTTATTTGGCGGTGGCGCTGGCCGGGGGTATACGTGAGCCCCTGCTCACATGCTCTAGTATTAAACTTGTAATAATTTCAGGACAATGCTAACAAGTTAATCAACATGGATATGCCTCTGTACTGTCCTTGTCATTGTAGGTAAGTCTGACATGTTTACCATAAAAATTGTAAATATTGGGACAAATGGGTCTGAGCAAACAGTGTAGACCCAGATCAGACTGCTCCAAGGAGCAGTCTGATCTGGGTCTACACTGTTTGCTATTCCATCTCAATGTATTGGATGCATTACTTGCATTGCAAAGCCAAACTGCTCCATTTTAGGGTAATTACAGTAATTATGATAGGTGTCCCAAGTTTTTCAAGTTTTTAGCTCGCCTTTACGAATGTACAGAAAGAGTTAATGCACTACCCCCGGCAGCTGCGGTGTTTAACAAAATTTAACGTAAAACTTTAACATTTTGCTAATAGCAAAATGTTAAAGTTTTACGTTAAATGTTTTTATATGATGGGCAAAGCACTGTCAGGCGAGCTATCCTGTACTGCGGACAGGTCTTGTTATTATAAACGTAACAAAGACTGGGACCAACCTGTTCATGAAGGCATTTGCTGTTTGGCCAAAATTGATATTTGGATTGACTGAAAAATATAGTAAACATTGACAAGACCAATGTGAAGAAGTCTATTGGCCTGTGTACAAAATGAATGCATTGACCAGATTGTGATGAGCATTTCGGTTGGTCCACCACTATCACCACGGCCAGTCCACAGCTCTTTTAAATATACAATAAAAAGGAAATCAGTGAAATGATGTATTAGTAGTGAATTAAACTGCTGATCTCATTTTAAAACAATTGAGCCCTGGAATAGCAATGAGTCCCATTGCTTGGCAAAGCTATTTCATACTAACTAATTCACTGCACACAAAAAGGAAAAAAAATGTTTTCACTTTTTAAACTATAAGGTGAATAGGTCCACTTACAGGGGCAACAACTCTTCCATTTTCATTTTTTCCCTCCTGCTCAATTTGGGTCAACTCATAAAGGAAAGAATTTGCTCATCATAATGAAAAGAATTTGCTCCACAAGGAGCAAATTCTTTCATTTAAGAGTAGACCCCATTTTGGATGGGCTTCAGGCCGGGCCGCATAGCCCAATTGGTAGGGCACCTGACTCATAAGTCAGAGCTCCTGGGTTCGAAACCTGGTCTGGCCACATACTTTCGTTTCTCCTTCCGCTGATTCAAGAAGGGCAGTTTTCATTACTGGCGATAGTATGTGCACTTGGTACTGGTTAATTCTAAGCCTGCCCAGGAAGAGTGTGGTTAGGTTAACTGACAGTCCCGACATGACCTTAGCTGTTTACCGTGGACGTTTAGCAATAAATCAGTCAGTCAATGGACGGGTTTCATCATTCGGGGAAGTAAACAGTAAGTCACAAAAGTTGTTGTTCTTTGTAAAAACGACAGAAAAGCATGGAGGTATACCCAATTTTTAGTTATTAAATTAAACATGTTCATTATTTACTTTACAGGAGTTCAAAAGGCTACATGGCACAGTTAATGAGAATCTACATGGTGACACCTGAAGGCCCATTGAGGGTCAGTGTTAACCCTTTAATCCAGCCTGCCCCTCATCCATGTCCAATATTCCATCCGGGGACAGGAGGAGAGATTGATCTGACCCCAGGGTCTGTCTGGGTACTGAGATTGCCGTATCCTTTCTATAAATAAACCAGAATTGTGACTTTATTTGGTAAATATGTTAGGTAGGTTGGTTGTGTAGGGGGTCGGGGAGGCCTGGGGACAGGAGGTGATAATTTTGTGGAATTTACACCTAAGCTTATGGTATAGCTGTTTGGTGATTTCAAAAAGCACTCTTATTCTTCTGTTTCATTTCATTTCATTTGGTATATTTTGAATAAGGTTGTCAGCAGATAATTAAAACATGTAGTGTGAAAATGATTACAGCACAAGTACTGAAAACAGCTACAAGTGTCACATTGAAGATTCTTCTTGTTTTTGCGGGGCTTTTTATCATTATTAATTTTTTTTTTAATTTACCAAGTAATCAGTCTGGTTCTTCACTGTTTTACTCAGTAACAAATGGCAAGACAAACAAACACAGGATTACAATCAGGGCTTCAAAACCAGACTGGAGCTGGTTTAACAAGAAAATTGGCCCTGGGAACATATATTTCTACATGAGCATTTCTTGGGTAAACAGAGCTTAGTATGTAAGACTAAATACCATATTTCTTTGGGTATAAAACAAAATTTTTTCCCTTCAAAACATTCCCAAAGATTCAGATCTGGATCTGGATCTTTGGGACTGTTTTAGAAGGGAAAACCCACCTAAAACATTCTCAACAATCCAGATCCACCTTGTAAGATGGATCTTGATTTTCAGGATATGGGAAGAGAAAACCCCATTTTATAGCTGAATTACACACATCCAATTTACATATCTGCAGTAATTGTGGAAGGATAAACTCTCTTCTTATAAACAAAACTCTCTTCTTATAACTGAATAAATACTGTAGTAGCTTTATCAAGTTGTGTTGGACAATGTTACAAATGTTTTAGGGGTTATGATATACTGAAAGTTTCTTTGACACAGATTAGATCTATCTATATGGGAGACCACGGACCATACACAATGCCTGCAGACCCTACGCAAGTCCCAGCCTGTAGACTCCTGAAGGGAATATTTAATTTTAAAGAAATTGTGGCGGAGTGAATAGTTTTAGCTTCTGTGTACGAAAGTATGGAAAAGGTATTGTTGTCACCCTGGTGTCCGCATCAGCATAAATGGGTGTTTTAGCTACAGTTTTTGTCTCGCCTGCAGCAATATAGCAGAAGCAAACCAGAACACTATTAATTGCCTGGTGGCGATGGTGGTGGCAGCAGGGGTGTAAAGTTTGTGTCAAGTTTGCTGGTTTTGCTCTGGTATATAACAATGTTAGGCGGGGGAGACAGCACATTCCACAGAATTATTGTTAAGGTTACATAAACACTTCCAAAAGAGGTTACTCTGACCTTGAAATTATGTTTACATCTCTGCTATAAGTGGGGTTACCATATTCCTTTGGTTTTGAGACAGGTTTTCTTTCTAAATCAATCCCAAAATCCAGATCCATCTTATTTTAAGAAGGAAAAAAATTGGTTTTCTTTCTAAATCAATCCCAAAATCCAGATCCATCTTATTTTAAGAAGGAAAAAAGAATCCCAAAATCCAGATCCATCTTATTTTAAGAAGGAAAAAGTTTTTTTTCCTTCTTAAAATAAGATGGATCTGGATTTTGGGATTGAGTTAGAAAGAAAACCTGTCTCATAACAGAAATTTATAAGGCTAATTTACCATTTGGACTTATTCTACAGACAGAAAGCATGGTTATACAGGTCTTCCCAATGGAAGGATTTGCTCTCTAGGCTCTAGAAAGAGCAAATTCTTTCTTTACAGAGTCTATCACTTGCAGAAAGAATTAAACTAACAAGGGAGCAAATACTACTTTGTAAACTTATCTCTCTTGTGAAAATGGCCATACACGGCAAGGAAAGTCATAAATCTGCTTCGTGTTTATGAGTCCAGGTTGGCTCAGATGACAATTTCTAATGAACTGCCAAACGGTTTTTGACCAAAATTGTGACACCTTGTAAAATTATTTGATTGAGTTGCAGGGTAATAACAATTATTGGTTACCGTGAATGGTTACACTTTCAGGGGAAGCAACCCTGCCATTTTCATTTGTGCCTCCCTTCTCAATGGGAGTCAACTCTTCTTAGTAAGAATTTGCTCCTAGAGGAGCAAATTCTTTCAGTTAAGAGTAGACTTTTTTGGAAGGGCTTCATTGCCCAGGGAAGCAAAAAGGAGTCTCAAAAGCTGTTCCCCTTTGTAAAAAATGGCAGAAAAACATGAATGTGTACCCATAAACATTGAGACTTTCTAAGGTAATGCATACATGTATGTGCATTTGGTGCCAATAGAAATCTTTCTTTGTTGTTGTTGTTATTGATAATAGACAGATAAACTTGCATTGTTTTTATCATTTCTTTGGACCCACAGACATGGGTGTTTCTATGGATCCACAAACACACTTGTACCCACAAACATTTCCTTTGACCAACAAACATGATTCTTTGGACCCACAATCATGTCTCATTTCGGACATATTAAACATCTTTTCAGACCCACAAGTTTCTTGGGACCCACAAACATTTCTCTGTATCCACAAACACATTTCTTTGACCCACAAACACATTTCTTTGTACCTACAAACATTCTTTAGACCTACAAACATATTTCATTGGACCCATTATCACTTCTTTGGACCAACAAATACATTTCTTTGTATCCACAACCACGTTTCTTTGTACCTACAAACATTTTCTAGATGTTTCATTGGACCCAGTTTCACTTTTTTGTACTCACAAACATTCTTTAGACCTACAAACATTTTTCATAGGACCCATTATCACTTCTTTGTCTCCACAAACACATTTCTTTCTCTCCACAAACACATTTCTTTCTATCCACAAACACATTTCTTTGTACCTACAAACATTTTTACAAACATGTTTCTTTGGACCAACAGTCACTCTTTTGGGCACACAAACTCATTTCTGTGTAGCACATATAAGTTTGTTGGGATCCACAAACATTCCTTCCGACCCTCAAACATGTTTCTCCGAATCCACAAACACTTCTTAGCGAACGTTTGTGAAAGCACAGTGATGCTTTAGGGTACCCTGTGCGTGTTGTAGGTACCCATGTTAATTTGTGCGCAAATTTACAAAGGGACAGAGTCCTTCTACACATGAGGGAAATCAACTGTATTCAATGATGCATAGTGGGCCTTGACCTCTATTTCATGGATCATTGAACATAGAAAATTTTGGTTTACCAGTTGTGTTCAGCACAGTTCCTTATTAACCAAAGGGGAAAGAGTCTTAAACTTGCTACACACACACATCCGGGGAAGATCATCTGAATACAGTGCCACATATTGGGCCATGACCTATATTTCATTGATACAAACATTGTTTTTGTTGACCCATGTGCTTTAGCCCAGGTTCTATAAGTAACCAAAAGGGAGAGTCTTCAACCTTGCTACCAAGGAAAGTCTGGGGAAGATCAATGGAATGCAGTGATGCATATTGGGCCATGTCCTATATTTTATGGATCATTGAAGATAGACACCAGTTGTGTTTACCTCCGGTTCTAAGTAATCAACAAGGAAGGAGTCTTCAAACTTACTACAACAAAAGTATTTGGACAAGAACAACTGGATGTAATGATCCATATGGGGCCATGACATACTTTTTACAGTTCATTGAACATAGAAAATTTAAGTTCACCTGTTGGGTTGAGCTCAGTTTCTAAGTAACCAAGTGGGATACAGACTTCATTCTTGGTATAAAGATACATTTGGGGAAGGACAGATATATGCAGTAAACTATATCTGATATTGATCTTTATTTCATGGTTCACTGCTTTACCAACAGTGTTCAGTTATTCTCTCTGTAAATACAAGAGCGGAAGTTAGAGGCTTATGAATTACTCACGGGGCTATGAACCTGAAAACGACTTTGAAGATGAGAATGCCATAATCAGCTATGATCATTGGCTGGCTGATCCCAGCAGTGATTGACATTAATGTGTTTGTTTGCAGGTCGTTGCAGTTTCAACCATCACTTAGAACATCAGATTTAGATACGATTTTAGAGATATTATAATGAATGTATTATCTGTTTGGCATAACGTTTTGTAGAACGACAGTCAATTTCTAATAAATATGACTATAAATTGATAAAATATGAATAAGAAATCTGCATGAGCCTGATCTGTGTATTGAAAGTCTCCTGTAACATGTCTGTCCAATTTTTTATGATAATTACATAGTGCTAAAGGTTGACTGGCAGCTAGCATGTGTATTTATTATTAGTATAAACATTTTAATGATGTGCGGCTGAGACAAAGTCATTACAATAACAGCTTCTCTACAGAGGGTGAGATAAGATTACTGATAAGCTCTCAAGTCAAAGCCAATATCTGTAGAGTATTTCAGATTCGACCCTCACACTTCATGTTATATGGTTTATACTAGGAAGCTGTTAGCCCCATGAGTAGTTATAAGCCTCTGTGGAAGTAATATTTGACATATCTGTAATCTGGAGAAGACCAGAAGACAGCAGTGAACCATATGATATATTGCATTGCTGTAAATCTTATGCTTCAGTGGTGTTGTCATGTATCTCTAAAACTATTGTATAGATGAGCATAATACATAGAGTACTGGCTTGGTCTGACACTGTGAGTGACTTCATACTAACTTTAGCTCAGTGTGACCTATATTTGATGGTCCAGTAGTTTTTGCCTAAAATCTTTGACACTGTTTCATGGGTTTGTATTATCACCAGTACATTCACTTACTGTGATTGACATCATATTACTTATAGGTCACTGTGACCCGCCATATGCTTCACTAGATGAGTAATGTTTACACATATGTTTGTGAAGTTATATCAAAATTGGTCCATAAATAAAGGTGCTAGAGGGAGTGTTTTTTTTTTCTTCTAAAAATAGCAACTGTGACTTTAACCTTGCCTCTGAAATGCTGGATCACGAATTTGTCCAAGACACTGGCACACAGTAAATTTGTGTGAAGTTATACATGTATCAAAATCTGTCAATAAATAAAAGTGCTAGAGAAATTACGTTTTTTTTTTTCTAAAAATAGCAACTGTTACCTTGACCTTGGATCTACAATGCTGAAATGCAAACTTATCCCAGATACTGTCATACTTAACATTTGTATAAAGCTATATCAAAATCAGTTGACAAATAAAGGAGCTAGAACCCTGACAAAATTTTACTTAAAATAGCATCTGTGACCTTGACCATGGGCCTACAATGCTGAAACGGGAACTTGTCCAAAATGTTGTCATGCTTCATATTTACATGAAGTTATATCAAAATCGGTCCAAAAAGGTGCTGGAGGGAATGGGATGACAAAGTATTTTTCAAAAATAGCAACTGTGATCTTGACCTTCACCCTAGAATTATGAACTGCAAACTTGTCCAAGATATTGTCACACTTAAAGGTAGGTTCCTGTACTTTGGAATGCATCATACTTTTGATGATTTTTCATTCAAGTTTTTGAAAAGCACTTATAAAAAGGGAATGAATAAGTTTCACTGAAAAGTGTAAATCAAAAACTCTTAGAAAAGATGTTTTGCAAGGGATTTCCTAATTCTGCTTCGCACACCAGTTAGTGCTATTTTTAGTTCGCGCCAAAAATAGATAATGCAGCTGACGTCATGCTGCATTGCATTTCGGAATAGTTTTAATCCATCCACTATGATAGGACGTCTAGGAGAGCTCACGGCAAGAGAAAATTAACCGTTGGCAAATGACATCAGAAATTGCGCACTTATAGACATATAATTATTTTTAGAACCGGAATTCCAACGAAAAAATAAAGCAAAGGGAGAACGACTATTTTCTACAACAACTGACGATTTTTTCAGTAGCTACAGATTCAGAAAAAATAAGAGATGTCAATGACAAAATAATTTTGTTAACATAATTGTTATCGCTAGTCCAGGAACCTACCTGACAAAGTTTTTCTAAAAATAGCAACTTTGACCTTGATCTTTGACCTACAGAGCTAGAACGCAAACTTTTCCAAGATATTGTCATATGTAACTTTTGTGTGAAGGTATATGTAATTCGGTTTATAAATAAAAGTGCTAGAGCGATGACAAAGTTTTTCTTAAAATAGCAATTGTGACCTTGACTGTGACCTAGTGCTCCCCAGCTCCCTGAAAATAAATGGCCATTCTCCCCAGCTCCCTAAAACCCCTGGGAGGGCCTCATAAATAACAGAGAAAAAATAACATGCAGGACATCAGTATTTATTAATCTGTGTACCAGATACATGAGCATTCAAATTTGAAGAGTTGCTGTGAAATCTGTTACGAAAAATTGCAAAAGCAGAAGAGTGGTTGTTAGTCCTACGATACTGCAAGTATACCAAATACAGCTACTCTAACTAGCAATGGCTGCCTTGAAATATTGACGAAAATTGCTTTATTCAAAGTAGAGAGAGAGAAAGAAAATCAAACAAATACGGGCAGAAGAAGCCTGATAAGGCTGGTTTGAAATTCCACGTTACATTAAGAACATTCTACTTCGAAGGAATGCCGAGAAATTGCACTGTTCAAAGTAAGGAAAGAAAGAAAATAGGAAAAATGTAGGGAAGAATATTGTTAAAGCTGGAGAAGGCTGGTTCTCGATTCCACGATACAAAATGTTATCATCGATCAGCATACAGTTACACTAACCTGCAATGGTTGGGTAGAAATATGTTACGAAAAAAATCATTATTCAACACCATTTACAACAGCTATTAAGCGGGGTATAGTCGGATTCTCCAACAGTTCCAGTTCTCATAACGATGTTCCGTCTATATCCTCTTCAGTACAGGAAAGAGTATAAACAGGAGAAGGCTAATTCCACAATACAACACCTAATCATCAACCTGCATATAAATATTTCATTATTCAACTGGAGTATGGAAAGAAAGAAAATCAGACAAATTCAGGGAAGACAAGCAGAAGAAGACTGGTTCTAATTCCAAGATTTCAATTTTATACCAAAGTTCACTATTCTAGCTTGAATGGTTGTGGAGAAATCTTTGACGAAAATAATGATTAAAAGGAAGGACGGGCAGACAGATATAAATAAACGAATATGGCTGTGGAGAAATCTTGATGTTAAATTTGATCAAAAGGGGAAGGACGGACGAACAGATGCAAACCAGTGTATCCCATCTCTCAAACCACCACTGCACACAGTTTTTGGTTTAAACACATTTATTTAATCTAGTCTGTCCTTTAACCTTGCAAGGTCGTTGGGGCACCACAAATGACTTTCCACCTAGTCCTGTCTTCAGCTGCCCTAGTTGTACTCGCAAAGTCCATCCCTGTTGCCGGGCCGCGTAGCGCAATCGGTAGGGCGCCTGACTCATAAGTCAGAGGTCCTGGGTTCGAAACCCGGTCTGGCCACATACGTTCGTTTCTTCTTCCGCTGATTCAAGAAGGGCAGTTGTCAGTTACTGGCGAAAGTATGTGCACTTAGTACTGGTTAACCGCTTAGGAGGTCTAAGCCTGCCCAGGAATAGTGTGGTTAGGTTAACTGACCGTCCCGACATGACCTTAGCTGTTTACCGTGGACGTTAAGCATCAAATCAACCAACCAACCAAACCATCCCTGTTAACTCTTCCCACCTATTTCTCTGTCTACTCTTGTTTTTCCTTCGACCGTGCCCTGTAGAATCGTATTTGCTGAGCCAGAAGACCTAGAAGTGTGTCCAAACCGCCTCAGCTGTGGTGTTGATGTCGGGTATTGTGCAACAGGTAAACACGTGCATACTGTTAAACACAATATCTGCAATCTCAAAATTTCGCGGTTTAACAAAAAGAGATATTGGCGCAGATTAATTTTAGCGTTGGTTGGTTGGTTGATTTGATGCTTAACGTCCACGGTAAACAACTAAGGTCATGTCGGGACGGTCAGTTAACCTAACAACACTATTCCTGGGCAGGCTTAGACCTCCTAAGCGGTTAACCAGTACTAAGTGCACATACTTTCGCCAGTAACTGACAACTGCCCTTCTTGAATCAGCGGAAGAAGAAACGAAAGTATGAGGCCAGACCGGGATTCGAACCCAGGACCTCTGACTTACGAGTGAGGTGCCCTACCGATTGCGCTACCCGGCCCGGCAATTTTAGCGTTAATGACATACCATGGCTCCAGCTGGTAAGAAAATTTGATTCAAATCTGTAACATTCTTTCTTTCTTTTCTATTAAACTATACAATGTGGCATCTATTAGAATCGCCTCCATCATCTATTAGAATCGCCTCTTGGAGCCGATTCTAATAAGACGCCACAATGTATAGTTTAATTGGCCGGTGTTGAAAATATCTCAAATACTCTGAGGTAAAATTACTACATGTATTTTTATCTGACACTTGTTATACTGTGCGCACGTAAATGTATTGCGGATTTATATTTTAGCGCTCTTAGGGACGAGTCATTTATTTTCAGGTGGGGGCCGGGTACATTTTCATATGAGTCCCCAAAATTTTTCCGACCCCCCCCCCCCCTCCCCAGTCTCACCAGAATTTTTTCCGACCCCCCCCCCCCCCCCCCCAGATAGGTGACAAAAATGTTTATGACCCCCACCCCCACCACCACCACCACCACCATCCCAACTCCCCAGCTTCTCTTCACTCACACACTGTATTACCTTTCTTATGTCAGACTGACCTCAATCAAACCAGTTTGCACGGATAAAGACTAACAATTTTGACTAAAGGCCCACTGCCAAAATTCAAAATTTAACAATAGGGATATGGGCATTTGAGAGCCC
Organism: Ctena decussata; assembly: GCA_963989385.1. NCBI lineage: Eukaryota > Metazoa > Mollusca > Bivalvia > Lucinida > Lucinidae > Ctena > Ctena decussata. The sequence continues at coordinate 58,055,202 of OZ022514.1, read as the reverse complement.
AGCCCAAAATTTAGGGGCTCTGGGATACTTGGCCCCTGTTAGTCTTTATCCCTGGCATGAAACACAAAGAACGTTTTCTTATTCTGAAAGACTGATAAATCATGCAGATTAGTGGTGTTTAAATTTTGTCAGCATAATTTGTTTGCACTTTCTTTCTGCTCGTGGCCATCCAGAAATCTGTTGTCGAATGTTCAATAAAACTGTAAATAATAGTAATGGAGAGGGGGAGGGGAGGGGGTATGGGGGCTGCGTCCCGAGAAGCCACATTAGGTTTGCAGATGACAAGGCAACTGGAGAGCTGATATCACAAACGCAGGCATTAAATTAAATCAAGAACAAAAATCATCTGCTCGACATGATTTTATAAACAATTCAATTGGATATGAAGTGCCCCAAGTTTTTTTTGTGTCATTTTGCATGACAATGTCTTAAAGTTTGAGAATAGAAGTAATGGGGGGGGGGGGGGAGGGGGCTTTGGTCCCCTAGAAGCTGAGACATTTAAAAAAAAACATGAAGACTGCTGGAAGAATTCTGACACCCCCCCCCCCCCCCAATATGCCAGATAAAATATATGACCCCCGACCCCCCCCCCTGCTCCATGGTTCTTTGAGTTCCGACCCCCCAGTACATCACCAAAAAAATCCGACCCCCTAAATGTACCCGCACCCCCATCCCCCCGCCCCCCGCCTCCCCCCACCTGATAATAAATGACTCGTCCCTTAGCTTTAATCGCCGAAATCGCCGAAATTTAGTAGCCGCAAATATATGTGTTTAACAGTACTTTTGGTCGGGTGGATGATCTTCCCTAGATGTTTAATACTGTAAAGTAAATGAGAAAGCAACGACCTGGAATCGACACAGTCACCCTTCAACAACCCACCCCAAATGGGAAGGGAAAAAATAAATGAGCCGCGACACGAGAAAACCAACAAAGTGGTTGTGCGCCCAGAGCAGACTCAGATTAGCCTAAGCATCCGCCCAGTATAATCAGACTCTTCGCTAAGCCCTTAATGGGTAGCTAAGGGTCTAAGCTACCTCCATGCGGACAGCGAAGACTCTGATCAGACTGGGCGGATGCCCAGGCTGATCTGAGTCTGCGCTGGGCGCTCAACCACTTTGGTGGTTTTCTCGTGTCGCGGCTCAAATAAAGACAACACACAAAGCAAAACAAGACGAGCGAAAAGCAAAGAGGCCAGCTCTTTCCCAGCAGAAGGCTACGATGCTACTCTAAAATTGAGCCGCGATACGAGAAAACCAAAAAAGTGGTTGTGCGCCCAACGCAGACTCTGATCAGCCTGGGCATCCGCCCAGTCTGATCAGAGTCTTCACTGTCCGCAGAAAGGTAGCTTATACCCTTAGCTACCCTCTAAGCGCTTAGCGAAGAGTCTGATGAGAGGAAAATGCACAGGCTGATCTGAGTCTGCGCTAGGCGCACAACCACTTTGTTGGTTTTCTCGTGTCGTGGCTTAAATAATGTACAAAAAGTAAAGAAGTCAGACTTTAAGAAAGCAGACAATGACAAAAACCTAAAACGGCCTTAAAATGATCGGTGATAAAAATGGGCGGCTTTGGGAAATCAAAACACTGGCATATAACTCGCTAGTAAGACCGCAGGTTGAATACGCATCTTCTGTCTGGAGCCCATACACGAAAGAAAATATAGAGAAAGTTGAAATGATTCAACGAAGGGCAGCAAGATGGGTTTCCAATGATTACTCTCCCTACAGCAGCGTGACAGAAATGATGAGTAATCTTGGATGGCGGTCGCTTGAGTGCAGACGTTACGATGTGCGTCTCGCTATGTTTTATAAGGTAGTGTATGGCCTGGTTGCCATTCCCATTCCGTCGTATTTCGAACAGCCCACAAGATATACTCGTCACATGCATCCCCTTTCTTACAGACAGATCCATACATCTGTCTGTTATTATCAGTATTCATTCTTTCCCATGACTATTGTACTATGGAACAGATTACCAGCTATCTCGTCCAAGTTTCAGATCTTGACTCCTTTAAATTAGGAGTCAGCAAGATCAGTCATACCCTCCCCTAAAACATAAATACTGTTTTTATCCTGATTTTAAGCTCTTTTTACTAACACTAACCCTATCATCTATATTTCACCTTGCTTTTTATCTTTTTATCCTGCACTATCTCACTTTTTACTTCTTTTACTAACACACCATGCGTGGTGAAATCCAAATAATACCCGAAAGGGGGTTGTGGATTATGTCAAGATAGATAGATAGGTTCCTTGTTGAATGACGTTTTCCGTAGCTGTCTACACAACACAGACCTGTCTATCCCAAAAACGGGATGATCTCAAAATATCATATCACTGGCAACAACTATACTCCAGTTGACAGGGACTCAAGTTCATGTTGAAAGCGGTCAATTTTTGAAGGGAGTGGGATCACTCAAATATGTGTGGTCGTTCATAAATGGTATTTCACTCAAAAAGGGTAAAATTTGTCAAAGGCTACCACACAAAAGGGGATACTTTCTTTTCAGAGCTGGCATAACCATTTACTTACCAAGTAAATCACTTAGTGTGTCATTAAAAAAAGTAACTATTTGTCAAAGAGTAGCCACTCAAAAATGAAATATTTCAGAGTCATGCAGATGCGCGTGCTTTCAAAGTAAACCACCAAGTGCCCCCTGCTCTCCCTCCCCACACCCCGCAACCCACTGAAGGTACTATGTCCGTATCTCTGTCCGTTATTTTCCGGTAATGTAATGCATGTTGGATTTTACGCCCTTGTTCGGTTTCACATTCGGAAAACACAATAGGGTTAAATCGAGTAATCTGAAGCAAACCCGTGAACTATATTGTTACACGTTTTATTAACCCGCCGGCTTGCAAAATAAAAGTAAAATATTGATAAAAATAAATAAATAAATAAAACAAATTAAAAAGTAACCCAATTTAACGATAGATTTAATCATGTAATGGGATGCACCACAGTATTCATCCATTCTCCATTCGCGGTTAACTTTCAGTAAAGCCAGAAACGAAAAAGACAAAAAAAAAAAAAAAGGAAAATCATATTGTATGAATGAAAGAAAAGTATGATAGTATATTGCAGATGAGATCAAACTGGATAAAACGGATTAAAATAGCCAAGCAAAGCAAACAAATAAACAAACAAAAAGGTCAAACAAAGCTTTTCAGAATTTAAAGTCTTGGTGTTGCTGCTCGCAGACTGTAGCCTTGAAGACATCAAGACGCTGTAAAAGTATAAATCAAGATACCCAGGAAAGTCTATAGCCACAAAACACAACCCACCCAAAATATCGAAGAAACACTAACAACAAAACTGGCTGTTTCAGCACCCACGCTTACAACAGGCTCGGGTGCTATTGCCGGTGGAAAGAAAGAGTACTTATAAAAAGAAGTCTGTGAAAACAGACCTAAGTCATGAAGTAGCAGTTCCAGGTAATTATATTACTTCATAACATTTTATCAGTGGCACATTTATCATATTTCAGAAAAATGTGATAAATTAAAAAGTGGTCTCATACTAAAAATTAGCAATTAGCACCGACATTTAAGTGATTCACTTTCCCTTTTATGGCCTTATGCAATGTACTTACAGACCTTGACTTATCTTAACATCAGTGGACGACAGAAATGATTTTTTTCCCTGATTGTACAGGAACGGTGTAGACATGGTAGAGGCGTTAAAAAGCGTTGCAAGATAATTTTGCAACTTTTAGTCAGAATAAAGTTCTCTGTCTTGCTATATAATCTCAGTAGTCATTGTTCCTTGTTATTATTGGTATAAATTCTTGCGTGACATATATAGGGTTGCGAGTCAGAGGATGGAACATTTTATGCTGAAATAAGGTGGTTGTTGGATCGCCTGGACCAAAGTACAGAAAAGGCTGTTGTTGTCACCTCGGTGTGTGCGTCCGCGTCAATGTCCATATTTGGTATGTTTTAGGTTAAAGACTTTTTGTGACAAATTTGCTTATTTCATTTGTGGCAAGTGACACTTTAAGCTGATACTTGTAAGCAGCTATTGTGACTTTAATCCATAATTACATCACTCAGGTGAGAACTGCCATTGAAAGTAATTAACCTAGGTGAAAGGATTAGTGAACAGAGTTGGCTGATGTGTTTGTGTTTTGGAAGTTGTAGAAAATATGTTGGATGTGTAAATAAAAACTATGAAACTAGGATTCTGCTAGCTGTTGAATGTTGGTAAGTGATGCATTATCACTCTGGGATCTAACTTGGCATTTTGTACATTATGAAATTCTTGTCAATTGAGAATTTTGATTTTAACAAGCTTCATTGTTCAATGTATTATTTTTAAATGGTGGCTTCAGAACTCTAGATAAGATTTTCATTTTTCTAGGTGGTCTCAGTCTCCTCCTTTTTCCATTGGTTGATTACTGGCACTCTGGGTGACATCACTACTGATATGAAGACTGGCACTCTGGGCCACAAATTTAATAGTCAGAAAATTCATGAACATATTGACAGTATTTCTGTTGGTGGAATAATCAGTTGTCCTGGTTACAGTTATAGTGCTATTGACTATGGATATTCTAGTGATATATTAAGGCTGAATGTATACGGGAGTAAAGTTTTGTGGCATATGGTTTTGAAAGAACATACCTACAGTTACTAGCTAATATTCACAGCAATGTGAGCCGGAAGATAATTGGGATTAGACATTCAAATAAACTAGTGTATGATTTAATTAACATATTAAATGAAGATAGATAGTACTGCTTGTCAAATTTGTGCATGTCCATATGTTGTCATATCACTTAGACTATATTATAGACTATTTTCTATCTTTTCATTCTCTATTTCTTATCTGTAACTTTCATTATTTTTTTTGCTTTATATAAATAAACTTTGTTGTTTTGAAATTTCCAACTTGTCTGTTTGACGTTTATCATTTGCTCTCTTTAAACAAAATACAGACTCTTGTCTGTTACAATGGTGGCAGCGGTTTAGAGCGAACAAAGAAAAAACGTGAACAGATTGGTTGAGATTTTCATATTATATTGAAAATGTCAGACAGAGATAAAACGCCGGGTGAAGTACCTGAAGTGCCATCTTGGTTTGAGAAAGTAATTGAAAAAGGAGGAGATGTTAACCAGTGTTTAGCTTATTTGAAAGAAAAGGCAGAGAAGGAAGAAAATATTAGATTAAAGCAAATTGAACATGAAGATAAGTTAAAGAAAGATGAAGCCGACCGTGCAGAAAGGGCTGCTATTAGGGCAGAAAAAGCTGCTGAAAGAGAAGCAGAAGAAAAAGAGAAAGATAGACAGTTAAAAATACTTCAATTAGAAGCTGAAAAAGAAATAAAACTTAAGGAACTTGAAATTAGATCAAAAGAAATTCACACTAAACCTAGTTCTGTAGAAGTAAAACCAAAGGTGTCACTTCCTAAATTTGATGATAAACAAGATATTGAAGTATTTTTAACTTCTTTCGAAAGGCTTGCCGAGTTACATAAATGGCCTAAAGAAGAATGGCCTATAAGACTTGTTCTCCAGTTATCTGGAAAAGCGTTAGAGGCATATTCTCGCATGTCTCTTGAAAACAGCAAGTCATATGACAAGATAAAACGTGCAATATTTGAACGCTTTGGCTTAAACCCACTAGAATACAGAGATAAATTTCGTGGTTCCAAACAGTTACCTGATGAAACTTTCAAAGAATATGCAATTCGCATAACCAGATATTTTGATCACTGGAAAGATAGTGAAGATGTTCAGAGAGACTATGACAAATTAGCAGATATGATCATACGTGATCAGCTTATCAGTAACTGTAACTTGGAACTACAAACATACTTGCAAGAAAAGGAGCCTAAATCAGTCGCTGATCTTGTAGCACTTGCCAACGCCTATCAGCTAGCTCATAAAAATAGAGACTCTAGAAACTAACTATATAGGCCACCTATGTTTAGACTTCAAAGTAGAGAAAATAATCAAAGCTATGAAAACGTGTCTGGGTCTTACCAGTCTAATAGACCTATGTTTAGATATCAAAATAAAGACAATAGTCAAACTTATGAAACCATGTCTGGATCACAAAGTGGTACTTACCAGTCTAGTAAATCATTTGAAAAACGTAAATGCTTTGTTTGCCAAAGTGAGGATCATCTTATAGCTACTTGCCCATTCAAACAAAACTCTAATACGGAGAAACATGATATGCTTAATAAAAAAGAAAAAGATAAACAAGCAAATGGTTTATTACATTCCCCAACAAAACTTGAAGCAAACTACAATACCATACAAATATCAGTAGAAAGACAGAAAAATGTAGACATTGAAAGTATTCCTTTGACAAACGGATTGATAATATCTAAGGGCAAGGTATGTGACAAGGACGTCAATGTTTTGAGAGATACTGGTTGTACAACAATATTTATTTCAGAAAAGCTAAGTCAGAAGGGAAGGAAAACAGGAAAATCTCAGTTAGTGACTCTTGCAAATGGAAGCAGTTGTACATGTCCTGAAGTTGTTGTATCTATAGACACTGATTATATATCAGGAGAAGTTAAAGCTTTAGTGATGAATAACCCTTTTGCCGACTTAGTGATAGGAAACATTGGTTATATACAAAGCTTCAAGGGTGAAAATACTTTTCAAGGAGTGGAAACCCGAACGATGAAGAAAACGCGAGAGAATGAAGAAGAAATACAAAGAAAAGTAGAAGCTGATATTTTAAATGAAAAGATAGTGGTGTCTGATAAATATAGATATGAAGAAGACATAGAAATAGATACTAATGACGTTTCATGTGAGAAAAAAGAAAACATTTCTGAAGAGAGAAATGACCCGGGCATTGAATTGTCCATTACTAGAGATCAGCTTAGAAAAGAGCAAGAACAGGATGAGTCACTTGATAAAGTTCGTATGTATGCAAAAGAAGGAGCAGGTGTAGAAATGTCAGTCAGTGACGAACGGAAGAATTCATATTTCACACTTGAAAGAGGAGTTCTTTACCGTACATTTATTCCAAAGTCAGGTTTAACTTTGAAGCAAATAGTTGTTCCTAAAAAATTTAGGCACAGGATAATAGAAATTGCTCATGATGTTCCTTTAGGGGGTCATCTTGGGAACAGAAAGACAAGACTAAGAGTACTTCAGAACTTTTTCTGGCCCGGTATATTTATTGATATAGCTAAATTTTGTAGAACCTGTGCAATATGTCAGAAGAATATAAAGAAAGGAAAAGTGTTTAAAGCACCTCTGATTTCAATTCCTGCTATGGATGAACCCTTTTCAAGAATTGCTATGGATATAGTAGGACCATTAATACGTAGTGAGAAGGGAAACAAATATATTCTAGTTGTTTGTGACTATGGAACAAAATATCCAGAAGCTATTCCATTAAAAACAATAGATGCAGAAAGTGTAGCAAATGCATTAATTGAAATATTTGCTAGAACAGGCATTCCTCGGGAGACCTTATCAGATCAAGGCAGCAATTTTATGTCGGCCACAATACAACACTTATGTTCTTTACTTCATATCAAGAAGCTACATACGTCGCCATATCACCCGCAAGCTAATGGTTTAGTGGAAAATTTTAATGGTACCCTGAAGAAAATGCTTAAATGTTATTCAGATGAAGGATCTAAAAATTGGGACAGAAATATCCCGTATGTGCTTTTTGCTTATAGAGAAGCCAAACATGAGACGACAGGATTTTCGCCATTTGAAATGTTGTATGCCAGACATGTAAGAGGGCCTCTGACTATTATTCAAGAAGAGTGGGAAGATTTCAGTGAAGATGAAATCAAGCAGTCTGCAATCAGCTACATTCTTGATGCCAGAGAAAGGTTAGAAAAGATGACAACTCTAGCTCACTCAAATGAAAATAGAGAGAAGAGTAGACAAAAGAAATACTTCGATAGAAAATCTAAAGACAGACAACTGAAAGTGCATGACAAAGTGCTAATATTACTTCCAACAAGTACCAATAAGCTTCTGGCACAGTGGAAAGGACCTTTTGAAGTAACTGAACAAATAAGCCCAGTTGACTATAAGGTCAGGTTAAATAGACAAACATCAAAAATTTTTCATATAAATATGATGAAAAAGTGGTATGACAGAGACACAAATGTTAGACTCGAAAAAAGTGGTACTGATGAAAATACATTTGACCGAAATGAAATACACATGAATAGCAATCATATGCCGAATGTAGTATGTTTGATATCAAGTAAAGAAGATGACACCGAGTTCGTGAATATGGAAATGTAAAAAGTATGCAAAAAACCCATTACTAGTACCTCAAGAGTCATTAAATGACATTCATATAAATAGCTCACTACCAGAGAATCAGAAGCAAGATTTGCTGCAAGTATGCAAAGCATATGAAGATGTGTTAACTGATATACCTGGAAAAACTACTCTTATTGAACATGTTGTTTCACTGAAATCAGATACCCCAATTTATAAGAAGCCTTACACAATGCCATATGCTTTGCGTCAGAAAGTACAAGAAGAAGTTCAGAACATGCTTCAAGCAGGTATCATAGAGAAATCAAATAGTGCATATGCGGCACCTATTGTGATAGTACAAAAGAAAGACAAAACAATAAGACTATGCATTGACTATAGGGGTCTAAATGAAGTCACTATATTTGATCCGCAGCCCATGCCTAAGTTGGAAGATGTTTTTAACAGGCTTGGAAAAGCCAAGTTCATATCAAAGATTGATTGTACGAAAGGATTTTGGCAAATCCCATTAGAAGAGAATGCTAAAGAAAGAAGTGCATTTATAACACCATTTGGACACTACTAGTTTAATGTAATGCCATTTGGCATGGTAAACTCAGGAGCTACGTTCGTAAGGCTGATGAAAATCATTCTGGAAGGATTAGAAGATTTTTCTGACTCTTTCATAGATGATGTAATTATATTCAGTGCTTGTTTTCCTGACCATCTGGAACACTTAACACAAGTGTTGCAGTCATTCAGAAAAGCAAGGATAACAGCAAAACCAAGTAAATGTCAACTAGGATATACTGAACTAGAATTTCTAGCACATAAAGTTGGAAATGGAACCATTCAACCTACATTGGACAAAATAGAAGCAATAAATGAGATAGCTTCACCAACAACAAAGAAACAAGTCAGATCTTTCATAGGTACAGTAAATTTCTACAGGAGATTTATTCCTCATTTTGCTGAAATAGCCACTCCATTAACTGATCTTACATCAAAACACAAAACTAATAAAGTCAAATGGCTACCGCACCATCAAGAATCATTTGATAAATTGAAAGCCTGTATAACATCATACCCTGTGCTTAGAAGTCCTGACTTTTCAAAGATTTTCTACCTTCAAACAGATGCCAGCAACAGAGGAATAGGGGCTGTGCTAATGCAAGAGGTAGATAATGTTAGACATCCGGTCATGTATGTGAGTAAAAAATTAACTGTGGCAGAACAGTCATATAGTACTATAGAAAAAGAATGCCTGGCAATAGTAAAATCTGTACATAAGCTACGAGAATACTTGCTGGGAAGAGAATTTGTGATCGAATGTGATCATTTCCCACTCCAGTGGTTGCATAAAACTAAAGACAATAACATGCGACTATTACGTTGGAGTCTTATTCTTCAAGAATACAGTTTTAGAATCCAACATATTCCCGGAGCTAAAAACGCAATAGCTGATTTATTATCAAGGTTCCATAAATAAGTAAATTTGTCTTTTAAGTTTAGACAGAAAGATGAATATGGTAATTGTCTGTAATTATCATAATCATCTATCTTGAGGGGGAGCTATGTGACAAAGTTGCTTATTTCATTTGTGGCAAGTGACACTTTAAACTGATACTTGTAAGCAGCTATTGTGACTTTAATCCATAATTACATCACTCAGGTGAGAACTGCTATTGAAAGTAATTAACCTAGGTGAAAGGATTAGTGAACAGAGTTGGCTGATGTGTTTGTGTTTTGGAAGTTGTAGAAAATATGTTGGATGTGTAAATAAAAACTATGAAACTAGGATTCTGCTAGCTGTTGGATGTTGGTAAGTGATGCATTATCACTCTGGGATCTAACTTGGCATTTTGTACATTATGAAATTCTTGTCAATTGAGAATTTTGATTTTAACAAGCTTCATTGTTCAATGTATTGTTTTTAAATGGTGGCTTCAGAACTCTAGATAAGATTTTCATTTTTCTAGGTGGTCTCAGTCTCCTCCTTTTTCCATTGGTTGATTACTGGCACTCTGGGTGACATCACTACTGATATGAAGACTGGCACTCTGGGCCACAAATTTAATAGTCAGAAAATTCATGAACATATTGACAGTATTTCTGTTGGTGGAATAATCAGTTGTCCTGGTTACAGTTATAGTGCTATTGACTATGGATATTCTAGTGATATATTAAGGCTGAATGTATACGGGAGTAAAGTTTTGTGGCATATGGTTTTGAAAGAACATACCTACAGTTACTAGCTAATATTCACAGCAATGTGAGCCGGAAGATAATTGGGATTAGACATTCAAATAAACTAGTGTATGATTTAATTAACATATTAAATGAAGATAGATAGTACTGCTTGTCAAATTTGTGCATGTCCATATGTTGTCATATCACTTAGACTATATTATAGACTATTTTCTATCTTTTCATTCTCTATTTCTTATCTGTAACTTTCATTATTTTTTTTGCTTTATATAAATAAACTTTGTTGTTTTGAAATTTCCAACTTGTCTGTTTGACGTTTATCATTTGCTCTCTTTAAACAAAATACAGACTCTTGTCTGTTACACTTTTATATCTTCTTAACCCATGAATGGATTTTGCTGATACTTTCATTGATGTTAGATAATAGTTTAGAGCTTTACGCAGTACAACTCCCTGTCACTAGGTGACAATTAGGTCAATGTCACGGATGTAGAAAATTTACGTTAAAATTTGGGATAGATTTAGCTGATTTTTTTACATGTGTTTATATATTAATTTAAAGGTACAATGTATACACAGTGGCCCCCACCCCATCGGTGACCTTTAAGTTAAGGTTTTGTACTAAAATTATTTTTATGTTCAATTTTTTATATAAAAGTTTTTTTGTCAATACAAATGAAATTACCTAAGAAATGTTACTTATCTTCATAACACTTAGACGAATTTAGTTAAATCTTTCATAAGACAGACAAGGTTTATTTTGAGTCGGCAAGGAGTACAACATGTAAGATAAGCTCTAATGAGCTTTTGAACCGACGTCGATGCAAGACAATGGTCTAAATTTTACACAGTTTTACCACCACACCCTCAGAGACCTTGTGGCCAAGGCCATAGAATTAGATTTTTTATGTAAAAAAAAATAAGATATATATTGACCCATATCTCATTGACCCATAGATAGATTTAGCTTATTTTTTCACAAGTGTTAAATATTAGTTTCAAGGTATACACAGTGGCCCCCACCCCATCGGTGACCTTGATGTTGAGGTTTTGTACTAAAATTATTTTTTCATGTTCATTTTTTTGGATAAAAGTTCTCTAAAGGCATTGTGTTTTTATAATGTGTGGAGAGAGTCTATTGATACTTAATTTTGTTGGCCTAGAGTTATACATTTTATCACCCCCCCCCCCCCTCCCCCACCACTCCCCCCTCCACACCTTGAGTAATCTTTAGATCGAGATCACATACTTAAAAATTTACGTTCAGTAAAAGTTAAAGATTTGTTCCAGATTTGTATGCAGCCCCTCACTGATCTTGAATGTAAAGGTCACACAGAGCTTTGCCCTTTGGTGATAGGCAAGAGGGAGGTCAGGCAACAGTGAGCTTTAGGGCATCTAAATAGGTCACTGCAGGAAAATATGAGATGCCGGTTACTTAGTCATGGCAGGAGGTCATCTACATCTACATCTGCCAATTAAGTGCAAGGCCAATATTGGCATAGTCGCACTGTGACTACGTTCAGTAAGAGTCAAGATTATACAGAATACAGAAAAGGTGCTCTCCAGTTATTTTTGCCCTAACTCTTATATAGTTTTCGAGATATTATCATACGCAGAAGAAACCCGTCTGTTATAGACACATCGGAATCGACATGGTTAATTTCGTTTTGTCTAGACAACTTATTGACTCCCAGGGCGAATAACAGGATATGCGATGCTGAGTTCCCCGAGCTTAAATGCCGAATGCGCTAAATGAATTTTAATACTTCCTGTCCTAATTATAGACCCAGCTTATGATAATTTACCAGCAATATAAGGATGGAAAACTGATTCATAGATAGACTACACAATACAACAGGTAACCAGGTGTGATTCTATTTCATGTAGAAGAACATTTTATGTTGATTTTCCTTCTAAAACAACGGTTTTATGGAAGCGATCAATGTCAATTCGGATGGGACTAGAAGTCGGACATGCATAAATTCGAGTGTCTCCTATTTTTGTCATGAATGCTGTGAAGTGAAAACAGCTCAACCATGCTGAATGATTGTCCTCCCTGGTGAATGATTGTCCTTGGACGTATCACCAGTAAACAATTCTGATTCTGATGGTTGAGCAAATAATGTGAGTTGATGAAAGGGAGTGACTATCGGCACGACCCTCTTGCGTATAAGAATCCTTATCCGCACGACCATCGTGTGGATAAGAATTCTTATCCGCAAGAGGGTCATGCCGATAAGAATCCTTATCCGCATGACGGCGGTCAGATATTCTATAGACAAAGTTGCAGTCATTCTGAGAATTATTATTGTATAATAATATTATTTCATTTCTGTTTGTAAATAATTGTTCTTAAGTATTTGAGTCACAACACACAATGTTGATTCCAATTATTTTCTTAGATCTGTGACCCGTTCAATCAGCCACACACAGGTACCAATATGCTCATAAGAATCGTCTGTAAGACTTGCCAAAGGGATGTAGCTCCAAAATTGAATAAGAGGCACACATATATATATTTAGATAGTCTGAAATAGTATAATACGGACATAACTGTAACAGTTAGGGGAACGACGGTATTTATATGACACATACCATGTTAACCTCATCTACCTTGCTATAAATTTCATCAAGATATTCTAGTTGGTAGCCACATTTGATTATTTTGTGCATCTGTGGCACTTACATGCCCGCTTACACGTCAATGGTATATTTGAATCAAACCAAGATAGTGGGCAAATAGGGTCATCTCACTTAAAACGATGTGTCTGTGGAAGCTACCATGATTTACTTGCCAATTTTTCGTCCGTGGTAGCTACCAGCCTGCAAACATGGCTTGTCATCGCAAAACTAGCCACACAGAAACAATGAAATTGGGATGAAAGTGAGTGGATTTGAATACTTATTTTAACCACAGCTAATTCTGATACTAAAATGTCTCTTCTTGAAAATAAAGCCGACTTTCTCAGCAAAATTGTTGTTGTCCGTGGAAGGGACCATACCAATTTTCGAAACATTTTCACGAATGATCTCAGAAACGACTGGCACGCCCTATAAAGAGACAATAGCGACGTAAATCGGACTTAAAGCAGCATATGATGACATACTGCCATAACTGTTAGTTCAGCAAAACACGTCAATAAAAAGAATTTACCTCTCTGCCGGGAAATTGTTCCCTCCGAAATGGAGCACAAGTTAATGACATAGTACACAAATGGTAGGTGGATCTTGTTTCCCTACCGTGTACTTGTGTCAGATTTTTTTTTCCAGCAAAGTTTTTGTCAATATTTGTTTATGGCCTAATTCCGTCTCATTCCAAACATTTTAAATTTATCAATTTACAGTATGTGTTACCAATATATAATGAGTTGAAATAAATCATTGATTTGAATTAGCAATAGAAATTATACTTTGATATTGACTGGCAAATTACTGAAAGAAATCTTGACTAATAAACCCTTTTAGGAAAATTTCGAAACCTATTAATAAATAGCATTACATAATGTAAATGTAGTGTCAAACAAAATCAAATTTATCGTAGCAGACTTAACTGATATAAAATGAGTCAAAAATCTTTGCCCTTGTCCGACAAGTGAAATAAATCTTTGACCTTGATGGACAAGTTAAAGACAGTTAGTCTGATAAATCATTTAAAGAGTAAATACACTTCAGGAACTGACTGAATCAGATCCCAAACCCTATCCCCAACATCAAAGGGAAAGATTGACAAAGACATCCCAGGAAACAATAAATTACAAGTGATAAGCCAAGTCAGCAGCTCTTTCCCAAACAGGTGGCAACTCAAGCTGTCTTTACTGAACTAAATAATTTAGACCAACAGAAGGGTTAACTTCCTTATAATAACTTGTCAGTCAAGGTCAGTTATTCTACTTATCTGATCGCCGTCTTGTGGAGAAAGATTCTTATCCGCACGATCGTCTTGCCGATAAGGATTCTTATCGGCACGACGGTCGTGCCGATATCCTCAGCCAAAAGAAAAATGTCCATCGGCAATTTACCTTATATTTAATAGGGCTGTCATCATGAATATGCCCCAGTGCTGGAAACGGCCAGTGGCCCGATGGCCAAATGCTCCTAATTTTTGTCTCGGGCCACCAGAAATCTCCAAAATATTACCTTTAGTGGCCCAAATTTATCTTTCTGGCAATACTACATGAATGGGAACTTTAGATGGTGGATAATTTGGGCCACTGAAAGATAGCCTGTTAAGCGTTTGGGCCACCACATAAATTTTGTGAGTTTCCAGCACTGTGCCCCAAGGGCCCTGCAAAACTTACAAGGGCATAGACCGTTTCTCTAACTCTTTCTCTCTCTCTGAATTTCATGTTTTTATCATCTTGTTTACGAGGCATTGACCATTTCTGTCACACAAAATGTCTTGCAATTTATTACGTCTGCAGCAATAACAAAATTAAGCTTTTCATGAAGCTTCACTCTTCATGCAATCCTCCCAGTGACACAAGATGTCACTTATGAGGAAACAGCTCTTGGACTCTCACAGAGCTCCAGATAAGAGGGAGTATTTGGTGATAATTAGGGATAATTTTTGTTAATTCTGCATAAAAACATAAGTTGTGACCCTCATCTGAACCGTCTCGTCGAGACGGCTCAGATGAGGGGTCACAACATATGGTTTCAATGAGAAATAAGAAAAATTATCCTCAACTATCATCAAATACCCCTCTTATCTAGAGCTCTGACTCTCAGTTTTGCTTGTTATGAATGATTCTTGTATCCCCTTAGGTGCCAAAAAAACAGGCAACAAAATATATCCATATGAAGAGAGAGGATAGATAGAAAGATAGATAGATAGATAGACAGATATTTCTTCAAAATTTAAAGATCTGCCTTGTCCAAGACATTTCATATTGGGAATTAAAAGACTAGAGGGCAAACAGTGTAGATCTAGGTGAGGCAGCTCATTATGACCTACCTCATTAGGATCTATGCTGTTTGCAAATTCTTCTAATTTTGTCTCTGGCTCTTAGTGTTAAATGAATGCAAAAAAGGTTCATATTCATTGAAGTGAATTGCTCACCACAACCCATCATAATTAATGGGTGATTTAAAAAAATGAGTCTTTTTCTTTTCCTTGAGGTACCTGATGAAAAAAAGCTTTTTGTACACTTTCTCGTGGTCAGAGTATGCATTGCAATGATCTTAAAAGTGCTGCAGAGTTTTACTTTCATAGCTTTAATATTTAATACAAAATGATGGCTCAAAAAAGGGTAAATTTTGTCCCAAGTGTAACAAAAAAAAAGTGTGACATTTAAAATTGTAAAATTGTATCTTTACCGCAATGCGTGATTAAAATGATAGTTTTTTAATATATGATCCGTCATTTCATTACATTATTGGGCCTTCAGGTTAACATATATTAATTTGTCTTTTATTTTGATATAGCATGCATGGTGTGCACTTGTATAAGGTTTGGTGCAAAAATGTCCTGATTGTAACAAATTTGACTAAATTTGTCAAATTTCTGCAACAAACAGAAGTAAGAAAAAGTTGACCATAATTTATACCCCTCATTGATATAATTGTTTAAATAAATACCACAGTCAGCTATTTCCTTTCAGAGACCTAGGAAATAATATGCAACAGAAGTTTTCTTTTTACACTCGGGACAAATAAAGTGTGTTTTCTCACACCTTCTGGGTCATAACTCTTGACCACTAGGCGGAAACGATAAAATTTTAGATCTTTGTGCAGAAATCATCTGGCTATCAGATAGCCAGATGATTTCTTCACAAAATCTAAATATTTCAGGTTGTCCAGGGGGCAACCTTCCAAGACTATCAACTTGCCCCCAGCAAATTTAACCTGTGTCGGGCAAGTGGGCAGTTGCTTATTTCTAAGACTGTTATAATCCTGTGGATGCTAGGTCAGTAGTTTTGTATCTTTTTACCATATAAAAAATCAGGGAGAGTGAACAGACCCCTAGTGTCACACTTTGAACTTTTAAAACCTTCCTAATGTGACATAATATGAGACCATAAAATAAACATGATGAAACTGAACACCAAAATTTTGTAATAACTATAAAGTTTACTGGGTATTATGTTGAAGAAGTGTTCCTTCTTCCTAATTAATTTTGACTTTTACTTTTGTAGCATTTAGTAGAATATACTATAAGTTGTAACTACAGTTTTTCTGATAAGAAGGGGTTACAGGGATAATTCAGGGATAATTTTCTTTTTTTCCATAAAATCATATGTTGTGACCCCTCATTAAAACTCTCTCATCGAGATGGTTCTAGTTAAGAGTCACCACATAATTATGTTTTCATTGAGAAATAAGAAAAATTATCATAATACCCCCTCTTATCAGGAGCTCGGCTATATCAAATGAGCCTTGACGCGAGACAACCAACAATGTGGTTGTGCCCCCAGCACAGACTCAGAGCAGCCTGGGCATTCGCCCAGTCTGATCAGAGTCTTCGCTGTCCGCATGGAGGTAGCTTAGACCCTTAGCTACCCTTTGAGCACCTAACAAAGAGTCTGATCAAACTGGGCAGATGCCCAGGCTGATCTGAGTCTACGCTGGGCACTAAACCACATTGTTGGTTTTGTCGTGTCACGGCTAAAGTGTAGATTTGAGACAGAAGTGGCTGAGTAAAGCTTCGTTCACTGGGCAAAGTTTATGTGACAAAGTAGGTTTGTCAGAGAAAAATTTGCTCGTGTGAATGGAAAAATATGCCACATTTTCATTGCCAAATTTATATAGTAAAGTTTTTATGACAAACAAAATTTGTCCATGTGAACAGAAAATTTGCCATAGAATATGTAACAAAGAAACTAGCTATGGAGATGGACACAGAAAACTTTGCTCATAATCAAATCAGTTTGATTTTGAACAAAGTATATTTAACAAAGAAAATGTGGCACAGTTGACCATTTACACAAGCCAAGTTTGTTCACCCAGGTAACTTTGACGAGGATTCTTTGTTCATGTGAAAACGGCAGCAAATATTTCATTGCCAAAGTTTATTTGACAAAGATTCCATGCCACATTTTTCTTTAACAAATAATTTGCCCCATGTAAATGCAAAACGTTTGGCAAACTTTCTTTCTTACAGTTCCTGTGACAAAGAAACTTTGGTCATGTAAACAAGGCTTAAATAAGACATGGATCAAGTTGCTACCTACTCCTATGTTGTGACTCTTATTAGAACTACCTCACTGAGATGGTTCTAACTAGGACTAGGAGTCACAACACTGGAGTTTGGTGATGATTCTAAATTTGAGGCGTGACACGACAAAACCAACAAAGAGGTTGTGCACCCAGCGCAGACTCAGATCAGCCTGGGCATTCGCCCAGTCTGATCAGAGTCTTTACTGTCCGCATGGAGGTAGCTTAGACCCTTAGCTACCCTTTAAGCGCTTAGTGAAAAGTCTGATCAGACTAGGCGGATGCCCAGGCTGATACGAGTCTGCGCTGGGCGCACAACCACTTTGTTGGTTTTGTCATGTCGCGGCTCATTTATGGGTGGAGTGACACACAGTGTAGACCCTGATCAGACCACTTTGAAGGAACAGTCTGGGGCCGTATTCATAAAACAACTAAAGTCGTTGCTATGCTGAAATTTCTTAGAAGGAGATTCCCTACAACTATGAAATTTGCTGTGGAGGAACAGTCTTACAAAGACTGTTCCTCCAGAACAAATTTCATAGTTGTATGGAATCTCCTTTATAGATATTTAGCCTTAGCAACAGCATAGCAAAGACTAAAGTGGCTTTATGAATACGGCCCCTGGTGTTGTCTACGTTCCTTGCTTAGGCATGTCTGTATCAATATTACCATAACACTGAAAGCATAAAAAAAGCTGACTACAAAATTGATGACTGCAAAATTTAAACAAGTGTTTCATCCAATTCATATCATAGTGAGAGCTCTGTCTTTACAATTGCAGGGCAGCTGTACTTAAGATGATCTCCAGATGGCAATGAATCAGAAGTCTGCCACATTGCCTGCAAATTTACGCCATGCCACAACAGCAGAGAGCAAAGATTCTGGTGGATTTTTCTCCAAACTGAAGAAAAGATTCAGGTATGCTATTTTGTAATTGTAAAATGTGACCATATCATTTACAAGTTCAGTGCTCCAGATAAGACGAGATAATAGGGATATTTTTCCATATAACTCCCTTTAAACATATGTTATGACCCCTTAATAGAACCGTCTAGGTTTTTGTGACCCATCATTAAAACCGTCTTACAGAGAAATTTCTAATGAGGGATCATAACATATGTTTTCATAGAGAAATAAGATCAGGAAGTAAAAAAAATCATTAATGATTTGAGCCATGACATGACAAAACCAACAAAGTGACTTGTGCACCCAGTGAAGACTCAGATTAGCCTGGACATCCGCCTAGTCTGATCAGAGTCTTCACTTGTGCTTAAAGGATAGTCTTAGCTACCTGCATGCCGACAGCAAAGACTCTGATCTGGCTGAACGGCTGCCTTGGCTGATCTGAGTCTTCGCTGGGCACACATGCCACTTTGTTGGTTTTGCTGTGTCGCGGCTTATTTGTAGGAAGTACTAGTTATTAGCACCTAAGTCCCCCATACTTTCTGAATTTAAATCATTGGTCACAGATGTTATCTGATGGTCAACCGTTAAAATACAGAATATTAAATTCCAATCACTACTGTAGACCATTTTGGTGTCAGTCTTGCTCTGAAACTTTCATCTTGAGAAATTTGTTAATATTCCTTAACATTGATTAATAAGCTTGACTACAGTAAGTAAATAAAAATTTACTGTTATCTAACTAATACCTGAACTGGACTCTTAACATCTACAGACTTTGGAAGGTCGTTTTAGAAGAATTTGTGCGATGAAAAAATGTGTTTCTGAATGCCGTAGTTCTTAATTTTTGAATCACTTGGTATATCCAGTGCTCCAGATAAGAAGAGGGAACAGGGATAATTTAGGGATAATTATCCATATTTGTCCATAAGAACATATTTTGTGACCTATCATTAGAACCCCCTTGTCGAGACGTTTCTAATAAGGCGTCACACCATTTTTTGTTGAGAAATAAGGAAAATTATCTTAGAATTATCCTCTATACCCCCTCTTATCTGGAGCTCTGTATAGATTCTATTTTTATTTTTAAGGTTGCGCAAAGGAAACTATGATATTGGTGTCAACACTGGAGAATGTGAAAACATATCAACTGTGTCATTTAAGAAACGAGAAAGTCGGGAAGGTCTCAGTGATGTCCTACGGCTCAGTCCTGGTTCTACTCATAAAGAAAGGTCCCCTCTGAGCAGAAGACCTCACAGAAGTCATTCAGATGCTGTTTCACCAGAAAAGCTCAAAATCAAAACAGCCATATCTCCAAAACACAAAAGGCGTGAAGATCACAATGATGCTTCAAAAACACCAAAAACATTCGACCTCAATAATGAACCAAAGAGAAGTAGTAGTCTGAAATATGAAGCAGTAAAAGCTAATGAATATAGCTGTATTCATTTTCAGAATGATGGGAAAGCAAGAAAGCCTTTAGATCTTGAAAGTGAAAATATTGTAAAAAATGACTGTTTAACAGTTGATGATAGTGCTGTTGACCTAGATGATGATATTGCTGAACCGGGCTATGAATCTTTGAATGAAGTGAAGCAAAGAATATTAAGTAAGGACTTTTCTTCAGACAGAAAGAGTGAAAGAACACGAAATTTATCAGAGCCTCACTCAATACAAGTAAAGAATAGTCGAGGCATCCAAGACAATGTATGCTCAAAAACTATGGATGATTCTGCTCTCAGTTTGGTATCTGCAGAAACTAGTTTACATAGCTCAACTGTAGATCCATTGACAAGCAGTTCTAAGAGTAGGGACAGTGGTTTTGAGAGTTCTAAAACTCAGAATAGTCCAGACAGTTTACCTAATATTATTGCAAGTACAAACACTGTAGATGCAGAGGATGACGATGATGAATTAAGATTAGATCCGGCATATGCTGAATGTGCTGATGCTATCAAAGGAACCCTTCCTTTTGCTGCATATTCTGAAGGAAGTGGGTCTAAGTTATCAAGTTGTCAAAGTCTGGATGCCACAGTGGATGACATAGAACCGGATTATGCAGAATGCGCTGATGCTTTAAAGACTGGTTCAGTTAGAATGAGAATCTCTGTTTCTAATGAGAGGCTTGCAGACCAGGACAAGTCTTCAAAAACAAAATCAAAGGAGCATATCAAAACAAGTAGTAGTTCAGAAGTGTATGCTAATCCCCAAATTCTTTTCAAAAAGAGGTCCAAAGTTCTTGTAAATGACAGGAGCTCTGGAGAATTTTCAAACAGAAGCTCTGACACTGATAGAAATGAAAGCTTTACCTTTTCAAGTTCAGAGTCACTGCAAAAGGATTTGAAAGAAGAACAAAGTTCTAGTCAGGCACCTCCTTTGCCAGCTAGAAACTACAGTCTGTATCTTGAAAATGAAGAAGCAGCACAAATTCTTACAGGAGATGATAATTCTCCACCCAATTCAGGGACTACAAACAGTAGTTTTGTGGAAACAAATAAAACAGACTTCAGTCCGATAGATGATAATGCATTTGAGGATTTTGGGTATTCTTCAGTAAAGGAAACAAACAATGGTGCTTTCGCAAAAACATCTGAAGACAGCAGTATAGGCTGCTCATCTAATAAGAATATTATAGATCAGAATAATGAAGATTTTGATGAAAACCATTTTAGCTGTTCTGTTAATTATACCAAAGCAAATGAATCAGTTGATATACTTGACTTTGGTTATGCATCAGTGGATGATATGAAAGCTGCCAAGCAGAGTGAAGAAAACAAGTTCATGCTGAAAAAGGAAAAATATGACACAAAAGAAACAAACTTTAGTTATTCTTCAGTCATTGACACAAAAGGAAAAGATTTTAAAGTGTTTGATGAACAAAAAACTGCTGCCACTGAACAGTCAGATGATATAGATAATGGTGATTTTGGTTATGCAACAGTTAAAGAAACTACCAACAAAAGCACCAGAATCAGTACTATTGTAAGTAAAGATGAACCTGTGGCTTCTAACACAATTACAAAAGGTACACAGGAAGATGAATCAATAGACTTTGGTTATGCTTCTGTTAAAGAATTAAATATCAAAAGCCCAGTTAACACTATTAGTAGAAAAGAACCTTTGGCCCAAAGCACAAATGAGTGTGACTCAAATGAAGGAGAACTTGAAGCCTTTGGTTATGCTTCAGTTGAGAAAACAAATAGCAAAAGGACAGAAAGCAGTGTAAGTAGAAAAGAAACGGTCATCCCAGACACAAAAGAGACCTGCTCTCAGGAAGAAAGTATGATAGACTTTGGTTATGCTTCAGTTAAAGACACAAAAAGAAAAGATGCTAGTGAATTAGCTGGTCAAAATGTGAAGGTTCCTGGTAGTACAGTTGGAGAGGCATCTTTGCAGTGTAAAGAGACAGAAAATGTTGTTTCTGGTTCGAACATCACAAATAGGAGTTCATTTGAAGTCAAGAAAATGGAATACATTAAAACTTTAGAAGAAGACTTTGGTTACTCATCTGTGAACAATCTTAAAAGAAAGAGTGATCCTCTGCCTGAAAGTGAAGTATCTGAGAATTCAGGTACAAATTGTGAGTTTGTATCAAACGTTTCAGAAAGATTCAAGCAAACTGTAAATGCTAACTCTGAAGATATTGGTTATTCATCAGTGAAAAAAGACAGTAAAGACACTTCTGACACACGTGCAACTGAACAAACAATAAATAGTTACCAACAGGATTGTAGATCACAATTGACATTAGAAACATGTGATTGCAGTTTTGATAAAATTGAAGGTGAAATGAATGTCCTTGCAACATCCCCTATTTCTGAAGTAGTTTCATCTGTTTTTCTGTGTTCCACACCAATAATTAAAGATGAAACGGATGAAGAAAAAGTTTCAGGTAGATCAGGTTCTGTTATTGAAGGAAATAGTTTAGAAGTTACTGTCCTTGATAAAAGCGGAAGTTGTCGTGTTTTAAAGATTATTGAAAAAGAAGAGCCAACAGCTCTTGTAGAAAAGAGGAGGTCTGTAAGATCAAGTCAAAAAAGATCTGTAAAAACTTGTGAAGATGAAAATTCATCAGAACAGAGTGTTCAAGGAAAATTATTGGTCAGTACTGATACTTATTCACAGCAAGAATTTGCACATGGCCACCAAATTCAGAGCACGGAAAGAGATGAAAGAAAAAATGTAATCAGTGCTGCCTCAGAAATTACAGAAGCAGAAAAGCTATGTGCTAAAGAACTGCAGATAGATCAGTCTGACATTTCGTCATCATCTGTGACTGATAAGTCAGCTGTTGAATGTATAAGTGATCAAAACATTATTGAAAATATTGTGGTTAGTGCTAAATCATTAGAAAACTTACAAGAGGATTACAATTCTAAACCTGTTCAGAATGTTAAAATTTCATATCAAGAGTCATCTAAGTTAGCGTATGATGATTTAAAATTACCAATAAGATCAAACATTCAGAAAGTGAGTTATAGATCTGTAACTGACAGTGATTCTGATGACAGTGATCTAAAACTTGAAAATTTACCAAAACTTGTAATTGACGAAAGTGTGTTTGATGACTCTGATTCCAGTGATAATGTTAATTGTTCCAAGGATGAAAGCAAAAGTGAAGTTGCTGAAGCAATATCAAATTTAACTGAACAGATTGAGAAAGAACTGAATCCTTCTGAGGAAGTAAGTGATCCTATACATATGACCTTGGAAGAAGTATTGAAGGAAGAGCCTTTTGTGAGTGAGCCTATACATATGACTTTAGAAGAAGTATTGAACGAAGAACCTTCTGTTACTCAGGTAGAGTCAGCAGATAGTTACAGTAACTCGGCAGCTTTTGATGTGAATGAAGCAAAGAAACTCAAGAGTGAAAATGTGCATGAAATAGCTAAAACTGTGATAAGTAAAGAGACGTTTGATGAACAAAATGAAGGCGTGCAGAAAGAAAGGGTTATTACTTTGGAAAGTGACAATATCAGTACTAGTGTTCAGTCAGAAGAGACAAACTTAAATGATGATTCTAGTTTGCATTTAAACATTGATGAGCTGTCTGAGCCAATAGATTCTTGTCATTCTAGTGTTGCAGCCTCTGGCCATCCAAATCAAACCTGTTCTGCAGTCCCACCTAGACCACCACCACCTGTGTGTCTCAGTTCAGCCCAAACTGGTAAATCAGACTCTGGTAATGATTCGTTAGAAGAGAAGGCTGTTGAAACTCATCAGGATGGGATAAATTCTGAAAGTGGTCAGTCTGATCAGCAGAGTCCTGACAGTGAATCCTCAGATCATAATGTAGACCAGCTGCCACTAGTATTTAGACCTGGGTCTGGAAGCAGCCAGTCAGATGTGCATGATGATGATTCACCACCGGCAATACCTCCAAGAGTTAGGATCAAGAAACAAATGAGAGAAGGTGAGTGTACCACATTTCTTTGGTTAGAAGATGGAGGTTTTTCTCTTCTTGAACAATCCCAAAAATCAAGATTCATCTTTTAAGATGGATCTAGATTCTGGATTTGTTTTGGAAAGGGAAAACCCATCTTATAGCAGAACTTCATGAGCCTGATTTAGATACTTGGGCTCATTCTAGAGAGGGAAACCCCAAAATTAATATGGTACTCAGAGCTCAATACACCTTATATTAGACCAGGCCTCGAGATTATAAAACCTGAGTACATTCTCAGACTCAAAATAAAGCTCACTGATTGGCTGCTTCCGAGCATGTGCTCGGAAGCAGCCAGTCGCTGCTTCCGAGCATGTGCTCGGAAGCAGCCAGTCAGTGTGCTTTATTTTGAGTTTGAGAATGTACTCAGGTTTTATAACCTCCAGACCAGATATTGCTTTCATACCCTCAACACACTTACTACATGCCAAGGATGATGAATGGATGATATTGAGTTTTATGCCCTTTCTACAATATTTCAGTCATATCAAGACAATGGTAGGATTATAATGAAAGGCTGGGTGCAGTGGAACCCATATATACATTGTGAAAATTAAAATCTTAAGGAGTTCCTTGAAGAGCAGAGAACACACTTTGGCAATACTTCAAAGTTTCGGCTACTCAAGCCTTATCAATGTCTCTGACTGTATCTGCAGTGCAAGCCAGAGAAAATTCAACTTCTGGTGGGATTTGAACCTAGTACCGCTAGCACAGTAAGCCAGCACTTAACAGACTTGGCAACTGAGGCTCCTTGTATGCCAAGGATATAAAACAGAGAATTAAATTATTTGAGAATAAATCATAGGTTCGAGAAAATCACACTTTTCCATTGTACATATGAATTTCAGGTAGCATCTCACTTATAGGTGGAGAGGAGCATGGCATACACTGTATGTCATACTTATAATTCATGAAATACATGGCATACACTGTATGCCATGCTCCTCTTGAATTATAAATGAGCATAGAATTGTTACCGTAGCAATCATGAAATTACCAACTATTGAGCCTAGTACCCTGGCAGAATTACGTCTCAATGACGTCACTTTGACATTAATATGAAGTCATAGTTAATTGCTATTGAAAAAGATCAGTGAGGTCATTGGTATTGGAGCAAGGCATACACTTCCATAGTTTTCCTCTATCAAGGGAGAGACAACTGATATGACTTCCTGATTGCTTCCCTTGATTACTAAGCACCTGCAAAATTGGACTTGCTCCTCTCAGAGAGAAAATCCTTTCATTAAAGCTGCAAAATCTAACTTTTGATATTTTATTTTTAGAATTAATCAGAGCCCTAGATAAGAGGGAGTATTTGGTGATAATTAGGGATAATTTTTGTTAATTCAGGACAAAAACATATGTTGTGACCCCTCATCTGAACCGTCTCGACGAGACGGTTCAGATAAGGGGTCACAACATATTGTTTCAATGAGAAATAAAGAAAATTATCCCTCAATTATCATCAAATACCCCTCTTATCTAGAGCTCTGATTAATGTTTCTAATTTTCAAGAATACAGTGGTATACCTAAAACTGGGTTATAAATTTCAACAGATTTATAGACCCTAACAATTATCACCATCAAAGCAACAGCATTTAGGTAAACAATCAACTCTAGAATCTCTGGAGGGATGTAAATAATTACTGGCAAGTAAAAACTGCCTGTTTATAAAAAGATTATTCACTTTTCTGTGTAGTTTTCAGATAAAGTGAACAGATTTATGATGGTAGCATAACTTTATTCTACTTTTACAAGTGATTTAAAAAGAAAGCAAAACTTTCAGAAAATGGTCATAATTGCAGACTTAGTCACTTTAAGAGTTGACTTTCCCCTTTTAAATGACTTTCCAATGAAAAGGGGAAGCAAGAATGACAAGGAGTCGATTCTCCCAACAATGAACTAATTCATATTAAAGACAGGGGGTACTATAAAAGGAGGATAAGTGTCTACTGAGTGAGTCTGAGTCATCAGAGGAGGGCGTGTCCTAGTGTAGGAGTGTTCTGAGCATTCTTCTTTGACACTGGGGTTCATGGGTTCAGTCAGTGATTGCAGTGTCACTGATTGTCAGTGTTGGTGTCTGTCTTATCAAACCAGTAAAGCTGTATAATATGAGCTGCGACATGAGAAAACCAGCAAAGTGGTTGTGCGCAAAGGGCAGATTCAGATCAGCCTGGGCATCCGCCCAGTCTGATCAGACTCTTCCCTAAGCGCTTAAAGGGTAGCTTAGAGTCTAAGCTACCTCCATAGGGACAGCGAAGACTCCGATCAGACTGGGCAGATGCCCAGGCTGATCTGAGTCTGCGCTGGGCGCACAGCCACTTTGTTGGTTTTCTCGTGTTGCGGCTCATATGTGCATGCAAAATTAAACATTTCGAGGTAATGTGCCTATTAAGGTTTTGTACTTAGGGACTGTGACTTGTTAATCAAACAACAGCAAGAACAACTACTGGGTCAGTCTGTCTCTTGGTCAAATTGTCAACCTCTCCAGTCAGCCAATAAAATTGTCATGTTTGGGAATTCTGGGCCACTGATTGGATGAATAAATATTCACACCTACATGTACCAGTATATGCTTTTAGCTGGTAACCAGACCCTGCCCCCACACATTCCCATGGCATCTTTTTTGATCCTTGCTGATACTTTGTATTTGTTCATTTCTTTTTCTGATCTCCATACATTGTACTTTGAAAAATGAGTTTTTATGCAGCAGCTTCTGGTCAGGCTTGAGATATTTTTAACATGACACATATAGCCTGAATGAAATGAGCATTGTTGTAGATCGCTTTCTTACTTCATGTACATGTACAGGTGACAAATATACATCAGGACATTATTGTGACGTATAATAAGCTTCACAATATCCTGCATATTTTGCTTCCTTATTAACAATTGTCACAATGAAATACAATGTGAGGGATGTCATGAGAAAAAATGCATCATAGCATGTGTAACAGCTAGGCCCAGTGCTCTAGATTATAAGAAGAGGTAATAGGGATAATATAAGGATAATTTTCCATATATCTGCATATGTTGTGACCCCTCATTAGAACCACCTAAACGAGATGGTTCTAATGAGGGGTCACAATATATGTTTTCATAGGGAAATAAGAAAAATTATCCTCAGAACCCCAACTTATCTGGAGCTATGAACTGTGATCACGGATTCAGCTGTTTGATGCAGTTTTTTTCGGAATCTGCCATAAAAATTATTAAAAAAAATGGAACACAAAAAATAGTTAACCTAGCTAATACTCCTAAAAAAAGAACCCAGTTGCAGTAATGCGTCAAAAAATGCAGATGGAATGGCAAACTGTGTGGACCCTGATCAGACTCTCCTTAATCAGACTGCTCTTTTAGGACCTGGGTATGTGGATTGCTCAGCTGGATGGTTGGCGAACTTATGGTTATAAGGCCTTTTCAACAGTATATCAGTTATATCAAGATTTATGTAGATTTTTTTTATAAAACCTCCCCCCCACCCATTCATCTTATAACCCAGTTACCTATTTTCTGGCTGAATACTTTAAGAATTGGCTGTGTAGTAGCAATCTGATCTGAGTCCATATTTTTGCTCATACATGTATATAGTTACACATGTCACTCAGTCTGTTCAAATAGTTAGAGATGGAGTATGGTTATCAATTAATCAACAGGAATTAAGACTAATGCACTTTCTGTTACGTAAGCATTGACTAACTTTCATTTCAAGTACATGTTATTGAAATTCAGTGTTCATGTTTCCTTTTGATTGTCATACCCAGTAAAGGTGTGGTTAAATCTGTGCCATATTTCTTATCACAAATGCCCCCTTTCTAGTAAATGCCTCCCCAACCCCCTTTCACTTTTGTATTGTGCAAAGTGGCCAAATTTCCACTGAACTTTGCTTTAGACTATCAAAATTTGGTATTACTGTTGCCCAGATTTTGTTTAAATTCAAAATGCCATTCCATTCTTAGGACTTGAGTATGCCCCCAGCATTTATTAGAAAAAATACTGTATATCTGTTTGGACAGAAGTGTCTTAAGTGAACATTGTAGACACAGATAAATAGAATCTATCATTGGTCTCCGATGCGGACAGGGAAATCCCAACCCGAGGGCATACGGGGTGTTTCGGAAAAGAGGCTTGCCGAGTTTCCGACACAGCCCGTGTGCCCGAGGGTTGGGATTTCCCTGTCCGCATCGTAGACCAATGATTGATTATTTTTCTTACCTACGATAATATTTACTTCAAATTGAATGGGGAACAAATAGGCCTATTTCATGCGAACGTGTACAAGTGTAAGTAGTACAACCGTGTCACTGTCATGGCTGCTGTAGTGAACAGACAAGTAAAAAACAGGTCCTTGACAAATCCGCATTTTTAGATTTTCTAATTGAAATTTATATTAAAGAAGAAAATTTGTATTGAGACGACTACAGAAAGCGCGTGTATGACATTAATTATGACATCAGTTGGTAACGTCTTCAAAATGGCGGCCTCTTCGACAGTGTTTGTCACGGTGAAACATCAACTATTTTGGATCTTTTTCCGACTTTAAGACCTTGAAACAGGCTATAATGGGATTATAAAGAATGAATAACCTTTCTTGGGTTGGATTTTATTGATGTGGCAATTCATTCCTATGAAAGAATAACGCATAAAGTATGGAATCGCCAAGCCGGGCGCACCGTATTTCAAGGAGCGCGTAGTGGTACACAGAATTCAAGCTCGTGTGAGCTGTCCCAGCCCATGGGCAAGACAGAATTTTCCAGCACCGCTAAAAATAGAACAAACTCTTTCTCGTAGGTAAGAAAAGGAATAGTCTTATTAGGGTCTATTCTATTCTATCCCATAACCTTACTAGGTCTTTGGGGCACCACAGATGACTTCGAAACAATCACTTTCCACCTTGTCCTGTTTTCAGCTGCCCTATTTGAGCTGGCAAAATCCATCCCTGTCCACTCTTTAATATTGTCGTCCCACCTCTTCTTCTGTCTACATGTACCTCTTCTTCTTTTTCCTTTCACTGTGCCCTGTAGAATCGTCTTTGCTAAACCAGAAGACCTTGAGACATGGCCAAACCACCTTAGTTTTCATTTCTTGACCAGCGTCAGTTCATCATATTCTCCAATGGCTGCTTAGATCTTTCTACGAACCTCCTTATTGGTAATATGGTCCATGTACGAAATGTTCAGTAACCTTTGGTAGCATCTCATCTCAAAGGCCTATTTTCCTTTCTCTAGCTCTGCTGTCAAGGTTTATGATTCACAGGCATACAGAAATATGGAAATGACAAGGGAGCCCATAAGT
The DNA here is from genome assembly GCA_963989385.1 of Ctena decussata. Taxonomy (NCBI): domain Eukaryota; kingdom Metazoa; phylum Mollusca; class Bivalvia; order Lucinida; family Lucinidae; genus Ctena; species Ctena decussata. The sequence goes on along the minus strand of OZ022514.1, from coordinate 58,026,003 downwards.
TGCACCTTTGATCCAAGAGATATGTTATCTCTCCAAATTGGTTTTAACTTGTTAGCTGAAGTGGCTTGTGCAATCCTTGAGAGAACCTCCTGTTTTTAGCCATCATCTGAGACAACTTGAAGCTTGTTATGCGTCAACAGTATTTATTCTACTATATGATTCAGATACCTATAATTGAGCCACGACATGGCAAAACCAACAAAGTGGTTGTGCACCCAGCAAAGACATCCGCCTGCTCTGATCAGTGTCTTCACTGTCTGCATGGAGGTAGCTTAGACCCACAGCTACCCTTTAAGCACTTATTGAAGATTCTGATCAGACTGGGTGAATGCCAAAGCAGATCTGAGGTTGTGCTGGGCACACAACCACTTTGTTGGTTTTCTCGTGTCACGGCTCACATACCTTAATTGATTAAAAATTTATAATTTAAAAATACTACATGTCTGTTGAAATATTAAGCCCAAAACCATCACTTTTATATTTCAGCATCATCATGTTACAAAGACTTCATGGAGAGCATGAGACAACTGAAGGATGTAAGTAGAAAAAGGTCATGCTGAAAGAAAACCCTGTTTTCGGCCATCAACAAGTAAAACAAGTGAAATTGGAATTGCAGACCAGACTGCATACTTGGGATAAGTGTATGCTTGACGAGGGAGGTGGGGTTCGGAGAGTGGTGGTGGTTATAATTAACATGCATGTAGTTATGTCCCCCCACCATGGGGGCGGGGACATATTGTTTTTGGTGTGGATTGGGGTCAGCGTCGGCGTAGCTTCTTGTCTGCACTCTATCTCCTGAAGGAATGCATGGATTTTGACCAAACTGGCACAGATACATTATTGGGAGGGGGGAAACTGAATAGATTTTGGTGACCTTGACCTTATTTTCAAGGTCACAGGAGGTCGAAGAAGGATGAAAAATAACTTGTCTGCACCATATTTCCTGAAGGTATTGATGGATTTTTACCAGACTGGCACAGATACATCACTGGGAGATGGCAAAGATCTGATTAGATTTTGGTGACCTTGACCCCATTTTCAAGGTCACAGGAGGTCAAAGAGTGTTTAGAAATGCCTTGTCTGCACCATATCTCCTTAAGGAATTGATGGATTTTTACCAAACTGGCACAGATATATTACTGGGAGATGGCAAATAATTTATCAGATTTTGGTGACCTTGACCTCATTTTCAAGGTCTTAGGAGGTCAAAGAATGTTGAAAAATGTCTTGTCTGCACCATATCTCCTGAATGGATGGATGGATGGATGTGAATCAAACTGTCATAGTTACATCACTGGGAGATGGCAAAGAACTGACCTCATTTTCAAGGTCACAGGAGGTCAAAGAGTGTTGAAAAATGCCTTGTCTGCACCATATCTCCTGAATGGAGAGATGGATTTGAACCAAACTTGCACAGATATATCACTGGGAAATGGCAAAGAAGTGGTTAGATTTTGGTGACATTGACCTCATTTTCAAGGTCACAGGTGGTCAAAGAGTCTGTATCATATCTCCTGAGTGGATGGATGGATTTGAACAAACTGTCATAGATACATCACTGGGAGATGGAAAAGAAGTTATTAAAATTATGGTGACCTTGACCCTATTTCAGGGTCACAGGAGGTCTTAACTTGACAGCATTTGGGGAAAATAATACTGCTGGGAAAGTGCAGGTGGGGGTACATCTGTTTTTGTCAAAAAACATTTCTAGTTATTCCAGTTGTATTCCATTACTATGAATTGGTATTATAGGGATCAAACATGTTTTTCATGCATTAACATTTGCAAAGTCCCCAGGGAGATGTTGTGGCCTTGGTTTTCAACATCTCTTGACAGACATTGGTAACTTACTGCATTGGAAACAAATGTTTGCATAAATTCAACTACATTGCTATTAAAATAACGAAAGTGTTTGGGCACTATTTCATGATTTTTTGGCCTCATTGCCATTACCTTGCTGATTCCTACATCCACTATACCTGTCTGTAAAAATTCTCGTTTTAGGCCATGGTCAGCTATCGTGAATTTTTGTCCAATCTTTCGCAGCAGTTCACAAATCATGATCATGTTCAGCAAAGTTTTCACTTGATGTATGCACTTCCATTTTACAGTATCCAAATTTGTATTGCTGTACGGTACAAGTCTTTTATTGATAACTGCAAATGCAATCTTGCCGCTTGTTTCTGTACTGACAGAGTATTGCCTTGCAACTTGCATACAAAAAGTCACAAACTGTGTCATTATAGCACGTAAAAAGCCTTGTTAATACATTGTTTTGTATCGTTAAAACATGCCTATTTATAGTCTGTTACACTGGTATTAAAAGTTTAAAGACTACTCAAAACTGTTTTAAGAGTTTTTAAAGAATAAATCTTTGTTTATTTACCATATACCACAGCATTGCCAAAGTCCCTTGGCTCAAGGATCAGATCAGTTTGTGATGGTTAACTGCTAACTAACACATTTTGTGTACTGAGTACTGTTTTTGTCTGACTGCATGAATATAGAACTACAGTTAGCTCTAGATATCTCAAAGTCTAAGTTCATCTCAAACTCAAACTTCTGATATCTCAAAGTAAATTTTCTGGTCCCAGAAAATCTATTTGGATACCATTTGTTTGAGATAACAGGAGTGAAATTGTAAAGAAATATTGGAAATATGTGTAAACTTGATTCTTTGATATAAGAGGGTATTTTAAGATGTCAGACTGTCAGGGTTAGAGATAACAAGAGTCAGCTATATAGGCCGCAACACGACAAAATCAACAATGTGGTTGTGCGCCCAGCGTCGACTCAGATCAGCCTGGGCATCTGCCAAGTCTGATTATACTCTTTGTTAAGAGCTCAAAGGGTAGCTAAGGGTCTAAGCTACCTCCATGCGGACAGCGAAGGATCTGATCAGACTGGGCGGATGCCCAGGCTGATCTGAGTCTGCGCTGGGCGCACAACCACATTGTTGGTTTTCTCGTGTCGCAGTTCCTATGTCAACAGTGCCTTATATGAGATTAGTGCTACCTGTTCATTGTACCATTACTGTATTCGGAGACTGTGTTGGGCAGGTATAGAAAAAACTGATGAAGATTGCAAGCTAATTGTAAAAAGAAAATGTCAGCAAATGTTTTGCTTACCCGCAGTTCTTTTGTCAGAGATTATTTGAGCCGCGACACGACAAAACCAACATTGTGGTTGTGCGCCCAGCGCAGACTCAGTTCAGCCTGGGCGTCCGCCCAGTCTGATCAGAGCATTCGCTGTCCGCATGGAGGTAGCTTAGACTCTAAGCTACCCTTCGAGCACTCAACAAAGAGTCTGGTCAAACTGGGCGGATGCCCAGGCTGATCTGAGACTGCGCTTGGCGCATACCACATTGTTGGTTTTGTCGTGTCGCGGCTCATTTTTCTTTTTCTCAGGTTGGTTGGTACTGGGGGCCACTAATCTGGGAAGAAGCTGAAGCCAAATTAGCCAATAAGGCAGAAGGTTCATTTTTGGTGCGGGACAGTTCAGATGAAAGATACATTCTGAGTTTATCATTCAAACACCAAGGACGTGTACACCATACAAGGATTGAACATCACAGAGGTTAGTTTTTGTCTTGCTTGCAATAGCAGAAGAGGGACATAGATATTTTAAACTTTTGTTGAGTTTGCTAGTTAAGCTCCATTTCTCAGGAGCTATGAGGGCTAGAATATGAAACATGGCTCATGTTTATGTTCATGTTTACAGCTAGTAAAGGGAAGCTACAAGCAACCATCACTGTTAGGTCATGACCTATATTCAACACTTCACAGACTTTAGAAATTTAGGCCAAGTTTTCTGGTTAAGCTCTATTTCTGAGGAACTATAAGGGCCATGTGATGAAACTTGGTCCATGTTTACATCTAGATGAGGGAAGCTTAACAGAATTATCACTTTTAGGCCATGATCTGTATTTTAGGCATCACTGTCTTTTCAAATTTGCTTTGAGTTATCAGGTTAAGCTCCGTTTCTCAGGAACTATAAGGGCTAGAGTCATGAAATTCATTTCAGAAGAGGGAAGCTGAATGTAACCATCATTATTATGTCATGACTTAAATTTTAGGCTTCACTGACCTTACATATTTTGGCAAAAAATAGACCACTTTTTATTAGCTCGCCTGAATGAAGTTCAGGAAGAGCTATTGTACTACCCCCGGCGTCGGCGTTAGCGTTGGCGTTAGCAGCGGCAGCGGCAGCGTTAGCAAAATGTTAAAGTTTTAAGTTATAGTTTTTAAGATCTCATAGTTTCTAAACCCTTTCATCAATTTGAATTATATTTGGTATAATGATAGATATTGATCCAAAATTTTCTTCAAGACCATCCTCACCCCTGGTCAAGGTCACGGACTTCGAAATTTTATGTTAAAATTTCATGTTAAAGTTTTTAGGATCTCATAGTTTCTAAACCCTTTCATCAATTTGAATTATATTTGGTATTATGATAGATGTTGATCCAAAATTCTCTTCAAGGCCATCCCCACCCCTGGTCATGATCCATTGGTCAAGGTCACGGACTTAGAAATTTTATGTTAAAGTTTTACTTTAAAGTTTTTAGCTCACCTGAGCACGAAGTGCTCAAGGTGAGCTATTGTGATCGATATTTGTCTATCCGTCCCTCGTCCATTCGTCCGTCCGTCCGTCCGTCTGTCCGTCGTCAACAATTTCTTCAAACAACATCTCCTCCTAGACCAGTGGGCCAATTTCAAAATAATTTCACACAAATGTTTTCTGTTATAGCCCTGAACCAAAATTGCTAAAATGGTTCTGCTCCGCTGAACAAAATGGCCGCCAGTGCTAAAAATAGAAAAACCTTTAAACGACATCTCCTCTGAAGCCAATTGCTTGATTTTAAAAAAAAATCACAGAAATGTTTGACTCATTGCCCTGAACCAAAATTGCTAAAACGGTTCCACTCTGCTGAACAAAATGGCCGCCAGAGCTAAATATAGAAATCTAAAAATAGAAAAACCTTTAAAAGACATCTCCTTTGAAACAAATGGCTCGATTTCAAAATAATTTCACAGAAACGTTTGACTCATAGCCCTGAACAAAAATTGCTAAAACGGTTCCACTCCGCTGAACAAAATGGCTGCCAGAGCTAAAAATAGAAATAAATCTTAGAATGACACAGAGAGCACAGTTTTGATCCAATCATCATGAAACTATGTCAGAATGTTTATCTTAATGAAATCTAGACCAAATTTGAAACTGAGTCATGTGGGGCAAAAATTAGGTCACTAGGTCAAATCTTAGAAAAACCTTGTATACACTGTAGAGGGCCCAGTTATGATCTAATCTTCATGAAACTTTGTCAGAATGTTTATCCTTATACAATCTAGGCCAGGATTGAAACTTAGTCATGTGGGGTCAAAAACTAGGTCACTAGGTCAAATCTTAGAAAACCCTTGTGTACACTCTGGAGGGCACAGTTATAATCCAATCTTCATGAAACTTTGTCAGAATGTTTATCCTTATACAATCTAGCCCAAGATTGAAACTGAGTCATGTTGGATCAAAAACTAGGTCACTAGGTCAAATCTTGGAAAAACCTTGTGTACACTCTAGAGGGCACAGTTATGATCCAATCTTCATGATACTTAGTCAGAATGCTTATCTTTATGAAATATAGACCAAATTTGAAACTGGGCCATGTCAGATCAAAATCTAGGTCACTAGGTCAGATCTTAGAAAAAACATGTGAATGCTCTAGAGGGCACAGTTCCAATCTTCATGAGACTTTGTCAAAATGTTTATCTCCAGCAAATCTAGACCAAGGGTGCGACTGGGTCATGTTGATCAAAAACTAGGTTACTAGGTCAAACCTTAGAAAAACATTGTGAATACTCCAGAGGGCACAGTTTTGTTTCAATCTTCATGAAACTTTGTCAGAATGATTATCTTAATGAAATCTAGGCCAAGTTTGAAACTGGGTCTTGTCAGATCAAAAACTAGATCACTAGGTCAAATCATAGAAAAGCCTTGTGTACACAATTGTGGCTTTATTTTGTATTGAATCTTCATGAAACTTTGTATGAATGTTTATCTTCATGAAATGTAGGCCAAGTTTGAAACTTAATAATGTCTGATTAAAAACTACATGTAGATCGCCAGGTCAGATCTTAGAAAAAACATTGTGTACACTCTCCAGGGCACAGTTTTGAGTCGATCTTCATGAAATTTCGTCAGAATGTAGATAAGAAAGTGCAATACTGCTCCAATTGAACCATCATCAAATAGATGAGCTTCCATATAATTTCATCATAACTCAGGTGAGCGATTTAGGTCCATCATGGACCTCTTGTTAAGATCTCATAATTTGTAAACCTTTTAATCAGTTTAAATTATATTTGGTTTGATGATAGATATTGGTCTGAAATTTTATTCTACAGCATCCCCACCCTTGCACATGACTATAGGTCAAGGTCATGGACTTAGACATTTCATGTTAAAGTTATATGTTAAAGTTTTTTAAGATCTCAGGGTTTCTAAACCCTTCAATCGATTTGAATTATATTTGGTATGATGATAGGTATTGGTTGGAAATTTTGTTCAAAGACATCCCCACCCGTGCACATGACTATAGGTCAAGGTCATGGACTTGCAATTTTATGTTAAAGTTTTATGTTAAAGTTTTCTTATGATGTCATAGTTTCTAAACCATTTGGTCTTTTTGAGTTATATTTGGTTTGATGATACATATTAGTTGGGTATTTTATCAATGGCATCCCCACCCGTGGACATGACCTACAGGTCAAGGTCATGGCAGTTTTATGTTAAAGTTTTACAAGAAAGATTTTTAAGATCTCATAGTTTCTAAACCCTTTGATAGATTTGATTTATATTTGTTTTGATAATAAATATTGTTTAGAAATTTTATTCAACCACATCCCCACCCCTGGACATGACTGATAGGTCAAGGTCACGGACTTAGAGAAATTTCATGTTACAGTTTATGTTAAAGTCTTCGAAATCTCATAGCTTCTAAACCCTTGGATGGATTTGAATTATATTTAGTATGATGATAGATATGTCGAAAATTTTGTTCAGCACCATCCCCACCCCTAAGAAACAAATACTAGCACTTGAAGATGGACAAGCGCAGGTTCAGGCGAGCTATCCTGTCTGGCGACAGGTCTTGTTTTGCATACAGTTAGTTTGAACATTAACAAACAACCATGTTTGTTTTGAACAAATGGGCTCTGGTCTCACAGATGCAGACCAGATCTTATGGCATTTAAGTATCAGTCAGACAAATACTCTGTTCGAGATGCATTTATGTTTGAGACACTACTTTATATTAAAAAAAAAACCTTTGCAGCTTTCATGGGGAAGAATGAACTTCAAAACAGTCAAATACAACAAACAAAAAGATACTTTTTTAGCTCGCCTGAACAAAGTTCAGGAAGAGCTATTGCACTAACGTTGGTGTGATGGCTGCGGCGTTAGCAAAATGTTAAAGTTTTACGTTGAAGTTTTTTTATGTGATGGGCAAGGCGCTGTCAGGCGAGCTATCCTGTCCCTGTGACAGGTCTTGTTACAATGCTTGTTGCTTCTAGTGTTCATTATCCAATTTTATTTTGCAGGTCAGTTCAGCTTTTGGTCTCAGCCAGAATCTCATGGTAAATCAACAATTAAAGACTTTATTGAACAATGTGTCGACAACTCTCGTAACGGCCGGTTCCTTTACTTTATCCGACCATCAGCACCTGGTGCCCCTCCACTGCCGATACACTTGCTCCACCCAGTGTCACGATTTGCTCAAATGAGGTCACTGCAGCATATGTGTAGATTTGCTATTCTTCAGATGGTGAGGCGGGATCATATTGATGATTTACCGGTTCCAACAAGGATTAAGAAATATCTCCAAGAGGCACAATATTATGTGGAGTATTTGGAAGACTAGTGCTTTGAAAAGGTCTCATGATCACACTTGCTTAACTATGTTTTCAAGAATGATATGAAACGAAAAAGAGCTGTTACGAAACGAAAAAAAGTCATATTTACCAAAAGACCTGATCTTCAGGTCGTTTGGTAACTATGGCTTTTTAGCTCGCCTGTACGAAAGTACAGGGAGAGCTATTGTCAGTTGGGGCATCGGCGTTGGAGTCACACTTTAAAGTTTTACGCTAAAGTTTTTTTATGTGATGGGCAAGGCACTGCAGGCAAGCTATCCTGTACGGGGACAGGTCTTCTTTTTCGTATTGTAACAGCTCTTTTTCGTTTCGTAACAGCCCTTGTATATACATAGTTAATGAGGGGTGATGATAGAGTTTAGAACTGTTTGCTTAGCATATTGTGGTGCAATCCCTTTTCATTAGTCATCCTAGGTGTATGGATACACCTCTCTAAGTTTTTTCGCTATTTTATCAGGGAGAAGGAATTATCCTGTTTGCTTTATTGGATGATATCACTCTCTTAAAAAGGGGTCAACTTTTAAAGGAAAGAATTTGCTCCAAGAGGAGCAAATTCATTCCTTAAAGAGTTGGCCTCAGCATCCCTTAAGAAGGGTAGCAAAAAATGAAAATGGCAGAATTGTTTCCCTTGAATGTGTACCCATGCACCTTGAGAATAAGGGATACACTATGTTTTCATCACCGCCTTTTCAAAGGGGGACAACTTTAGGGAGACAACATTAGGGATCTAGTACAGTGGACCCTCTTTACAATGACAGCATTTGCTCCCAAAAATTTTGAGGTTAAACAGGATTTGCTGTTGTAAAGAATGCATATTTAGAACAATTTAGCCGTTCCGGGCAAATCAAAATGACATTATAAAGAATTTTGATGTTGTAATGAGTGCCGTTGTAAAGAGGGTTGACTGTAGTAGTCCTTTCAGAAGAGCTTTTACTTCATCAGACCTCCAGATGAGGTGGGGATTTGAGGATAATTTTGAAATAATTTTCCTTATTTTTCAAAGGAAACATATGTTATGACCCCTCATTAGAATCGCCCCAATTAGACGCTTCTAATGAGGAGTCACAGCTTATGTCTTGATGGAGAAATATTGAAGATTATCCTGAAATTATCTTTATTACCCCTTCTGACCTGGAGTACTGCTGCATGAAACAGGCATTTATAATTTCCACCCTTTAGTAGCCAATATGAAGAAGGCATTCCATAGACATTGGGCTATAAGATGAGTTTTTCCCCTTTAAAACAACCCAAAAAATCTACCGTAAAAATTCAAAAAATTGGGACACCAAAAATAATTACCGTAACTGTCCTTAAAATTAAACAATTTGGTTTTCCAATGCAGTAATGCATCTAAAAGATGCAAATGGTATGGCAAACAGTGTAGACCCTGATCAGACAGCTCCTTGGCGGTGTTTGCTCTATAGGAATGAATTTTATTTTTGTGGATTTTATCGATGTGTAAACGCCGGCGAATCACTCACAAACTGAATAAAGCCCGAAGGGCTTTATTTTGGGCTTTATGTGAAGTTTGTGAGTGATTCGCCGGCGTTTACACATCCATAAAATCAACAAAAATAACATTCATTTCTTATAATTCCAACTCGGCCATCTTTTCTCAAAATTGTCAGCTATAGTGAGTATTTTAGAAATAGTTCCAAGTAGTTCCAGATTTCTGGCTCAGGGAGTTTATTGAAGTATAAACGCAGGTTCAAGTTCGCTCTTGACCAATCAAATTGCACTAAATTAGTATTAGGAGGTTGAGTTGGAATTATATACCTATCTGTCCCAATATTTTGAATTATTATGGTAGATCCATCATACAAATGAATGCAGTATGCTGGATAATTCTTGTGGAAAAGCCCAGTTTCATGTATCAAAGAATATAATGATGAACTTGACTCAGTCCGACAAAGCAAATGATTTCTTCATTTAGTCAGTGAGCTTCATTCCTAAAACTGTCTTCTACCACCCTTGCATACCTGTCAACTTTTAGAAAATCTCATGGGGGAGAAAGCGTGAAAATGACCATTTCAGCAGACTTTTCCAGCAAAACTGCACACGCTCAAAAAGTCATGACAATTTTCATGGGGGAGATATTTGGAAATTTTATACTATTTAAAGAAAAAAATCTTAAAATGCAAACAAATAATAGGGAGATGGCCTTAAAATAGTGAGATTTTGCCATTTTGGGCAAAGGAGGGAGGGAGAGTGGGAGTACCATCAAAAATAGGGAGACTCCCTATTTATGGGGGAGAGTTGACAGGTATGCCCTTGCCATATCTTATACCACCCTTGCCGCAAGGAACACAAATGAGCCGCGACACAACAAAACCAACAAAGTGGCATGTGCGCCCAGCAAAGACTCAGCTCAATCTGGGCATCTGCCCAGTCTGATCAGAGTCTTTGCTGTCCGCATGGAGCTAGCTCAGACCTTGGCTACCTTTAAAGCGCAAAGGGAAGACGCTGATCAGACTGGTTGGCTGTCCAGGCTGATCTGAGTTTTCGCTGGGTGCACATGGCTTTTCGTTGGTTTTTTGTCGTGTCACAGCTCAAATGTTTGCATGAAATATTTCATTAATTACATGGTCTACACTGATGAGGGGGTGGGGGGTGTATAGAATAGTTATACCAGCATTTTTGTCTGCATGCGCGGCATATCCATTTGCTCAAGCTTGTGGATTATATTTTGGTTCATGCGGATACACCCTGGTTTAATTGGTACTTAAAACATATGCAGTTTGTCCGTTTCTGGGCCACCTGTTTGCATTAGGGGATGTGTACAGTTTCTGACTGATAATCTGGGCGGTAACATTCAACCTTTTTGACGCAAATGACCCAGTGGGTTGATGTGTCGTTAAATTTTAAATCATCATCATCTGGGCAGACTGATAAAAAAACCATAAAAATTCTAAAAATTGGGACATCTAAAATAATGACCGTTATTGTCCTAAAATTTAGCAGTTGGGTTTTACAGTGTCCTAATGCATCCAAAGGATCTTCCCAGACCATTAAGGCATGTTGCTTGCAACATGTTTTCCTCTTCAAATTACCTTTGCAACATGCCTTAATTTCCAATGAAAATTCATTAAAATGTTAGTATTTTCATTTCTTAGCCAGTAAAGTTGTTTAACTGCATGAAGGATCATCAGTAAATTATCTATAATGTAAATTCAGGCTGACTTTGACAAAGCAATGCTATATCAAAGGTCTGCTCCCTCATATTTCATTACGAAATAATCACAAAATTATGAAACTGGTTAGTTGTATGCAACATAATTAAGATTTGTTAAAAAAATCTGTAGTGAAAACATCTTTGTTACGGAGGCAGAGACGATATATCAATGCGTACCCTTCTCGAATATTCACGAATATTTTGTCGTCATAAATTGATTGACTCCCACAGGCATTCCTGCAAGCATATTTTGAAAATTATGATTGGTGAAGTAAATAGCTTTACAATAGCATTAACCTTTAATCTGTGCACGTGAGTTCTTTTCAGCCAATAACTGTCTGAAGTCGATTAAAGAAAGGGCTTAAAATTATTCATGATATAACTTTAACCTGATTAACTATGATTGCTGGGCGTATCCAGTCTTCATTTTTGGCGGGAATGGCGGTCCGCTATTGGCGCCCCTTTTGTGTATTTTGTTAAATTCTCCTATTTCCAATGACCATCACAAATAATAAATTTGGCGGATAAATGTACTTTTAATAGCAATCATTATCATGCCTAGGATATAATGTTTTGTGAGAAATTTAAAAGTTAATAGAAATATTGAGGGTGTAAATCTTTAAGAATTTTAAAAATTGATCCATAAGTCAAAATCTGATTTTTGTGTTAAAAGCAACATCTTCTGAAATTTCTGAGGAGAACACTGAGATTAAATGGCAAACAGTGTAGACCCTGATCTTGGTCTGCACTGATTTCTCGGACCTATCTGTTCTTATGTTTAGAACTTTTAGTTTACCATAAGCAGACCTCATTAGCTGCATTACAACAAAACCTACAAAGTGGCATGTGCGCCCAGCAAAAACTCAGATAAGCCTGGGCAGTGAAGCCTCTAATTAGACTGGGAAGATGCCCTGGCTGATCTGAATCTTTGTTTTGTGCACATGCCACTTTGTTGGGTTTATCATGTCGTAGCTTATATATGTGGACCTGCTCTTTTGAGCATTTATGTTTTGCAGTTTCTCACAGTGTATCTCAGATGACCTATAATTGTACTTAAAATTATGTTCATATACTCAGCCGCAAATATTGTGACTTACTTTTGTTGTAGAAAATTTTGCATATGCTTATGTCATATTGAAAATCAGGTCATGTATATGTATTGTTGAGTTTGTACTTAAGCTGTTTTTCTGTGCTAATATTCTATCAAGACTGTTAAAAAGACATACAAATATGTATTTAACTGTGTTTGATGCAAGTTTGAGAGCATGTTTATGTATTTTAAACCCTTATTTATTTAAGGAATGAATTTCATTTTTCTGATGTTTATCCAAGTTTAAACTACATTGGGTCGCATGCAAAGTAAGTGAACCCCAAAGGGGTTCATGTAAACTTTGCTAGCAACCCATTTTAGTTTATACTTCATGTAAACTTTGCTAGCGACTCAATGTAGTTTGTACTTCAATAAACACCAGAAAAATTAAGTTCATTTCTTATATTTACAATCTTTTCTATCTATTATTTGACCACAAATTTGTGTTAGGGACTTAAGTTGAAGCAGAAAAACATTTATATGCAGTTTTTTTACCAATGGCAGAACAGTGTCAACGACGTCATAATACCACCTACGTCCAATCCGATGTAGAGAACCACAGTTTATTTTGACGTCACTTAAGGGCATGTAAAGTCATGTGAACAAATGTAATTATTGAAGAAGAAACTGCATTACGTTCTAATGGTTTACCATAGGGCTTTTCAATTAGTGCTCCGAGAATGTAAATATGTATGATTAAGGTGAATGTGTACACTTTCAGGGGAAACTACTCTGCCATTTTCAGTTTTGTCTCCCTTCTCAATAGGGGGCTGATGCTTTCCTCCTCTAGTAGCAAATACTTCTCTTTTGGAGTAGAACCCTTGTGGAAATGCTTTTTTCTCCAGGGAAGCAACAGGCAGTTACAAAAGTTGTTTCCCTTTGTAAAAATGGTGGAAAAAAACATGGAGGTGTACCCATACACCTTAATATGCGCTAACAATGTCAGAGAAATGATCACGATCATAGAATTATCTGTGAAAATCACTTTTAGGGCCCAGTTGTTCAAAACTAACAAAGTTCTGCAGACATTAGGATTTCAAATATACTGTATGCCAAAACACTGTAATTTTTTGCCAAAGATGTGATTTTGCAGTGCAAAATCCATATGATTTTGCAGTGCAAAATCTCACTTTTTATTTTTTGAAAAAAAAATAGTTGTGCCCTTGATTGTCTGTGTACTAGAAGACTTTACAAGTCCTTGACTGATGAATTTGTTAAGCTATCAATGCTACAGACAACTGGGCCCTGTAGTTTTGATTATGTATATAGCCAAAGTAGTGTTATTTATGTGACGCTAAAAATATTTGAGATATAATTCAAGCTGTAGGCTTTCTTAGTTTAATATCAAGTATATGTTTTTATTTATTGGTAATTTCTTGAGAACTTATAAAGTTGACTGTAGTTAAAAGCAGAGATCTCAAACACCTATTATGTCAAAGTACATATATGAAACCTATGGGATCTTTTTATTGATATATGAGCCGCGACGCGAGAAAACCATCAATGTGGTTGTGCGCCCAGCGCAGACTCAGATCAGCCTGGGCATCCGCCCAGTCTGATCAGAGTCTTCGCTGTCCGCATGAGGGTAGCTGAGACGCTTACCTACCCTTTAAGCGCTTAGGAAAGACTCTGCGCAGACTAGGCGGATGCCGATGCTGACCTGAGTCTGCGCTGGGCGAACAACCACATTTTTGGTTTTCTTGCGTCGCGGCTCATATTTTCACAACTCTTCCTGTTATATCAATCCTCAAACTACTGATATCTCAAAGCTGAACTTGCAATCCCTTAGACTGAGATACTGGTAATTAAGGGATAACTGTATTCAAAATTGTCATTCATGGAGGTAAATCGTCGGTTTTATGGTCGGAACTTTCGTTTTAAGGCAACGTGCCAGCGGAGCTGTAAAAGGGAATTTGCGACCATAAAACCAATGATTTACCTCCCCAAATGAAAATTTTCAATATAGTTATCCCCATTCTAATGCACTTTTTCACATATTCACCTTTTAAAGTGTACTTCTTTGCACCCATTGCAAGCCCTTTTAGCACCTTAAAACCAAACGTAAGCCAATGAGAAGCGACGTTCTATAATGACGTCGGGTTTGCGACACTATGTCGTAGATTCTAATGCACTTACGTAAGTAACGCGACGTCTGATTGGATAACGTCTAAAATTTGCGACAGTATATCCTGGGATATACTGTCGCAAACCCGACATCATTAAGTTACGTCGCTTCTCATTGGCTGACGTCTGGTTTTACGTTGCTGAAATAGTTTCATATGGGTGCAAAGAAGCACACTCTCAAGGGTGAAAATGTGAAAAAGTGCATTAGAATGGGGATAACTGTATTGAAAATTGTCATTTGGGGAGGTAAATCGTCGGTTTTATGGTCGCAAATTCTGTTTTACGGCTCCGCTGGCGTGTTGGTGTAAAACGAAATTTCCGACCATAAAACCAACAATTTACCTCCCCAAATGACAGTTTTGAGTACAGTTATCCCCTAAATATACTGTCGCAAATTTTTGACTTTATCCAATCAGACATTGCGTTACATACGTAAGTGCATTAGAATAAGAAATTACTGGATACATAAATGAAATCTAATCATTTGATGCATATGTATATACCCCGAGTATACAACACACAGTACATTGTATATACATATTCGTTGAAGGATTGGATGAAATACCTGCATTTTTCGCGATGACAAAGTGCTGCTAAGGTCAGGAGAAACTATATGAGCCGCGACACGAGAAAACCAACAATGTGGTTGTGCGCCCAGCGCAGACTCAGATCAGCCTGGGCATCCGCCCAATTTGACTAGACCCTTTGTTAAGTGCTCAAAGGGTAGCTAAGGGTCTAAGCTACCTCCATGCGGACAGCGAAGACTCTGATCAGACTGGGCAGATGCCCAGGCTGATCTGAGTCTGCGCTGGGCGCACAACCACATTGTTATGTTTCTCCCGTCGCGGCTCATATGAAGAGGATTAGCTTATCCTTGTGGGAAGGCATGGCCTGTTGGATTGCCTTTCACACAGTGGGTTGTGGGTTTGAATCCCAGTTGGTTGCACATCTGATCAGTCCAAGACCAGGAAAACCTTACCCAGTATACTCGGAACTGGAAATAGTGGTAGAAGGGGGTGTCTGTGAATGCATTGTCACTGAACATAGAGGTGGTGTCTAGTATATTAAACTGGCAAAATTGTACACATGCAGACAACACCAAACACACGGTGGTAAAAGTGGTGGTTATGGTTTCATACAGAGACTGTGGCCTTGCAAAAAAGCTTGACTTGACATTTAGCTATTGGCCACCAGACCATTAAAGCAAGTAGTCAGGTAATATACTTATCTAATCCCAATGTACTCATTGCTAGTCATTGGTATATTTTGTAAGCCAAAAAGACAGTTAATTGTACAAGTATCCTCTAGAGGTAGCCAGGAATAGGGAAATCTGTTTTTAATATCAGTGTTTCATGGAAGTGGTTTGGTAAGAGGCTGATTTGCTACCCTTTAGGCTCCAAATAATGCCCCTTTTGTAAAATGGAATGCTCCTGGGGTGTCAAATAGGATTAATATGGTGTGTTCATTATAGCTATATATCAAGAACTTTATGAAAATGATATCTTGTTCTGTCACATTTTAGCATTTGTTACCATGTACAACTCATTATTGTTTATAAATATTGTTGTTTAACTAAAAATATTTCGTTGCTAAGAAAGTTATTTAATTTCTCAAGATCAAAGAGCTCACATAATGATCTAATAGTGTACTTGTTTGTCAAAAGTGCTATAACTTTCATGTTTTGAATACCATATTTATTTTGCTATGACATGGGGATAGTTTCCCGTCTCCAAAATAATCCCAAACATGTAGATATAAGTCATATTTGCTATGCTAAAAAGATTATACTTTTCAAAACTGCTCCAAAAATTTAGATCAGTCTAGATGGATCTATGTGTACAGGTTTGTCATGGTCAGGGAAAACATCTGGGGCCAGTTGTTCAAAACTAACGATGTCGTTAGTTAACGTTTCGTTAAAATTTCAAACATCAGTATCTCAGATATGCCAATATTTTTTGTTGAGAAAATGTGAGAAGCTTTTGCACTGCAAAAGCTTCTCACATTTTTCAACAAAAAATATCAGTTTATTTGATTATAAAATGGTAAAACACCTAGCGAGTTGACCTGTTAACGAGTTCGTTAGGCTAACGATGCTTTGAACAACCAAGCCCTGGAAAATATATTTTTTCCAGGTCAGAAAAATATCAGGAAATTTTATAGTTGGTCAAGAGAAATTTGGAAATGACTTGAAAACCAGGAAAAGTCTGGGAATGAAAAAATTAATGGCTATGGCAATCTTCAGAAAACATACTTATTCTGTTCAAGGGGAAAGGATGCATGTTCTAGAGAGATAGTCCAGGCAAATCTTCCTCCAAGGGCTACTCTTAAAGAAAAGAATTTGCTCCCTGGAGAAAGTAGATTATTTCCTTTAAGATTAGCCCCCACTTTCAATGCAGTTAGCTCTGTTGAAGTAAAAAGTTGAATTAACTTATGGATTGGTGAAAAGGGTATGGTTTTGATTGATTGATTGATTGTTTTTGGTTTAATTGCCCTTTGAGACAGTATTTCAGTCTATATCGGGCTGTCTCCTAGAGAGGGAGAAAGAGGAGAAGTGATAGATGAGAGAAAAAATGTCCAAACCCCACCCGCACCTACTGCAAGCACAGTAGGCCCTTGCCCTGCAATGTTCCAAATCACTAGGACGCCCCGGCACTGGGAAAAGGGTATGGAAAACTATAAAATGTGAGGGAGAACATCAGGAAAAAGTCCGAGAATTTTGAGGTGGAGGATAAGTGGCAGTCCTGTATAATGTGACATGGCAAAACCAACAAAGTGGCATGTGTGCCCAGCAAAGACTCAGATCAGCTAGATCAGCCTGGGCATCCGCCCAGTCTGATAACGAGTCTTTGCTGTGCTCTTAAAGGGTAGATAAGAGTCTAAGCTAGCCTCATGAAGACAGCAAAGACTAATCGTGAATAATCGTGAATAATTTTTGCTTTTTGTATAGGAGTCAGCTTGGGAATGGCATGACTGGATATCAGCTGTACTCACAAAGCAGCTCTTTGTTGCATGTACAAAAAATCAGAACTTTGCAAAGCATATGATCTGCAACACAACAAAACCAAGAAAGAGATATGTGTGCCAAGCGAAGATTCAGATCAGCCTGGGCACCAGCCCAATCTGATCATACCCTTTGCTGTAGGCTTAAAGGGTAGCTAAGGGCTTAAGCTAGCTCCAGGCAGACAGTGAAGACTCTGATCAGACTGGGCGGATGCCCAGGCTGATCTTAGTCTTTGCTGAGCGCACATACCACTTTGTTGGTTTTGTTGCGTTGCACCTTATATGTGGTTTCTTGTGGCTGTTAAATAAAAGTAATGTTACTGTAGTAATGTTAAAATGCGTATGTTAAAATGTGTATTTATGTGTGCTTTGTTATTTGCTGGATTAAACATGGTATTGTACTTATCACAGATCCTGATCGGGCAAAATGTTTGGGACAAAATGTGTTCTCTCTTTATGGGAGGGATGACTCCTAATATCTGATGAAACCTCTGTATTAAGATGTGAAATATATTTCTTACTTTATCTATTGATTGCCCTTTCTAAAATCAAAAAACTTCCTATCAAAAATTCAGAAATTCATTCTTTGGTCAAAATTTTGCAATAGGGTTAAACACAATGCATATAATCATCAAACCTGGGATGAAGCTTCATCATAGAATGGCCTTCTGGGATACAACTATTATTTGTATGCTTGACCTATATTTCATTCTCTGTTGGCTTTGGAAATTTTTACGTCAACCTGGCATCCACAGTTGCATGTACTTTAGCATTAAAGTATATTTCTCACTAACTCACCAGTTATGTTATAAAATGTTTTCTGAAGCAGATCTCTTGGATTGTTCAGCTACCTTATACCTATATCTGTTATCTCATACTCTGTTGACTGTTGCGTTTATGTCCAGAAGCTTGTAAGCACAGTTGGCTTAAAGTTTTATACATAAATTCATCAAACCTAATCGAACCATGATCTCTACTACTGTGGATGAGCAAGGCAGGTGCAACATAGCACTGCGTGGAATTCTTGTTATGTAACATTTTTAGGAGAAATAATAATAAAAAACAATAAAAATAATGTTCAATTCCCACAATTTTGCCCTATCAGGATCTTGGCGTATTCTCGTTTTGATCTGAGTTATTTGTGCCATAATGAATTGTAACCAAATAGATCCTTTTGACAATTTCTTGTCTTTTATTTATTTGAAAAAATCCAAGTATAGGGAGGTCTTAGCAAACAGTGCAGACCCAGATCAGACTGCTCCTTGAGGGGCTGTCTGATCTGGGTCTATGCTGTTTGCCATTTTATCTGCATCTAATGGACACATTACTGTAGTGTAAAACCAATTTATTCCATTTTAATAACAATTACTTTAGGTGTCCCAGTTTTTAAGCTCACCCGAGCCAGCGGCTTCCTTGTGAGCTTACAGGATAGGTAGGCTCTGTCATCTATTGTCCGTCCATCCTTCGTCTGTCACTCCGACTCGTTGTCCGTCAACATTTTCAAACGACTTCTCCTCTGAAACCCCTGGGTCGATAGTAACCATATTTCATATAGAGCCTCTATGGGGTTGGGAAACGAAAATTTGTTCAAATGGTCCTGGTGGCCTGACCAACATGGCCACCATGCCCATATATGGTAAAAACCTTTAGAAAATCTTTTTCTCCAGAACCAATAGGCCGAAGGCCTTGAAACTTGGTATGTACCATTGGGTACGTAAGTACTACCAATATTGTTCAAATTATGACCTTGAGTTGACCTTGACATTGTTTTTATGGTAAGGTCAAATTTGCTTTTGGGAAAATGCTAGAACATAATATTTCTTGGAAACTATTGAAGATTTTGACCTGAAAATTGGTATGTAGAGTCATCTTAATTAGTACATGAAAATTAATGCGTACAAGAGGTCAAGGTCATTCTTTGACCTTTGGCCCTGGTCTTATATATTGACAATTTCACACGTCTTCTCAGAAGCCACTGGGCCAATTGTAACCAAATTTCATGTAGAGCCTCTAGGGGGGGGGGGGGGGGGGGGAGAACGAAAATTTGTTCCAACGGTCCTAGTCACATGACCACCATGCCTGCCATGCCCATATATGGTAAAAACCTTTAAAAATCTTCTTCTCCAGAACCAGTAGGCGGATGGCCTTTTAACTTGGTATGTAGCATCAGGTACACAAGTACTACCAAGATTGTTCAAATTATGACCTTGGGTTGACCTTGACCTTTTTTATTCGGTAAGGTCAGTTTTGCTTTCTGTAGCTTTTATATGGGGAAATGCTAGAACATAAGATTCCTTGGAAATTATTGAAGATTTGACCTGAAAATTGGTATATACAGTCATCTTAATGAGTCTATTCTATTCTATTTCTATTCTTTCCCATAACCTTACTAGATCGTTGGGGCACCACAGCTGACTTCAAAACAATCCCTTTCCACCTTGTCCTGTCTTCAGCTGCCCTAGTTGAGCTGGCAAAATCCATTCCAGTCCACTCCTTGATATTGTCTTCCCACCTCTTCTTCTGTCTACCTCTTCTTCTTTTTCCTTTCACTGTGCCCTGAAGGATTGTCTTTGCTAAACCAGAAGACCTTGAGACGTGGCCAAACCACCTTAGTTTCCGTTTCTTGACCAGCGTCAGGAGTTCATCATATTCTCCAATGGCTGCTTGGATCTTCCTGCAAACCTCCTCATTGGTTATATGGTCCTTGTACGAAATGTTCAGTAACCTTCGGTAGCATCTCATCTCAAAGGCCTGCGTTCTCTTCTCTAACTCTGCTGTCAAGGTCCATGATTCACAGGCATACAGAAATATGGAAATGGCAAGGGAGTGTCACCTTTGATCCAAGAGATATGTTGTTATCTCTCCAAATTGGTTTCAGCTTAGTAAGAGCTGAAGTGGCTTGTGCTATCCTTGAGAGAACCTCCTGTTTTGAGCCATCATCTGAGACAACTGCTCCAAGGTATTTGAAGCTGCTTACAGTACCCAGCTTCTGCCCTTTTACCTTGATCTCCCTCTGGATGCCATCTGCGCTGTTTGTCATCAGTTTGGTCTTCTCAGCACTGATCTCCATCTTATACCTTGTGCAGGTCTGGTCGAGACTTTCAACTAGAGCTTCTAGTTCCTGCTCTTCCTCAGCAAGAGCGTCTATGTCATCGGCAAACCACAGGTTGGTAATATTTCTGCCGCCTATGCTAACCTTTCCGTCATGTTCTTCCAGAGCATCAGACATGATCCGTTCGAGAAAAATGTTGAAGAGGGTGGGTGACAGAAGACATCATTGTCTTACTCCAACTGTTGTTCTGAACCATTCTCCTGTGCTGCCATTTATCAGGACTGCACTTGTAGCCTTGTCGTGTAGCTGCTCAATGGTGCGAACTAGGTTTGCATTGATATTGTACTTCCTCATGGTGGCCCATAAGGCTGCATGCCATACCCTGTCAAAGGCTTTTTTTGAAATCAATGAAGACATGGTACAGATTCTGTTGCTGTTGGAGGTACTTTTCACACAGGATTCTAAGGTTGAAGATCTGTTCTGTGGTGCTCCTTCCTGCTCGGAACCCAGCCTGTTCCTCAGCGATTATCTCTTCGGCTTGTGGCTTAAGCCTGTTCAAGAGAACTTTCAGCATGACTTTGCTTGAATGACTGATGAGGCTGATGGTTCTGTAGTTCTGGCAGAGCTGTAGGTTGCCCTTTTTAGGGAGAGTAATAATCAGCGACTGAGTCCATGGGGTAGGCCATTCTCCTGTTCTCCAGATCCTGTTACAGATATCTGTTAAAACATCAATCATGGTCTCCCCTTCAGCTTGAACAAGTTCTGCTGGTATATTATCAACTCCGGCAGATTTTCCCTTCTTCAGTGCTGCTACTGCAATCTCAACTTCCTCACGAAGGATCGGTTGTTGACCTTCTTCTGGGGGCTGACTGCAGTCCAGAACCGTATTGTCACCATCAGTCTCATGGTTGTATAATTCTGAGCAATATTCTGTCCATCTGCTGAGAATCTCTTGTTCTTCTGTAAGGCATTTCCCAGACTTGTCCTGGATAGTTGTGGATCTACCCTGTTTCTCTGAAGTTAGATCCTTCACCAGCTGGTATGCACCTTGTTGACTTCTTTACTTCGTTTTAATGTATAACGGAATATGGACAGAGAGAGAGAGGAGGTGCAGTAAATCAACCAGTATAATTCAACAATTCACACTTTTGTTGACCTTTTAAATAAATTTGGAGGGGTAGGGGATATATCTTGGAACACCCGTTCTGCTCATCTTAGTCTGGTCAGGGCATTCATTTGTACCCAGACTACTCCACATTAGTCTTGTTCACTATCTTTTCTAGACGATAACTGAGCCACGACATGACAAAACCAACAATGTGGTTTTGTGCCCAGTACAGACTCGGATCAGCCTGGGCATCCGCCCAGTCTGATTAGAGTCTTTGCTTTCCGCACGGAGGTTAATGAGTACATGAAAATAAATATGAACAAGAGGTCAAGGTCATTCTTTGACCTTTGTAGCCATCTGAACCTTGGCATATATAAAGGCCATTAACATGTCTACATGCATGCACAATCTTATGTCAACTGATTGCATAACTTACGAACTATAGGCCATCGAAATTTTTGTAAACAAAAGTTTGTGCGACTTTAGCTCCCAAATGGAATAAAAGCTAAAGCTGAAATAGCCTTCATTCTATTTCACTTATTTGTGTCTACACATGTATATGTTTTGCAGAGACTCAAAGCTCTTGAGAATGGAGAAAATGAGGTGTCAATTTTGCATTGGACCCTATGGGAAAATGCACTAAACGTCTACTGCTCCGACGTTCAGCGACCGATAACATCCATCTTTACTCTGTAAACTGTAATTACATAGGTACAAGCCTGGGGCAAATAACAGCGCAAATAATTGTCCATGTGCAGAGTAATAAAGGAGCAAACTTTTATATAAGGGCCTGCAGTGGAAGTTATTCTTAAAAGGTGACTTTCACGAATCGTTCTAAAACTGTGCTAAAATTACAGATAATTCCTATATATTTCTTGGGAGAAAATCCCAGAAATTCTCCGTTCTCCGTTGTCGAGATATTCGAGGGCAAAGTCGTGCAGTTTTCGACTTCCAGGGCCTATAACTCGAAAACTAAAGAACGAGAATATTTGGCACATATGGTCGATTGAATGTTTATCCCAACCCTTTCATTTGGCACTAGTGTCAGCCCGAATTGTGCAAGTCAGCTAAGGTCACGTATCGCCCCGAACGTGTAGCACAAATTGTGAAAATTTCAAACCGCTACTGCTTGCTTGTATGAGTAGGTAGCAATCTGAAACTTGGCATATATAAAGGCCATTAAAATGTCTACAGGCATGCACAATCTTATGTTAACTGATTGCATAACTTGCGAACTATAGGCCATCGAAATTTTTGTAAACAAAAATTTGTGCGACTTTAGCTCCCAACGGAATAAAAGCTAAAGCTGAAATAGCCTTCATTCTATTTCACTTATTTGTGCCTGCACATGTATATGTTTTGCAGAGACTCAAAGCTCTTGAGAATGGAGAAAATGAGGCGTCAATTTTGCATTGGACCCTATAGAAAATTGCACTAAGCGCCTACTGCTCCTACTTTCAGCGACCGATAACATCCGTCTTTACACTGTAAACGGTAATTACAGAGGTACATGTCTGGGACAAATAACAGCGCAAATAATTGTCCATGTGCAGAGTAATAAAGGAGCAAACTTTTATGTATGGGCCTGCAGTGGAAGTTATTCTTAAAAGGTGACTTTCACGAATCGTTCTGAAACTGTGCTAAAATTACAGATGATTCCCATATATTTGTTGGGAGAAAATCCCAGAAATTCTCCTTTCTCCATTGTCGAGATATTCGAGGGCAAAGTCGTGCAGTTTTCGAATTCCAGGGGCTATAACTCGAAAACTAAAGAACGAGAAATTTTGGCACATATGGTCAATTGAATGTTTATCCCAAGCCTCTCATTTGGCACTAGTTTCAGCCCGCATTGTGCAAGTCACCTAAGGTCACGCATCGTCCCGAACGTGTAGCCTGAATTGTGAAAATTTCAAACCGCTACTGCTTCCTTGTATGAGTAGGTAGCAATCTGAAACTTGGCATATATAAAGGCCGGTAAAATGTCTACATGCATGCACAATCTCATGTCAACTGATTGCATAACTTGCGAACTATAGGCCATCGAAATGTTTGTAAACAAAAGTTTGTGCGACTTTAACTCCCAAACGGAATAAAAGCTAAAGCCGAAATAGCCTGCATTCTATTTCACTTATTTGTGCCTGCACATGTATATGTTTTGCAGAGACTCAAAGCTCTTGAGAATGGAGAAAATGAGGCGTCAATTTTGCATTGGACCCTATAGAAAATTGCACTAAGCGCCTACTGCTCCTACTTTCAGCGACCGATAACATCCGTCTTTACACTGTAAACGGTAATTACATAGGTACATGTCTGGGACAAATAACAGCGCAAATAATTGTCCATGTGCAGAGTAATAAAGGAGCAAACTTTTATGTATGGGCCTGCAGTGGAAGTTATTCTTAAAAGGTGACTTTCACGAATCGTTCTGAAACTGTGCTAAAATTACAGATGATTCCCATATATTTGTTGGGAGAAAATCCCAGAAATTCTCCTTTCTCCATTGTCGAGATATTCGAGGGCAAAGTCGTGCAGTTTTCGAATTCCAGGGGCTATAACTCGAAAACTAAAGAACGAGAAATTTTGGCACATATGGTCAATTGAATGTTTATCCCACGCCTCTCATTTGGCACTAGTTTCAGCCCGCATTGTGCAAGTCACCTAAGGTCACGCATCGTCCCGAACGTGTAGCCTGAATTGTGAAAATTTCAAACCGCTACTGCTTCCTTGTATGAGTAGGTAGCAATCTGAAACTTGGCATATATAAAGGCCGGTAAAATGTCTACATGCATGCACAATCTTATGTCAACTGATTGCATAACTTGCGAACTATAGGCCATCGAAATGTTTGTAAACAAAAGTTTGTGCGACTTTAACTCCCAAACGGAATAAAAGCTAAAGCCGAAATAGCCTGCATTCTATTTCACTTATTTGTGTCTACACATGTATATGTTTTGCAGAGACTCAAAGCTCTTGAGAATTGAGAAAATGAGGCGTCAATTTTGCATTGGACCATATGGGAAAATGCACTAAACGCCTACTGCTCCAACGTTCAGCGACCGATAACATCCATCTTTACACTGTAAACGGTAATTACATAGGTACATGCATGGGGCAAATAACAGCGCAAATAATTGTCCATGTGCAGAGTAATAAAGGAGCAAACTTTTATGTATGGGCTGCAGTGGAAGTTATTCTTAAAAGGTGACTTTCACGAATCGTTCTGAAACTGTGCTAAAATTACAGATACTTCCCATATATTTCTTGGGAGAGAATCCCAGAATTCTCCTTTCTCCGTTGTCGAGATATTCGAGGGCAAAGTCGTACAGTTTTCGAATTCCAGGGGCTATAACTCGAAAACTAAAGAACGAGAAATTTTGGCACATATGGTTAATTGAATGTTTATCCGAAACCTCTCATTTGGCACTAGTTTTAGCCCGCATTGTGCAAGTCACCTAAGGTCACGCATCGTCCCGAACGTGTAGCCAAAATTGTGAAAATTTCAAACCGCTACTGCTTCCTTGTATGAGTAGGTAGCAATCTGAAACTTGGCATATATAAAGGCCGTTAAAATGTCTACATGCATGCACAATCTCATGTCACTTGATTGCATAACTTGCGAACTATAGGCCATCGAAATGTTTGTAAACAAAAGTTTGTGCGACTTTAACTCCCAAACGGAATAAAAGCTAAAGCTGAAATAGCCTGCA